>OZ025244.1:36313928-36898928 GCA_964019155.1 Osedax fenrisi
TATATCCATTAATACTACCCTATTACCTCCATTACACATTATATTAATGAAGAATTTTGTAAAAATATTGGATAACGAGGTGCATGATTTTACTCATTTACAACAAATATTTCCAAATATTATTGAAACTAAGTTGATAAAACAAATTATAATGGATAACAAAATATTGAGTTAGTGAGTAATACTAATGTTGATGTATGTATAAGACATATTGAATTAAGAGCTGACTAGAATTAGAGTCAATTAGGTATTACAAAAAATTCTAAAATCATAGATGTACAGAATATGTAAATATTGTGGAAGACTTGCTTTTATGTTTCACAGATATCTGAGCTCGTATGTCCATAAACATTCATTTTCTCAGTACACATCTAGATTATTTTTCTGATAACTTTGTTGAATATAGTGAAGAACAAGGAGGGTGCTTTAATCAGGATATTTTGACAATATAAGATAGATACCAAGAAAATGTAACTATTAACATATTAGATGATTATTTTTGGAGTCAAAAAGAGATATAAAAGACTTAAAATATAAGAAAATCATTACAATAATCGTTTAATCAATGAATATTATAACATTAACTATGTATATTATTATTTTGTATCTTTATTTATTAAAATATACTAAATACTATTGAAATAAAGTCATTACATTTCCGTTGATTTTCTTTATTTTTCATATTTTTGTAATTTTTTCATAAATTTTCAAACTTAAATAAATAAAAACTTGATCTGATATGAAAAAAAACTACTTAAATATTTGAAATCAGTATGAAAAACTAGTTTAGAACCAGTTATCAGAGAATCAGTTAACAGAACCCAGACATCAGAGTTTTTTTTTTCAAATGTTAACCAGTGTATTGATAGAGATGGAGATAGATATAAATATAGATATATCGGTAGAGAGAAAGGGTTATATAAATAGAAATAGATATATACATACCATGTATTACATAGACAGATATAGACAAATAAACACATTTTCGTGAGAAACTTAACTTTATATATACATTTATATATATATCTATTTAATTAGACAGAGCTTATAGGATATTGGTGATAAGATACTACACGAACATGTAGGTACTCGCCACTTGCCCGATGAAGATATTATTGACCTCTACGAAATCTAGGAACTGTCTGAGGTCACAGTCACAAGCGAACGGATTACTGGACAGGGAAAGGCGACGGATTGAGGGTAAGGCGTAGAAATCCTGCACGTCTACACTCACCAAGTTATTGTGGTTCAGGTATAGGTTCTCGAGACTCTGCAAGTGTGGCGATATAACACTGGCTAGGAATACTGAAAGTATAGAGTTAAAAGTATACCTCCATAATATAATAATGTATATACATATACACATGTTGTACATATACATCTACTATGTGCAGTTACACTACATCCTAATATGTAATAGTTAACATACACTGATCGGTGTACAATGTCAAATCGGGAACATTGCTGATACTGTAGTGATATCGTGCATTACCTTTAGATTTGGAAATGGTCTCCACCTATCGATTTTATTATTGTTCATCACGATTGTTTTAATATTGTTAGTATTCTCAAACATATCTCTCTTTAACTCGGAAATCTGTGGTATTGCGAATAATAATAATTACAATTGTGTTTAAATATATAAATGTTTGAATATATATTTATATATATATACATGATTGTGTATAATTAGTAGTATACATATGATTTTCCCGTCTTGTTACACACGGTGTTCCCCAAGGATCAGTCCTTGGACCAATACTCTTAACATTTACATCATTCCCCTTCTCCACCTTATCTCGAATTCTCCAGTTAGTTTCCACACATATGCAGACGACATCCAACTGTATGTAAAATGTACAGAAAATGTTAATTTTGCACCTGACATCCTTTCCTCTACTATTACCACCATTCATAACTGGCTCACAATAAACTCCCTTGTCTTTAACCCAATTAAAACTGAGGCTATCTTCCTTCACCTTCCACTCCGAATTAAAACGTTACCAACTCCCCCTCCAATTAACATTAATGGATAGCTCATAACTTACTCAACCCACGTCAAAAATCTTGGTGTTATATTTGACAATACTTTTAATTTTTTACAGACAACTGTCCCACATAACAAAACTATTAAACTATCAACTACATTCACTACGCCTTATTCGTCATTCAATATCAATATCCACCGCTACTATTATAGCTTCTGCTTACATCCTACCTCTATTCGACAACTGCAATTTTATTCTTTACAATACCCCCTCATCGTATATTACTAAACTCCAAATTCTTCAAAATTCTTTACCTAGGTGTATATTCAACATACCAAAATACTCCCATACGCATATATCTCCATTCCTAGTTAAACTCCATTGGCTACCTGTACGCCATAGAATCCTATATAAAACTCTACTACTGGCTCATAAAGCAATCCACCATGACTCTCCTGACTACCTAGCATCCCTACTCAAACTTAAATTACCAACTATTACCACTACACGCTCCACCAATACGTTTTTACTTCAACTTCCTCCTAAACACTACTTACATTCAACCAACACTCGCGCATGGGCAATATCCGTCCCATACTCCTGGAACACTCTCCCCACATCCATCCGTACTATACCATCAACTCCCAACTTCAAGAAACTATTGAAAACCTACCTATTTAATATGAAACATTAACTTAATATATATATGGACGGCCGATTGCTTTATAAGCACAGTTTAGCAGTCCGAAAACCGAAAAATGTAAAATGTATGTATTAAATATAACAAATACTAAACCTGGCTATAACTATAGCATATATGCGATTACCTAACCGAACAACGATCCAGGTGAAGTTCTTCTAACGCTGAGATGTTACGGAATATAGACACTATGGTATCTGTATTGGTGCCCAACTTGATGTTGTTAGATAAGTCGATATACTTCAAGTTCCTTAATGGCTAATCATATATTGATTATATAGATTATATTGACATATATGTAGCATTACTATTACTTGTAATGGAATATTATATGCTATATAGCACTGGTTGATGATGATATCAAGTTATTGTTATTCATTGAATAGGTTCTATTCGATTGTTAACAATAAACTCAGAAATATATTTATATAAACAATTACAATTATTTATAAATACCTGAAATAAAATCTTCGACGATAATTGTTGTAATAGATTATTCTTCAGAAGCAAGATTTCCAATTTAGGGGAGAAGTTGAAATGTGCGTATTCAACCACTGTAACCTATGCGTGAATGTTACTGATTAATGTTATATACATGTATATACTATAGTATGTAGTGCATATATGCACTACATAGTCGTGTGTATTGTACATGTGGCTAACATTGTTATATGAATAGATGTCTATCATTAATAATAATTGATTTATAATAATATATAAGTGTACATTTATACTTTAAACTTTCGATTATATATTTCGATAATGTATTTGCTTAAGCGGGGTAGGCGCTGGAGTTAAAATGTGTTAAATAATTTAATTTTTACAATATTTTTTTATTATGTATTATCTAAGTTCTGTATTTTATTTATAATATCCTAAAATATTTTTTAATATTTTTGAGTATTTCTATCAATATAAAGTGTTTTAGGAGTAATAAATTTATAAATATATTGTTAATTTATGAAAATACTTGTAATATGTAATCTTATATTACGATTTATTAGAATAATCGTTTAATTTAAAAATTTCTAGATTTATTTTAGCATAGATCATAGATTAAACATCATTAAATAAATAAACAAATCACATGTTATATATTTGTTTTTATATTGTATTTTTTATATATTTGCATATTTATACATATTATCCATGATTATTTATGTAAAAACTTTGAATTTCATTTTCTCCAGTTTTTACTTTTTCACTTAGTAACCACATGTAAATGCCTACTACTTTTTTAATTTATATTATTTTTAACTGAAATTTTTACTGTAAATGTATAACATATACATCTATATAAATCCTGTTTTAATTATTATTATATTTTATATTAATTAAATAAATAATGATTATGTATGATTATGTAATATATTTATAATAAAAAATATTCATCGTTTATAAACTGTTTTATTTCATACTTTTAAATTAATTGTATTTATAAAAATCAGAATATATATGTATTAGGATAGTATCTATTGAATAAAAAAAAATTATGTAATTATCTTTATTATTTTTTTATCCCAAACTTTTTCGGTGGAGCTATAAATAGCATGGTGTAGATGAACTCCAGCGCCTGTCCTTAAATAAATTATCAATAAATCAATATATTCCGCTTTGTATGAATTTTAATCTACCGCTGTTAGGTAATCTACCTATACTATTAACAATATGTATACTATATACCTAATAATAAAGCTCCAATATTAAAATAACCTTACTGTTGTATATATATATATATATATATATATATATATATATTACTATATATAGTACATGCATGTATATACATGTATACATGTATATACTAAAATATAACTATATATATATATATATACGTATACGTATACTACGGTCTATTATTTAAAAATGTATGTAATATAATATATCATATACATAAGTTACATATTATATAGGTCAAGGTATATGTTGAATATTAGTGTGAATTTAATGTAGCTTAATCTATTTTCCATTCATTATTCATTAGTTAGTAATACTAACTTAGTATAACATGATTTAATCTCTAATTGTAGTATAGTATTACGCTCTATCATAGCGAAATTACGCAGTACTATATGATGATAACCTTATTATTGGACAGGTTCAAGGTCAGCAAGTTTTTCACTTGTTCTAGGATATCCAAGTGTAGTGCTTTAATGTTATTATTATTGAGGTTCAAGTTCTGTTAAGTGATTGAAGTTATTATAAAATACCTATTACTATACATATTATAATAGGTATTATACAATCTATAGATACCTATAGAATATTGTCTCGATAGTAATATTAGGTAGGTTAGGTGTATTAGGTATATGTATAACATTCGTTATGATAAATATCTAAACTCTTAACACTATAGTAGGTTCAAAAGTATATACAAATAATAAACTAAATTAAATATATACATATACACATAAATATATATATACATGATAATGTCAATGTGTATATATGAAAATAAACCTGTAAAGATGTATAACCGGACAGGTCAGATATTCTCCGTATTTGGTTAGAATGCATATCCAGACTGAGCAGTGCGTTAAGATTACTGCCTTCCAGGTACTTGCCCGAATACATGTTCTTCATATTCAACGCGTTCAAGTAAAGATGACATATGCTTCGTAAGCCGTGGAATGAACTCCTCCTTATTGCGTCTATGCTATCTCCTGTTTCGGTTGTAGGTAAGTATATATGATCATTATATAGATGTATATATTTATATTTATATTTAATGGTCTATAATAATAGAAAATAGTACATCAACGCATATATAATAAAACAACAACAGTTATAGATAAAAACAATGTCTTCAAATACATACAAATTATCATTATATTTATTATTATTTAAAATTATTACGTACTTTAAAACAAATAATTCTATTGAAATACTTTATACCGCATGATATATTTCTATAACCCAAGTCGCACTCAAGCATACTATTGTAATTCGTAATTGTATTGTCGGAGTGAACATTATGTAATATATTACATAATGGTATATATACCATACATGGTATATGCCATAATAATTCATATTTATCATATATATGTATTTATATATATATATGAAATGAAATGAATTTATTTTTTAAAGAAGCAGGTATTTAATAAACAAGTATTTGCGAATATAATATAAATAGCGTCTTTAAGACATATAAAGAAGTCTTTTTTTAGACTTGTATGAATATATATATATATATATATTAATTAACTATCCCATATAATGAATAATACTGTAAATAATAAACCATTACTAGAACTTATCGGTAAATCTATAGATAAACACTCGTATACGAGTTATATACGACCTATAGGTGTTACTACACAATAATGATAATGAACACTATAACTGAATGTTATTATCTAGTAATGGTTTGGCGCATCCATATTGAGGTATTGATGGCACAAATATATTTTTAATATTACATTTTAATTTTTATATTTAATTATTATACTATTACCTTAATATAATCGCCAAAACATTACTTATAAAATATTTCAAAAAATATATTAAAAAATACAATAAATATTTTTTACAAAATATGTTTTAAAAATTTGTCGAAAACCCAAACCTAAACCGTACCCGACCTTTGATTGTTTGCCAATTATTATTTATTAAGTATAGCTATTACTAATTCTGCATTGCTAAATATTTATATTTAATTTTTTCCTAACTATTATTTATATTCAATAAAATAAATGTTAGATGACATACAAACAAATGTAGAAAAATATTTTAATATTTAAAAAATTAGTGGAAAAATATTTTAAAAAATATATTAAAAAATACAACTAATATTTCAATTATTACAAAATATGTTTTAAAAAAATGTCTAAAACCAAAACCCAAACCGTCCCGACACGGCGTTGCTAGGTTTTTAATTATTTGCCTATCAATTATTAATTATAACTATTCCTAATTATGCATAGCTAATCTTTAATTTTTGTCTTCTAACTAATATTTAATAAATCTAACTGTATCCGATGTAGATCTATCGTTGTTCTTTTTAAGATTTATTCGTAAAATATTTTGTAAAAATACAAAAAATAATTTAAAATATTATCAAATATATTTTTAAAAAGTGTCTAAAAATATGTTAACATATTAGTAGCCATACCCTACCCGGCGTTGCTAGATTTTTGATTGTTTTACTATTTTTTATTAATTATAGCTATTCCTGATTATTCTAAAATATATAATTGCTAAAAAAACAACAAATATTTAAAATATAACAAAAAATGTTAAAAACTCAAACCTAAACCCAAATCCAAACAGTACCCGACTCGATATTTATCGATTTTTGATTGTTTGCCTATTTATTATTTATTAATTAGAGCTATTCCTGATCCTACATTTCTAGTATATTGTTATTGTTATTGTTATTTTTATTTGGTGGAGTCCTTTCATCCCATCCAGGAACTTAGAACACTTTTACACTTATAACCATATATGGCTCTAATGTCCCTTCGAAACCGCTCTCATGTTAAGGCATCCATGGTTTTAACGAGAGCCGATCATTTATTTATACACAATTATATAAGATCACTTCTAAATAATATTTTAAGACCCATTTTATAAAATTAATTAATGGTCCGGACAAGGGTCGAACCAGTGTCCTACTGCTTGTGTGTCTGACGCCTTAGCCACTGAGCCACACAGGCAGTTAATATATACTATATAATACAATTAATATCATATACAATTAAATAAAGTTTATCTAAAATACAAACAAATGTGGAAACATATTTTTTTTAATATTTAAAAAATTAATGAACAAATATTTCAAAAAATACAACAGATATTTAAAATATTCCAAAATATGTTGAAAACCTAAACCCAAACAGTTCCAAATCGGCGTTGCTCGGTTTTTAATTATTTGCCTATCTATAGATATATATTTATATTTATATTTATATTTATATTTAATGGTCTATAATAATAGAAAATAGTCCATCAACGCATATATAATAAAACAACAACAGTTATAGATAAAAACAATGTCTTCAAATACATACAAATTATCATTATATTTATTATTATTTAAAATTATTACGTACTTTAAAACAAATAATTCTATTGAAATACTTTATTGCATGATATATTTCTATAACCCAAGTCGCACTCAAGCATACTATTGTAATTCGTAATTGTATTGTCGGAGTGAACATTATGTAATATATTACATAATGGTATACCATATATGGTATATGCCATAGTAATTCATATTTATCATATATATGTATTTATATATATATATATATGAAATGAAATGAAATGAATTTATTTTTTAAAGAAGCAGGTATTTAATAAACAAGTATTTGCGAATATAATATAAATAGCTTCTTTAAGACATATAAAGAAGTCTTTTTTTAGACTTGTATGAATATATATATATATATATATATATATTAATTAACTATCCCATATAATGAATAATATGTAAATAATAAACCATTACTAGAACTTATCGGTAAATCTATAGATAAACACTCGTATACGAGTTATATACGACATATAGGTGTTACTACACAATAATGATAATGAACACTATAACTGAATGTTATTATCTAGTAATGGTTTGGCGCATCCATATTGAGGTATTGATGGCACAAATATATTTGTAATATTACATTTTAATTTTTATATTTAATTATTATACTATTACCTTAATATAATCGCCAAAACATTACCTATAACGACATTCGTTAATGGTATACCATTCATATATGAATAACCATTAATATATATAGTCACTTAATGTTTCACGTGTCAATATTTATTTACAGTAAATATAAGCACTGCAAATATATAAAATTAATTATATATATTGTATAATAAAAATCCAGGTATTCGAAATAATAGTGACAATTATAATTATATAGTGACAATTATAAGTATTTCTAACCTATAAATGTGAGCGAAGTTAAATTCGCGAACGGCTTAAACGAATTAGTACCTATCTCTCGCAAGGAGCCGAATTTCAAGGTCATCTGTTTAACGGATAATCCGGAGGTTAGGCCCGAGAAACTACTAGAGTTCAGGTAACGAGTGAACGGCATTCCTATCTTCAACATATCTAGTTTAGTGTACTGCTGAAACGCTCGCAGAGATGATATAGTCTCTGGGAACGGTAACGGATTCTCTAGCAAACTTAGCGTCTGTAAACTATACCCTAGCGGTAGGAATGCTCGCCTATCAACAGTCTTAAGATAACAAAAGTCCATGTACAGTTCCCTCAAGGCGGGAAGACGGACGAAATCTTCCGCCTCGATACGCTCCAGACGGTTGTGGCTCAGATTCAGGGTTTCGATGGGAAGACTCTCTCCTCCTCCTCCCCCGCCTTCTCCTGCTTCAACTCCTCCTCCTCCCCGTCTCCCTCCACCACTCCTACTACTTCCCGACTCTCGTTGGATGGCGTTGAAGCTCAGCTTTGTAATCCGGTTTCTACTAAGGTCAAGGTTGTTCAGCTCGCGGAGGTCACTTATCATGTTGGAGTCGAATACAGAAACGTTATTCCTCGTTAAGCTGGTAGATATCGAATAGAAATGTAATATTGTATAGATGCAAATATATATATATATATATATTTAGATTCGGTTTTATAAAAGTATACTAAAAGAAAAATTATTAGTATAATTAATATATTGAAATATATATATATAGAGCTACTCTAATTGTTACAGCTGATTAAATATTAAATTACACATTATAAGATATAAATATATTAATAATTTATGATGTTATATAAATATTTGCATATATATGTATCTATACCTCAAGTAATGCAGCTGAGTTATATGGTTGAAATCATCGTTACGTATCGTATGTATCCTATTCGCATTCAATTGTAGACTTTTAACCTTTAACCCGTGAAATGCTCGATCTCCCAACTGAATTACCCCGCAGTCGATTATCTTTAGGACGACCAAACTATCAGAGTCCAGGTTACCTAACAATCTTCGAGTTATCGAGTCGTCTTTAAATCGTATTCGTTGCAGCGTCAATTGAGAAATGGCAAGATTCTCGAAACATGCGTGAAAAAAGTCGATGCGGAAATATTTCAAGGTCACGTACTGAATATCGAGTAGCTGACATATGTCGTTCTGCGGAAGTGACGCGTGCTTGCTCGCCAGAACAATCACCTGTAATGTTATGTAATCGCTTGTTACGGTGTGTCGTATATCGCTCTATATAGTATACAGTATAGGTTCCCATAGTAGTATACTGTTTTAGATCACGAGTCATAGCTAATCCGTATATCGTTGAATAAATATAAACACTAAAATAGTATCTTTAATTAATATATATAATAATAATAATAATAATATTTATTTATTGAATCACACATATAATAATAGCGGATACAAATGGACCCCTCAAGAAGTCATAGACTTGTACATGTTATAAATAACTGTGAGGAGCCCTGGACAATACAAAACAAATAGTAAACAATTTTTTCTTGTGTTTTGATTTATCGTTTATTAAATTCTTGATAAACACAAGAGAAAAACAAGAACTATCTAGAGTCGATATATATATATATATATATATATATATCGGAAAAACTTCAATCAATATATATAATATATGATTGTTTCGTAGGATTGGTATTACGTAATATGATAAATATATATATATATACTATTATAATATATATAGTATAAAATATATGTATATATTATTATATTTCTTTTAACTTTAACTGCAGTTTAACATCATCATGCTGATACATTGCTGATTAACATTCGCTTTCATATGATGATAATATGTATGTATACATATGTATACACATGATATATCATACATAATAATCATAGATATCATATATAATAATACATTATCTACGAATAAAAAGTTGAACTATATATAGGTTTTAAACGTATATGTTTTATCTATATATATAGACTAGGCGGCTGGGGCCCGGCTTCGCCCGTGTTTGCTCGTAAGGTTCACTTAGTGATGTAATGCAGCGGATTACGATCAAAAAGGATGAGTTGGGGCGATATGGTTAAATCTTAAATCCGAAATAAATTTGTATAGGCTCATTTTGGGATTTAATGCAGCTAAAAAAAACAAACAGGACAAAACTAAACCAATTAAACCAAATAACCCACAAATATCTATACAAAATATATGTATATACTATTAACTCGTATTTAAGATTTAACCATTTCGCCCCAACTCGTCCTTTTTGATCGTCTCCCAATGCATCTACAAAAAACCTCCCAATATTAAATAACTTAATCCAACCTAACCACAACAGTGAAAATATACTTTTATAGGCTAACCCGGGAAGTAATGCAGCTAAAAAAAACCTACCAATATTAAAACTTAACCCAACCTAACCACAACAGTGAAAATAACTAAAACTCAAAATACCAATGACCATACACAAATTACTATACACACAAAAATATCAATATGCCTTTATACATAGTCCTATAGGCTCACTCGTGATGTAATGCAGCTAAAAAAAACCTACAAAAATTAAAACTTAACCCAACCATACATGTGAAAATAACAATATAAATAAATATGCTTTTATAGGTTCACGCGGGAAGTAATGGAGCTAAAAAAAACCTACAAACAATAAAACTTAATCCAACCTAACCACAACAGTTAAATATACGTGTATAGGCTAACTCGTGAAATAATGCAGCTAAAAAAAACCTACCAATATTAAAACTTAACCCTACCTAACCACAACAGTGAATATAACTATAACTAAAAATATAAATGACCATTAACACACATATATCAATATACTTTTATAGAATCACTCTGGAAGTAATGCAGCTAACAAAAACCTTCTAATATTAAAACTTAACCCAACCTAACCACAACAGTGAAAATATAATTGTATAGGCTTACTCGGTAAGTAATGCATGCCTTTAGCTGCAGCTAAAAAAACCTTAGGAAAAAAACCTATATTAGATTATATTTGATAGAAATTATTAATACTATTTTATGAATTAAAATTAAATAATAATACATTATAATTAAATGATTAAACTTATTAAAATAGTTAATAAAATATAAACGTTAAAAATAATAAATACAAAGCAATACAAATAATTAATAATTCAAATATAAGAAAATAAATAATTTAATATTAAATCAAATTCACTGTATAAATAAAATGTAAATAAATATAAGTATACTTATAATATTAAAATAAAAAAGTACAAAATGTATAAATATATATGTATATTGTATATATACAAATATGTATTTATATAGAGATATGTACTACTTTTATTGTATCAATTATGATATAATTAATATTAGAAATTCATATATTAGCCATTACAAGTTATATTAAGAAATTTTCTGTTATTCAATTGAGGAAGCAAATACATGAAAAACAAACAAAACAAAAAAAAAACAAACAACAAAATAAAAGATAAGAAAAATACTTAAAATATTTAACTTAATAAATGTTTATTCTATTCTATAATACTCTATTTTAAATAATAATATAATAATAAACAAAGTAAGTAGGATAAATAAATAATAAATATATATATATATAAATTATTATATTATATAATAACACATATATATATATATATATATATATATATATATATATAATATATATATATTATATATTATATATATATATATAATTAAAATGTAAATATATAAATCAATTGATTTATACCTAAGTATTACATTATATAAAATATGTATACATACATATATAATAAATATATATATATATAATATATATATGCGTCATATAGAATTAAAGCTGTAAACTTCTGCGTATCTGCTGATAATATATAGTCAAAGAAACGAAATACACATATGCTTGAATATTATATAAACGTGCATATTATTATATATGTTATATAATATATTACACAATTATACGCACAACATATAGTAATATATATATATATATATATATATATATATATATATATATATATATATATATTACTATAGGTTGCTAGTAATTCAATTACAGTCACTATTTCATAGTTGATAGCATTACTAAGTAGTTATAAGTTCACAACTACACACTATAGTGTGTATATATAGTGCACTATAGTATATATAGTGTGTACTGTATACAGTGTTGTAAGCATGCTTACACTGTAATGACAATTGTCACTTATTAATAATTTTTTAAGAAAAAAACTACCGAATTAATTTAAATCTGATTTAATGCAGTATAATTTAATAAAGTATAATGAAAATAATGAATATTAGTTATAATTTAATTAATACATATGTTCAATTTAATATACGATAACAATTGTCTATCTCAGACTCGAGGTAACAGATAAAATGTGTTTGCAATATAGAATTGTCCTTACATATTAGTATAAAAACTAACTATAGTTTATATAGTATATATATACTATATATTATATATATAGTATAATATTATTATAGTATTATATATAATAACTATACTATAGTATATATACTATAGTATAGTATACTTTATATAGTATATTATACTATATTATATATAATATATATATAGTAATGCTATAACATTTTCAAATCATCTGAGTAGCATGATTTTTGAGATAGTGGGAGTCGCTTATATGCATATATATATATATATATATATATATATATATATATATATATATATATATATTATATATGTATAGGTATATATAACTTGGAGTTTGGTGAGCACCGCCAATGTGCCGGTTGGGAAGTTCGTAATGCCCGGTTCGTCCAAGACCAGTCTGATGAGCTGGGGTAACCCGTAGAAACTTTCCGCTGAGACATTCGTCACTTTATTACGTCGTATCTCTAGACCTCGTAGCCGTGAGAATCTCGTGAACTCTCGCCTCCTGATCTCGGACACGGAAGTCGACGTAAGGGTCAGCAACAATGTGGTGCGGTCCATTACTGCTGGGAGGCGGTATAGGTCTACGCCCGAACACTGCACGCTCTCGCCGATAATGCAGTGACATTCCAAAGGGCAGAAATTAGAGGCCGATGGAAGGACGGAACCGGAAACACGTCGGTCGGTATCGTTATTTACCACGTGTCGTACACTTCCGGGCACGATGGCGTTATCATCATATGTGGCGACAGTGGTATAACGGCCAATAAGCGATAATATCGCTAGTACGAGAGAGAAAGCGTGCTGATCGAGATGCCTTAACGACATGTTTACATTAGAGGTGACCCCTGATCCCACCCGTATGTCCCAGTAATGTATTCACACTTTTTTATCAGTAACTTGCTATGATTGAAATCCTACCACTATAATGAGTCACAGTATAACCCAGATATATATATATATATATATATATATATATATATATATATATATATGTGTGTATGTGACTCATTATAGTGGTATAGATTTCAATCATAGCAAATTATATATATATATATATATATATATACGTATAAATTATACAATGTTTACAATTCTTATAATAAACCATATCAAATAT
Source organism: Osedax fenrisi (assembly GCA_964019155.1). NCBI lineage: Eukaryota > Metazoa > Annelida > Polychaeta > Sabellida > Siboglinidae > Osedax > Osedax fenrisi. The sequence goes on from OZ025244.1 coordinate 36,328,052, forward strand.
CACACATTTAAAGTTAAAGAATATGGAATATGTATACATAAAATAAATATATATATATAGGGTGGGTGGGTATTTAATTTAATATTTACGAGTTTAAGTGTATAGGACCATACTGCAGTAGGACTAGTCTATAGATGTATATAACTTATATTATTTATTGTTTATAAACAACAGGTATATATATATCCTATAGGTATATATATATATATCCTATAACGCCATTATAATTATTATTATTATTTATTAAATAGTTTATTGACTAACAAAACATTATATGTTTATCGGCGTCATATATAATAAAATAAAAATAAACAAAAAATAATAGTAAAGAACGAAAACTAGAACAATATATAATAACGAGAACAATGATAGTAAATGGAATTACAAATAAAGAAAATATTTATATAATTTACGTTTAAATAATGACTCAGATTTAGTTATACGTATATCAGTTGGTAATAAGTTCCAATATTTTGGTGCTGCAACAGCAAATGCTGCTTCAGAAAATCTCGTAGAAGTAATTGGTTGGTGTAGAACCATTGTGGATCCAGAGCGGCGAGGTCGGGAGTCGGAACGAATTGAAATTAACGTAGCGAGATATTCGGGAATAGATCGGTAAATGGCTCTTTGCGTTATGCACAGGAGACGAAACTTGCATTGAGAATGAAACGGAAGCCAACCAAGAGAAATCATCAGAGATGTAATCGAAACATCCATACGACGTTTGAGCTTGTACAGTATTCTAACCGCACGACGTTGAATATTTTCAAATCTGTGCATTAAATAAAGTGGGAGAGTAGTATATAATGAGCAACAATAACGAATTCTACTGAATACAAGGGAGTCGAGTAAACACTTCGTTAAGTTATAAGTAAGTTTATTACGTGTCTTTCTAATATTGTAAAGATAATAGTTAGCTATACGAATTACATTTGTTATTTGCAACGATACATTGAACTTGTTATCAAAGGTAATACCTAGTGTAGTCACTGATTCGGAAATAGGAAGGGAGCGTAAAAAAGGATGGGATATAGTTAAAGGGGAAGAGGATCTAGATAAAATAATGGTATTATTTTTAGCCATATTTAATGATAATGAGTTAGTGGAGAACCATGTAATTAATTCATTAATGCAGTTATAAATAGTTAATTGAATAGATTCAGTGTTACATGATGGTGGGAAGGACGTATAAATTTGCAAATCATCTGCATAAAGATGATAATGTAGATGAGGATATTTAAGAAATATTGATCTAATAGGTAATATATAGATTATGAATAAAATGGGCCCGAGTACGGAGCCTTGCGGAACACCGTATGCGTTAGTAAATGGTTGTGATAAAGAAGAATTAATTTTAACAGAAGAAGTTCTATTTGAGACAAAGGACATGAACCAGTTGAGTACTTGACCATTAATTCCTATCTCACGCAGGCGATACGAAAGAATAATAAGATTAAGAGAGTCAAAAGCGCACGATAAATCTAGTAGAATAAGATAACATGGGCATTTGTTGTCAAGAGATAAAAGAATGTCACTGAAAATAAGGTTGAGGGCAGTTTCTGTGCTGCGGTGTGGGAGATAAGCACTTTGAAAACAATCAGCAATATTGTTTGTAGTTATATAATGTATTAACTGGGTTGAAACAACTCGTTCTAAAGTCTTTGATATTGACGAGAGTTGGGATATTGGTCTGTAGTTAGTCAAGTTTGAGTGATCTAAAGTCGGTTTTTTAAGTAGTGGGGTAATATACGAGTGTTTCATCGATTGTGGAACAGTAGAAGTAATAAGAGATACATTGATAATATTAGTAATCAAACCAATTATATAGGGAGAAATGGAACGAAGTAAGACCAATGGAACAGGATCTAAAGGGGAGTGAGATTTGAGGGAAGTCACTAATGAAAGAACAAATGCCTGAGATGGAAGGGTAAAACAAGACCAATGATTTGAAGAGGTAATGAAAGTAACATCAAATAGTGCGACATCAAATCTTGGGAGAGAATCGATAACATTAGATATATTTCGTTGAAAGAAATTGGAAAAAGCATTGCACAGATAGGAGTCAGAATGATCAGGAAGGCGTCTATTCTGATCTCGACCGATTAATTTAAATGAAAGTTGAAATGCTTGTTTGGAAGACATACCAAAGTTATTTAACTTATCAGTAAAGTAGGAGGATTTTAATGTGATAAGTTTAGTCCTATAGAGTGAACGGCATACTTTGAAAGATTTAAGATCAGATTCAAGGTTAGATACTTGATATCTATTTTGGAGTTTTCTAAGTGTTCGACGTAGGTTTACTAGTTCATTGTTAAACCAAGGTGATTTGGAAAATGATCGATTAATGGATTTAATGACAGGAGCAAATATTTCAAGAGAATTTGAGATAGCAGCATTAAAATTGTCGTAAAGAGAGTCAACTACGAGCAACGACTGAGGATTATCAAGTTGTGAAAATATAGAATTTACAAATGAAGGAATGTTAATAGCAGATATCTTCCTAAAAGAACGCTCTGGTCGGGGAGAGGTAGATGTTGGTAATATCAACTCAAACGTAACTACAAAGTGATCAGAAATTAGAAAACTTTGAGAAGGAGATGAAACAATGTCACATGAAGATGGTGATATAACTAGATCAATGCAATTACCATTCGTATTAGTGGGAAAAAGTATATGTTGCGTGAGAGAGAACTCATTGATCAAACTTTTTAAAGATGATGCAGCAGGATAAGATCTATTATATTGTATGTTGAAATCGCCAAGAATTATAGTGTTATCTGAAGAGATCGATTCAAAAATAGATATTAGATCAACTAAAAATTCAGTGATACTAGAAGAAGGAGGACGGTAAATTAGAACAAAATATATTGTACAAGAAGATGGAAACTTAAGATTGCAGATCATCATTTCACACGATGAGAAAGACGGAATGGTAGTGGAGACCAGTTTCAATTTAGATGAGTAAATTAATGCAAGACCCCCACCACGACAAGGAATAAATCTATTAGCAATAGTTATATTATACCCTTGAGGTATTAGTTGTGATGATAGAGCAGTGTCTTTATCAGTCAGCCAGGTTTCTGTAATTGCCGTTATAAGACATTTTGAATCAATAATAGATTGAGCTATAATATCAACTTTATTACGAACAGATCTCGAATTAATTAATTGAAATAAATACTTATAATCATTATGATAACAAAGTCAATCAGAGGGAGAAGAGCCTTTTTTGGATTTCATATAATGTTCATATGAATTTGACCATTGAAGGAATTCATTTACATCAGGGATATATGGATTTGATTTCCAATCGATACCATATGTTTCCGAGTTACTTGTATTAATCAAATTACGAAGTTGATAAGAAAGACTGCGCATATTAAGTACACACTTAAATTTCGTCAGAGAAGATTTAGAAGCGTATAATGGCGTCGATGATTAGTTGTCACATTGTTGGTTCATTGTAATAATATATTACATATTTCAGTATATAATTATTAAAACTACAATATCATTTATTTTAATTGTATTAAATATATATATATATATATATATATATATAGTCAACTATATAGTATCTAATTAACCTTATTTATTAATTATAATTATTAAATAATTGTATTTTTAATTCACTAAAAACAAGGACGTTTTCTAACGCCTATATTGTGATATTTTTATTTTCCGCTTGATTGATTTTATTGTATTTCAGCATGGTAAATGAGTACAAATTTGAATGTTATACATTAATAAAATCAAAACTCGTTTTTTTAAATCAATAATTTCAATATGATTATTATAATTATAATATTATACAAATTATATTATTTAAAATATCGATATAAATAATATAAAAAAAAACATCATTCAATTCAAACATAATTTATTAATAATTCGTTTTAATAAATATGTATAATTGCTTGCAGGATGTGTGTGTCTCAGTTGGCTATGGCGTTATACACACAGGGGGTATAGTGCGGGTGCAATCCCCTTATAAGGGACCATTAAAATGGGTATTAAGATACTATTTAGAAGTGATCTTATATAATTGTGTATAACTAAATGATCGGCTCACGTCAAGCATGGCTGCTTTATAAGGTATACTATGAAAGCGAATTTGAAGAGACATTATAATATCTATAGAGCCGTTTGGTTATAAGTAAACACTTTATTTAAGTTCCTGGATGAGTTGAAAGGACTTCGCCAAAATAAAATAATGAAAATGACGGTATAGAAATAACAAATTAAAAATATGATTACATTTTATTGTTTTAAGAAATCAATATCTCTGATATCTTTGATTCAAAGATTGAAATAATTTATGGGGCCATATATTTATAGTTTGCCATATATCTATAGTAAAATACAAATATATGGAACGTGCCCACATATATTATTATTGCTGTTATAAAAGAACACATAGGAACCAAGCAACCACAATTGTATTTCATGCAACTAATAATGGTTACAGGTCGTATCATGGCTGTATACAGTATATATGATTATAATCATATTTATTAGTTTGAATAGATAGGTTACAAAACATATAAGTTACTATATATAGTACTATATATAGTTCGGAGGTAACCGTATATATAGATATATATATATATATATATATATATATATATAATATATATAAATATATTAATATAAATAAAGGAATTATATATGTATATATATATATATATATATAATTTTTTTTTTTTTTTTTTATTTGGTGGATTCCTTTCATCCCATCCAGGAACTTAGATGAAGTTTTCACTTATAACCATATATGGCTCTAATGTCCCTTCGAAGTCGCTCTCATGTTAAGACATCCATGGTTTTAACGAGAGCTGATCATTTATTTATACACAATTATATAATATCTCTTCTAAATAATATTTTAAGACCCATTTTATAAAATTAATTAGTGGTCCGGACGAGGGTCGAACCCGTGTCCTACTGCTTGTGTGTCTGACGCCTTAGCCACTGAGCCACACAGGCAGTTTATATATATATATATATATATATATATATATATATATATATATATAGGTACATATATATATATATATATATATATATATATATATATATAAATATAGGTACATATATAATTCCTGTATTTATATTATTAATTATATTATATTGAGATATATTTATATAGATTAGGCCTATTGATGATAATAATGAGTTATGTTATGTATTAGTCAATATATTAGTGTATGGATAGGCTAAAGTATTCAAATACGGACACCTTAAATATCATAATATGTGTATTATTTATATTATTATTAATAATATATATTAATATATATTAATAATATAATAATATATATTATTATTAATATATGTATTATTGTATTATTATTTATTAACCTATATAATATTTTAATTCAAGAATTGAAAAATATGTATTTCATATAATTGCTAATATATTATTGTAATTTTAAAATCTATTTAATCATTTATTCTATAGATAACAGGAATATCTGTATTAGGGACCTACAACCGAATATGGGATTATCTCTTATAATAATTACCATTATTATAATATTATCTCAATAACACAACACATATTATATAGGTTGTATTTATTATTGAGAATTAATTATTTCTTAATAATATATTTCGATTATTTATTTTAATGAATTTTTATATAATTGAACATGTTTTTAGTTGGCATTTAGATCATGCGATGAGGGGTGCTTTTATGACTACTAAAAATATCTGGCGTTGATTGATCCCTCTTGAAATTTTATTAAATAGGCCTAATAATTATTTTGATATCGAATTATTATTTAGACTCTAAACTTTTGAGAAAGTAGTTTTAAATATTATAGGATTTATAACTATAGTTAAAGAATAGTTAAAGAATAAATAATTTATTATAGATTTAACAAATATAATGTTTAAGTCTCCACCTTACAAGACATTGCTGCCTCATTATGGTTAACCCTACTAGCCTTTTTATACCGTATTATTATTAAAATTGTTTATTGACCCACAAAAATGTATAAATCTTGTATATCCTACGTCATATATATGAAACTAAAATTAAATCAATAAAAAACAAAAATAATAAACTACACCATTATTATTTAAGTTTAAAATAATAGTTGAAGAATCGGCGTTTAAAAGTTACAAATATGTCGAGTTACAGATATTATTAGAGGAATTGGGTATTTGGAGCGGTTGGTAATTTTATATATTGGAGTCCTATATATATATATATATATATAATCCTATAGGATTATAGTAAATATATACCCTTATTAAGTAAAATATTAGAAATAATTGTTTCTAAACAACTCATCACCCATGTAATTAAAAATAATATTTTCGACCCATTTAAAAGCGCTTTTCGTAAGGGTCATTCAACCGAAACAGCTCTCCTCCGTATTACTGACACAATATTATCTACCTTAAATAGCAACACGTGTTGCCAGCTAATCAAACTTGATCTCTCATCTTCTTTTGATACCCTGGACTATAACATATTAATCTCGCGACTTACTTTGATGGATATATCTGGCTTACTATTAAAATGGTTTACTTCATATCTCACTAACAGAAATATCTCTATTATAATTGACAAATCTTACTCGCCTCTTTCTCCTCTTAACCACGGTATTCCACAAGGATCTGTTTTAGGTCCATCCTTCTTTTCTATTTATATCCGCCCTATTGCTAATCTAATTAAGAAATTTTCAAATATTTACTACCATATTTTTGCTGATGATATTCAACTGTTTACCTTTTTCCCTAAATTCTCATAATACCATTAACTCTGAATTAATCGAGTGAGCTTACTCCATAAGATTATTGCTCCTCTCCAATAAACTACTAATTAATTCCTCTAAGACTACTGTACTTAACATATCTAATTCTGAAACTTCCTTTCAAAACTTTACTCTAAATAACATGATTATTTCTCATTCCTCCAAAAACCTAGGATTAGTATTTGATGACAAATTATTATTTAAGAAACACATATCATCTATTACAAAATCTTCCAACTTTCATCTCTTCAGAATTAAAAAAATACGGGCATTACTTTCCAGAAACCTTACTAAAACTCTAATAAATGATCTTGTACTTTCCCGAATTGACTACTGTTCTTCCCTACTGAATTTACTTCCTGCTAAAGCTACTGCTCCACTTAATCGGATTATCCGTTCCTCAATAAGTACTACTTACTGTATAACACGACTGGATCACTCTAGGATCTCACCTACTATAACATCTCATCAATCATTTCGTATGTGGCTACCCTTCTCCCTCAGGTGTAAATTACGTATACTATCTATAATCCATAAATCAATATATTCATTCACTCCTAGCTATATATCTGATCTAATTAAAAACGTACTATATTACCTTCTCTTCGTTACCAAAATGCTCCTATACTTATCTCCCAGAACTCTAGTAAAACGTCCCTAAATTCTAGAGCTTTTATAATTCCTTCCCTCCTACCATTCGTTCTATTAGATCCCACATAAGAATTATAAATCTTATTTCTTTTTATTTTCTCTTTACCCATAATCGTTACATCATCCAACTTATTATTTGTGTCCGTGTTATATTCAATGTATATCATTATTAAATTGTTATTGTATTATTATTATCTTATTATTATATAACACTAAACTATATCAATATAGTATGTAGTATATAATAGTCCTCTATATTATTGTTGTCCGTGGTATATTCAATGTATATATATATTATATTATTATTAAATTATTATCGTATTACTAGTATTTTATTATTATTTTCTTCCCGAACGAGCGAAGGGGTCTTACTTTACTTTTACTCCCTTGACTCTTGAATCGTAGGGGGAATCATCAGACAAGTATCAACAACAAATTTCTTCCATTTTCCGCGATCTTCCGTCATCCGTGTTAGTTCGCTAGTACTTCTATCTATCCATTTATTTATGTTGTGCATCCAATTATTTCGTGGCCGGCCTTTTTTCCTCTTGCCTTCTACTTTTCCTTGTAGAATGGTTTTGGCCAGTCCATCGGTTCGACAAGTATGACCATAATACTTAAGCTTTCTTCATTTTATAGTGCTTAAGAGTGGTTCATATTTGCCTATTAGATTTATCATTTTTTCATGGATATAGTCATATGTTTTTCTTTGGCAATATGTAATACACAGTAATCTTCTATGCGATTTATTTTGGAATGCTTGTATCCTTTTTTCCTCTTTTTCCATTAAGGTCCAAGTTTCGCAGCCGTAGAGAAGTATTGATAATATAAGTGATTTATAGAGGTTGTATTTTACATGGAACGCAATTTTTTTGCTTTGCCATATTTTTCCAAGTTTTACCATTGCTGAGGTTGCTGTTGCTAATCGTATTTGTAATTCGTTATCTGATGATCCATCTGATTTCAATGTCGATCCAAGATACTTAAATGTTTTGACATTTTCGAGTAGGGTTCCGTCCATCATTATGTTTGCACTTTCATTTTTACTATTTACCATAGTCTTGCTTTTCTCTTTGCTTACTTCCATCCCATAATCTTTAGAAGCTTCAGAAAGTCTATTAGTAAGCTCTTGTAATTCGGAATTGGTTCCAGCGATTAGATCGATATCGTCAGCAAATCTAAGGTTATTTATAATCCTACCACCAACAGATATAGTTGACTTGTGGTTATGGAGTGTTTCCTGCATGATTTGTTCTAAGAAAATATTGAATAACACTGGGGATAGCAGACAACCCTGTCTTACTCCAACTGTAGTGTGGAAGAAGTCTCATTTCTTGTTATTTAGTATTACAGCACTAATTCGAATTTTCATATAGCGACTCAATTATTCTTATAATTTTATGAGATATGCCAAAATGACCTATGACACTCCATAGCCCTTTATGCCATACTCTATCAAAGGCTTTCTTGAAGTCAATATAGTTATGGTACACATTTTTCTCAATTTCGATGTGCTTCTCTATTATTATTCTACTGTTAAGAATTTGTTCAATAGTGCTTCTTGATTTTCTGAACCCTGCTTGCTCTTCAGCTAAAATTTGTTCAGCTTGCGGTATTAGTCTATTTAATATTATTCTTAATATAATTTTGCTCGGATGTGGTATTAGGCTTAGTGTTCGATAATTTGAGCATTTCTTTGTGTCACCTTTTTTCGAAATAGGAATTATCAATGATTTTGTCCATTGATCTGGCCATATTTTTGTTTTCCATATATTTTGGCATATCTCTGTATATATTTCGATTATGCTTTCTCCTCCATGCTTTATTAGTTCAGTTGAAATGTTGTCATTTCCTGGGGTTTTATCATTTTTTAGCATATAAATTGCATTTTCAACTTCCGATTTTAGGATTGGCAGTGTTTCTTCAATGTCAGTGTTATTTTGATTACGATTAGTTTATTTGTTAATATTTGGTTTAATTGGATAATTATACAGATTATTGCAATATTCTGTCCATGTTTTTAATAATGATTTATTATCAGCAATACGTTTATTTTTTTGGTTTTCGTCTTCTATTATCATGGTTTTCCTTTTTATTGGATTTGTTAGGGTTTTTAAAATTTGATATGATCTTTTATTGGATCTACCTCTAGCCATATCTTCGTTAATAGCATTACATTGTTCTTGTATCCAATTTTCTTTTGCATTTTTCATTTGTTTTCGGATTGAAATATTTATTTCTCTATATTCCTCTTTTATGTCTGAATTATTCTTTTTTAATGCATTTAAAACTCTTCTTTTATCACACAAATCAAGTATATCGTTAGTGATCCAGGGTTGTTTTTTTCTACTATATTTACCTATTATTGTTTCCGCAGTAAGGTGTATCGCTTTTTCAATATCAGAAACAATTTTGGTCACATTATTTTCATCCTTATTGATCTGTGATAAAACTAGTTCTAGTTTTTCTTTGTATTCGTTTGCAATTTGTGGGTTTCGTAGCTTTTCAAGGTCGTATCGGATTCTATTACTTCTTTCTTTTTTCTTAAGACATAGTTTCATTTTGATATTGCATAGAACTAAATCATGGTCGCTATTTATGGTAGCTCCAGGATATGTTCTAGTACTAGTTTAAATGATACTAGATTTAAATCTTTGTGGTGTTAGAATATAATCGATCTGGTTATGAGTTTGTCCATCTGGTGAGTTCCATGTGGTTTTCCTTGACAATTTGTGGTTAAATAATGTATTGGATATAACTAACTTATGTTTTTCAGCAAACTCAAGTAGTCTTTCTCCGCGACTGTTTGTTTTACCAAGACCAAAGCGTCCTATAGCATTCTGCCATATTGGATATGCATCTTCTCCGGCTTTAGCATTCCAGTCACCTAAGACTACAATAAAATCTTTTTTAGGTTTGGTTTTTATGCTTTCATCTATTTTTTCATAAAATTCCTCAATTTCATTATCTGAGTAGTCAGAAGTAGGAGCATATACCTGTATTATAGTTACATTTTTCGGCTTTTCTTCTATTCTTATAGATATTATTCTGTCTGAGACATATGAAAAATCAAGTATTGAGTCTGTGATTTCTTTCCTTATTAGAAATCCGACACCATTTCTTTTTAATCTGTTCTGTCCGCTATATAGAAATGTATGTCCATTGTCAGATACTTCTTCTCCTGTTCCTTTCCATCTTACTTCTGATAGTCCTATTATGTCCCATTTATAGTTTTCGAGTTCTCGACAGAGTTCTTCTAATTTACCACATTTTGCAAGAGATCTAACATTCCAAGTTCCAATTGTCGTAATATTGGATGCCATTTTTATTTTCTTAAATTCATTACTTATATTATCTTTGTTTGTGTATATATCGCCAGTAGCACATTTTCCACCTCTATCCTGGGAATTTCCGATAGATAGCGCGGTCGTTGTTAACCCGGGGCACGGCCGATCCGGTATGATAGTTTTGTTGTTGTTTGTCATGATTCTTTCAATAGGCATTTTAATCTGAGTGGCGCCTATCTCCTCTCCCAGACATGGCCGGCTTAAGCATATTATGGGCCCCGGGCAAAAAAAACGTATGGGCCCCATAATAATTTCATAACATATTAAATGGGCCATTTTAGAAATAACTAATATCCATAACTCTTTCATGTATTTATATATATTATATATATATATATATTATATATATATATATATATATAATATATATATATATATATATATATATATATATATATTATATATATATATATATATATATATATATATTATATATATATATATATAAAAATGATGTATTATTATTCCATTATGCGTGATCAAATTATGTAAAAATATTTATAATCTTTAAAAAAAAATCATATATATTTACATGTGTGTGTGAAGGATACCCACTTTAATGGGTCTACTATATAGGGGGGTATCCTTCATGCTATGGATGTAAATAGATATTACGATACCCACTTAAAATCATTGCCATGTAATATTTTATAATTTACAACTTAATTAATACAAATGATACACTTATAGGTTAAATGATATAATTAGTTAAAATTATATTATTACATATTTATTTTACTCGATTTCCTCTTCTAAATCAGTATTATTTATTCATTATCAATTTAATTAATTAACTTTGATTCTAAATATAATATTACAGATTTGAAAGTAGGTATTTTATTACCTATTACCTATTTTATTACCTATTTATTGTGTCAGATAATGTAATAGAAAAGTATTTATAAGTTTAAGTTTACTGAAGCTTCTCTCTCAAGTGTAATTATTTACCATTAAATATATTAGGATGAAAATGTCTACAATTGGATATATCTATCCCATCATATATATATATATATATATATATATATATATATATATATATATTAATATGTGTAGGCTTATTCCATTCCTTTGAGGTGTATATCAATATGGTATACTATATGTTTAATACTGTATTATCTTATATACTAATCATCTTAATTGCTGATTTCAGATGATATATAGGTATATACAATATATATATATATACAATATGTATAATACATATTATTTATATAATTAGTAATAACTAAATGATTATCTTTTTTAGTATTTCCTATATATTTATAAGTATATATCAATTAAATAATCAAATATTATTAGAAAATAGTCATTTTTAACTTATAATATGATGTAAATTCATTAATTTTATCATATGTTATCATTATACTAATTATTTTGTAATTTGTTTTTATATTCTAATCAACTCCTCATAATCATTTATTTTATCGCCTATATATTTAGAAAGTGCATCAATATTTTTTATTACCACTTTCATCTCAATTTAACCTAATTGCAATACTTTTCTGATCGACTTTAGTTTACAAAGTAATTAGCTCCACGGTTTTCATAACATTGAAGTCACAAATTCTTGCATTTTATTGAATAAATACATTGACTCTAGTAATGTAATTTACGTAATATTTTAACATATATAATATCAGTATATATTATGTAATTTTTGGAAATCCATAAGATACTGCTCTAATAAAATCTGCTTGTGATGACCATATTATATTCGATAATGCTTTTAATAGAATTGCATTAATTTATGTTAATATATTATATTCTTCTTTGATATATATGTTAATATATTCTTTATTTAGTTTGGCTAAATAAATTATATATATTTGGAATGAAAGCAAATAATATTGCTACAATTATCGAATATTCAACGGCATTTTGCCCAACCAGATTTAAGGAATTCACAGCGCAGATATTGAGGGATCCATATTGACAATGGACTATGGTATATTATGATATATTTTATTTTATTGAATCTTCCAGACATTTGCTGGATTTTTCATAACTTTGAGCTCTATAATCTATTATAATTATATTATTATTTGAAAAAATTCTAATAAATCGTATGCTAAGTATTGTACAATGTGATAATGAATCTTAACGTACATCAATAAATACCTATATAATAATAATATCTAACTTGGTATATATGACGATAACTATTAACGTAACTACATGTGATATATCTGGAATTGAGTACACTGATATAATATAATAGTTTGAATTTTATATTTCTTCAATTATTAAGTTATCAGTTATAACTTATCACCTGTTCTCCAATAAGAATATCGCCATTGTGTGTATTTGTATATAAATATAGATGAGGTTGATGTAAATCTAAACATTCAGTTGTAAGTACTTGTCTACTAGTTGGATAATTGCAAAAATGCCTTTAGTATCATATTTAGATTATATATATATATATTTATAAATAATATCTTTTTCAATAAGTATAAATATAATTTCTTTCTCTAATAATAGGTAGTCTATTACAAATATTATGAACAGAATTCCATTTCATCAATAATAATTATTAAAAATACTATAAATCATAATATTCCTTAATTCCATTAATTCTTTTGAGAACAAATATTTTGAAAATATCTAATTAGTTATAATTACTATACAAATTATAAATCTATAGAATATCATTTTTTTCGTAATTTATAATCAATATAATCCTTTACAAATATCAGAAATAATAGTTAAAATATATCTTAATTTATATCTCATATTTAATTTTAATATAAAGAAGTATACTTTTTTTTCGTAAACTAATTTTAGAATTATAAATTGTTAATATTCAACTATGGTAAATATCCCATTAATACGTTTATCATTTATAATTTTCTACTTTAACAAACAATTATTTATCAATCCGTTTCATACTATTTTATCTGACAAGCATAGATGTATGATATGATCTATGGCTATCACTATTAGAATGTGCTCCAATATGTTCATATATCTGTTTTCACAATATATCTTCGTGTAAATTTAGAAATTTTTGAAAAATTCACTTTTCAAATCGGCCTAAATGACTCTTATTTAATTAATTTATTATATTATTTTTATTTATTTAATTAGAATTAATAATATATAAGAAAAATACAATTAAGAATATTTTTTTTATATAAATAGTAAACTAAATGTTTCTCAAATAATTCATGGGCCCCCCAAAATGTGGGGCCCCGGGCAATTGCCCGGTTTGCCCCCCCCCCCTTAAGCCGGCCCTGCTCCCAGACCCCTCCTACTAGTTTAGTCCATATGTTGATAAGGTTTACCAGGGTGTGGCGCTTGGAGCCAGAGTAGGAGAGTTAGGTAGGGCATAATGGTTAAAAGATATGACTGCTCAGATGAGCACAACAGCATATCCTCAATTTAGTTCCAAAATGCAATACCAATACACCCTTTGGGGTCTACATGACCCTATTTTAGTGCAAATAAACCTAATATCATCATATTTATATTTGACTATGCACGATCTCCAGAAACTTTTATTTGTATGTATTCTCAGTCTCCTACCGTATTAAATACAAAATTTCCCTGACAATCCACAAAGCCATACATCACAACTCCCCAGACTACCTTGCCTCCCTTCTCCATCTACACACACCCACTACTCCAATCCACACCCGATCCTCCAACACCTTTCTCCTTACTACACCCCACCTACACAGCCTCCACTCCTCCCATATAGGCTCCTTTGACCTATCTGCCCCTTATCATTGGAACTCCCTACCCTACCTGGTAGCCTACCAGTGGTAGGGCCTATCATCTTCGAACAATTACATCAACCTCCTCCTTCAAACGTCATCTAAATACATACTTTTTTCCCATGCTTTCTCCCAAACATAATAATCTCTCCCATGGACGCCGTCCATTGGACGGCCGATTGCTCACGCACAGCGTATTTTTAAAACCAAAAAAAGTAAAAAGTAAAAGTAAGTAGGTTATGGTTATATATAACAATTTGAGATAATATAACATATACCACATTATTTAATACATGTTAAATTATTTAGTTATATCATATTATTTAGTTATAATATATGATTATCATGATGATTCAGGAAACTATGACTATAATCATTATAATATTTAATTTGCATTAAATAATGTATATATTAATAATCATATTATAATAGAATATCATATACTATATTCTAACTGTGAATATATAATAATAGCTATTCGTATATGATAGAATATATATATATACACCTATATCATAATTAATGTTTAAATTGACAAGCTATGTGATATTAATCAGACAACTAGCGATATAAAAATAAAAGTTGCCGAAGATCATGCTTCCTCATTTTTATATATTTTTTATATAATATTATGATTTATATTACAAATATCATTACAATTGTAAATTTAGAAATATTAGATAATTAATATACATATGATTTATATTACAAATTACATTACAATTGTAAATTTAGAAATATTAGATAATTAATATACTGGTGATAATTATATTTATCTAGTATTTAAAGTTATTCTAGTAAATATCAGGGAAAATGTGGTAAAGTTAAATAGGTAAATCCTACTTATTATATTTAAATCTCAAAGCATAGGTTTTTATTCCGTACTATTCCATTGTAATCTTATTATTCTGAATTGGTATTATTTTTTCATCACTGATTATAAAAATAATATATAGGTTAAAGGTGAATAATAGTAAACATAAATATCCACCTCTATAATTAAATAATATAATTCTAAATATTTACTTAGCATATGTGTTTTGTTTAAAAATTACTATTATAATTTTTGTTAATTTGTAAATTTTAGCTCATATTTTATTACCATTTAATGCACATTTTAATTGTTTACAAAAATAGCAATGACATATTGGATATGCAGTCTTAAAACAAAATATTGCTAATACTTATTTAATAAGTTTAACTTAAATTTATTAATTTTAAGTTAACATTAATATTTAAGACTTATTAAGTCACTCATAACTACTTTTATAATACATATATAGATAATATACACTATGATTATATTTACATAGTAAATACACACATTTATATCTTATAGATTATATGATATTACTTTAATTATTATTATAATATATTACATTTTTTAATAATAATTAAAATGAAAACTAAATTAAGTTTTACAGAATGTTTAAAGGATTCTCCTCAATTCAGGTAATGTTATCCAAAAAATGTTAATTATTAACTTAATATATATTTATGTAATTATTTATAATACATATATTTATATATATATAATATATCATAAAATATAACAATAACAATAAGTTATTGAATAACAATATATATAATATATCATTAGACTAATAATTAGTTATTGACAATAAGATATTGAATAACATAATAACTTATTGTAATCTGCATAGATCTGCATTATTGCGATAACGTATCGTTTATATAATTTTAAATATATAATTATTAAATATTATACTTAATATAAATGTCGGAGAATCTCAGATAGGATATGATGATATT
The DNA here is from genome assembly GCA_964019155.1 of Osedax fenrisi. Lineage (NCBI taxonomy): Eukaryota > Metazoa > Annelida > Polychaeta > Sabellida > Siboglinidae > Osedax > Osedax fenrisi. The sequence continues at coordinate 36,344,306 of OZ025244.1, forward strand.
GAATATGGCCCCATTGGTTGCACGAGTCGGGAACAGTTTTCAACATTTTACCAGCAATTGAGGCAGGCGGCGAGCGCGCATAGCAACAACCGATATTCAATGTCATATTGATAAAACTTATATAAAACATATAGGATATACACACGTATATATATATATATATATATATATATATATATATATATATATATATATATATATACATATTGGTGTTTATTCTAATTAGTATTCTCATATCATCAATAGATGTATCATTCATACATCAATTGTATACACATATATGCATTGATGTGTGAATAATATTCACTGAATATAAACATAAAATCTATTTTTAACTGTATACGTTATGCACGCTCACTGCCTGCCTCAATTGCTGGTAACATTTTGAAAACCGTTCCCAACTCGTGCATTCCCCGCCTCATTTGTTTTAAATACAATTGCTGAAGTCAACTTTACAATATTTTTCATGTATTTCTATATAATTTAAAATGTTAATAACAGCTAATTGATATATATATATATATATATTGTTATTTTTATTTGGTGGAGTCCTTTCATCCCATTCAGGAACTTAGATGAAGTTTCCACTTATAACCATATATATGGCTCTAATGTCTCTTCTAAGCCGCTCTCATGTTAAGGTATCCATGGTTTTAACGAGAGCCGGTCATTTATTTTTACACAATTATATAAGATCACTTCTAAATAATATTTTAAGACCCATTTTATAAAATTAATTAATGATCCGGACGAGGGTCGAATCCGTGTCCTAATGCTTGTGTGTCTGACGCCTTATCCACTGAGCCGCACAGGCAGTTATATATATATATATATATATATATATATATATATATATATATATATATATATCTTATAATATATACTACAGTTATATTATTCATATTAGCTTATTATGTATATTATATATACTAATGTGTCAACTGCCAAAACGAATATTTTTAATCTTACATCATAAAACGTAATAAAAAAAAATGGGGCTATATTCGATACAGTCATACATTGTTACAGTGTTACACATACTCATTGTGTATATATGACTACGATAATTATTATTATAATAATTATATTATTATAATATTATTATAATAATTATACTTAATATTATAGGAAATCAATATGCGATAACGATGTTTCAAAAGTAACACCATCGCTATGATACTAATAACGTTACCCTAATACCGCTATCAGCCTGATAATCAGTTACTAACTTACTAAGTATTGCATTTAGTACTTATACGGGGGGATAATCATATGTTGATTCTAAAATGTTATATTGATATGGAGTGTGTTCATCTAACCTCGCGTATTACAATTCAATTATTTACATAAATATTTTATATATGTATATATACAAACTGCCTGTGTGGCTCAGTGGCTAAGGCGTCAGACACACAAGCAGTAGGATATGAGTACGAGCCTCGTCCGGACCATTAATTAATTTGATAAAATTGTCTTACAAATTATTTAGAAGTGATCTTATATAATTGTGTATAAATAAATGATCGGCTCTCGTTAAAACCATGGATGCCTTATCATGAGAGCGGCTTCGAAGGGATATTAGAGCCATATATAAGTGAAAACTTCATCTAAGTTCCTGGAAGGGATTAAAGGAGTCCACCAAATAACAATAACAATAACAATATATATAGGAGTTCATATTTTGGGTTGAGTTGGTTTCACTTGTTTGGTTTAGTTTACTTAGGTTTTAATATTTCCACGTTTTTGTATCTATTATTATATAATTAATAATTATTATATTATCATGTAATATAATTATCAATATGAAACTGTCTCATAATTAGTTATTTCATTTGATACTCTAAACTTTACATTGTTAATTCACTTTACTTTCGTGATCTAACTAAATTTGCTAATACTGCCCGATTTTATCATCAATACGATCTTAATAACCATGTTCTTGATTAAGATAATATTCTACATACATTAATGATTAGATTTCACACTATATTTGACAATTTAGTTTATATTTAATATTACATCCGTACCTGTTATTTAAATGGTTTATGCAATTCCATCAACTACATTATTGAAGTTTTTGAATATATGCTAAGAACAAACCTGATCGACAATACAAAATTATACAGGACACTAGAGGCATAATATATATGACATATATGCATTTATATATAAACAGATATTAATTGGATACTATATATTATAATACACACATGTAGGTTACCTAACATTAATTAAATAAGTTTATTACCCGTATATTCATATACACATATTTAACAAACATACATAACAATAATATAGTATAATAACATAATATTATAGTAACATCTGATATGATATAAATTAGATTAATGTCTGAATACGTATACCAATATATGATTTAACATCGATCAGTAATCCTCATTACTGATAATAAATGTACAAAATTTCAATACAAAGTAATGCCTACTGTATTATGATGTATTATAGCTGTATAGTATACAGTGTATACAGCTATCCAATGAACTATTACAAAGTAGACACGCCCACTAATTGTATTGTGTAACTGCCCCTAATAATTATAACTTGCCCCTTATAATTGATAATAGGATAATAAATAATTAAATTCAGTTTGACACAATTTAAAAAAAAAATTCTGTTGTCTAATTATTAATTGTGTGTTTATTTATTATATTTTATATTTTTAATTTGAAATTTACTAATATATATAATATATATTATAATATATATATATACATATATGTATATTGTTTTTTGTTTCGCCATTATTATACACTTATTATATAATTATAATATATTTACATTTTAAATTAACTAATCAATCAATAAATCTTTGATTGATTGATTTATTGTATTTATTTATACACACATGTAATATGATAGACAGTATTCTTTAGTGTGTGAAACATACAGTTATCAAAAATAACAAAATTAGTAATCATTACAAATAGAAATACATATATTCGAATTAAACGATAGATGCGGGGCATTCATACAAATGGCGTGTTATACAGTAAATAAGATCATCGCAGATTTGTGTGTACGACTATACAATAATTACAGATTAGAATCTATGACCACATTTTCATTGCATCTCAGAAGTATGATGAAATGTACAACTATTTATTATGCTAAGCTATTTCTGAAGAGTATTCCATTCTGCATCATATGCGACCCTGCAGTATCCTTTCCTTTAGTTCTTTAGATTAAAACCACAGCCCTGAAGATATCTAGTCGACGTCGAGTGAAGCTGTTTATAATTTACTTTATATATTAATAGGATACTAAGATAATTCGGTGTATTGTTTTTCAATAATTAAAAATTATGTTTAATAGAGCAAAATATGATCTTTGTGCAATATAAAAGCATTCTATTCTTGTAATATACACTCAGTAGGCAATAGTATATAATTTATATAACCTTAAAACCATAATCTTTATTACTATATTATGAATCATAATTTATGATACATTGAAATCAGGGTTCCATTATTTTCGGTAAAAACCTGTTTTTACCGGGCAAAACCGGTAATAACCGGTAAAAACCTATCTCTACCATGTTAATTTACGGTAAAAACCGGTAATAACCGGTAATTACCGGTAAAAACCTAGTACTCATAAAATATAATACCTTTAAAAAAAATGTATATTGAAATTTAAAGTAATATTGATTCATTTATATATAAATGTTATGGCTAATTAATCTAGCAGATTTATTTGAAAATTTTTCAACATTTGTCTGCTTTATTATGCCATTTATAGTACATTTATTATTTTAAATCCAACTGGATTTTGAGGTCTGCCACCCTTATATTGTAAAATTAACAAGTTGATGTAATTGGATATATTTTATAAATGAAATAAAATCATACTGTGTTATATATTCATAAAATTACACAATGAAAATTTTACTAAATAGATATACAGTATTGTAAAAAATATTTGTAAAAACTATATTTAATTTCATATATATAAAAATAAATATTCTATTCAGTATTTATATATATATATATATATATATATATATAATTAACAATATATATAGATATATTTAATATATTTAATTAAATATCATGGTATAAAATCAAATAATGAATATATTCAAATAATTTCTCAATGAAAATATTATTAGTTCTATTGTTTAATATATATATTATTTTTTACAATATTAAGTCCCTGTCACACCGAAAAAGTTGGCCGATTTTTCACCAATATCGTACGGATTTTTCTCTCTCTCTCTGTGCGATATATCGATATATCACCAATATATCATCGATATCGTGACAATATCACTATTCATCATTTCGAGATATCTCTAAATATTTAACTATTTCTCGACGATTTCGTTACTGCGCATATCGGTGAAAAATCGCTCGCTTTATTTGGTGTGAATGGGCTTTCCTTTTACTAATGCAAAAATAAATATATTATTATATTCAATATTTAATATATATATATATATATATTCAATATATTGAATTGACTTATTTACTCATTTATTTCAATATCATATTATTTATTTTAAAAATGTTTTCTTTACATAGAGTCAAAATTAATAAAGTTTTTTTTTTAATATAAAAAATCTTATAATATTGATTTTAATGTAGTATTATTTAACTTTATAATTGTATATTATCTATTAAATATAAAATCTATAAATAATATATAATTGTTAATTATATAGACACTAGTAGGTTTAATATAATATAGATAATATTATATTTAATTATATAGACAACACTAGGTTTTTACCACGGTAAAAACCTGTTTTTACCGGACAGGTTATTACCGGTTATTACCGCGGTTATTACCATAGGCGGTAATAACCTATGGAACACTGATTGAAATACATTTTATATACTGTTATATATAAATTTTTCATTTTGTATATATTTTACAATTAATAAATAAAATTGTAAATACAATAACATATGATATGATAAAACTTCTATATATATATACATGATGATGATATAAATTTATTAGGCACAACAAAAAATAAGTGATACTCCACATAGTGCATGTAATAAGATAACAACACAACAACAATAACAAGAATAATATTAAAATACAAATTCATAATATAAAAAGAAAAATAATGAAAGAAAGACAACAAATATAAATGTAGGTAGATAATTTAAGGTTGGTAGTATTGTAAGACTATGAGGGGATGGAACAAATTGATAATGTAACGGATTTCCATAATAGTGGTACAATATAAGAGAATACACTTTTCTGGTATTTTAGGGAAGATGCAGTTAATCAGAAAATGGTGAAATATGATGGAACTGATTGAATACTATTCACTCAGAAGGATATTCACTTAATAGGGTAGTGTATGTAGAGTGAAATTTATAAATATGCGGGAATATAGGAATGGTTAGGTTTAAGGGTTATGGAGAGGAGCCTAAATATAGAGAATTTGTGTTAAGAGTATCCCAAGCGTATGTTAAATGCTAAACTAATAAAATAACTGTTTATTATATGTAGATGTGTATGTAATGAAGCAGGAATGTTATAGAGAAGATAGGAATGTTCCTATTGTTCAGTAATATAAACAAGATATAACTAAGGAGTTCACAAGGATAGAGAGTGGTCAGAGAGCCACTTATATTTGTTTGAATACGATTTTGGTAATATTGTCATTAAGTGGTAGGATATAATATATATATATTTATCGAAATATAATAATGGTCCAAGGATATATATCTATCTATGTATTACCTTTAAATAAAATAAAATAACATTTAAATTATACATATATCTATATACATATATCTATATATCTATATAGCTAACTTATATTATACATTTAGATTTTGAAAATACTAGGAAAAGCACATGTGTGTATATATATATATACTATATTATGATATTTTATGAGATTGGCCACTTTCTTATCTATACATACAGTGCAATAATAATAGAAATAATATTAAATTAATATTATTTCTATTACTATAGTAACTTATTTCTATCTGTTTCATTGATATAATATTATAATATTATATATATATACATATTATGATAAGGATAACCAAATATGGCAAAATGATAATAATAACTTGATTGTCATCTAGTATATTAAATGTAATCTAATGAAATAAACTACTAACAATAACAATAGATCACATAATAAAACATTATTAAATAAAGCATACAAACATATGGAGCATTAATAGTGTGTGTAGTCATATGATATCTGTGAAAATATTTAAGAATAGTTTCGTATATTTTGAAATACTAATAACAAATATTTGTTATTTTAATACTAATTTATTTTTACATTTTTTAATTAAGTTAATTAATTGAATTAAAGATAACAAGTTATTATACGTATTAAATGTAATTTATATATTATAATATTATTTAAAATAAATATTTAAGTATAGTTTATAATATAATAGTGTAGTTTCATATACTTTATAAATACTAGTATATATATATATATATATATATATTATCTATAAAAACAAGAAAAAAACATTAAATGATTTATTAATGTCACCATTATTCCTTGCCAGTTAGCAAGGAATGATACATCTGACTTATTATCATTTATATAATAAAAGTAAATAATAATCATCATTTATTAGAATATTTTGTTGCTTTAAAAAAAAATTAAATTAAAATATTCCAATTATTATCTCTTCTCAAGGGCTTCAAAATAAGACTTATTTCTAATATTCCCATTAACATTATTATTATTATTGTTGTTGATTACACTTTAACATCATTCGAGATACTCGTCGTACATTGGCCCCTGCGTTAATAGGGTGTAGATACGTATATATTGTTTACGATCACCCATCGCCACTAGTCTAGCCCGTCTCTCTATAGGAGATAGATCATTGATAAGCGTGATGTGTCACACCGCATCATCATCATCATCATCATCATCGCTACTAGCTATACTGTGTAACACTTACTTATGAATCATACATTATATAGTCACTATATTATAGTATTGATGTAAATATTGTTATTTATTATTGTGGTGGAGTTTATCCGACCCAGGAACTTAGATGAAGTTTTTACTTATAACCGATAGGCTCTAATGTCCCTTCGAAGCTGCCTGCATGTTATGGCATCCATGGTTTTAACGAGACTCATTTATAATCATTTATGTATACACAATCATATAAGATCACATGTACATTTTTTTGAAACCTCTTTTATTGGTCAGGAAATGGATTAATCCTGATATGTATAACCGGTGTGTCAGACGCCTTAGCCAAACGAGCTATATGGGCAGTTAAGTGCGTGAATATAGTGTTTAAAACATGGGCACCAATCAAACATGATCTAGACTAAAACAGAAACTCTCTTATAGATAAATATATATATATTCTAGATTTTTGCTTAACCCATATCATGCATCATAATGGAGAGGATCACAAACACTCCATATATTAATAACTGAACTAATTCCCTGATAGATTATTAAATACTAGAGATTTTATTGATTCATTTCATAAAATATATTATGCCCTGCTCTATATTACATGTAGAATAAATCAATGTTTCCTGATACAAATACTAAATAATTTATTAAGGGATGTAATTATAAATATGATTGCATAAACAAGATCATGCAAACCTGTGGTTATAATTATAATAATAAAATAACTAGCCATAAAAAGTAAATTATTTACTTATTTTATTACTAAATAAACATAATTACGTTAATATTCTAACACATATTTAACTCAAAACGCCCTACATAAACCCTACTTAATACTGTATAAAAACAATACCACCTATATAATAGATGTATTATACAAATACCAATATATACAATACACATTGATAAAAGACTACACACTACTTTAATACTATGCATATCTTCTCTGCACTAATCAAATAAAGGTTGTGTGGAGAATCTTATTTAGGGCATTATATTAGAACTGGCAAGGAATACCTTCAGCTCTCACTACAACAGACCTATTATACCTAGGTCTGAATAAGCTTGATATTGACCTATTCAGTATACAAGTGATTACAGCTGGTCTAGAAAGTACTGCCATAGTGGATTAGTGTAGTGTTATATATGTGTTATTTATGCCTATTCCTTGCCTACTTTCACATTGTATACTTTATATTTTTATATTCATCTATACCAATAATAAATGTGATAATTGATATTTGTTGTAATCAATTTAAGATAGATGTTTGCTATATATATTGACAAATATGAAAATGTGTAGTTATAATTAAAATACTAGATTACATAGGCATAGTTATGTAAATTGTTTACTTATTTTATTACTATATGCACTTTATATTCTAACTCAAAGCGGCCTACATAATCGACTTAATACCATATACAAATGATACCGTATGTATATTAACTGTAACTGACACTGCACGGTGTACACCTATGAACCAATGGTTTAAGAGCCAGCAAAATAGTATGATTTTTTAAATAAATATATTTTTTATTAAAAATGATATTATATAAAAATTAGTAAATATAATATATTATCTTTAAAATGATATAGGGCTTGATGGATAAAAGTAACCATAAGTATTATAAATAAGCATTTATAAATACAACTGTATATAAATTTATAATTTAAAAAAAACTGATATTACTTCTCTTTATTTTTAAACTTAATTTTGATTCGTATTACTTATTTACATGAAATAACTGGACATTTTTTTATTTTATAAATAGTGTTTTGTAGATCTCATTATAATCGTCATATAATTATATATCTTAATATATATATATATTTATGAAACTAAATGTAATTTATAAGGCTTAATAAAATGTAGTCATTCTCTTATTTATTTCAGAAGTTATTGTACTTTTAGTAAAAAATCTAAATATCTAATCTAAATGTTCATATGTTTGGACATCCCTTAAGTATTAATATATATATATATACAAAACTAACTACTATAATAGTAATGATATAATCACGAATGATAAGCAAATAAGAGTATATAGAATCTTAAGCCAAGTTGAATTTGAATTTAATTACACGAGGGGTGGGGCAATCTAAGTGAATTAATCTAGAACCATCTATATAATCGCATCACATTCATAGTCTAAATCATCATCAGATCACTATCGGGTGTACTAGGTAATACTCTCCAGTCTGTTAACTCTGTATTATCTAGACATGTTGCTATATTACTACTAGTAACCTACTATATAACTTATGTAGCTATCACATCATCAGTATCATCACCGCAGTAGTAGTAGTAGTGCTAATGGCAGAACTGACTTGCTATTTAATACTAAAATACTCATCTTCCCTGGGTAACATGGAAGTAAGTCATCGATATATTTCTATTCACTAGTATTATAAATATAATTCTTAATACATATATTATATATATATATTATATATGTATATTATATATGATATATAATATATATATATATATATATATGTTCATCTGTGTATGCTTATATATACAAACTTATTATATACACACACATTAATAACGTGATGAATGCACACACCCATACTGTTGCTTCATTCATTACTAATGAGGTCATCACCATTCACAGGCAGACCCTGCAAACAGCTGAGAAGGACTTGGATAACCTCGAGTATAAACTAGACAAGGTAGGTACCCCCCACCCTCATACCCTGTACCTCCATTGCGTAAGTTCTCAAAGCTCTATCCATGAAGTAACTGATCATGTATTGCATAAATAGTATGTAATGTATGGCCTAGAAAGTATGTGTGTATATATATGTAATACATTGCAGTGACAGCCTGTTTAGACGTCGACCAGATATATAATGCGTAGTGAATCATTACTGGTGATCATATGATTAATGGAAGAGTGCGTAGCGTTGCTTCATAACAGTTCATTACAGTCACTAAAGCTGCCTTCATACCACAAAAGTAGCCCTATTGTCTCGCGGATATTCGTAAGGAATATCCGCAAGAATGATTTTATTTATTTAGAATAGGTGATGGATAATTTTAATATCACTTGATTTCATTGTAAATATACTAGCGATAGAAAATAGTACTATTAATTTAAATTAACTAAGTAAATAAATATATTATTATTTAAATTTTGTATTTTTATATATCTTATATTATAATATTCCAAATATAAATATATATAATAATTAAATCAATTCGATGGAAGATATATTGTCCGCAGGCTATATACTGTATAAACGTAGATTATTGAATCGAATAATTAACAAATTAAAAATAATTCTCACATATCATAAATTGAAAGTTCATGAATATCCCTCTAATTACGAGATATTTTAAACAAGTTCTAAATTAATCAAGCAGATATTTATCGTCTTCACACCAAAATACAATACAATAAGGCTAAAATCATTCTTGCGGATATCCATGATGAAATATCTGCCAGATAATGCATCTACCTTTGGTGTATGAAGGTAGCTTAACTAACCCTTCACTTATATCCTAGCCCTATCGCAATGTCTCCGTGGCCAGTTCTGAGGACATAACTATCCTAGAATTATCCTACGATAATCCTTAACTATCTCTGTAATGTTAAATATTTTCCTAGTACAAATTTTCATAGTACAACCAAAGATTTTCCGAAGGAAAGATATAACACTTATACGAAATCGTGTAATTCGAATTTGTATACAAAATACCCTGGTACCACCTATAGCGGGTTACTTTTAGGAACTATGTGTTGTTTATAATGTAAATTCGTATTTAACTATACACTTTTAAAATGTTAAATAATATGCTTTAAATTAATATTTATATGATGAAAACTAAGTGTTCATTACTAATATATAACAAACAAATATGATATTTATGTTTTAAATGCTATAAGTATATATTTAGTAAGTAAAAGTTAATTTATATTGCATGTAATTTAATAGAGCAATGAAAACATTGTTGTATGCAAACAGAGCCTAACCTAAATCTATTTCAGTGATTTCGATACTACTGCTAGCAGCGGTTGGGGATATTACTAAATTACGTTGCATGCATAGGGAGTGTTATATCTTTGCTTCGCAAAATCTTTGGTACAACTGCCCCCTGGCGAGAATTAATGTTGTAAACTCATGTAATAGGTATTATGGCTACTAAGGGAGATAGGCATACCATTGTTATTAATATCCTAGTTATCAATGATATTGTTATTGTTACTATAAGCCTATCATTGTGACTCATCAATAATGTAAATATGTATTTAGATGTAACATATACATGTAATAGAGATATATATATATATATATTAATAATTTATAGATGAATTCATGATTTTTTTAACTTACTATAAATCTATTTAATTACACACTAAATAGTAACTTTAATTATATAACTATCATTATATATTACTAACATAACAATTATCTGTAGTTAAAACACCTATCATACAGATTGTAATAACATATGTGTAATAAATGGTTTACGATTTTCATAAAGTTTTTTACAATATAAAATGTTATGTGTTCATGTAAAAGTTTATTTTTAATATTATCATCTAATTTAATCATACATTCTTATATATGTATAATTTTATTTTTTAATATTAACTTATCATTTAATGATATATTCATTTTTTGTATATATATTTAAATATGCGCGAGGGAAATTATATGTGTAATTGTATCTATGATGTATATACGCCAATAATCATATACATAGATACATACTCATATAGTATATATATATATATATATATATATATATATATATATATATATATATATATATATACCCCCTGTCTGGGATCTATAGCTCAGTGGGACAACCAAAAGCTAGTAAACCAGAGTTCCCGAGTTCGACTCCAGGCAGTTATTGTTTTTCTCTTGTGCTTATCAAGAATTTAATAAACGTTAAATCAAAACAACAGAAACAAATATTACTATTTGTTTTGTAATGTCCTGGACCCCTCACAGTTATTTATAACATGTACAAGTCTATGACTTCTTGAGGGGTCCTTTGTATCCGCTATTATTATATGTGTGATTTAATAAATAAATATTATTATTATTATATTATATATGTATATATATATAAACATATATGCCATATATAACATATGCAATATCCCATATCAGTATATACATGCAATCTGCAATATCTCATACATTAACCTGACATACACATAACCTGCATTATAAACCAGCTGTAGGTACAAGTAAAGGTTGTGTGTATATATATATATATAGCATATACTTCTAGAACCAGTAACAGTGCTATTATCTGACAGCTAGCTACCCACACTTGTAAACAACACCCTCATAGTGGTGTTGTTTACTTGTGGTCATTTAGACCACTATGTCCAGAAGCCACTAAAGCTGTGACATGTGGTAGTAGGACAGGTGGACAGTTAGTTGCTAGCTACAATGATAGTGTGTCTATCTGTCCTATAGACACACCTCCATAGCAGTGGTCAGTTGGTTGTAATACACATTGTATATATACATGCATTATTCTCCCTGAATGCTATAACATCTGGAATGATCTCCTTCCCTATATCCCCCGCTTTATTGCGATATGTCAAGACATCCCTGTTCACGCAATAATTATATTATAATTGTAGTTATAACAACTTTCGCACAGTATGTGATGGAAGTGCCTAAACCAATAAGGTAACAAGTAACACACACACACACACACACAGGTGGTGAAGGCATGCAATGTAATGGTGGCAGCGGGAGAGGCATTCAACAACAGCAATTTGTTAGTAGTGCTGTAGTAGGGCTGTAGTAGTGCTATAGTAGGGCTATAGTAGGGCTATAGTAGGGCTATAGTAGGGCTGTAGTAGGGCTGTAGTAGTGCTGTAGTATGACTGTAGTAAGGCTGTAGTGGGGCTGTAGTAGGGCTGTAGTAGGGCTGTAGTAGGGCTGTAGTAAGGCTGTAGTAGGGCTGTAGTAGTGACAAGCCCAACCCTAATCTAGTGACCTTGGTAACCCCTACAATGATTATAGTGTAATCTGTGTATGTGTATACGTTTACCTAAAGCCTATCCCTTCTGTGTGACTATAGTAATAGTGCTATTCACAGCATAGTAACAGTGAGACCTACACTGTATACACTGTGCTAACTTTACTAACTGCTCACAGGTTTCCCCACCAGCATGCTTTCACTCTGACTTGAGATAGTACATTACAGTTAATCATCACTTGTTATCACATGGGTGTCACAATGAATTACCTTAATATAATGTAAATTAATATTATTTCATTGTTATTTCATTACAAACATTACCTCCCCAGATCCACCCCTGATCCACTGGTATAATACAAGGCGAGGTAAAACAATACCAGCTAAAATTAGTGTAGTACATAAGCATTTAGTGAAGGAATCTTAGCTACCAGTTTAATTGTATACCCTATTGATTTATACACTAATTAATGTAATTTAATATGTTACTATGACGCGTTCATTCTTATACTCACCTACACACGACCTCTAAAGGTGTCTATCTTATACACCCTATCCTCATAGTATACATCTTGTGTAAATAGTCACTCTGTTTCACTCTCATCACCAGGTTATTCATCAAAGAGCTAAAGAATCTGTCGCAATATTACACAGAAGAAGACCTGGTACCGGTTAGTAGCATATCCCTATCTCCCCCTCTCCCCCTCTCTCTCTCTCTCTTGCGCTCGATGTGGTCTGTAGATTACTATGTCTGTTAACTGTGTTCTCTGGAACATCGTGGTCAATACAATCACCCCAGTATTGTACAGTATTGTAACTGTTGTGATGAAGTAGCTGCCATGTATCACTGCAGTCCTACAGCTACTACTACTACTACTACTACTACTACTACTACTACTACTAATAGCTATATTGATCACTGGTACAGTCTAACTACTGACTATTACTGACTACACCCATGCTCACACCCACACTCACATCCCTCCCGCCATCTAACTATCCTGTACCCTGTACCTACAGCCTAAATCCATGCTGGGAGTAAGTTATCCACCTCTAGTGACCTCTATAGTGACCTTTATGGTGACGTCGGTGGTGTTTTAGTGTAGGGGGCACCACCGACGTAGTTTGCTTTGTTTGCTCTAGGTCAAGGACAGGACAGCACATCTTATTTGCTTCGCGCTTGAATGAGTTCTCTTACTGCGATATTTGTGTATATTTTTTAATTTAAAATAAGGTTTCTAGACTATGTTTAAAAATCATTTAAAACCAATAATATACACTATTGAAAAGTACATATTTACATGTACAAAGTCTGTACTAATTCTACGTTGTTAATGCTATACAATTCTAGTCTTTTCATGAGGAAAACGCTATATATATAAAACTCATATATACAGCATATATTAAATATCAGCCTGGCTGAAATCATCAAACCGAGATTTCAGCATGGCTGAGGTTTATCACTGGCTATATAGGGAGACATGGACTATATATGAAGACGTAGCTTATAGCTTTCTAATTGAAAAGTCTTGTATCGCGATGTTTATTATATATATTTAAATATCTAACTGATAAAAATTCAATATCCCTTTTGAGAGAAAACCATGTCCTGTCCTTGTACAATACTTAGTTAGCACGTGTATTCTCTTTTCTCCACTATTATCATCTACTCTCAATCATATTCTTTATACTCCTTATATCTTATCCATTCTCTCTTCTATCTCTTATACTTTCCCTTTACCTCTTAGCCTCTATGATAGCTCTATCCAATAATTATTATCTCACCCCCTCTTTCCTTCTCTACCCGTATCTCCATCACTCCATCTTATATATACACTTTTACATCGGCATGTGCATGTATCTGTACTATTGATGTAAAGAAAGTGTAAAGAAATTGACTCATGCAGTTAAAGATAGATAAACGAATGACATTTTTATCTAGAAATTAACAATATGACATTGGAAATTATGATTATTTATATTATACATGTCAATGGCATAGTGATATTTTCATCAATATAGAAATAAGTGAATTCTCTATATATCTATAGATTATATATGTCAATACAATAGTTTGATATCTTCAATTCAAATACATTTAAATACCAAAAAATAAAAATTATGTAGAATATTGATATGTTTTATTTTATATATATATATATATATATATATAATATGCATATTATTTTTAGTACAGATTAAACTTAATCATAATTATCAATATAAATAAATAATAATAATATGAAATTAACATTAGTGTGGTTGTATGCAGGACTATATCACAAAATGCCATACACTACATTCAATTACTTATCCACTTTCTCTACATCAATGATCTATGCACATGATAATGTATCCCCTACATACAAGGGTTTTGTTCTGTTTGCTTTGTAAGTTGGTTAGGTAAATATCTTCCATTCACTATGTATTACTTCATCACATTTCTGTTTGTTTGTTTGTCTATTCCAACAGTGTGTGTATATTTCAAATTACCAATAATATCATAATATAAATGAATTTATAATCTATAAGTCAATATATATACAAGCATAAGTTACCTATATCACATAATGTACATTTATTTTATAGATTAAAAATATAATCCATCGATTTATCAGAGTAAATATTTGTTATAATATATCTACATGCCTTTATTATTGTGTATGTATTGCATAGTATGCTACCATATGTTGATTCAATGCACTAATTAATTGCCCACACACATAATTGATATTAATATAGCCCCCCCTCTCCTACAATCCCATAACAACCTGCCACTCAAGTTAGTGCCTATAGTGCTACCACCATGTAAACCAGATTGCCCCACTCACAGCCTGCTTATTAACTTTACACACACAGTGTATGTTAGTGGCAATGTTTTTATAGCTCTCTACTACTATTACTTGGTATTGTATTACCATACAATCTGGTTCTGCTAATGGAAATTATGTTTATAATATAGAAAATATTTATTAATTAGAATATATTTAATGCCTAAATATATATATTCACATATAATATATTCTACATGATATAGTATATATATTATATATATATGTATGTGTAAGATTTAAATATAATGATAGCATACACTTGTATATACTTGATATACATATAAACACCTTCATCATCATCATCAACCTGAACCACCTAAGTCAGTATAACATCACCCTCATCTCCATTAGAGGTATTATCTTCCTAGTGACTCATCTATAATATATTACCATCCAACTCTTTCATTCGTTGTATTTACTGATAATATATAATGGTTATTTAATATTTAAAAAAAAATCATAATTATTAAATATTTTTATATCATATATCCTAGGGTAATAATATTTTTAACCAAATGAAATATTTTTACATCTTATATTCTGAGATAATAATAAATATGATAAATCTAATATCAATAAAGATAACGAATTATATGATTTAGTTCCGTGTTCGAATATATTATTTGCACTCTAGATATCTGTGCACAATCTCTCTCTAGACTTTCACACTATTAGTCTGGTTTATTTGTATAAGGGTCCCCCCTGTTGCGTCTTATCTTAAGCTGCCCAGCTACTATCACCTGCTCCATCTCTCGTCTAACACACCACCACTGATTGTAGAATACGCTGCAAAGACTGACGCGGGTTCTCACAGAAGCTAACGGTTTCCACGTGGTTAGTACAACTGTCAATCAAGCGTAACTGTCAATCAAACCACACGTGATAATATCACCTCCTATCTCCTATATAGAAGGGCACGACCACTCTAATCTCTCCCATGCAAGCATGTTATGTACTATCTCACTGCTCCAATACACTACCCCTACACACACACACATTTCTACCCCTAACACACACACTATTGCAGTCATTACTGGACCAGGCAAACAGGAGCATCTCTCATCGTCTTAGTGCCTTCATCAATAAGTTAGTTACATAGTCTACCCCTTCTTATCTATCACACTATATAACCCTTCTTATCTACATCATTATATCATTATATCACTATCTACCCCATTAGATAGACCCACCTTATCTCACTATCTACCCTCATCTCACTGTTTCCCTTTTTACCTAAATCTTTTCATCCCTATTTACCTATTATTATTATTATTATTATCTATTAATCTAGGCTCATAATACTACTATGTTACCATTCTATATGTTACAATACCCCTTCTTATCTTAATTTTTCTCATATCATCTTCCACTCCTAACTATTTAATTATGATACCTTAATCTATCACCCTATCAGATATTTTCTTTTTATCCCTATAATCATACCAAATTATCTTATCAATTATCCCTTAAGAGTATTTTACCCTCCTCTACCTTATTATTCACACCCATCCTCCCCCTCCTTCAGTGATATTCAGAAGATAAAGATTGCCAGGAAAGAGTTCCAGACCATCACTACAGAATATGATAACACATTCAACAAACATGCCCAGGTTAATCAGTAATACACACACAGTAATACACACACACACACACACACACACACACACATAGTAATACACACAGTAATACACACACACAGTAGTAATACACATGTAGTAATGCAGTTAATGCTCACAGGTCAACCAACTTTTATATCTAATTATTTCATCATATAATAAATTATGTTGTAATTAAATTCAAAAACAAATGTTCACTTTGTTCAAAAGCCTATCCTTCAAATGTAGTTAAAAAGTCTGTTATGATAGTATACCTATTAAACAATAGAACATTATATAATGGTTTATTGCTTCATTGTACTTTTGAGTGTTTTATGACTCTCGAAAATAATAAAATATACTCATTTAAAGTTCTATGAATGTATATTTCATATAATATTAATAAAATAAAATCAGTAAACTTTATTTATTGGCTGGGATTGCATCATAATTATTTACAATAAACATGTGTAAAATAAATGTGTGATATTTCCTTGTAATCATCAATAATGGAATAGACATGAAATGGTAACATATATTCATCATGTTAAACATATAATTAAATATCTCATTGAAATACACCCTACCATAATATGTGATTAGCTAACACTGCTAATTATACTGATTGATATTAGTAATAACACTAATAGCATTAACAACAACCACTGCTGGTGCTGGTGTGTGTGTGAGGCTATTTATAGATGTTCATAAACAAGCTAGATATGTTATTCTTATGTAAATATGAATACTATTAAGATTAATAGTTCTGTGTGTGTATACATGCATATATACATACATATGCATATATATATATATATATATGTATATATATATATATATATATATATATATATATATATATTGTTTTGTGTCTAGTAATTAGATATGACTATGCAAATAATGTGTCCCAATGCCATCTATGATATATATATATATATGTTTATAAATACATATGTTTCAATATTAATCTTATAAATTCATCACTATTAGGTACCGCGATCGCGACCTCTAGACTGTACCGACCTTGACCTCAACCTAGCATCTATACGCTCCACGTTTAACTACACGTCGCTGGACTACGTATACCAGGTTACCAGTGATCACTACCATTTGTATTACCACCGTTTTTGAAAGTTTTTTAGTTCCTTTCATATAAAAGTGCCATCTCGCTCGGAATAACTCCTTTTAATCATTACAGATATAATAAAAAAATAATAATTGAAAAATGACAAAAATTCAGAAAGCGAAACCATATTCAAAAATAGATAGGAATTTACATTAAAAATGTATGAACAAATTTAAATTACAGATAAATTACATATTTTGTTATGAAACTTTCCAAATATATTTATTATGACATGTATGAGCTACTGTAACTGAGAGAGAAAAACTTTCAAAAACGGGCTCCCCTACTGTACAGTAGGAGAGCCGTTTTTGAAAGTTTTGAAAGTTTTCTATCTCGCTCACAGTATACTGTAGACATATATGTCATAAATGTCATAATAAACATATTTATGAAGTTTCATCAAAAAATATGTAATATTGGTAAAGCGAAGTGTATTTTAATGAAGAAATATTTGCATTTATTTTACAATGTAAATTTCTATAAATAGAATTTTTTTTTTATGTATTTTATATATTTTTGCAAGTGCGCATTGTCATAAAAATAAAATATTTGGCAAATACGTGTATAAATATATTATAAAATTAATAAAGTAAAAAATTATTTAAAAATTTCAAATTAATTAAACTTTTTTTTATTTTTTAATTAATGTAATTTATTCGACTATTTTTTTGATAAATTATTTTAATTAAGGATCAATCTTAGTTGTGAGCCTATAATTGATATTTACCAGGTATAATAAAAAAAAAATATTTAATTTACTGACAAAAAATTTTTTACGACTATTTTAACCCAAAATTAATTTTTTGTTAAATTGCTCAAAAAAGTCATTTTTTGAATAAATATATGCTATTTTTATATCAATACTTATAATTTTATATTCATATAAGGATGATAGACATATATAATATAATTTTTTATTATTCCATTGATAATTTTTTTTTTCGATTTAGAAAAAATTTAAAAATTAAATTAAAATTTCTGTGGATCGATTTAATTATTTTTTCATACATTTTTTGTAATAATTATTAAGGAGGTTTTTATAAACAATTTTTTCTTTCATATATCTATAATTTAAATTTTTTCATAAATTTTCAATGTAAAATTTCAATCATCAATTTTCCTTTCTATTTTTAAATATGGTTTAGCTTTCTGAATTTTTGTCAGATTTCAATTATTATTTTTTTATTATATCTGTAATGATTGAAATGAGTTATTCCGAGCGAGATGGCAATTTTATATGAAGGGAACTAAAAAAGTTACCAAAACGGGCTCTCCTACTGTACAGTGCATGTATAGGTGTAGTGGGAAAAGGGCCGGTTGCTCTTAGACAATAAACTGTCCTAGCATTATCCAAGCACAATAAGTGACATTACGGATATAGCTAAGGATTGTCATAGGATAATAAGTCACATTATAGCTAAGGATTATCCTAGGTTACTCCTAGGAAAATTTATTTATAACTGGCCCCGTTCTTTAGCCCCTCAGTACAGGTAGAATAGAATCAGGGAGGTATGAGAGTATGCAGTAAGTAGCCAGTACTAGATGATATTACACATGGGGCCCCCTTTGACATTGTCATGAGTGTGTATGTGTGTGTATGCAGGAAGTAGAAGTGTGGTGAGTAGCAGTTCTTTAGCTTTACTACAGTAGTGGTAGTAGTAAAGGATATATCTCTATCACGGCACTTTCCTCAAGTGTGATCTCATGATGAGAACAGTTTTAGTAGTAGTAGCAATAGCGTGTAGATCCTTCCTTTATCTCTGCTATCTCCATTAGTGTTCCTCTCCTCCTCCACCATAATCTCCTGCTGAACGTTATGGTACAACCACTACTACAGCTAGACTACCTTTAGCTTTAGGCCTATCATCTCTCTTCATGGCAAACACATCCCCTATATAGAGGGGACACTATAGTTGAACTGGTGAAGGTCATTCAGCATCTCATTAGCTATACTATATCTCTAATAGGACTACTACTATTCCATTCGTAACACCACACACTCCTCACCTTGTAGATAAACTGCATGCACTCCAGTAAAAGATTTGAAATCCTAGACACCGTTAGTAGTAGTAGTAGCTTCGAGGACATATTGTATGGACATGCCCTTGGTAGCATCAAAACATACTTTTGTTTTCACGGGTCACAATAGTCTGTTTTTATCATTGTTCCATTACTATGTGATACATTCTGCACTGGCTGTATTCTATCAACAATAGTTGTTGTTTTAGTTTTCTATGAATAATACCATCAATTTTATATATGATACATATATGATCTATTTATATATATATATATTTTAATATTAATAATACATTTTCCATATATAAATAAATAGGTACATTCATTATAAATTATTGTATGATTATTAATAACAATTTTAAATAATAGATAAAAACTTATAATGCTATGAAATAATAACATTGAATTCATTACATATATCATTTCATATATTAACATATTGTATGAAGTTGTGCTCTTAGAAGTAGAATTCATCCCATATTAATACTACCACTACTACTACTGCCACCTATACTACAGATACTTGCCTATATCAATGCCCAGAACACCTACAATCATCAAGGTCGCGACCTGTTTGAGGAAATAGAAAACTTCATGAAGAATGTATTTCTACAGGTTGTGATATATGTGACTATAGTTGTGATAATGATACAAGTCCTACTAGTGGAGTGGTGTTCGACTGTTTGAATATATATATTTATATTTGATTTATTATTTTTATATGGTAATGGTAATTAATATGATATATATTAAATGATAAAAATTATATATTTATTTAAAATATAATTATATATAATGTAGATTTTAATATATAATAATATCAAAATAATGTTCACATATAATCAATGTTAAGATTATATATTCAAATAATATGAAATAGATATTTTCTATGCAAACTTCGACAGTAGTGGAACTTATAATATTGTACATGTAATATATAACACATTAGGGATACTAATATGATATGATATATATATATTACTAGCAATATATAGATAATAATGACAATATGTGCCTGTATATAATATATAAACATTGTATTGTCAATATGCATGTAATTCCATGTCATAATATATTATTTTATTATAATAGCAATAGAAATATTTATTTTTATCATTATTTATCATTTGTTTATATTATTTTTTTTGTTTATCACTTTTTTTAAATTTGTTGTTTCATGTTTTATTTCATTGACGTCGACATTTTTTCACCATGTCCTAAAAATAAATAAATAAAAATAATATAACTTATATGTATTCATTTGTTAATGAAATACTTAAATAATAGACTGTAATTACATTATTATGTTTATTAGCATATTTTTTCTGTTTCATATACAACAGAATATTTTTTTATAATATTTAAAAATATTTAAAATCATATACAAATTAATTTTCTATGATAATTAACTTATATAAATATATTAAATTATGTAATAAATTTAAAAATTAGTAGTTACTAATACAAGTTTAATAAATATATATATATATATATTATTTGGAATATACTTTAACCTCAAAATATAGATACTCATTCAATAGTGAAAATATAACTTCAAATTTGTTAATTACTTAAATTTTAACCCTTAAAAATATGTACAATAAAACTTTTTTTAAATGTGTAAATTAAATATTAATTAAATATGTTGTATTAGTTGTATAGTCAATCAATTAAACACAATCATTGTATTGAACCATATATTATGAATTTATATTTATATGTTCTATTTATAGATATTGATATGTGAATAGATATATTCCACAAATCATTAAATAATTGTAATTATTTATTTATTATTATAATTATAAATATATCACTTATTTTCCTATCTATTCACATGTAAATATCTATAAATAGAACATAAGTTGTGTGTATGTGCCCTTAACATTGCTATTGTTGCTAACTGTACTGCTATTGTTGATTTAGCTAAATGAATTGAGTAAAGAAAATGACACAAACAAAGATGAGTTAGAAAGTTGGCTACTGATTACCCACAGTAAGGTTTGTGTATGTGTGTGCATGTGTGTGAGTGTGTGTGAGTGTTTGTATGTGTGTGTGTGTGTGTTTATGTGTGCGTATGTGTGTGTATGTGTATGTGTGTGAGTATGTGTGTGAGTATGTGTTTGTATGTGTGTGTGTTTGTATGTGTGTGAGTGTGTATGTGTGTGAGTGTTTGTATGTGTGTGCATGTGTGTGTGTGTGCTTGTGTATGTGTGTGTGTGTGTGTGTGTGTGTTTGTATGTGTGTGAGTGTGTGAGTGAATGTATTCATGTGTATGTGTGTGTGAGTGTGTGTATGTGTGTGTGTTTGTGTGTGTGTGTGTTTTGTGAGTGTGTGTATGTGTGTGTATGTGTGTGTATGTGTGTGTGTGTGTGTGTGTGTGTGTGTGTGAGTGTGTAGTGTGTATGTATAGGTTTATTCATGTTATTTCATTTTAAAATTTAAACAAATAACATTCCAATGTATGTACATTTGTTCTATATTACAATGTGATTTTATATATTTTTACTTATGGGAATATATTCCATCAATACATAGATTAAACCATTGATATATAGAAAGTAGATAAACAATTGAATATAATATATTGCACTTTATAATAGAGGCACTGCAGTCGAATCATACTAAAATAAATTGCATATTATTATTTATATTTATAATTATGATTAAGTTTAATGTACTATCTGTACTCAAAATAATAGTTATATATAAATATATAAAATAAAACAACAACATTCCTATAATTTTTCAGTTTTTGGTATTTAAATATTAAAAGTGAAGATATCACATTAATTTATTGACATGTATAATCTAAATACATAGATATAAAGAGAAGTAACTTATTTCTATACAAAATCACCCTATTTTAATTCACCTATAAGGTGACTAATATGACTAATCAAAATCACTAATGCCATTTTTTTAATTTATAGAGAAAAGTGTCAGTCGTGTATCTATCTTTTACTTGAACTGAGCACTAATCAATAGTACAGATACATGCCGATGTACTGGTGTATATATAAGATGGAGATACGTGTAGAGTAGGAGAAGGGGCCAGATAATAAGTCTAACTTAACCTGAGGTCTATGGCTCAGTGCAACAGTCACTTGCTTGAAAACGAGAGATACTGGGTTCTATCCCTAGTAGTTCTTGTGTTTATCGAGACATTTACAAACGATAAATCAAAATATAATAATTTTTGTTTACATATTTGTATTGTACCCTCACAATTATTTATAACATGTATAAGTCTATGCTCTTCATTCAAGTCTATGCCTTCTTGAGAGGTTCATTCGTATCCTTTATTTGTATTATTCGTGGTTCAATAAATATTATTATTATTAATAACACTGCATTCGTGAATTGTTATCCACTTTCTGTACACACCGTAACCCCTAACACGCAGGACACTAAGGTTAAGAAGACCCTAACCTGGATTAGAACTAGCTCCGGTATAGAGATTGAGGGCTACCTTTACAAGCGTACCAGCAATGCCCTTTACAAGCGTACCAGCAATGCCTTCAAGAGCTGGGTTAGGTTAGTACCTGTACAGTGTAGTGGTGTATGTACTATGCTATGTCTAATTGTTATACCCGTATATTGATTTAGTTATATTTGATTTAAGTTAATTTATCTATAACTAACGAAATAAAATGAATACACCTACACACATACAGCTAGCCAGCCAACCCCACATTCACCCCCACATTCACCCCCACTCACCTCTACACATATACTCCTCACACAGGAGATGGTTCACCATCACTAACAACCAGCTGATCTACTGCAAACGTGACCAGAATGATGAAAACCTGACACCCTCCATTATGGAACCTGACCTGAGGTTCTGCACCGTAAGATCTATAGGTATGATGTACTACTACTACTACTACTACTACTACTACTACTACTACTACTACTACTACTACTACTACTACTACTACTACTACTACTACTACTACTACTACTACTACTACTACTACTACTACTACTACTACTACTACTACTACTACTACTACTACTACTACTACTACTACTACTACTACTACTACTACTACTACTACTACTACTACTACTACTACTACTACTACTACTACTACTACTACTACTACTACTACTACTACTACTACTACTACTACTACTACTACTACTACTACTACTACTACTACTACTACTACTACTACTACTACTACTACTACTACTACTACTACTACTACTACTACTACTACTACTATAACTACTACTACTACTACTACTACTACTACTACTACTACTACTACTACTACTACTACTACTACTACTACTACTACTACTACTACTACTACTACTACTACTACTACTACTACTACTACTACTACTACTACTACTAACACTGTTGTAGGACCCAAGTATCACTCTAAAGATATGGACAGGAGGTGGTGTTTTGAAGTTCTCTCTCCCACGAGGTTAGACCTATTCAACACCTGTACAAGTCTTGATATATATATAATTATCATTTATTAGAAGATTTTATCATTAATATACATACAATTTATTTCTCATTATTTGTAACTTCTAAATCCTCATATTTAGATATAAATCTTTACTATTATCATGGCCCAGTATATATTTGTGTGAATGTTTATTTATTGAAATCATAATATGAATATATATAGTTGTATATTTCTAAGTTGTAGTAATAAGTTCTAAGTTTGTGAATAAAGATGATATTCTTTTTGTATACAGCTACCATATGTGATTAGCAATTGGCCTAAATACATATATAGTTAATGCATTCATTATAACTCATTCGTTAGGCTTAGTAATTAAGTAGAAATATTTATATATATATATATATATACAAATAATGAGTGTTTATAATATATAAATATATATATATATTGATTTTATATATTGATCTTTTGTACATAATAGAAATAATAATTTGTCTATAAATAATATATATAATAAAATGATATTCACATTTGATCAGTAACTACATGCATTGTAGGCATTATATCAGCTTTATTTACAAACTACTATAAGAGATAGATGCCCACCTTCATTTTGAGAATCATTTTTAATACACTTCTCAACTCTTTCATCCCTCCCCCCATGGGCTATAGACTCCAGATTATTCATAAATATGGAAATAATAATATATAAATATTAATATAAAGATAAAAATATATAAATTATAAAAAAAGCTATATATAAATTTTAAATTATATTGAAATTAAATGGATTTTACAAGTATTAATGTTCTTTTAAATGTATTGATATATAGATGTGATATTATTTAATATATACATATATGATATATGCAGACGTAAATTATACAATATGAGAGTCATATCTTATTAGTCATCATCTATCTCACATAGACCTTATCATAATAAATATAGTTGTTGATATACTTGCATAGTTTGATAAGAAAATGTCATTTATTTTAACAAAATCATTAAAATTCCGAGATAAAAATATTTTTATAATAACAGTTTGCATAGTGTATATAATATGTATATGCACATTATAAGGACTATGTTAGAAGCCAGGCTGTAATTCAAATAGAATATATAATACATATAGAGAGTTATAGAGGTCTGAAGTAAGAAATAGAATACGTCTGATCAACCTAGTTATGCTAGTCATTACTTAATCGCATACACCTAATAACCATATTGACCTTGTGTGTTCGACCTTGTATCACGATCTGTAACGTACGTACTTTTGAATATGACCTCGCATGTATGACATCGTATAATATTAAGAGTACTAATGACCTTGCGAGTACGAGCTTGCTGGAATCAGCTAGCACATACCACCTCACACGCTAATACCTGTTCTCTCATGAGATGGTTTCTATATTTTGTGTATTATGGATGTCCCCTTTATGATTATAATCATTATTATATCTCATTCCTGAACAATTTATTTAAATTTTTGTGATTAAATAAATTATATTACTACTACAGTAGTATTAGTACTATGTTGTAGTAGTACTTTGTAGTAGTAGTAGTAGTAGTAGTACTACTACAACTATTACCTTACAAGCGTGACCTTGCCACATACACGACCTCTAACTTAAAGCCCCCTCTCCCCTATACAGAACGCACGTCCTACAAGCGAGCAGTGAACAATCCTGTCTAGAGTGGCAGCGAGTGATCACGCAGAGCATAGCTTCGGCTTACAACCGCAGCGAGCTAACCAATCACAGTCAGACCGGTATAGAGGTTAGTGTGCGCTGTCACGTCGTGTAAGTGTGACCCTACGACCCCCGACCCCTGCAGATACAACGTGACCTTCACATCGCTAACGAGGCCAGAGAGAAGAGGGTTTGTATTACGGAGAGAGACCACTAACTATAGAACTGTGGAAAATGTAAAACTCACTAACTTTAGAACATCTTATATACTAAGGGTGGGATTTAGTTGCATGAAGTTGGTCAGACTGACAGTTATTGGATATAATTATAGTCCACATGTCAAACTTTCAAGCTACACAAATAACACACAAACTATAGAATACTATAACATAACAATAGGACATTTCACATACTAACAATAGAGCATCTAACATATGTGTACCACCAGACTAAAATGTGTAGTTGTCATATAGTTGACTTGTACATAGTATAATGTTTAACACCAGTAGCTGACCCCCCATCATTGTCATACTACATCCTCCCTCACTACTTCAGTAAATACTAGTAGCTGGCCATACATCAATGCCATACCCCCACTAATACATTTAACACTAATACTTGGACCTACCCCATTTCCCTAACCCTTATATTACTATAGTTAGCACTAATAAGTAGCCATTACCATAAACCCTAACTACTAAATTTCACACTAATAGCTTTCCCTCTTAACGATGAGAATTAACCCCATTCTATAACACTGCAACTCTTCGATTATTGTATACCAAGATATATTTATTCTAAGTATAACTTTAAATATCCATTCACCCATTATGTTACATTATTGTATAATACTATGGCATGACGTCCCTTTCTTAGACATGTGACGATGCATATGTATTCTATGATATTATAAGCGCACTGTAATCTATGAAGAAAACGTGAATAATTTATGAAATAATACTACAATCTATCTCACATCGAATTGTTCTAAATGATTCTAATCCAAAGTCATGCCATTACCCCCCCATATTGCCGCCCCACCCCGCCCTCTCTATAGAGTGATAACAATGATAGCGACTACTATAGCCCACCCCTATACACAGGGTCACAGAAGAAACAGATCAGACTGCAGTAAGCGGTTCGTTACAGTCTCTCCTGTGGACATCTCCAACACCAGCACGTTAGTAATGCTCTACAGCTGCTTCTGCTGATACTGATGTAGACTTATAGTAGGTGTGTGTGTGTAGGTATTATAGTGTTGATGGTGATGATGATGATGATGATGATGATGATGATGATGATGATGATGTAGACTCATATAGATAGTTCTATGTGTATAGATCTTATAATATTGATGTTGAAAGTAATTATTATGACTGTTTATTTAGACACATTAATAGGTCTTTGTTGATCTTACTGAGTAGAGATGAAAGATATAATAATAATAGTAAAGTATACCCAATGTACAATAATATCTTAGGATGTGGTGGTGAAATATCAAATGTGTGCTTTATAGATTAATTCAACATTACAAGATTACATGCAAAGTGATATTATGAAATTCTATATCTTATTAACTGTTGATAATTGATAACTCATTCAATTGATTTTTTCAGTACTGCAACCTTAAGATGCTTTCACAACAAAAAAACAGCTGCACGATATCAGCCCAATTTTTATAGCCCAATATTGTCAAACATCAAATATGCCAGTTTAGGTGTGAACGGCTATATCGATATTAGGCATGTTGATGCACTCCTTATGAGTATGTTTATATATAAATTACTTATCAAATCTTAAATATTTCAATTGTTCTCTATGTAGTAAATATTCTAAAACGTATCATTTAAAGGGCTATAAATATGTGGCCGATATCGGGCAGTTTGGTATGAGCATCTTTAGTGTGTATAATGATTTCAGATCACACTGCTTATTAGTGGCCCTTGCTGCTGTGTGTGATACCCTAGTTGCTTATCTATTCCTACACAACACACACAAGTCTATAATGTCCCTTAGCGCAGTAGTATCTTGTAGTACTGGTGTACAATATCAGTGATATCATCTACTGCTAGCTCACACACACTCTTTAGTCTGTGTATTACTTATTAATATTTCCCCAACAATATTATTACATGACTAGCAGGCATGTATGAATTGTATGTCATTACACTGTACAATGTTATACATGTGTTACCTGTCATCCTGAGACTTTCTTATTCATAGCTATCTGAACCCTTTTGATACTCTCTTTTGAATACTTAATGATAATTTATAAACTATAGCTATTTAGTTATGATCTCAAAGAAATACAATTTCTGATATCAATGTTGATAAATTATATTTCTATATAAAATATAGAATCACTATCATATGATTTCCTTTATCTCAATATTATTATTTGTTTACTATTTTTATATATATGTTTCATTTATATCATAAATTTATATTCTTAATTACAAATATGTATAGATATGTATATATATATAGAGGTATTGATTATTATCTATATTCTTATCTGAATGAACATTCCGGTACTTTTTTGATATACATAATTGAGACTATTCCGATACTTGTTATTTTAGTAAATGAAATATTTCATAACTTTGTAGTTATGTATATAACTAACGTAATACATCTAGTATATTGTAACAATGTGTATGGATGTGTGTTTGTGTGTGTGTATGTGTATGTATGTATATGTTGAGTAATAGTTCTACAATGAATCAAGCGTATCTATACATGTACTCCTATACTAACCAATAACCTCCCCACCCTTAGATCTGTGAGCCCCGAACATAGTATCCTCTCTATAGAAGGCAATGCACGGTGCTGCGACTGTGGGGCCACTCAACCCAAGTGGGCTAGCTCTAACCTAGGCATCACACTGTGTATCGTGTGCTCTGGTATTCATAGGTTTGTACCTGTGGGGGGGGTGGGGGTAGTAGGGGGGGTAGTAGTTGTTAGATTATATAAAAATAGATTAATGAATATATTTAAGAATAGCGAATTTTCAAAATATATATCGGATAAAAATTAAATTCATAATATATCTCAAAAGTTGACCATGTCATTAATAGTATAGTGAATATATTAGACTAACTCACATGAATAATGGAGTTATCAAATTATAAGTATATTAAAATACAATATTAGCAGATATATACTATAGCTTCTATACATTAGTAACTAAATCTGTCATGTTATACTGACTGTTACTTCTATACCATGTACATGTGTGTGTATGTGGTCACTATAATCTCTATGAAAGCTACACATGTTTACATTAGCAGTACTGTTTACTGCTATGATGGATGGGCGGGCTCACTAGTAGCAATGTAAACAACATGTATTATTAATAACAACATGTCCCCCCCCCCTCCATCACTGCATACACTACTGCTATCATCATCTCCTGACTCATTGCTTGCATGCTTTACATGTACATAGGTAGCCTATTCAATATGTAGGAACGATAATGATCAATATTAGTGTTTGTTAATACACTATCTGTTTGACTTTCCATCTACACTTTCACTGTTTATGGAAGAGGAGTGTTTAATGGAATTTTTTAATGGAAGTTTTTAATGAACATTTATATTTATTTAATATTCATGTATATAATTTTTATAATTCTTATAATTAATTTAAAATATACATACATAAGTATATATATATATATATATATATGTTTTCTCCATATATCTTACCCTGCTATATTCCACTTACTTACACTGATATATTATACTCTAATATAGATATTTTTCTATACATAAATTATGGGATAACAACATTGTACTTATAAAGAGAATGAATCATGGGTGTTGAGTGTATTACTATGAGACATACACACAGCTAACCAATACTTAATTGTGTGGTGTATTCATAACTTGTATTCTATTACCCAGAAGTCTAGGTGTGCATAACTCTAAAGTCAGGTCTATAACTCTGGACACATGGCCTCCTCATCTTATAAAGGTAAGCCTGCACACATCAAGTCTAATACATTAGCCCTAGACAATTATATTGTTGTACATGCTTGCATACATATCTAATAAAGATACACATGCATACACATACACATGCACATATACATACACACACATGCACATATACAATTACACTCTCACACTACCATGCATACTCCATCATGAAATAATGCCAGATTTCGCAAATACATCATTATATTTCATAATAGTTTGTGATTTTTATAGTTTTTCCTATGTTTTTGGTTATATAAAATTATACTTTCATAGTAGTATTTATATCATGGTAATATATTTGTAATACATTGACATCTAACATTAATATTATCATAATTATAACTTTTAAGATAACTTTTTTAATACGATTAATAATTATATCAATTTTTACATTAAGTTCATTGTTATTATTTCAAGTCGATTCTAAATAATATGTCACCATTTTAAAATTCTCTTATTATTAATAAGTATTATCTAAAATGTTGTCATACCCCATTTTTTACTATTAATATTTTAATCGTATTATTAAATTTTCATGTATAAAAGTAGGTTTATTAATTTCATTTTTTTATTTATAATAAGACATATGTCTAATGTATATGTCATATGTAATAAGACATTATTACAAAGCTTTATAATTTATTCTTATAATTAATTTCTATAATATATTAAATTGTACACTTAATAACATTTTATATATTGATATTTAATTGATATTGATATATTAGTACAGTAAAATGTTAATATTATATACATGAATTATGAAAATATATAAAATAACCTCAGAAAGAATTACAGCTATAATTGTTAATGAAATAGTAATTAATTATTTAATATATACATATAACTAATTATAACTATAAATATACTATTTCTTTATGACTATTATTTATATCATAGTTTAATGAGTGAATATTACACAATGTAATACTACCTATGATCACTGTTCTGGTTGCAGGTAATGTCGGCTCTGGGCAATATCATCTGCAACAGGATCTTCGAAGCTAATGTGAACGGCTTCGAAAGAGCAAGTATTCACTCCAATAGGTTCAATATCCTTAGTAGATATAGGCTGTACTATAGACCGGTTCGTTCGATTCAATTTTTAATCCTTCATATAAAATATAATACATATCTATATTTTAGTATAATATGTATTAATAATTTTTATAAAAAAATAGTTACCTTTGGTCACGAAGCATTTAAAGTTTGAAATATAAATTATTATTTTAAGATAAAATGTATAATATTCCATGTATAATAGTAATGACGCCATCTTATTATCTTTGATGTTTACAAATTTTTAAATTAATATTTAAAATTAATTATGTATTTGTATTATATTTAATGAATTAATATAATATATACCATTATTTATATTTATTATTAATATAATATCTATATTTCATTTTTATATCTACAAATTACCAATATTAATGTCTCCTAAAATTCGAGAAAATACACCATTTTACAAAGTATTTATTTCAAAATAATTCAAAAAAATAATTAATTTTTTAAAATTAATATATATAATTATACTTTACATAAATTTGAGTGATCATATTGTATTGAATTGTGGATATGAGTTAGATATAAATGTCCTTTATACAAATAAAATAAAAAAAATAAAAAAATATGTAATTATATTTTGTATTTCATATTTCAAATAAAAATCCAAAAAAATTTATAAATGATGTTAATTTTTTTTCTAAAAATAATTTTTAATTTTTTAATAATTAATTTGAATTGTATTATTATTATCTATAAATTATATATTTTAATTTTTTAAATTAAATTGTAATAATTTATTTATATTAAATTATACGATTTTTAGATATTTTTTTTTACTAAAATTATTTTATAAAATTTGGGCATCTAGATTGTTATGAAAAATATTTTGTACTGTTAATACTACTTGTTATATATGTTTCTAGGATATATCCATAGTTGGCTTAAAAAAAATCATCCAATTTTATAAAAATTGAATAAAACTTATTTCTATATCTCCCCCATGTTAACTTTTGTATGTATTCAATGTTAAAATAAAAAGGTCTCGTGACATAACAATATTTAAGATATAGATCTAAAATTTTAAACACTTATTCATCATAGCATACATAATTGTCACAGATGTGAAGGTTTATAAAATTGCGAAAAAAAATTTAGTACGAACCGGTCTACTGTACTACCAAAGTATTCTAAAGGGGGTATCCTACTACAAGTATTTCCGGCAAGTTGCCGGAAATATTGTAACTTTATAACGATTTTCTATCAAGTTAACTACAATTTTAGTGTGATACCCCCTTACTTTCCAGCAACTTGCCTTAAATATAATAACTTTATAGGGTATCCCATTACAACTTGATAGAAAATTATTTTAAAGTTTCAATATTTCCGGCAAGTTGCTGGAAATACTTTTAGAGGATACCCCCATACATCAATAGGCTATATTTCACCTACACTCTTTTAAACATTATTACTTTATTATCATCATATTATATGTATGTTCTATGTACTATATGTATGTATAATATACATTGTATATATTATGTATGTTACATAATATATATATATATATATATAATATATAATCTTAAATATCCTTTGATCTATTAACTATGTATTATATATATATATATATATATATTATATATACATCAAGGGCATGTTTATTATGACTATGCTCACGACTATTATTGATAACTTTGATTTCACGGTTGAATGATTTCATCATACATCATAATATAATAAGTAAATATAACACACATTTTTATGTAACAGTCATTGAAAAAGTAAAAATATATATACGTTATACTCTAGATATAAATTGATATAAATTATAAAAGTTATCAATGCGGGAAGTTATCAATCGAGCAGACGTTATGTACTATAGAGTTATACAATATAGAGCAAATGTCATGTCATTGTCCCTGTATCTAAATATAAATATTTATATGATATACTGACCTACAGTGAAATCAGAGAGGCATGGATAAAAGCTAAATACATTCAAAAGAGATTTGTGTCTCCTCTAACCGATGAAATTCCTGTGATAGACGGGTTAATATACCACTAGTATCATTGATACTGGTACTACTACTACTACTACTACTACTACTACTACTACTACTACCAATACTTGTATTACCACCACCACCAGCACTACCGCTACCACCACCAGTATCACCGATATCAGCACTACTACTACTACAGGCATGATCATTACTAGCACTACCACAACCACTACCATATCACCACTGCTACCAGCTACAACTGATGCTAAAACTACCACTAACTCTACCACCACTACCCCTACCACCAATACCACCCCACCACCACCACCACAAGGTAACTAATCTCCCCCTCGTCTAGTACGCCTGCTTTTGACGTATCTGACTGGTACCGTAAGAGACACGATATTGACCTTGACTCGAGTACGACCTCTAGCATCACCTCTAATGACCTGAGTTCCTTTGCAGCGGGTGATACCGGAAGACAGAGTCCAGATGGTGTATCTATTAATGGTAGGCACTATACATTTTTTAGTAATGGATAATAAATTAAATTCATTCAAAAAATCTCTTAAACTGTGTAAATTCAAACATATTATTAATTTAATAAAATTATATTGTAAACTTTTTTATTATTTAAAGATATAAGTTTTATCGTATGATATTCAAGTAATTAATTGATGTATATAAAATAGCATATTATCGATATATTATTATTATTTATATTATATATATATATATATATATATATATATATAGGACAAATTTCAAAGAAACAAATTAAATTATTTATTAATGTATCCATTTTTAAAAGAATAAGTTGTTAATGTGAATAAGTCATACTGGAACATGTATCAAACATGTATCAACCATTAACCCCCCCCCCCTGTGTTTAACATACAACTGCCCATCACAACGTCTACCTACAGACAGCGGCTACGGTGTATCAGCTGTAATAAAGGAGGTGCTAACAGCAGACGTAAGCCCGCCTCCAACCCCGCCCCGTACTGTGATAACCACGCCCCTAAACGTTGACAGCTCACCCCCCATCTCCCCTAAACCTAAACCTACCTCGAAACCATGCCGCGGTTTGTGTTGCATGTTTAGCTGTCTCTTATTGTAATACCTTATTTATTTAATAATTAATACTTAATTAATGTAATAATTAATATTTAATAATCAATACTTAATTAATGTAATAATTAGTAAATTTAATAATGAATTACTATAATAATAGCGTACTTTTATAATATTAACACTATTTAGCGTACTTTATGAATAAACAATCTCCTATCCTCGTCCACCTTTATCCTTGATCATTATGTAATTAAATTATTAAATTTATAATTAATGCATTGCTAGTATAGGCCATTTTTTCAAATTTATGTTTTATATCAAATTGTATCATTTATTGTTTTATATTAAATAATACTTTTATATCGAATAAAAAAAAATAATTAAAATATTTTTCAACAAATTTCAAACACTTAAACTTTACCTATAAAACCTGTTGTTTATGAAAATAACATCTAACTTTCCTAACACAGCAATAACTGTGAAGCCAGCTATACAACCACCACGTACCGAG
The DNA here is from genome assembly GCA_964019155.1 of Osedax fenrisi. Lineage (NCBI taxonomy): Eukaryota > Metazoa > Annelida > Polychaeta > Sabellida > Siboglinidae > Osedax > Osedax fenrisi. Next base: position 36,379,444 of record OZ025244.1, read on the forward strand.
GTATCTGACCAATTAGAGAGCTCCGATAAATGCAATAATAATAAACACGACACGTCGACGGAAGAAAGACCCGTTGAAGTTACGAGTAAGTAATCGTGTATAACTACAATATGTAATGAGGGATACTCGTAAACCTGTTTATATTGCCATTTCATTGTTACATTTTTTATAGTATCAAAATTTACATTTTACATTAATCAAAATGTATGTAAATTAGATAATTTCAATACATAATCGAACCATCTTGGGCTAGTTGTCTGAAAAAATAAATTGTTCTAGGATTGTCTTATGATATTTGATATTACTTAGATAGCTAAGGATTGTCCTAGGATAACTTATTGTCTCAGAACACCTGTCCCCTGCACTTTAACACATCGCTACACATACTTCACACTAACAGTGAGACTCACCCCTGACCTGCTGCTAAAGTACGCGCTGCAACAGAACAATATCCCAACGATGCTAGAAGCTCTCGCACTCGGAGCAGAGATGAACGCCGCAAAGGGGACACGAGAATATATTCCACTCATTCTAGCAGTTCATACGGTTTCAATAATGCAATATACTAATAGATATAATATAGTATAATATAGTCATTAATATTTATATCTATAAATATGCATTATAATTATTACAAAGTTTTAAATAATAGAATAATTTACTACATAATATATTATAATGTACTTAAAATTAAGTTATAGCTTCACTTGTACGTTAGTTTAATCGTTCATACAATATATGTATACTAGCATAGTATACAACTTATTTATAAATTAATAATACAAATGATTAAATAAATAATTAAATTTTCTTTATGAAAAAAATATACTTATTAATGATATATGCGCGCGTTCACGTAAACAATGCAATTTATAGCTCGACTGAAAACGCTAAGGATAAACAACTATTTGAGATGATTAAAAAAAAAATTTGTAATCAATAGATACTATCCTTATTCACATGGATTGCTTTTTTAATAAACAAAATTAATTTATAAGTATGAAAAAAAAACATTTTAAAAATAATGAATATTTTTTATATTTTGTTATTATAAATATGTTATATTTATCACAATTTCTTTTAAATATAAAGAATAATGATACATAATTTACTATTCATATAGTATTATATGTATAACATTAGAGCTAAATAATAGAAATCAAAAAAGCAGTAAACATTTACGTATGGTTACTGAGTTAATAATTAGAAACTCTGTAAATAGTTTCCATGTTTATACATAAATAATCACGGAAATATGTAAAAATATGCAAATATATTATATAGTACATAAATTATAAGTAATATTATACGTGTTATATACTATGTACATAGTAAAAATATTTACAAACATAAATTATGGAATATAATGAATAATATAATATAAAATAAATACAGTGATAAATATATATAATTAAAATTCGCCAACAGAATAATCTGTCCATCCATGCGATCGAGTAATCCTAATGTAATCCTTCTTGGTACATTTATCAGGGAGATACATAATAGTAAATTATTAAAAATACGTCTTTCTCCGATGATATTAATTAAAGAATACATTTTTGACATTTTCCGTTGAAAGCGTTTTGTTTTCAACCAACACACACGTGATTTATTTGTTTATTTTATGCTATTTAATCTATGATCAAAAATTATCATAGAAATTTTTAAATTAAAAGATTCATCTAATAAATCGTGATATATATTTTCCATTAATATTTTATATTGTTACGTATAACCCTTTGTAACCTATTATAACCTACTCAATCCAGAATACAATGCTTTGTGTGGAGTTTCTGCTGTTGAACGGAGTAAGTGTTGAATACAGGGATGATAGAGGGCAGACTGCTTTACACCACGCTACCTCTCTAGGCAATACTGGGTTAGCCTTTACACCTCACTAGGTAATACTGGGTTAGCCTTTACACCTCTCTAGGTAATACTGGGTTAGCCTTTACACCTCTCTAGGCAATACTGGGTTAGCCTTTACACCTCTCTAGGCAATACTGGGTTAGCCTTTATACCTCTCTAGGTAATACTGGGTTAGCCTTTACACCTCTCTAGGCAATACTGGGTTAGCCTTTACACCTCTCTAGGCAATACTGGGTTAGCCTTTACACCTCTCTAGGCAATACTGGGTTAGCCTTTACACCTCTCTAGGCAATACTGGGTTAGCCTTTATACCTCTCTAGGTAATACTGGGTTAGCCTTTACACCTCTCTAGGCAATACTGGGTTAGCCTTTACACCTCTCTAGGTAATACTGGGTTAGCCTTTACACCTCTCTAGGCAATACTGGGTTAGCCTTTACACCTCTCTAGGCAATACTGGGTTAGCCTTTAAACCTCTCTAGGCAATACTGGGTTAGCCTTTATACCTCTCTAGGTAATACTGGGTTAGCCTTTACATCTCTCTAGGTAATACTGGGTTAGCCTTTATACCTCTCTAGGCAATACTGGGTTAGCCTTTATACCTCTCTAGGCAATACTGGGTTAGCCTTTATACCTCTCTAGGTAATACTGGGTTAGCCTTTATACCTCTCTAGGTAATACTGGGTTAGCCTTTACACCTTTATACCTCTCTAGGCAATACTGGGTTAGCCTTTACACCTATCTAGGCAATACTGGGTTAGCCTTTACATCTCTCTAGGCAATACTGGGTTAGCCTTTATACCTCTCTAGGTAATACTGGGTTAGCCTTTACACCTCTCTAGGTAATACTGGGTTAGCCTTTATACCTCTCTAGGTAATACTGGGTTAGCCTTTACACCTCTCTAGGCAATACTGGGTTAGCCTTTATACCTCTCTAGGTAATACTGGGTTAGCCTTTATACCTCTCTAGGTAATACTGGGTTAGCCTTTATACCTCTCTAGGTAATACTGGGTTAGCCTTTACACCTCTCTAGGCAATACTGAGTTAGCCTTTATACCTCTCTAGGTAATACTGGGTTAGCCTTTACACCTCTCTAGGCAATACTGGGTTAGCCTTTATACCTCTCTAGGTAATACTGGGTTAGCCTTTACATCTCTCTAGGCAATACTGGGTTTGCCTTTACACCTTTATACCTCTCTAGGTAATACTGGGTTAGCCTTTACACCTTTACACCTCTCTAGGCAATACTGGGTTAGCCTTTACATCTCTCTAGGCAATACTGGGTTAGCCTTTACACCTCTCTAGGTAATACTGGGTTAGCCTTACACCTCTCTAGGCAATACTGGGTTAGCCTTTACACCTCTCTAGGCAATACTGGGTTAGCCTTTACACCTCTCTAGGCAATACTGGGTTAGCCTTTATACCTCTCTAGGCAATACTGGGTTAGCCTTTATACCTCTCTAGGCAATACTGGGTTAGCCTTTACACCTTTACACCTCTCTAGGCAATACTGGGTTAGCCTTTATACCTCTCTAGGCAATACTGGGTTAGCCTTTACACCTTTACACCTCTCTAGGCAATACTGGGTTAGCCTTTATACCTCTCTAGGCAATACTGGGTTAGCCTTTACACCTTTACACCTCTCTAGGCAATACTGGGTTAGCCTTTATACCTCTCTAGGTAATACTGGGTTAGCCTTTACATCTCTCTAGGCAATACTGGGTTAGCCTTTACACCTCTCTAGGCAATACTGGGTTAGCCTTTCTACCTCTCTAGGTAATACTGGGTTAGCCTTTACACCTATCTAGGCAATACTGGGTTAGCCTTTACACCTCTCTAGGCAATACTGGGTTAGCCTTTACATCTCTCTAGGCAATACTGGGTTAGCCTTTATACCTCTCTAGGCAATACTGGGTTAGCCTTTACACCTCTCTAGGCAATACTGGGTTAGCCTTTATACCTTTACACCTCTCTAGGTAATACTGGGTTAGCCTTTATACCTCTCTAGGCAATACTGGGTTAGCCTTTATACCTCTCTAGGTAATACTGGGTTAGCCTTTACACCTCTCTAGGCAATACTGGGTTAGCCTTTATACCTCTCTAGGTAATACTGGGTTAGCCTTTACACCTCTCTAGGCAATACTGGGTTAGCCTTTACACCTCTCTAGGCAATACTGGGTTAGCCTTTACACCTCTCTAGGCAATACTGGGTTAGCCTTTATACCTTTACACCTCTCTAGGTAATACTGGGTTAGCCTTTATACCTCTCTAGGCAATACTGGGTTAGCCTTTACACCTCTCTAGGCAATACTGGGTTAGCCTTTACATTTCTCTAGGTAATACTGGGTTAGCCTTTACATCTCTCTAGGCAATACTGGGTTAGCCTTTACACCTCTCTAGGTAATACTGGGTTAGCCTTTACACCTCTCTAGGTAATACTGAGTTAGCCTTTACACCTCTCTAGGCAATACTGGGTTAGCCTTTATACCTCTCTAGGTAATACTGGGTTAGCCTTTATACCTCTCTAGGCAATACTGGGTTAGCCTTTATACCTCTCTAGGCAATACTGGGTTAGCATTTACACCTCTCTAGGCAATACTGGGTTAGCCTTTACACCTCTCTAGGCAATACTGGGTTAGCCTTTACATCTCTCTAGGCAATACTGGGTTAGCCTTTATACCTCTCTAGGCAATACTGGGTTAGCCTTTACACCTCTCTAGGCAATACTGGGTTAGCCTTTATACCTTTACACCTCTCTAGGTAATACTGGGTTAGCCTTTATACCTCTCTAGGCAATACTGGGTTAGCCTTTATACCTCTCTAGGTAATACTGGGTTAGCCTTTACACCTCTCTAGGCAATAATGGGTTAGCCTTTACACCTCTCTAGGTAATACTGGGTTAGCCTTTACACCTCTCTAGGCAATACTGGGTTAGCCTTTACACCTTTATACCTCTCTAGGCAATACTGGGTTAGCCTTTACACCTCTCTAGGCAATACTGGGTTAGCCTTTACATCTCTCTAGGTAATACTGGGTTAGCCTTTATACCTCTCTAGGTAATACTGGGTTAGCCTTTACACCTCTCTAGGCAATACTGGGTTAGCCTTTACACCTCTCTAGGCAATACTGGGTTAGCCTTTACACCTCTCTAGGCAATACTGGGTTAGCCTTTACACCTCTCTAGGCAATACTGGGTTAGCCTTTATACCTCTCTAGGTAATACTGGGTTAGCCTTTACACCTCTCTAGGCAATACTGGGTTAGCCTTTACATCTCTCTAGGTAATACTGGGTTAGCCTTTACACCTCTCTAGGCAATACTGGGTTAGCCTTTATACCTCTCTAGGTAATACTGGGTTAGCCTTTATACCTCTCTAGGCAATACTGGGTTAGCCTTTATACCTCTCTAGGTAATACTGGGTTAGCCTTTATACCTCTCTAGGCAATACTGGGTTAGCCTTTATACCTCTCTAGGTAATACTGGGTTAGCCTTTATACCTCTCTAGGCAATACTGGGTTAGCCTTTATACCTCTCTAGGTAATACTGGGTTAGCCTTTATACCTTTCTAGGCAATACTGGGTTAGCCTTTATACCTCTCTAGGCAATACTGGGTTAGCCTTTATACCTCTCTAGGTAATACTGGGTTAGCCTTTACACCTCTCTAGGCAATACTGGGTTAGCCTTTATACCTCTCTAGGTAATACTGGGTTAGCCTTTATACCTTTATACCTCTCTAGGCAATACTGGGTTAGCCTTTACACCTCTCTAGGCAATACTGGGTTAGCCTTTACACCTCTCTAGGTAATACTGGGTTAGCCTTTATACCTCTCTAGGTACTATTGGGTTAGCCTTTATACCTTTATACCTTTCTAGGCAATACTGGGTTAGCCTTTACACCTCTCTAGGTAATACTGGGTTAGCCTTTACATCTCTCTAGGTAATACTGGGTTAGCCTTTACACCTCTCTAGGCAATACTGGGTTAGCCTTACACCTCTCTAGGTAATACTGGGTTAGCCTTTACATCTCTCTAGGCAATACTGGGTTAGCCTTTACACCTCTCTAGGTAATACTGGGTTAGCCTTTACATCTCTCTAGGCAATACTGGGTTAGCCTTTACACCTCTCTAGGCAATACTGGGTTAGCCTTTATACCTTTATACCTCTCTAGGTAATAATGGTTTAGCATTAGTCATATTTCTATGATATTTGCAATATTGGGTTAGCTCTCCTATATAACATGCTACCTTCTGACAATACTGGGATAGCCTCACTTCACTTAATACCACACTACCTCTATAGACAATAAGTGGTTATCTTTATATATCTATGTTAATCTATTTATAAAAATTAATATTTAAATAAATCATGTTTTTCTGAATTTTATTTCCGCTTTATATCCAATACCATCTCGAATAGGCAAGTATGTCAACTATTGAAAAGAAATGCCGACCAATCTATCATTGACCATGCAGGACATGTTTGTATTACTATTATCCTCTATTACATAATAGTTATGTAACTCTTTATTAGGATGCATTGCAATTAGCACTGGACGCTGAGAATGGAGACATAGTTACACTGTTTGTATTGATATTATGTGATTCTCTATTATCATTATTACATCGTTATAACACAATACATAGGCTGCGACTACATAAACTGAACAAAGAAGAACTATTCGGACAAGGTTTCTTAATGATATTGTCATTAATTGCAAATTATTAAAATAGTTATCATGTATATTATATATAGATAAATTTATAAAAATATATAAATCTCTATAAATATATATTAAGATATCGATTCATATAACGATATATTAATGGGTTTCATCTAATAGCAATACTTTAATATATGTTTATATTATGACAGGCGATGATACTTATAATGCTGTTTTTAAAGAATTCTCTGATATAGCTTCGTCCAATCAAAACTCACGATCAAAATCTTCCTAGGAACCACAAACTATTGATTATTATACACACACATGAAAGTCTTAAAAGTCTGTTTGTTCAAACTGTATTACTTAAAACATCGTATTTACATACGGATTTGTTTCTCTTTTTACATTTTCAGTCTCAACTATTTATTGAGGTGAAAAGGAGACATTAGGATAAAATAGTATTACTTATCTACGTTCTAATCTTGTATTATTGTTATATTAATGTGAGTCATTTTAATTATTTTATTCATACATACATCATTTATCTATTTTAATAAACTATTATATATATATATCTATTATATATCTTATTTATTTGATATATATATATAGAATGTAATATTTAATATATTTATGAATTAAAAACTTTGATGGCATATTTTAATATATTAGATCATTTCCAACAAAATAAACATTAAAACTATACTATCAATAATTATTTAATTATAAATATATTAAATCGATTAAAATATGATTTGTAGATATTATTATTTAATTCTTATTAAATTTATTGATTTTATTTAGTCGAACGTGTACAGTTGAAATGTTGTAATGATAATATACGTTATTGGAATAAATAAAGAATATTACTAAATTGAAAAATTAAATAATATAAACTTTTTACAGTTACTTTAAATTTATATAGTCAATGAGATACGATAATTTGTAGATATTCGTCACATGTCAGTATTTGTATACTTTCCTCTATCCATATGCGAAATAACCATAACAAATTTTAAATGTTAATAATAATATATTTTCACTATTATAGATTCATATTTATTTCGATAAACCAATATATACGTTCAAATTAATAAATGTATTATTAATGAATAAAAGCGTAGTGATTCCTAAAGGGGCGTGTCTGAACTCTCAACTCTGTAAGGTCACGCACTTCTCTCGTCTCTTCTTCAGGTGGTGGCTGGCTTTCTTAAGGAACGCCCCGACCTTCTTGCCCACCACGTAACCTAGGCAACCCCCCACGGCCATACACAGCGCAGTCTTAGTGATAGAGACGCCCTCACCACCACACCTGGAGAACTGTTCTACTAGTGCCTCTTTAGGGCAGCTTGCCTTTAGTATCACCTGCGTCGCGTTATCCAGTATACCGTATCTGTGCAATGGGTTAGATGTTAGAAATTATGTATGCAATGGAATAGAAAATATTTATCGAGTTTTTAAATCAAATAGAATATATTTAATAGAGTTTTTAAATTAATTTATTGTTTAATTAAAGTTTACTTAAGACATAACACTATATTATTAAAAAATAAAGCATTCTAAAAATTATATATATAATTTCTATATTTTTTATCAAATATTCATTATGTTATGAGCATATATCTAGATGTCATATAAGTTCCTAATACGGACACTCTAAATGTCTTAATACGGACACCCTATAGCCAATCAGCACGCAGCGTAAGAACTATTCTGATTTTCATAAAAATCGCGTACGTTATAATATTAATACCACCAATAAAGCTAAATCTAAAAATATTATTATTTTTATACTTAACTTGTATTATTAATTAACAAAATAATAAATATAAATAACTTAATTACTAATAAAATTATATTAAATTATTCATACAATTAATTAGATAATGTAGGGGACGGAACGGAGTAGTGGTCGTTTTAATTAACGCTTAAATGGTGCTAAATAGGATAAAAAGTTCTATATACAATATTTAGACAATCAAAATGTCTAATATAAAGTAAATTTTTTTTTAAATAATTAATTTCTCTAATTTATTACATAATCATTTGTTGTCAAATTTTGACAAAAACATTATATATATATTTATGCTTATTTATGTGTAAGAGTATGTGTATATAAGAAAATCATTGAATCAAATAAAGTGCGTATGCATCATAAATATAATTATTTAATATTGCATAATTGAAAAAATATAAATCGAATACATTATGAGATCCTATAGGTATACCTATTGCATATTCTGATACTAGCCGCCACTACCCCTAACTTGCCTTATATTAATGATTTTTTATACATTTTTGAATGCCTAACAAATCGTTAATATTATTCAGTAATATATAAAAGTGAAATAATAGTATTCTAGATCTATATGATTTATAGCTAATTCATAATAGTATTCTAGATGTATTTAATTTATAGCTAATTCAAAAAAACTAAGATCTTAAAATTCATTATTTATCGAGATATTGCTGAAGCATATAAAATATATTATATTATATATAGGCCACTACTCATATCTCTCCCCTAATTGTAATTTATATGATTGGTAAATCAATAATATATAGTTTATCAAATGGTATAGGATGTCTAGGATATAGGATGCCTAGGATGTCCGTATTATAACACAGGATGTCCGCGGACATCCTGTGTTATACGCGTATTCGGACATCCCCGTTATCTATTTAATAAAAATATTAAATACAATTTTAAAATCACAATAATATTTATAATCACATAATATTAATATATTGTAATTTTTGAATACAAATATTGAGCCATACAATGTTAATAGGTTAATAACCTACCATTTATTGTTAAAGTGTCCGTATTAAGTTATAACTAAGTTATAAAAGTATACTTTCCCCTACGGATATACGAGAGGGGTCAGCATTTAGAGGTGGTCGGTAATAAGTGGTAGGTTATATATATATATATATATATATATATATGTATATATATATATATATATATATATATATATATATAGGTTTCCTATCAATAATGTATACTGTGTCTTAGAAGGTATATCATAGATAACAATGTTTAATATATATACACATAGTGCATATTATAATAATAATGAATATAGTGAAATGATGCATGTGCTCACAAAGGAATAAAGTAGCCTAAATCTTATGAACGGGTCGATTATTGAAATATAATCTAACGATGGGTGGAAAGTAAACTACGTTATCTATGGATAACATAACCAAAGCGTTAACATAACAAATAGAAAACAGCTCTATATAGGTATAACTACAAGAGAAGGTTTACGAGTAGGCTTCCCATATACCGTATACACTATAGTCCCTATTGTGATGGACCAGTTCACTATAGTTCAATATATTGATGAGGTAATCCCTCGATATAATGTAGTACAGTGACAGATATTTCACTTGATGATGTATAATTAAAGCCATCATGTATATTATAAATATATATATATATATATATATATATACTATTATATATAGTAAAAACCTGAGCTTGAATCTCTCCAGTACGTGTCGAGTAAGCTTCAATTGGTTCATAGTTTATATACAGTTGTACAGTTATATTCGTTACAGATGTTCCCTATGCAAGCGTTGTTTACGTGTGCCCAGGTGTTATGCAATAATACAATACTAACTCGCCGCCTTAAACACCTATTAGCTAATCGTTACGATGTATTACAACCTACGAGATGTGTATTGCGCTAGCGGAAATGAAATACGTTTAAATATCGAGTAATAAGTAATTTTAATTTCAACACGTTGTTGATTTATTCAAATTTAAAATTTATAAGTAATATTTTATTAATTAATTAATGTAGTTGATTATTTTAACGTAATTTTATAAAGAATTTTATATAATATTTAATACAATATAATATCCTAATATGTTCGTGATATTTAATCAATAACTATTTATAAATATTACTATTGTGAAAGTATATTAGTTTTCTTTAAATATTTTACCAATTCTATGAGCTATATATATATATACCTATATGGATATGTGAATAAGAGGTAGGTACTGAGATACATGTATATCGTGGGTTCATTGTATGTGAATTATTAAATTGTATATAGTCACTAAATGTATTTACATGTGCGAACTAAATAGGTTTTCTCTATCGGTGATCACACCAACATATACAGGAATTAAATATACTTAAAATGAAAGCACAGTTTATTATTTACTTATTATGTAGTAAACTTTATTTTATATTTTATTATAAACTTTCAATATTGTGCGTTATTTAAACATGATAATAGATCGTAGGATATGAAATAAGATGAATTATAGGTAAACACCAATACGTCATATTTATATTTACATTATAGTTGAAACATAAAATATAAAAATGTAATTTATCAAACTATTAAATGCATATAATATTATATACGAATATAAGTATAATACGTATACGAATATATACCCTATATACGAATAGAGTATGCAGATATATCCCAAAAGTTACAATTAAATATACAAATTTGATAAATAACCGCGAAGGACCTACGCCGTAGGTCATACGGCGTACGGCGTACGACAATAAAATAATAATACACCTAACGTGTAGGTGTTAAGAAATGTGTGCATTGTGTACTCTTATAGAAGTTTTGTATACAACTTTCTTTTAATTTACCGAAAGAATGATATTTATATACAAGAACTATGGCCTATTTAAAATAAAATCTGTGGCTATTTATTCGGAAAAAAAATTGTCCGAGAGTTATCCTTGGGATATACCTAACTGTTTAACTCTTACGGAGATAACTAAGGATTGTCCTAGGATAATCACATGACTATGTATGTCCTCTTGGTCATCAGATACCAGTCTCACTATAAATATAGATACAATTCTCTATAGGAATCCTATATAGTAATTAGTATAAACTATACTTTATGTAGTAAGCTAATATAATATATATATAAATATATACGTACAATTTAATTTTAAGAATTATCTCAATGAAACATAATACATAGTTTGTATATACACCATTTTCTCTCGTATACACAGCACACACATACACACGAACTGTACATCACGTGACGTTAAGCTACGTTATGAGGCGGTAATTCCCTCTTCATCGCTTTATCCGTAATCGACCTGTCAATCAACCAGCGACTACGTTTTCTCGCCTGCTCCAATGACTTTAGTCTGAAGTTCCTTGCCTTCACCTTCATAATAGTAATATTTTATAGCCTACATAAACATCTTAATTATGTGATTTAGTTTATTCATATTTCATACGATTATAATTAACGATAATATTTATAATTATATTAATGGTTATGATATTATTTCGTTAAAAAACTTAATTTGTAATATATATATATATATATATATATATATATATATATTATATTTATATATATTAAATATGTATAGATAAGTAAGTCCAATATTAAACAAATATAATATTTTACATAATAGTTATTTCAATATAATTAATATAATATAAGTATAACTTAAGTATATAAATTGAATAATTTCAATCATATAAACTATTGTAACAAATACACTTTCCATTACCCATTTCATCTATTGTATTATGTGTTATAAAATAAATTGTTTTATTTTTAATTTGTTTCCAACAATATGAATTCGTTAACTTCACTAAATAAACAGTGTGTATACAATAACCAGAGGCTACAGTGCACAATGTGTACCTACAACTAACCTCGGGTAAATTAGAGTTCACCACATGATTCATCTCCTGCGCAAACGTGGACTGTCCGAACCCGTTGTTCAGTATTTTATATTCTAACTATTATTAGTACAAGTGTTAATAATTGTCATACACACACACACACACACACACACACACACACACACACACACACACACACATATATATATATAACAAATAACAATAATAATAACAATATATATATATATGCATTTATTATTATAGGTATAATAATAATAGTATAATTTTACTATTGTGTTATTAACGATGTTAAAGATGTAAACCGATACGCATAGAGGTATAACTCCAACTCGTGCATGGGGGTACCCTATTGAGTTAACCACTTAGTACATAGGTCATAACTAAGATACGAAATTAAATTCGTATGTATATAATAAAGCAAAGTATGCTTACATTTAATTATCAAAAATCTAACCTATATGGTTCTAATGGTTGTATATAATATAATAACATTGCTATACGTAGGGTATACTACCTATAGGTATATAGGTATACTACCTATATATATATAGGGATAGTATTATTTAAATGTTGAATAGATACAAAAATACTATATGATATATAGGTATTAAAATATACCTACTGATAATACCTACTGATATTGAAATTATTAAATTGTTTATTATTTTCTTTATTGCGATTTAAATCATCAATTTCGATATAAAGTTATACAAAAGAGCACCACTATAGTATACATATATACTATAGGGGAAATGTAGCTCTCCAAATTCTCGCGCTAGCAATAAATCGCAATTAATTAATCGAATTTATTATTATTTTATTATAGATACAACTTTGTATACAACATATATATATATATACATATAGGTATACTATAGTATACTATATTGCTACTATATTATTATGATATGAGTTTTATTGTTATCGTAAGCCTTTCTAACGTGTTATTTATATTTTTAATATATATTTTATATACAATATTTAGATGTAGGATCTATCCTAAATTACAGTTCCTATGAGTTGGTTGTATTGATAGATATCGTGGAATTGTAATCATAGGTATTCCATGCATAACTAAATTTACATAAACTTCTTTCTTATCCTTTCGGGATTTATTGATTGTGCATGTGTACATTCTATCGACTATATGTATAGCTAAGTGAACCTTAATTCTCTGTCTGTGCGTCTCGGCGACTAACGAAGGTCTAAAGCCCCACTTTAATGACATCATCTCGTTAGCCCTGTAGTTAGGCAATATCTGTAGTGTTTGTGGGCGTGGTTGTGATCAACACGTAGGTATATATATAGGTGTGCTAGGTGGGTTAGTAGGTGTAATGACGTAGATATATAAGTAAGTGTGTGTATGCGTGTGTTTGTGTCTGCGTGTGTATGTGTATGTGTGCGTGTATGTGTGTGTCTGCATGGTTAACTTATTGATTTTACTTTACATGTACAATGATAATAGCTACAGCTATACATGAATGATACTATACAGCATAATATTAGTGTAGGTATGGAATTAAAGGGGTTTCACACAAACAAAATAGCCGAAATCGGCTCAAGTTTTATAGCTTGTTATCGTCGAACATAAACATCGGCATTTCCGGTGTGAACGCATTATGCACACATTATGCATTATTCACAGTGTTATGTACGCATTATGAGTGCGCTTATATACATCACCTATTAAATATTTGAATTGACCGATATCAGGTAAATTTTTTAAAACGAATAAATAACAACCCGATTTTTATAACCCGATAGGGGTTATAAAATTTATTTATTATTTATTCGTTTTAAAACATTTATCTGATATCGGTCAATTAAAATATTAAATAGGTGATGTAATCATAAACGCACGGAAAAGTTGTGTATCGCACGACGTCGTAATTTAAGTAAGGCGTATTTTATAATACGTTTGTTGTTAACAAATAGGGGAAAGATGGGTAATTTGGCCACTTTTAGATAGTATTATATACCTTTATAAATAATAGTTCTAATTCAATATTTTTTCCAATATAGATACATTTTTGGTATTCAAGAGGACTGCTGAATCATTTTTTTTGCTTCATTTTAGATTATACAGTATATGGGGAAAGTAACCTAATACGGACACTTTAACAATAAATGGTCTTAACATTTTATGACTCATTATTTTTATTCAAAAATTACAATATATTAATATTATATGATTATAAATATTATTATGATTTTAAAATTTTATTTAATATTTTAATTCCATATATAACAATGGGTAACCTTGTAACCTTGTAACCAATTTGTTTAGACACTGCGATCAACATCAGTAATGAGTTTTCGGCGGTGTATCGTATATTAATTATTATAAGCTATATTAAATATATGTGTTTTCAATTTGACTTTAAAGGTGTGGTCAGAAACTATAGATCTAATTGAGTGAGGTATGGAGTTCCATAGTTTAGGTGCTATTATAGAAAAAGAAGATTCCTGTTTTTTATTAAGTGATAAAGTTATTGGTATATTTAGTTTGTATTTATGTATTGTTCGTTGTGGTCGGGATGACTTGTAGTTCATATGTAGTTCAGTAAGATAGTCAGGTTTATTATTATGGGTGGCATGGTGGGTCAGTAGGAGTAATTTGTATTGTATGCGGTAAGGGATGGGTAGCCAGTGAATGGATTTCATATAAGGTGTGATATGTTGTCTTGAGTATTTTTTTATCCTGAAAATGGTTCGGATGGCTCTATATTGTAATTTAGTGAGCATTTTGATAGTATGTGCTGGGAGTGAATTTAAAGTAGAGTTACAGTAGTCAAGTCGGGGCAGTATTAAGGAAGTAACTAGTAGTTTGGCAAGTTCAGTAGTTATAGAAGGTCTAATAAGTCGGATCGTATGTAAGGTGTAATTAATGGACTTCGATATATTAGTTATATGTGGTAGATAAGACAGCTTTTGGTCAAGTGTGAGGCCGAGGTTTTTAGCTTGGTTAGAGTATTCTATAATATGATTATTAATAATAATAGGTGGTATGGAATGATGTCCTGGGGATGTATTTATTAATAAAGCTTTTGTTTTAAAGCTATTCAATAGTAGGGAGTTATTTGAAAGCCATTTACTAATGTCATTAATGCATTTATTTATAGTATTTATGTTATTGATTGGGTCAGGTAAATTACAGTATAGCTGTAAGTCATCCGCATATGAGTGAAAGTGTATATCAGGGTATTCGTCAAGTAAGTAAAGTAAAGGGGAAATATATATATTAAAATATATATTAAAGAGAATTGGACCTAAAACAGAACCTTGGGGTACACCATGAGTTGTGTGGCGGGGTTCTGTTATGGCGTTATCTATACATATAGAAAAGGATCTGTTAATTAGGTAGGATGTAAACCAACTAAGGACAGAATCTTTAATACCAATGTTCTCTAATCTTCGAATAAGAATATTATGGTCTAACGTATCGAAAGCCGACGACAAGTCAAGTAGAATCAGTATGGTGGGAGTATTTTTTGGAAATAGTAGTATATTGTTTAAAGTATGGAGTAGTGAAGTTTCAGTGCTCTTGTCCGTTGTATAAGCACTTTGTAATTTATGCAGTATGTTATTATTATTGATGTATGTTCTAAGTTGTTTAGCAATTATTCTTTCAATTGTCTTAGATATGAAAGAAAGGTTGGATATGGGACGACAATTAGAAAGAGTTTACCTATCAATGGATTGGTTTTTAGGGATGGGAATTACATGGGCATATTTCATGTGGGATGGGAAGATACCTGCAGTTAGTGAGCGATCGATAATTTTTGTAGAATGGAGAAAGAAGGGATGAAAGAGAATGTAATAAACATAATGGAATTGGGTCTAGTTTACATGTAGATTTAACTGTTAATAAAAGATTATTGATATTGATAATGGTTGGTAATGAAAAAGTGGAAAATGAGTATATTGGGCTTGATATTGGTGGGATGCAGGGTCGAGGGAAAGTATCTATGATTGATGATGTTTTTATGTAAAAGTAAGAGTCAAAGTTAGTCGCATTAGTTAAAGGGGAGTTATCAGGCAGTTTTCGTTTTTTCAGTTTTCCTAGTATATACTAGGTTTAAACACTATAGTGTTGACGATATTCTAAATAATTTCTTAGTATCTTTTCCAGCTGATTTAATTTGATCTATGTAATATTTATTTTTAGCAGTTTTTATTAATTTTCTATAATTAGAAAATGAATGTTTAAAAATATTTAAATCATTTTCGCTTTTGGATTTTCGCCAATTCCTTTCTTTAATTCTAAGTGAGCGTTTTGCTGTGTGTAACGAATTATTGAACCATAACGTATTATGTCGAGCTGTATAAGTTTTAGTGATAATAGGGGCATGTTTATCTAGGACAAGACTAAGGTTACTATCAAAGCTGTCTATATGAGATGAATCTGTTATATTGTTGTACAAAATGTTGAAGTCATTTATAAAATTAGCAATATTTATATTATCTAATTTTCTGTAGTGAACTTTCTTGGATGGCCTGCTTGGTTTAGGGATATGTAGGGAGCAGCTAACAAGGTGGTGGTCAGTGATTAAACTATGAACATTAGTATTAGAAATTATATTCGAAGATGTGTTAGATATAATTAGGTCTAATATGTTTCCAGATGAATGTGTGGAAGACTTGACATGTTGTAAGAAATTATGACAATTTATGATATTAATAAATTTATTTGAATTATGTGAGTTTGGTAAAATTGGTATATTGAAATCACCAAGTAGTATACTGTTGGTGGAGATCATAGACAATAGGTTGTTAATTTCATCGATGAAGTAAGGAATTGAATTATTAGGAGGTCTATAAATTGTTATAATTGTAAGTGGTTGTGATTTAGGAGGGTGAAAGGTACATGAGAAGGCTTCTGAATTATCAAGTGATAGGTCACTTGACTGTATTAGTTTCAAGGCATTTGAATATAGCACACCGACACCGCCACCATAGTGTGGGCCGGGGCGTGGTAGGTGAATAAAGTTAGTAGTTGGGGTATTAAGGGATGCAATTATGGGTAGATCCTTGATAGAAAGCCAAGTTTCTGTTATACATAAAATATCTATCTTAGTATCATGAAATATATTAAAAATAATATCTACTTTATTTCTAATGGAACAAGCGTTAAGTGTTGCTACCTTTAGTAATGGAGAAGAAGATAAACGTTTAGTTGAGGGTAATAATGTTGGTGATGAAGATATATATGACGGTATATGTGATGAGGATAGTAGGTTTGATGGTGATAGTTGTGATTCACTAGATGTTATAGGTTGTGCAGATAGAGGTGAAAGTGGAGATTGGTGATTGGTTTGAGATAATGGTGGAATAGGAGTGGTTGAATGTCATTGTGAAGATTGATGTGATGACTGAGAATTACTGATTGATGAATTCAGTGAATTGTTATTTAATCTATATGCATTGTAGGATGTAGACCATGTATTGTATGTGTCATTTGATATATAAATTGGGTTCTTATTCCAGTCTATCTTGGAGTTGGTCAAATGACGAAGTTCAAAGGAGTTAGTGTAGTCATTGAAGGTATATTTGACATTAGATGGGGCTAGGTTATATTTTGTTGCATGGAAAAAAACTCTACCATGTGTTCGCTCAGTGATAGATCGTTCAGCACGAATGTATAGGTGATTGTATATTGAGTTACTGCGGATGAATGGAATTTTTGAGTAAAAGTAGGAACACTGACTTGGTGTATTAAAGAAAATAATAACAGTTGCATTAGAAAAATTATATGATTTTAGAGCATGTGTAGGTATATTGATGTAAGTGAGTAATTCTAGAAGAAATTCACGAGATTTTTCGGATGGTTTAATATGCTCAATAACTACAGAAAAGGGGGATGGGTGGTTAGGTGAGTAATGGTTGGTAGTGGTAGATGGATTAGGGACTGGTCTAAAATGAGTTGGTAATTTACCGACAAGAAAGTTAATAAGTGGGTTATTAAACGAGGGGGGTTTAGCTATGGAAGTGATGGATTGTAATCGTTTAGTGGTAACAGGGGATAGGCGAGTTGGGATAGTAAGGATGGTAGGAACAGTGGATGAGTTGTGGGGTGACTGGGATATGTACTCTGATATAGTTTGGGATGAAGGGTTGGGTGGTGGGGTGAGCGGTGAAGATGTAGAAAAAGTGGGTTGTGGTAGTGCAGGTGCAGGGGAATGATTGTTAAAGATGGGAGGTGAGCTCATGGAAGAGGTTTGTGAGGAACTATTGGAGAGTATCTTACGTTGGGACGGTCTATAGTAAGTTCTACAGTTGGTACAAAACCAGTAGAAACCAGATTTATGGAAGGCAGTCATTTTGTTAAGGGTAGATTTGGGGAGTTTGGAACATGATTGGCAAAGCCACTTACGGCAATGGTCACATTCCGTGAGAGACGTGGCGATAGTGTTACATGAGGAGCATGTGAAGTCAGTGTGGATGGAGTCAATCAAAATCGGGGGTAGAAGTAGTTTAGTGGTAGTAAATGGTAATAAATATTGGACTTAGCTTGATTATATGTAATAAAGTTAAAATTAAATAATTAAAAATTTTTAATTTAAAAATTGTTGTTGTTATTGTTGCGTTGTCATGCGAACTGGGTGTCCGTATTCGGTACCCATGTCCGATACGGACACCCTATATACCACTAGATAAACTATATATTATTGATGAATCAATCAGATAAATTACAATTAAATTATTTATAATTAATTTTATTAATAATGTATTCTAATTTAATTAGTTTAATAATTTATTTATTTTATTATTTTTTAATTAATAATACAATTTAAGTATCTAAATAATAACAATTTTAGATTTAGCTTTATTGGTGGTATTAATATTATAACGCACGCGATTTTTTATGAAAATCAGAATAGTTCATACGCTGCGCGCTGATTGGCTATATAGTGTCCGTATTAATATATATATATATATATATATATATATATATATATATATATATATATATAGAGTGTCCGTATTAAGCACTTATATGACCTCTAAATATATGCTTATAACTTAATGAATATTTGATAAAAAATATAGAAATTATATGTATAATTTTTAGAATGCTTTATTTTTTAATAATATATTGTTATATGTTATATGTTATATTGTTATATTTTATACTGTTATATTTTATATCGATTTGTATATTCTTGATAAGGTTTTAAGTAGAAATTTGTTGTTCATATATTTAAAATAGTAATAACAAAAATCAGTTTATTGGATATATCAGCATTTTGATTTATTAAAAAATAAAAAATAATTTGTTAGACTATATATATAATTATGAATATTTTATTCCTAAACATTTTATTTGTAGGATTTATTGTTCATGAGATACCGAGAGAGTCCGTATTCGGTTACTTTCCCCTAGAAATAGTTTCAATTTGTTTTGAGCCCATTACGTAATAGTATTGGCTCATTTTTTTTGCTTGTAGCGTAAAAGTCTCGGTTAGGCTTCATTTACCCAAAGGCATGACTATATCAACATTATTTGAGTTATTTATATACATGTATCGATACAAGAATCAATCGCTACTTCAAAAATTAAGTTCGAAAAAATATTGATACTTCAACAATGTTTTTCGAACAAGTTCGATACTTCAAAAAGTGAGTTCATTTATAGCACTAATATGAACTCGTATACGAGTTAAGATAAGTTCGCACTTGCGAATATTTTACATGTTTGATCGTCTATAAAATCGTTAATATAATCATTGAAATTTATTCGCTTTATACATTAGATATCTCCTAACAGTAATTTACGTTGTAGGACATATATATGTTATTATATATGCACTATACACCATGGTGTGTACTCTTAATATACTTATACACTTACTACTACTACTATTACTATTATATCATTATAGCTAGAACCTTTTGGTAGGCATTGATGATCTGTAACGACTTCCTGACCCTGTCGATGACCCTTTGTTCCCTGTTACGCTGGACCTGGTACTTCTTAGACAGCGAATCAGAATAGTTCATCAATTTCTATAGTATCACGTGACATATGGATTATAGTTAACAATAGCATATAGAAAAGATACAAATGTTATCCCATAGTATATATATATATATAGTACAATGAATGTTAAACACACATAAAACTATGTAATATAACTGCCAATTTACAGTATATACATTGGAACTATATAATATAGGATATAGATTGGTCACATATCGATACAAACTTGTTTCTCATTTTTGTTGAGTTGGGTGGTCCTCTGCCTCAGCCTCAGGGTCGACTCCATTGATTCGCTAGCCTTGGTGCCTTTACCGCACGGACCCTCCCCTATCACGATAGTACATTGCGGCATACCGACTCCTAGCGGACAGAGTTAGAAGTATCGGGGTTATCATAATCGCACGATAATCACAATTAATATATTTAGTGAATAGCTACGGAAATTTTAAATTTCAATATTAACTGTCATATTTCACATGCGCATCTAATGGGGATGTATGTAAAAACATCTTCTCAGAACATTAGTAGAATAGTAGGATAACATCATTATTATATAAAATATTCATCATCCAATATGGACAAATTATTTTTTTAATAATGTACTCATTTATAAGTTTTTATTATTGAATGATCATGTTATAATGATCATAGTCTAAATAGTAACGTGTACAACGTATATCATGATAGGTAGCTTATGGTTTTGTTTAGAATATGAGTTAAAACTGAAAGTTTCGTTTGAGAAATAAAATTTCACAATAAAACCCTGCGGAATTTGATTGGACAGTGTTTTAATAGGCGTGTTTCCCTTCATTCGTCACACATACCATATTTGTACCGCTTCATCTCAAATAAGCCTCCTAATATGACACTTGTGTACATGTTATACTTCGCGTAGATCCATGGATTTGCATATGCATATATGGATATGCAAATGCAACGTTTTAAAATATTTGTATATATTATAATACGTACCGTATACGGTAAATTAAGTAATATATATATATATATATATATATATATATATATAAAAGTGTTTAATTAATTATATATATATATATATATTTAATGTTATATAGATTACATTTTAAATGTACGCAGTTATGCGTTACTAAAGTAAATAAATGATAGTATGCTATAGCATTATCACCGTATTATAATACGCTAACAATACATATAGTGTTTGTACGTACCTTAGTAGTAGTAGTAGTAGTAGTAGTAGTAGTAGTAGTAGTAGTAGTAGTAGTAGTAGTAGTAGTAGTAGTAGTATCAGTAGTAGTAATTGTAGTATTAGTAGTAGTATTAGTAGTAGTGTACCCTGAAGTGTGTAGTGACGCAATAGTATGTAGTGACGCAATAATGACGTGATCTCTAGATTAGAAATGACGCAATAGCTTGACAGGTGTACGGGTGGTGGCGTTTGTTTGTTTAGTGGGGCCCCTTCACTGCACACGCTTGTAATTAGGTGTGTTGTATTGTCAATCTCGCGTGCTACTTTCAGCAAACCTATAATTATATTGATAATTATTTATAATTTATATTAATATATATGCCCGTAACTTTAAATAATTACATATTAATACTTGATACGTTCACCTTCATATATTTAATTAATAAGTTATGTATATATATATATATATATATATATATATATATTTAATTTCATATATTTAATTAATAAGTTATGTATATATATATTTAATGTATTATATATATATATATAAATCAGTTAATATTAAATATGTAATTACCTTTTTTCCTTATTTCCTTAATTTAATTATTGGTATTTTAACATATGGTTATGAAATGTATCTTAAAATAAGTTTAGTCAATACTAATCCACAGTAGCCTATACATATTATTCATGCGTATGAATTCATGAAGTATTTTAACATACTATGGTCATACTATATATAGTCCTAATATCCTAATTATAAAGAAACACATTCCTATATACTATAGTATATTATATAGGTATATAACCTGTAACATATATGTAACCTATTGATTTAGGAAATATCATAATCATCATCAATAAGTTTTTTTAAATAATGGGAGTATATTTGATAGGAGGTCATTAAATTGTTGGGCTACATAAATATAGAAATACTTATATATATATATATATAATATTTCTATATTTAAGTATACTTAAATCCGGGTAAATTTTACATAATTAATATCAACTATGTGTTTGTTTATTATCGAATAAGAATTGTAACATTTTTGATAAGTACATTATATTCTTCGCATTTAATTAATCTTTCTAGTGGTTCTTTAAAATATATAATTAATATTTTTATTTTAATCGAAAATGATGGATAAATAAATTATTATAATAATATTAAATATATTTTATAAATGTTCACTTGTAAAGTAATTTTTGATATAATTATTAATAATACAATTATAAATACATTTATTAAAATAAAAAATAAATATTTTACATTTATGTATTATTGATATAAATATGATGCTGAATAAATATTGTATACATATTTTGTTGATATGAAAAATAGTTACAGAGAAATCGTAGTGGTCCGTATTACAGGCCGGGACGTATTATTCATATTTCCCCAATAGTATTAGTATACTAATAGTATTACTAATATGAATAATATATCTATTTTTTAAATATGGAAATTGTATTCTATTACGATATAGGTTAATAATATATTATTGTTATATGATATTGTCTATAGACATTATTATATATATACAGTAGAAGCTCGGTAACTCAACATGCCGATAACTCAACATTGCCGATAACTCAACATCCAAAAAATATTTGGTTGGATTCGTATATATTACATGTTAACAAAAACCCTATTACTCAACAAATATAACTCAACATACATATAACTCAACATCGTTTTTATAATCCTAGCCTATACATTACATGTAAATATACATCCGATAACTCAACATTTATGAAAAATCAAAATATCACAAACATATGTTGTTGGATTCGTATCTTTTACATAAAACTACATAAAACTACATTGCTCAACAAATATAATTCAACATACATTATTTAACATGGTTTTATTTAATATATGGATATAAATATATAAACGTAAAAATACAATTACAATTATTATATTATCATTAATATTATCAGTGCTATTTTGAATGCATTTATGTGAACAAAACATAATTAAGTCATTAATTTATACATCCGATAACTCAACATACTCGCTAACTCAACATGAAAACTCCGTCCTGTCAATGTTGAGTTATCGAGCTTTGACTGTATATATATATATATATATATATATATATATATATAGTATATTTAATATATTTGATATGTATTACAATCATCCTATAGGTATATTATTATTATATATATATATATTATACTATAGTATAGATGTTGTCATTTGTTATTATAATTTTTATATGGTTTTTTTTTTTTAGTTTCTGTCAATATTTTTTTAATTATAATTAATTTTATTGTTAGTAATTTTATTATATAGCCAATTTATATAAATATTTTATTTAATATCTTTATAATTTTAATACTTATATATATATATATATATAATCCGGAACATAAAATTGGTCTTAATATAATATTTAGAAGTGATCTTATATAATTGTGTATAAATAAATAATCGGCTCACGTTAAAACCATGGATGCTTTATCATTTAAGGGACATTAGAGCTATGTGGTTATAAGTGAACACTTATTATAAGTTCATGGATGGGATAAAAGGACTCCACCAAAATAAAATAAGAATACAAAATATTATTTATATATATATATATATATATATATTTATATATATAACTATATTAGAATCAGATAGAGTGTAAACACTCAGGAAAATACAAAAGCAAAGCTTGACTAGGTATTTTCCCACTCAACTGTTAGAAAAATAATAACTCACTATATAGTGCTTTAACTTGATAACAGCATTACAAGAATAACAATAAATAAAAAAATATAAGTAAATTATAAAATGACAATAACTTATTTTAAAATTTCAATTTTGTATATCATTAGAACTATAATTTTGTATATATACTATTGTATATATTATTAAAGTTATTTGATTGTAAATGTGATTCGTGTAAATGAAAATCGTGCTGAATAAATAAGTAAGTATATAATTGAATATTGTTATCAAGGAGAAGTCATAATTTTCAGTTAAATACAAAATAAAATATAATAAATAATAAAAGTATATATAATTAAGAAATAAATGTATATTAAAAGAAGAAAAATATATAAAAAAAATGAAATAAATGCATAAAATATGTAAAAATATAAAATTAAAAATATATATATAGTAAATTATTATATTTTATAGAGGACCGTGGAATGATACTTAAGATTCTTTTCGAATTAAATAATTGTAAATGAATAAATTAACACAACAAAGAGCCATTACAAATACCATATAAGGTAATATGTATAAGGTAATGTATGTAAGTTATGTATCTATATGTGCATACTTCTTCTACCTATTGTTTCATCTTTAGGTGCATACTACAAAAAGATTTTCCGAAGGATGCTTCGCATAATCTTTATACTATAGTATAATGTATAATGTATAATGTATACATCACTGATTTAACATCAGTGAAGTTTTAAGGGTACTTATTAAGTACTAATTAATGTCTACTTATATATTATAATGTCTAAGTACACATTACAATGTCTAAGTACATATTATTATGTCTACATAATATTGTACTAAGCAAATACATCACTTTATTTTAGTTACTGTAGTATAATTGATGACTCATAATACTATGTAAATCATACATACACAATGAGTTCATTGTTTATAGATATTGCGCACATGGAACCGGGTATTTAAAATACATAAATTAATCGACAATAGCGGTAAATTCAAAAAGTTAAAAGTTCAAGTAATTTATTTAGTAGTAATTTCTAATCTATTTATTAATTAATGTACTTTAAAGGCTATATTTATATGGAGTATGTATTATATATATAAGTACTAAATCCTATATAATAAAAGTAGCATATATGCTATATTTATAACCTAGTACATATATAACCTATTTGTTATAATAATTTCACCTGTAGATATAAGTATAAGACAATAGTAGATATATGAGTTATATTAACAGACGAATTCCTTCTTTACTTAAGTTATTTATAAAGGTATGTTATTATTATATGTTGTATAACTATATTTATACTAAAATATTTCAATTGTTTTATACTTATTTTGTTATATAATTTTAAAATATTATAATATTATAATTAATTTAAATTTATTAATTATTAAATATTAAATATGAATTATTATATATTACATTTTATTGATGTATTTTGTTAATGATTTATCAAATACATGAGTTATTATCTACAATATATTATGTAATGCATTAAAAATATAAATAAAATAATAAATAATATTAATATAAAATGTACAGTGACATCTGAGTTAATCAATGTTAACGATTCAATTCACCACATATTCTGGTTACTATAGTGATGTAAAATGTTCCTAAATTTTCTAATTAGATATTAATATAACCAAACGAATATTTGATAATATTGGAATGAATCCTGAGTTAAATATTGTAAACTAACTCTAAATTAATCATACATTTGGAATTTATGGTATTCCATATTATGTGTGACAATTATTATCTAATGTAGTAATCGTCAAGTTGTCAGAAAGACAATGTTTTAAAGGAAGGTACTTCTAGATATATGAATAGTCATACATATTGTTTATTTTCACTTTTAATATTTTTATTAATAGATAACATAATAAAGACATAATTAGTATAGGTAATAAGCATAATATTTAAATATAATTATAAACATGTAATATGTAATATTATATAAGACTATACACTGTATAGTATACAGTATATGATATACTTGTAGAAACATATTCATTTTAATATTAAATAAATATGAACATGTATTATTCAGTAATCATTATTTTGAAAATGTTTAATTATCCAACATTATTACTGTCTAATTTTAAATTTAGTAAATAACTTCATAATAAATAATAAATTATTGAGGGCTCGAATTTTAATAATTACCAATAATTACAGTAAAATATTAACACAATCTTAATAACCTTTGTAATGCATTTAATAATATATATATATATATTCATATGAGTTTAATAATTCATTAATAATACATATATATGTGTTATGGTTTTAGAATATATATATTTTAATTAAAAATATGAGTGGATTTAGTGGAAAGTAACCGAATACTGACAGTGCCCGAATACGAACATTTTCGGTATCTCATAAACCATTAATCATATAAACACCATTTTAAAGAATAACATATTCATAATTATAAAAATAGTCTAAAAAAGATTTTTTACTTTTTAATTATTCAAAATATTGCTGATATATCCAATAAACTGATTTTTGTATTATGTTTTTAAATTTATGAAAAAAAATTTCAACTTAAAACCTTCTTATGAATATAAAAATATATCGATATAAAATATAACACTATATTATTAAAAAATAAAGCATTCTAAAAATTATATATATAATTGCTATATTTGTTATCAAATAGTCATTAAGTTATAAGCATATATCTAGAGGTCATATAAGTCCCTAATACGGACACTCTAGATTATTAATACGGACACCATATAACCAATCAGCGCGCAGCGTATGCACTATTCTGAATTTTCACAAAAGTCGCGTACGTTATAATATTAATACCACCAATAAAGCTAAATCTAAATGTTATTATTTAGATACTTAAATTGTATTATTAATTACAAAATAATTAAAATAAATAAATTATTAACTAATTAAATTAGAATAAATTATTCATAAAATTAATTATAAATAATGTAATTGTAATTTATCTGATTGATTCATCAATAATATATAGTTTATCTAGTAGTATATAGGGTTTCCGTATTATAACACAGGGTGTCCGTATTCTGACATGGGTATACCCGGTATACCGAATAAGGACACTCCCGTTATCTATGGAATTAAAAGATTAAATAATATTATTATATTATATATAATAATATAATATTAATATTTGTAATTTTTGAATACAAATAATGAGTCATAAAAAGTTAAGACCATTTATTGTTAAAGTGTTCGTATTAGGTTACTTTCCCCTATATCTCCATATATTAGTATAGGATTATAAATATAATTGAATAAATAAATTCTTACTTATTATAACGAAAGAGTATCATTTAAATTTAAAATATTAATATAAATATTATTATTATCATCAACTTTACTCATTGGCTATAGGTAATATTTGTCATTCTTATCGAGAAAATTATCCTTAACTTATCATTAAAATCGCATTAGACTCTTAAGTAGGGGCTTCATAAAAGGGGGGATGGGGATGACATTTTTTGGACACCCCACATTTAAAAGTGGGGGGTATATAATATATAATAACCTCCCACTTTAAATCGATCTACAAGTTATTTTATTCTTCATGAATATTATATTTTAGCTATTTATAGTCTTTGTAGTATCATTATATCCAACACTGATTTGTATTGTGCAACCGAATACAAGTCTACTATATACAATATGTATATATATATATATATATATATATATATATATATATAAATAGATTATAGACTATAATGTATAATATAGTATAATATAGTCTAAACTATACTTTAACATATATTATATTAAAACGGTTAATAATGTTATTCCTTTTTATGTATTTTAATTATTTAGTATTCGCTAATGTAATTAAAAATAACATGAATATATAAATATATGTTTATTTATATATATATATATATATATATATATATATATATATATATAATATTCGTGTATATTATATATCGTTAATATATAATCATGATAAAACAACAAAAACAAATAACTGGTATATTAATAATATTATACTAATAACAATAGTAATAATAACAATGGTAATGATAATAATAGATAATGATAATGGATTAATAGTAAGTATTATCTATAACTTAACTTAAATATATATTTCGAATGTTGCCCATGTCTAGCTTATAAGTATCATATATAATCCTAGAACATAGAACTTTATATCAACGGCCGTTCATGTCCTCCCGGGAGGACATGAATATTTTATAAAACGATATTTTAAGGTATGATTTTTGTCGCAGGACAGTTGACCAGATAGACGCATGGACAATTAATATACAGTGTAAACGTGGACAGTTGCGTAGATTTAACGGTACCGTGTTCAACTGTCTAACTTTTCACGATACACATAATCACATCGTTAGTAAAATAAATTCTTAAGTATGTAACCTAAATATATATATAATATATAAATATTAAATATATATATAATATAAAGGTGCGTATATATTTGCACGACATTCGTAGTGCATAATACGTAATAAGTGCAGGTTAACGCGCATGCGTCGACCGGTTAGGGTCAGAGGTCACCATTACTTCCGGTCACCGCCGCGGAACATTCTCTTCAAGAACGGGCCCAACACGTCATCGACGTAACGCTTAGTCTCCAGACAGTGCTGCCGCGTATCGGACGTGTAGTGATTCTCCCAGAGGACGACTCCGTCCAGTCTGGCAGCGTAAGCTTGACCTATAGTGTGCTCGAGGTCTTCCTGAGGTCAAAGGGGCGTGGTTAGTCATCGTGACGTGTCAATGAAATAGTTTATGAATGCATATGATTCGTAAGCTATTTGTATTGGTGCAGGTAGTTTTTAAACTATGAATACATGTGAGTTATTATCTACCTTATCTAATTGGACTATAGTATATATATATATATAATTATGAATTTTTTAATATAAATTCAATTACAATTTTAACCATTTAAAAATAAATAAATAATAGATATATAATAATACTTAACATTATAATACAAAATCACACATAACAACTAGATTGTTAGATCACTATAGTTATACAGTTTTTAGTCGCTAGAAGCGCTGCTAATCATGCGTCGCACGGGTGTAACCTTAGGGTACCAGCCGAGATCGAAGCGATACCTAAGCCTGGTGTACATCAGTATAGGTTTAGGGTGCGACATGTGATGTTCGTATTTCACCATCTCCAGTCTCATCCTCCTCATCTCATTCAACTGACCCTGGATGTACAACGCCTTCACGGTAGAGTTCATCTGCCTCGATAAATAACCGGACGGGAAGTAAATATCGCTAGCATCCAACAGCCAATCCAATCTGTCGACGAGGAAAGCGCGCCAATTTAAATATTAGTTAAATAATTCCAATATTTAACTTAATATTTAAATTCTTTTACAGATATATAATTGTGGAAAATATACTATAGTATAACATATTAAGGTCTTAAAATTATGATATATATATATAAATTAATGTTAAATAGATATAAAAATATGCAAATTTTCTTATTATTCTAAATATATATTAATATTATATATTTAACCTTTCGTTTCTCTTTTTCTGGAAAGAAGGGCACATCAAAGCCCCCTTTTTCTTAAAGCAATCAGTGAAGTGGTAATAGCCCCATTTAGCTTTAGGTCGCAGTCTCTTCGCCAGTTGTAAAGTTCCTAGCATCATTTTTCTGTGTGATTGAATACGTTTATTATAATTTATATATCTAACATTTAATACATATATATATATATATATATATATTCTATTATATTATATTCTATATATATATATTTTTATATATGCCGAACATGCGATATGTCCATATTGATCTGAATGTGTTTATATATATATATATATATATATATATAATGTATTAGAGGGTATTCCATGTTATTATAATACCGTATATGGTATATATATATACTGTATATTGTTTTAAGTATACTGTATTTATTAATTTCATACAATATATTTACCTGTTATCGGTATATTGTATAAGAGTATTATATTCCAATTAATAAAATTACAACGTTCATTTTTAAAAAGATGCATCTTTTAATGAAACCATGGTTTAATTAAAAGTTCACTAGTTCATCGTTAACGGGTTCCCGCATACTTAAAATGTTATAATAAATATAATACATTACAATAGCGTATGCACTACTATATATACTATACTACAGTACTATATAGTGTACTATGTTACATAATAACTATACATACATACACTGATAACATGTTGATAACATAACTGATAACATACAAAACTGATAACATACTGATAACACACACACTGAAAGCACGTGACCTATCACACTAACTTGGCTGCCGTCTCGAATTCATACTTAGCCATCACTCTGATGTGTTCGTGATCCCTGATACACGGGTACTTAGCCTTGATCAGGTCCAGAGATACTTTACGGTAAATCATCTTAGAACCTGCGGGGGTTAGCGTGTGAGTAAGGTTTTGCTATCAACGATATGACTCACACACACACATATATATATATATATATATATATATATATATATATATAATATTGAGTAATACGGTGTATTAGGTACAAAATGAAGACACCACTCGAAAGTACATACAACAAATACATTTTTTAAATGTATATGAAAATAAATTAATAATAAAATAGAACAAAGGAGATCTATAGCTAACCAGGTTAGCCTAATCTGTATGTTTTAAGACAAGTAGTGTACAGGCGCATGAGTGACGTGTGTTAGTGGCTAAGCTTATATAACATGTACAATGGGCGATAACACTCATGCTATATTATTTTGAAGCCCATTGTAAGAGGGAAAAATCCTATAGGAGGAAAAAGTATATTACTATTAAACTATAAATAGAAAAAGAAAATAAAAAAAAATATTTCTAATAAATATATTATCATTATTATTATTATTATTATATATATATATTTGAACGTTGTATAACTGCATCACACAATCAGCACACTAGCTAACCCCAGTTCCTATAGAACAGAGGTCTCCACATCTCGTAATCGAGTACCCCATAGCCATCGTAGTCGGGGTTAGGTATTCTCTCGTTGATGTCTTGTTCTACCTTCCTCCAGTGTCGGTCCCAGTCTGTCAACTGTGTGAGTGTGGGTTACGTTGTAAGTTTGTGTATATCGGCATGTATGATGTTATCAGTGAGGTGTAGTATATTAACTATATATTACTATATACTATAGTATATATATATATATATATATATACTATATATACAAGTAGTTACGAGTTATTTAATATTACATATAATTAATTAATTATGAGAATTGTAATGATTAAATGTAATAATTAGATTTTCTATAGCATTTTATTAGAAAAACATTCGGTAAGAACGATTAATATAATTTATCGTCACAATTTATTTGGTAATAATCGCTTATATTTCGAGGGTCACCTAATATACCTAATAGAGTTATTATAGTTATTATAGTTATTATAGTTATAATATAGTATGACGTAATACCTGAGGAACGCCCCCATTGATATGCTGGCCCGTCTTCAATTCGATGTACGGATGCAGGCCTAAGTTAGTGTAGAATATAGTGATCTTCTCTCCATGCCACCCGTCTCCATGTCTGTTTGTGATGATTCCGAGGCTGGCCTCGTTTATGTCGACGTTGTGGTCCCTCAGACATCTGATAGCGAGTAGTATATATATATATATATATATATATATATATATATCGTAAGCTGTGTCCATATATGTATAATAAGTATACTTGCTAATTTTGGCAACTATTTAAAATGTATAATCTATAAAAATAGCGCTTATTATTTAAGAATATTCTCGAGTACATTGACGCATTTATGGCATCAGAATTAGGGTGTTAAATTTATATTAATTAATTGAATTTATCTATACATATTGATCGAATATATATTGTTCAAGAATTAATATAAAGGGTATTTATACATCAGATTATTGTTTCATTTAAAACGTGTATATATATATCTGAAATTATTTACAAGGATTTTATTAAGAATACTTTACAATTATTTTTCATAACTCTAGAATCTAGAGTCTAGATTAATATTAACCTTTGACTCGGAATGTTCCAGTATATTTGGAAGTCTGTCATCCGAAACTCGCTCTCATCACTTCCGTTATTACGCGATGCCACGTAACAGGTGACATAGGTCAGCACCGATAATAATGCGATGACCTTGATAATAACTCGACCCATATCTATGTAGTGCGTGTGTATATTAGTATATGTTTATGTATATAAATTGCATTAATTAGGTAGTAACTAAAAATAATATCGATTTGTAAAATGTTTATAAGATTATAACATATTTAATATTAGATATTTATTATTGTCGCCATATATGTTATATATTATTAATAATATTGAATAATGAACTATGCGAATAATAATATTGGAATTATAAATTTGTACATGTAAATACAAATTGCCTATTTTTAAATATAAATTGCTTAATATAATATATATATAATAGTATAATAGTAATTAGGAATAGTATATTTATCAGTTACTGTAATTATCATGACATATATGATGATAAGTGTGATAAAGTAATTAACCTACCTATAGATACTTAGTAGAGTATGATTTGTATTGTAAGTCGGTTAAAACACAACTAATGCAGTAGGTAATTAGCCGTCAGCTTTTATAACAAATCGGACGTAATTAAGGGACGTAATGACGGTAAGCGAAAAAAATTGTAACGAAATATTAAATCATATTAAAATTTGTAAATATATATAAAGATATCTAATAAGTTATTATATGTAATATTAAGTAGTAAATATTTAAGTTATATAACTGTTATTGTATTAAAGAGTTTTTTTATGTTTTATGACCGACTACGCACAAAGGTAGCCGCCGCATGTTAACATTGTCATGGTACCATCATTAGTGGTGCGCGGGGCAATTTACGAGTTCCTATAGAAATATCACATTTAATTATGACGCGTTATAGCGTCCAGAGAGGATCCGGAGTATAAGGTTTATTGCGTCTGAAATATGTTCATTTTACAATAATTATATATATATACTTTTATAGATTTATTGCTTGTGTATATATATATATATATATATATATATATATTATATTTTATTATAAGAAGTGATAAATTTAATTGTATTTTTTTTCGAATTACATAGGTAGTAATTAACATGTTATAAACTAATTATTACATACATTAAAATCCACTGAGGCGTTTTAATTTATATTTAGATATATATATATATATATATATATATATATATATATATATTAATATGAACACAAATTAAAAGAAATGTATCACTTATAAAAATAAATTAAATTTAATACATTTTATATAATTTAATTTGAATTGTATATTTTTACTATAAAAATAACACCATTATAAGATAGTATTCGTATGTAAAAAAACTCGATATAAGAAAAAAAATATTTATTATAATATAATAATTTAGATATAATATTTATATATTAAGGCATAATTTGTTAATTATTTGTATTATATTTATAAAACGACAAATATAAACATACATGAAGTTAGCACAATCCTACAGATAGTGACGTCATTGCAGTGTCATGTTCTGTCCTATATGTCATACTGAAGAGACGTGTTTCGATAACAAAAAATCTATTGTTTAATAATCTAAAGGTATATTACATTTCTATATATTTTGGCAATTCGTTCAATATATATCGTGCATATATACTTCGATCAATTATATCTCGTTTTTTTTCTCGATCACTAGCACTATATATACAGGATACATATCTCGTGCCTAACTTTATCTGATTGTCGAATAGCCGTACTTACCGGTACTATACTGTCGAGTAATTCAGTTAGTAACACAGTACAGTGTACTGAGTACACTAAACTATATAATAAACTATAACTTACATTAACATCAATACTACATAACTATAATTATAAAATAATCTAGTACATAAATGACGGTATAATGTATAATTTAAATTTATTTATATATAGAGTTTATCATTTATATTATAAATCTGCATGCCTATATAGGTAGTGTTGATGCTGTCGTATTACTCTATCCGATGGACCGTGTCGTTGTCAATACAACAATCCACTGAATCGAATACATCGATTTGAATTGAATATCATTATTACAATTATTAATGTGATCGTCGCCTGTCTATATCATCGCCCTATTATCAGCACTTTATACATGTACCATGCTAGTTAAAACAACGTATACGTTATTATCATGTGTAATATATATAAATATATATATTTTTATATATATATATATTTATATATATATCATATAGTTAGATACAATAGATTGCATTACATGTCTTAACACAGTGTCCATTGATGATTCGATGAAATGTATTTCATGTAACAATTATATCCACTATGAATGCTATTTTATTTGTTATAGACAGAGTGCAGATCAATAAATATGCCTACATGTGCATAAATCTCGTATCTCGTTCTCAAACCTATCGTTCACTTGTGATATCTGTTTTGTTACTAAATTCATCGTTAACGAATATCATAAGTTAGTGTATATATATATATATATATATGATGATGATGATATTGAGTTTATTAGCAATAAAATAGAGTCATGTCAAGACCCCTTCTCTCGTGCGGGAAGAAAATAATAATAAAATAATAGTAATACGATATTAATTTAATAATAATATACATTCAATATACCACGGACAACAATACTAAATAATATAAAGGATTATTATATACTACAGTCTGCATTGATATGGTGTAGTGTTATATACTACAGACTGCATTGATATAGTATAGTGTTATATAATAATAAGATAATAATAATACAATAACAATTTAATAATGATATACATTTAATATAACACGGACACAAATAATAAGTTGGATGATTTAATGATTATGGGTAGAGAGAAAAGAAGAAGTAAGATTTATAAATTTTTTGTGGGATCTAATAGAACGAATGGTAGGAGGGAGGGAATTCCATAGGGTTGGACCGGACATTTTTAAAAGCTCTTTAATTTAGGGAAGTTTTACTAGAGTTATGGGAGATAAGTAGAGGAGCATTTTGATAACGAAGAGAAGATAATATAGTACGTTTTTTAATTAGATCAGAGATATAGCTAGGGGTGAAAGAATATATTGATTTATGGATTATAGATAGTATACGTAATTTACACCTGAGGGAGAAGGGTAGCCACATACGAGATGATTGATGAGATATTGTAGTAGAGTGATCCAGGCGAGTTAAACAGTAAGTAGTACGTATTTAGGAACGGATAATCCGATTAAGTGGAGCAGTAGCTTCAGCAGGAAGTAAATTCAGTAAGGAAGAACAGTAGTCAATTCGGGAAAGTACAAAAGCATTAATTAGAGTTTTAGTATGGTTTCTGGAAAGTGATGTCCGTATTTTTTTAATTCTAAAGAGATGAAAGTTGGAGGATTTTGTAATGGATGATATATGATTCTTAAATGATAATTTGTTATCAAATAATAATCCTAGGTTTTTGGAGGAATAAGAAGGAGAAATAATCATGTTATTTAGAGTAAAGTTTGGAAAGGAAGTTTCACAAGTAGATATGTTAAGTACAGTAATCTTAGAAGAATTTATTAGTAGTTTATTAGAGAGGAGCCATAATCTATGTATATAATCTATATATATATATATATATATATATATTGAATACAAATAGGGGATACAAATGGACCCCATCAAGAAGTCGAAGACTTATTATACATGTTATGAATAACGGAGGGCTCCGGACAATACAAATAGTAAAATTTTGTTTTTTGTATTTTGAATTTTGTTTTATTAAGTTCTTGATAAACACAAGAGAAAAACAAGAACTGCCTGGAGTGGAACTCGGTACCTATCGTTTACTAGATTTTGGCTTTTCCTTTATATATATATATATATATATAATCATATATTCTTTAATTAAAAGTCAAACTTACTCTGAAATATGAAACATAATACATATAAGATACATCAATTCGCTGTATAACAATGTATGAACTTGATCAGAGATAAACAACACAATGAGTCATCAATTCCTAATTCAACATCTAATGATATTTCTAACTTACCTGATACCATCAACTCAACTACCACTAAATATTTGATAAATATAGTAAAATCTGTGATATTCCACTCTACGTCATATTACATCATCCTCATATTTATCTAATATACAAATGAAATAGGGGTAAGTAACCTAATACGGACACTTTAACAATAAATGGTCTTAACTTTTTATGACTCATTATTTTTATTCAAAAATTAAATATATTAATATTATATGATTATAGATATTATTGTAATTTTAAAATTTAATTTAATCTTTTAATTACATAGATATGGAGGTGTCCGTATTCGGTACCCATGTCCGAATACGGACACCCTGTGTTATAATACGGACACCCTATATACCACTAGATAAACTATATATTATTGATGAATCAATTAGACAAATTAATCAATCAAACAATTACGTTATTTATATTTAATTTTATAAAAATAATATTGTAATTTAATTAGTTAATAATTTATTTATTTTTATTATTTTTTAATTAATAATACAATTTAAGTATCTAAATAATAATTTTTTTAGAATTAGCTTTATTGGTGGTATTAATATTATAATGCACGCGATTTTTATGAAAATCAGAATTGTTCATACGCTGCGCGCTGATTGGGTGTCCGTATTAAGACATTTAGAGTGTCCGTATTAAGAACTTATATGACCTCTAGATATATGCTTATAACTTAATGAATATTTGATAACAAATATAGAAATTAAAAATACAATTTTTAGAATGCTTTATTTTTTAATAATATAGTGTTATATTTTATATCGATACATTTGTATAATATTGAGAAGGATTTAAGTTGAAATTTTTTTTCATAAATTTAAAAACGTAATAAAAAAATCAGTTTATTTGATATATTAGCAATATTTTGAATAATTCAAAAATAAAAAATACTTTTTTAGACTATTTTTATAATTATGAATATTTTATAAATTAAACATTTTTTTGTAGGATTTATGGTTTCTGAGATACCGAGAGTGTCCGTATTCGGGCACTGTCCGTATTCGGTTACTTTCCCCTACCTAGTAAGCTGACTTCAATACTACGAAATAAGATTGGATATTCTGATGAATGCATTTATGTTATGTACATATATATATATATATATATATATATATATAATCGGATATTTGTTTAGCTTTATAATATGGCATGTATACAAATATTTAGAATATATTTAGAATATATTCTAAAATATGCGTTCACCTGAAAGAAATTAAGCTAAGTTTGGACGATACGTTTGAATAAGTGAAATATTATCTGATCAAAACATCTAATCATAAAATCCGTTTGGAACTTCCTGTGTATTTTAAATGAAAATATTATAGGAACAGAAATTAAGCTAAGTTTGGACGATACGTTTGAATAAGTGAAATATTATCTGATCAAAACATCTGATCATAAAATCCGTTTGGAACTTCCTGTGTATTTTAAATGAATTAAATGAAATATTATAGGAACAGCTGATATATCATAGGAATCTACATAGGAACCTATAGAAAC
Organism: Osedax fenrisi; assembly: GCA_964019155.1. Taxonomy (NCBI): domain Eukaryota; kingdom Metazoa; phylum Annelida; class Polychaeta; order Sabellida; family Siboglinidae; genus Osedax; species Osedax fenrisi. The sequence continues at coordinate 36,417,028 of OZ025244.1, forward strand.
CTATACCTACCTCTATTCTGTAGAGATATAATATTTATCCATAAACGCAAATAAACAAGGTTACATAGAATGGCTAATACCATAAATCTGTGTTATTAAAAAGTATAATATAATATAACTAAATCATTATTTTTTCAGATAAATATATATTTAAAAAACAACATAAGCATTACTATTATATAAGTTGTATTTCTACATTATTAATATTCAATATGTTATAATGAGATGCTACAATGACCTGGATAGTACAACATAAATCGGTAATATATTATAATATATATATATATATATATATATATATATATATATATATATACAGTCAACTCTCGGTAAGTCGGACTATGGATAAGTCGGACACATTTAGTTGGTTTGGTTGGATTTGTATCTAGTTCCATGTTAAATTAATCGGATAAGTCGGATAAGTTGGATTGGATAAGTCGGACTTTTCTATAAGTCGGACACATATTATAGTCATTTTTATGATTTGTATACTGGATAAGTCGGACTTTTTATAAATTGTCAGAAATGTTTACTTTAAATAATGAATATTATAATTTTAGTAAGTAATATTATTGAATACAACATTTCATGTTGTTTATTATTTCATAATTCCATATTTCGGTAACCGTTTAACCATTAACTCGCGCTTCGCATTTCATGTCTTATTTGCATGATATTCTGAATCTCGGATAAGTCGGACATCTCGCTATGTCGGACACTTTTCCCGTTCCCTTGCGAGTCCGACTTATCGGGAGTTGACTGTATATATATATTATTAGTATATTCACTTTTCAAACAAATATATGTATTAATATATTGATTATCATATACAATTATATATAAACGTAAATATATAATAAAAAATAAACTTGTTTTATTATTTGTTAGTAGAAATTAATATTATTATTTGTAATATAAGTTTATACATTGAAATATATAGGACAACTATTCTTTACCTAACTTCCACATTTGAGAATATTTGCGTTAAAAACACATTTGTAATTATTCGCTAACACCTAACATATCTGATCTGTATAAACCGATAATATTATTTGTAAGTTAGCGCGCATATTCACTTTCATATATTTCAGTTGCGTAACAACCAATTATACTATAGTATTGTATTAGGATGAAGTAACATATATATATATATATATATATATATATATATATATATATATATATATATATATATATATATAGTATATAGTATACTATAGTATATCCTATATATATAGGATATAGTATTTAACTACATCCATTATATATAATATTTATATAGAAATAATACTTTGACACTACATTTCGAAGGTTATAACATTTAATAATATCGCGTTTCAAATATGCAATGGTGAGTTATCAAATCTGTATTATAAATATTATTAAAATAGATTATTTAAATTCATAATTTCTATGGTGAGTGGAATTAAAAATAGGCATTACATAATTTTGTAATAAGTAAATTATTATATAGTTAACATTTTATTAATAAATATAAATAATTCAATACAATTAGTAAGTTTACTTTATTTATTGTGTAACATTTCACATATTACTAGAATTAAAGGTAATTATAAAAACAAGTCGTTATAATAATTAGTTATAACAATACAATTACAAATATAATTAATAAAGCAATTAATATTTGAAAGAATAAACTGTATTTCTGTTTCATCATTACAAATAATATATGTTATTATATGTTAAATAGGTTGTATTTGTTGACAAATATGTATTTGTAATATATAATTTAATATTAAATACATTATTTTATATATAATTTAATTTTCTTTTCTATTTCATGTAATTGATCATATATATACTTTATAAACTATATTGTTAATATATACTCTATAGAGTTTATTTTATATATATAATTATTCAATATTGAATAATTATATATATAAAATAAACTCTATAGATATCTTAAAAAAATTAGTAACCAATAAATACAATTAATAATAATAATAATACCAAAAATAATAATAATATGCATAATAAGTATAATTAATTAAACATATATTATTATGATTTATCTAAAATCAATATATAGTAAATTGTAATTATAAGTATTATATATATCATTAATTTTTAGAATTATTAGTTTGTCAATTGATAACACTTTAATATAAACATGTACATATCATCAAAATCCTTAATCAACATAATTAATATTGTAGAATCCAATATATATTGAATACATTATTTATAAAATAATTCATAATAGGGTAAAATATTTATAAATAAAAAAAACGTGATATTTATATATTATACCCATAAAGAATAAATATATTTCTTTGATTTCCGTGAGTAATAAATCAAGTAAATAATAATATAATGTTATATTGTATTACAAATATAAATAGTAACCTATATATTGTTAATATAATTTTATTTTAATAGAGTCCTTTCAATATACAATATATTTATTTGAAATATTATAAGTAGGGTTTTATTTATGGCAATAAATAATTGCGCTAAGTTGAATTGTTATATAATAATATTATCAAGAATAAACAAGAGGTCGGTAATAGTGTAATTATTAGAGTTAACTCTGCGTAATACCGAATCCATTCTCTAATATACAGTGTATATTATACATTACACATGGTTCATTATATCAATATGTTTATATTGTTGTTATTCTACAGTATACCAGCGACGATGGTCCAGCGTGTAAAATTTTATATTTAGATAAATACGTCACGCATGAGTACACACGAATATAATACTGAACATAGATACATAAAGTCAGCCAGTTGTTACTAATTATTTTGTAGAAGGGATACTTCCGTTTGGAATATAATAATATTACCAAGGATTCCTTGGCAAGGATAAGGGGCGCAAGAAGGTATATTTAACACGGTGGTCCAATAATTTATAATATATTATTAATATATGTATATATATATATATATATATATATATATGTATATATATATGTATATATATATATATAATATATTACTAATATATGTATATATATATATATATATATATATATATATATATATATATATATATATATGTATATATATATATATATTTGTGTGTATAACAAATTAAAAACTATTAGCTATAGCTATATATAATATATTATATAAATAAAGTAGTCTATATCATATGTAGGATGTCTACACGATGTCTATATCATATGTAGTCCTACATATGAGTTTATTAGGTTAGGTTATTAGGTTAATAATGTACTTTTACTTACTACTTACTTTAGTCGAACTCTCGTTCGACTCGATTTTGCAATTTTCTTCCAAACATCTCTCATCATCATCACATTCCTGATTTCATCAATTTACTCCCAGTCATTATCTTCCTTTAACTTGTCAACAAATGTCACTGTATTTTTTGTTTTCGCTTTATTTTTGGTTCCCAGATATGAGTTTATAGGCTGCAGCCTCTTCGTTATGGCGGATACAGTGTCCATCAATACTTAGACGACGGGTAGTTATTATGTTAGTAATGTTTGGCATATCATTATATAGTTTCTTATTGGACCATTTATATTTCCAATATACATTTAAAACCATGCGAAGAAGTTTAGTGTATTATCTATTAATTCTTTTTTCCCCAGCGATTTGTTGATAGTCCATGTTTCGCTTCCATATAATAAAATGGTTTCTATGGTAACTATGAAAATTCTCATATTCGGTGTTTTGGCTAGATTTTATTTCCAGAGCTTTTTAATTTTGTGGCACGCTTTCCAGGCAAGTGATTTAGGTAATTCAAAATCATTAAGTAAGCTATTCCAGGAGTTATCAACTATTGTAATTTGTTCATTTAACGTAGTGCATATAGTGACTGGGTTTGTTTGCGCAAAAGCCATTATCTTAGTATTTTTCGAGTTTAGCTGAAGTCAAATTTCTGTAGCATTCTTTTCTATTCTGGAAAGATATTCTTGTGCTTGTTCAATTTATTTTGATATTAGAGCTATATCGACGGCATAACTTAAGTCAGAGATATCTACTGCAGGTTTTCTGCGACTTTGTTTCCTAATTAGTTGGAAACCTAGTTCCACTTCATTATCCTTTATAGCTATTCTCATTGCATAGTCAAGCACTATGATGAATAAGAAAGAGGCTAATGTGTCGCCCTGTAATACTCCTTTAGATATTTGAAACTCTTTGATTTCGCCATCGGGGGTAATTACTTTTGCACATGTATCTGCATGTTAAACCGATATCATATATATTATTGCTTTATGTGTGCCATAAGCAGAGATAATCCTGAACATACGACTTCTGTTAATGCTATCAAATTCTTTCCTAAAGTCAACAAAAGTGATTATGTCCTTCATATTGTGAGATTTTATCCCTTCTATCAATCTAGAGAGAACGATGTTTCTATAATTATCGACTTCATTTAAATTACCAGATTTGGGAATAGGTATTATATTACAAGAGGACCATTGGGTTGGTTTTTTGCCATCAATTAGTACTCTATTTGCTTGTTCAAGTATAATATCATCGAAGTTGCAGTATATAATTGCTTCGGGTGCAATACCATCCGGTTCAACAGATTTTCCATCTATTAAGTTATTCTTTACAGCTAGATACTCTTCTTTTGTAAAAACTTCAGTATCAATGTCTAATGTTCCTTCAAATATAATTGCAGGTTAACATGTATCAGTTTCATCCATATTTGCTCCACCGAGAAGATTTAAAAAATGATAGAACCATTTATTAATTCTTACTTCGTTGTTGTCTCCTTTAATTATTCCTTTCTTGGCTATTTCCTCCCTGTCATATCGTGTATTAGTTTCCAGCATGTTGCATCTTTTACTGTTTTTTCAATTTTTTCATTTTCTATTTTATCGTATGTTTCCAGTAATTTCTTTTTTGCCTTCTTAAGTTTATCGTAATCCCTTTCTGAATTTGAAATTACATATATGTTATAAGATTCATTCACCATTTTAATAAATGGTAGATTTAATGAGATGATATACACGATAACATATTCTCTCTCCATTATGTTTTCTTTACAAATGATGACATCAATTCAACAAAGTTTAATTCATAGTGTTACTGTGAATTATAGAAGATTATTAAACTAGTCAGTTTTGTACCATTGAATTTCTCAGCCAGTTCTTTACAATATCCAGGTTACTAACATTTATTTCATCGTCAACTGAACTTGTTGGTCTTACAACGATTAATGTAAACAATATTTTCATATTGGTATATCATTTCTCTATATTTTCCTAGATATATATTCAAGTTTATTCATAATTTATCAGATATATCAAAGATAATATAATGTCTATGTATCATTTCATCTAAAGACGAACGCAGTTCTTTGTAATATTCGATTGTATATTTTATAGGTCGCGACCTTTCTTATTTTCCAGTGGGTTATACATAATGTCTTCAATTTACAAGATGGTTAAGTATTTCTAAATTTTATATAATTATAGTACAATTATCCTATTTCATATTAACTATAGTTAATATAGATATAATAGACTACGATTAGCTAACACATTGAGTAACTATGTTTACCTAATGAGCTGTGCAATGAGTGTAATATGCCATTAGTTGTTCCTGAAATATTATAGACTATATACCATTGTATATTCCTGCCATATTACTTACTCCATCATATGACCTCGTAAATTCTATAGCACCAAACAAAATATTATTAATGTATACTGTTATCCAATATATATTTGCTATAGTTTTGACTTAATAATAGCTATTTCGTATAGAAATACTCATATTTCTGTAACTTCGAGGTTTTCTTTGCCATGCCGTACATATCGATTCTTGTTCGTTTCATGAAAAGTTTTGTAATATAATTAATTATTAATTTATAATAATTATAATCGTTATATAAAACTTTAATTACGTGAAATATCATATGTGTTATCACATATTTTATTATAGCAGCCATATATGTGTTTAATAATATCTCTTAAAAGTACATGTGAACAAATTCAAGAATCTCATTTCGAATTTTCCATGATAATAGATGTATTTTTTTAATATTTTCAGTTACCATATTTAACCATGTATGCATCTAACTAAGAATTTAATTTTTTCCTTAGTTAATATATTATTAATATTTGAGGAATTAACCCTACACATGTTATTTGCCACTGAAAGCTATGCATAGCAAACATAGAAAACATGTTTTATTGACCTAGTTATCTTATAGAAGTAAATATAGTTATCAGAACAATTTGATTAATTTTTATATCATTTTTATTATGCATAATTATACATGTATAATCATTACATATTTAATACTATAGAAATATCTTTCTATTCTTCCATTTAAATATGGTGCATATTAGATTTTCCATGATTAATAAATCATTTAAGTGTCTTTTTTCAATTTGAATAACCAGTAATTATAAATTATGTGATATTATCACACTTCGTTGTTTTATAATGTTGAATAAAATAGTAGAAAAATACTACTTCCTTTTCACTACACCAATACATCCATTGCAATTTGTTGTACCAGTTTTTCTGGAATAATAAAGTTTGATCTTTGTATATATATTTTAATAATTTTTGTACATATATTTTAATATATCTTATATCCTACTGGAAGGGTTTATCAACGTTTTTTATATCATTATATAAGGTATTTATAATATTGTGACAACAAATAAAATATTATAATGTGTATTTTACTAATAATTATTAGTAAATTATAATCGCTATTAACATTAAATTATCTAAATTATTAACAAATTATTAAATTATATTTTAAATTGACTCAAAACAGGGTACATTCACAGATATCCCCCTATTTATAAATGGGGGGTCCGGACATCCACGACACCCCTGTTCCTGCGCCCCTAGCAAAGACAGTACTACGTACTAATTATAACTTTTAAGTACATATTCTAGCTATTTAAATACAGAATTCTGCAATGCCATGATTACTTTTTATACTCCAAAATATATACTTTTCAGTGGTATTTTTAATTATATTTTAGTGATTTCAATCTTTGAATACAAAGATATTAAATATATTTATTGATTTGTAAAATAAAATATATTCATATTTTTAATTTTTATTTCAATAGATATATAATATATATATATATATATATATATATATATATATATATTTATATATATATTTATTAAAATTACGAATATAGGGGAAAGTAACCTAATTCGGATACTTTAACAATAAATGGTCTTAACATTTTATGACTCAATATTTGTATTCAAAAATTACAATATATGAATATTATATGATTGTAGATATTATTGTCATTTTAAAATGTTTATTAATTATTACTGAATATTTAATTAATATACAGAAGGATATTCAGAAGCTATACGTAGCTTATATTAAGAATATCCTTATAACAAAAATATTAAATATTTAATATATAATAATAATTATGAAATAAGAAAATGTAATAACAAAAATGGTGTAATACAAGATATTTATATCGAATATACATATTAATAATAATAATAATAATAATAATAATAATAATAATAATAATAATAATAATAATAATAAATGATAATAATAATAATAATAATAATAATAATAATATAAATAATAATAGTGCGCATATTAATACTACGTATGTACATATATTACAAAATATTATAAAAGATATGAATTTTTAATATAGATTAGAGATTACATGATATTAAATATTTAATTTTTGAACAAAATTGGTTAAGTGTGGTTTGACTATTGTATGATTTTATTTGTATCGGTAGATTATTCCAGCAAATGGGTCCATAATAAGTTATATTAAACTTTTTTGCATTGGTATTAACTAAAGGTATTTTAAATTTGTTATTATCGCGCATATTATAAGTAGTGTCTTGTAATTTAAATAAATTTATAATTGTTGTTGAAATTTGATAATTTTTAATCCTAAACATAATTTTACAGGCATTATAGAATATTATTTCTTTAAAAGTTAAAATGTGTTGTTCTTTGTAAATATTATCCACATTAGTTCTATTTTTTTGACGATATAATATTCTTATAGATTTATTTTGAGCTATACTTATTTGTTTTGATGTTACATCATAATTATTCCCCCATATATGTGTACAATAAATAAGATGGCAATGAAATACAGAATAATATATTAGTTTTAAAATATTGATGGGTACAATATTATTTAGTTTTCTTAGAATTGATAATCCATAATAAAGTTTAGATTTAACCATATTAGTATGTAGTTTCCAATTCATGTTCGAATCAATAATTACACCAAGGAGTTTTATTGAGTTTTTTTGAATAATGACAATATTATTTAATATAATAGATAATTTTGCTTTATTATTATTAAATATTAAATAGTTAGTTTTGCTTAAATTAATTGTCAATTTATTTAATGATAGCCATATATCAAGATTTTTTAAAGTTTTATTCATGGAATTTTCCATAGAATCAATATTATTTTCACGGAATATAATAGTAGTGTCATCAGCGAATAAAACAAAATGGCCTTGTGTTTTAATATTGACTAAATCATTTATAAATATTAAAAATAATAGGGGACCGAGGACAGATCCTTGAGGGACACCAAACTTAATATTCTTTATTTTTGATTTAGACTTATTGAATATTACAAATTGATTTCTATTATTAAGAAAAGATATTAATAATTTTAAAGCAACTCCTCTGAAACCATACTTCTCTAACTTATTTATTAATAGATCATGACTGATGGAGTCGAATGCTTTCTTTAGATCTATAGATATAGCTGCACAATATTTCATTTTATTTGAAGCTATGGTTCCGGTTAGGTCAGTCAATGCATCGGAAGTTGAAACTCCTTTTTTAAAACCAAATTGTGATTTATTAATTATTTTATTTTTTTCCATAAAATCTATATATCTAGATTTTAAGACTTTTTCTAAAATTTTTGAGAAAGATGATAATAGAGAAATTGGCCTAAAATTAGAAGGATCATCAATATTACCAGATTTATATTTAGTTACGACTTTAGCAGTTTTTAGACAATTAGGAAATATACCCTGTTGTATACATAGATTAATTAAATATGATAATATATTACTTATTGAAGAAATGATTTGAATAATTAGTTTAAATGAAAAGTTATGAGAATCAGTACTATTTGTTGGTTTACTTTTTTCAACAATATTAGTTATTTCAATTGGATTAGTGGGAGTAATAAATAATGAATTTGTATGATTATTATGTATATAATTAGATGTATTATTGGTATTACAATTTTTTTCTGATTTAGAAGCTAACTTCTCACCTATGTTACAAAAATAATCATTAAATTGTTCACACCGTTTATTATCTTCTATTACATTAGGAACTATATTACCATTTTTGTTGTTATGTATAATAGTATTTATTTTATTCCATATCTGCTTAGGGTTGTTTCTGTTAGTAATAAAATATTGACTATAGTAATAGCGTTCAGCTTTATTTATGATTTTTGAAAGACAATTTTTATATTTTTTATAAATAGTTTCATTAGATACAGAATGTTTTTTTTTTAAGTTTTGGTAAAGTTTATTTTTTTTAATTATACATTTTTTAAGGCCCTCTATTAGCCAAGGTTTATTTAAATAAGAATTTTTTGTATATATTTTTTTTTTAGAAAGGAATTTTTGTTTAGAGTTTTCTAAAGTAGAAATGAATAAGTCAAAAGCATGATGCGCATTATCTATTCTGTATAAAGATGACCAATTATAATTTAGAAGATAGAGCTTAAACTCGCTTATATTATTCTGTGTCATATAATATATAAATTCATTATTTTTTTTAATAGAATTGTTAAATTTATTTAATTTATAAATACAAAAAATGGGTAAATGGTCACTAATATCATTATATAATAAACCATTAGATATTGGTACATGATTATAATTTGTGTATATGTTATCAATTAAGGTGGATGTTATATTAGTAATGCGTGAGGGTTTGGTTATTATTGGATGTAGACCTAATGAAATAAGTATATCAATGAAATGAGAGACTTTAGGAAAAGTTATTTTTAATATATCAATGTTAAAGTCTCCGCAAAGAAATATTGTATTATCAGTAGAGAGTGTATTAAATAAATTATATATTTCATCTGAAAAATTAATGATATCAAATTCGGGGCATTTATATATACCACTTATTATAATATCTTTAGAATTGGGAATTATTAATTTAATGGTAACTATATCAAATTTATTTGGTAATGTTGTACTGAGTGTATCAATAGTTATATATTTAAAAGATTTTTTAACGAATATTGAGGTACCTCCACCACGTTTATGATTTCTGGTTATATGTATATTATTATAGTCTAATATAAAATATAGATCTTTATTATATTCATTTAACCATGTTTCACTTATAACTATTATATCAAATTTATGATGTAAAGAATATAAATAATTAGTGATAGAATTAAAATTTTTTACCAGACTACGTGCGTTAAAGTGTATGATGGATATATTACTATTCGTGTGTATTTGGTTTGGTATATTATCATAGTTACATTGATTATTTATACTATTATAAAGTTGTTTTTTATGATGATAAAGAATACTATCGCTAGAATTGAAATCATTATCGAGATTATCTAAAGTTTGTTTATATAAATTATTTTGAAATATATCTTTTCGTGAATTATCGGCATTCATAATTATTGGAAAAATAAATAATATGAGATTAATATAGAAACAAAATGTATAAGATAAAAAATAAATAAATAAAGATATATGTTTATAATATACTCTGATGTAAGTTTTCAGATGAAATTCATTTTATGATATTTTATATCTATGATGTGACTATCTAACGTTTAAATGTTCTATAATTGTATGCATCTATAGATGCATACTATAGTCTATATAATCAGTATAATCTCATTAATCTACTAGTATAGTTTTCTTATTATATGATATATTTCGTAGAGGATAACAATTACTATATAGAAACAAATTTTATAGTAATATTATAAATTAAAAAAAAAAAAAAAAAAAAAAAATTATTATATATAAATTTTTAAGAATTTAAAAAAATAATATATATGTACATAAGTTAATAGTAATAATAATATGAATTAAATAATAGTACGGGATAATAGTAATACGAATTGTGAGTGTAGATCTTTATATCAGGGAGAGTGGTCCTCCGATACAGCAGATGATCATAGATGCCGAGCCGTGTAAACAGAATGTCGTCGAGTATTCGCGTATATTCTGGCAGATTCACTTTGTATGTTCTTGTAAGTTCTTGTAAGTTCTTGTATGTTGTATTCAGTATTCGTATTCCAGATATTACCACGTTTCAGATTGACTAAATGTATAAAAGGTAGAGCAGCAGGATGTATCCGTTAATGGTTAATAGTGGCTAACCTTATATTGAAGGTAAGTAGGTGACACTACCTAAGGCGCGGCTCCCAGAGGATATCTCCGGGGTATGAAGATTATAGATCGTATGATATATTTTAATTATAATTACCGAGTATAAAAGTTAATTATAATTATTGAGTGTAAAATATAATTCTATAATCTTTTGTTACTTATTCTTTTAATTCAATAGCTAACGGGGGTGTCCGTATTCGGTACTCATGTCCGAACACGGACACCATGTGTTATAATACGGACACCTTATATACCACTGGATAAACTATATATTATTGATGAGCCAATCAGATAAATTACAATTACATTATTTATAATTAATATTATGAATAATTTAATATTATTTAATTAGTAATAATTTTTTAATTTTTATTATTTTATTAAATAATAATACAAGTTAAGTATCTAAATAATAACATTTTTAGATTAAGCTTTATTGATGGTATTAATATTATAATGCACACGATTTTTATAAAAAATAGAATAGTTCACACGCTGCGCGTGATTGATTATATGGTATCCTTATTAAGACACCTAGAGTGTTCGACACTGTCCGTATTAGGGATTTATATAACTTCTAGATATATGTTTATAACTTAATTAATATTTGATAACAAATATAGCAATTATGTAAATAATGTTTAGAATACTTTATTTTTTACTAATATGTTGTTATGTTTTTATCGATATATATATAGTCTTGGGAAGTTTTAATTTGATATTTTTTTTCATAAATTTAAAAACGTAATAAAAAATAAGTTTATTGGATATAAAAGCACTATTTTGAATAATTAAAAAATTAAAAATACTTATTTAGACTATTTAAATAATTATGAATATTTTATTCATTACACATTTTGTTGTAGGATTTTTATTTCTGAGATACCTAGAGTATCCGAATTATTCGGTTACTTTCCCTATTTATCTATGTGGTTTGAATTGAACGGTATTTTTCTATTATATGTATGTCATCATTCTAAATAATATAATGTGCATTAAATTATATTTATATTTTATTATAATAATATTGAAATCATTTATTTAAAAATATTTGTTTACATATATTTGAATATAAAATTCAAATATGTAGGTTTAAAACTTCTCAAGCGCAAAATAGAAGTTTCACAAGTAATGCGTGTTCTGATAAAATTGGAGTTATAAATATTTATTATTTTAAACTAAAATTAAACAATGTCTACTTATAATGCTTTTTAATTTATTATTAAAATATTGACAAATAAATATATTTGACTATTTCATATATTATTTTATATACTAACTTAATTTTTAAATTATGTTACTATAATATTACATATTATAGAGTAGATATGTAGGGTTATGATACTATAGTTTATAACTAGTATTTATTATTGGTATCTTTTATAGAATGTACATATATATATCAAATTTTCTCTTTTATTTTTTATATATATAACATATACTTACCTTACTTTACCTATTCCATGACATATTTCTTCCATTTTCTCTATCATTCATCTCCGTCTTTATTTCAGCTATCGTTAGCAGATCGGAATCATACCGCAGTTTATCTATTCACGTTTCGCTGGGCGTCCACGCGAACGGTTACCATGCTGTGATTGCCAGAGTATCAGGTCGTTCTCTACTTCATATGTGGTTCTCCAGCAGTGACCAGCGAATCTCAGCATCTATGCATGCGTATTTATTTGCTAATTTTTGGAATATCGCCATATAATTGCTCATTTGTTAGATGATCTCTCCAGGATTTATTTGTTACAGCTCGGAGCATGCGTGTGTACGACGTACACACAAAAATATTGATGGAACGTACACTGTACGACCTACAGTGTACGTTCCATCAATATTTTTCTCCAACGAGGTTGTTAGAGTTAAGGTAACAGAACCGTAAAAAAGCACTGATTCTACTGCCACTCTGAAAAAATGTCTTTTAAGACGTGTATTTATTTTGATTTCCAGATTATATTCATATTATTAATGCTGCCCAGGCTTTAGAAATCCTTATATTAACATATATTGTAATTGGTCTAATATAACTTTCTAGATATTTAAAATCTTCTACTTGATTTATTACACTTCCATAGATACTTTTCATTTGCATGTTGTTATTCTGATTGATATTGATATATTCAGTTTTGTCAGTGTTAATATAAAGTCCAATTAATGTACATTAATACGTATTAGCATCTTTCAGAGTATTAATTGTTACGGAAATATCATCAGCATAATCCGTATCGTTAATTTGTTCAGCGGGATATCGTCTACTCTTTCTCTCTGTTAGAGTAAAACCTAGCTCTCGATTATTATCCAATTACGTTCAGAATATAATTGAGACAAATTATAAAGAGGAACGGCGCAAGTGTATCACCTTGTAAGACTCCAGTTGTGATTTCAAAGTAAGGTGTATCTCCATCTGGTGGAGCATCATAATTGCACAAACCGTTTCTTCTGGTATACCATACTTTAAAAGTATTTCTTTCATCTTTTTTCGATTTATTGTGTTAAAAGCTTTTGAAAAATCAATGAAGATTATAGTTAGTGGCAGGTTTTTAGATTTTACTCCTTCTAAAATTCGTCTAATAGTCATTATTTGTCCTGTTGTTGATCTATTTGTTCGGAAGCCATTTTCATTTTTTCTTAGGATTGTATCAATTTCTGGTTTAATCCTGTTTAATAACATCTGGTTATATACATTCTGTTAGAGTAATTCCTCGGTAGTTTTTTTATCTCCTTTTATAGGAAAAGGAAGTATACATCCATTGGTCAAACTTACTATAGGTTCCTGGAAATAAACACTATTACAGGATTCTAACAAAATATCTTGAAAATCATCTAATTTCCAAACTTCTGCTGGTATTTCGTCCAAACATATAGGTTTTTGAGTATACTTTGAGTATTACTTTTTTTTAAGTATACTGCTTTTCCATATGATATATTATTAGTAGCTTTCATAACTTCTTCTTTCATGAAATGGCCGATTTTTATTTCAAGAGTATTCAATATATGATCTGAATTTTTTCTATGAATTGTCGATGGGATATTCTTGCCAAGTAACTCTTTAAAATGTTTATGCCAAAGTTTGATTCATTCATTATCATTGTTTTATTTTATTTTAGATTTATTTGATTTCTTTCTTCCGCTGATTTCATTTATTATTTCCCAGGCTAGTGTAGATTTCTTATTTATGGTCGCCTTTTGGATTTCATATATCTTTTTATTTATGTATTTTTTTTGTTCTGAATCATAAGAATTAACTACAGATTCCTGAGCATTTATAAACGTGTTGATATTCATCTGTGTAGGCGAACTTTCTTTCAGTTGTGCTACTTTGTGCAGTATGTCACGTTTTTGACAGATGTTTTCGGTTTCCCAGGGTATTCGTTTCTTTAATTTGGGTTTAACGGTATTACTTTATTGGCGGTATCTTTGTATGCCTTTTCAAAATATGTGTATTGTATATATTATATCTTGTACTTGCAAATAACGTAGTTTCTGCATCAGAATTTTGAAGGCTCAAGAATCTGTTTTTCACCGTTACAATAAATACATTCCTAATTTCAGTATCATGTTTTAATATTGTCTAGTCATATGGTTTGCATTTACTATTTTTCTTTTTGTTAGCTCTAAGACTCAATTTTATATCTGCTGTTATTATAAGGTGGTCAGACGCAATACTATAACATATATATTCATATTATTATGGATATATTTGAATGCTATAAGAAGAAATATATTACTATTATATATAACATTAGTAAATAATCCTATTGAATATATTAATAGTATATACTATAATATATCGTATATGAGTAGATGCATATCCACTAGAAATAACGTATACTATTTGTCCAACTTCAATAACATACTTTTACTAATCGACTCTTTATGTTATAACCAGGAAATCACATATAAAGAAGATAATAACATATGTTATAGGCATATGCCGAACCGGTATTCCTCTATATAGAAAATACATAGATTATAATATTTAAAAGCACACTAATATATATCCTAATTGAATATGTATTTATTCATGGATAATCTATCTGATCCTAAAATAGAGGACATTTTCTAATATGAAATAGGTGGAAATGTGAAACCTATGTGGAAAATTTGCATAACTCTAAATCATAGATAAATATAATACAGTTATAATGAAATAGCAGACACCATTATTATGATAGCGGTTAAAATATTATGTAAAATGCGTAAGAAAAAGATTATTATGAAAAGTATTATGAATTAATTGTTTGATTTATGCAATTAAAGAAGAAATTACTAAAAAAAAATTAAGAAAATATCAAAAGTATATATTAAAGATTATAAGATAATAAATAATCTTATAGAATAGGAAACATATAAAAAATTAGATTTGTAGTTAATTCTTCTCTAATGAAAGTTACATGAAAAATGGTAATCATTATAAATGAGCTTTCCAAAAGCTCAATTCCCTAAATAAATCTAAGTCAAAAATAAATGATCACGCCTAATATACATGTGTACTAAATAATTAAACATAATATATACAGTATAATATATAGTATATAATGTTATAATCAACAATCAATTATTAAAAATAGTAATTACAAAAATCATTACCATTTAAAATCAATGTAATAATACCTAAGTCAACAGTAGCACAAGCTAGTGTCATTATCATCAAAGTATAATACATCTTATTTAATAATAGGAAATAGTATATTAATATAGTATAGTATATATATATATATATATATATATATATATATATATATATATATATATATATTATAGATATTTGTATTTATACCCGTATACATACACCTCCCGTGGAAGGTTGATTATGTTATAACTAAGTGTATTCATATTCTGTGATCTGTTGGATTCATATATTAATATTCAAGTAAATTACGGAGTTATATTTCCAGTATTTCTTCGGACCGTTATTTATTCTAGAATCTCTAAACATTCTTGTCAAGATTATTTTAATTTACATTTTCGCCATTTTTAATAAAATAATCATGAGAGCCAATTTAATTTATGATTTGTCCTTATTCGTTATACAATGTATGCATATAATATTAAATGATCTACGATACATTCATCTATTCGTATTTTAAATTTTATATTTCTTTTCCACGCATAATATGCATATAAATATATCGATTATACTGATTATAGCATTAGTAGATTTCGTGAAGATATCGATATAACTCTATATTTCCATATATTGAAAGCTTAGTAAACACAGATATTGTCTGCGAAATTTGTACTAACTTCTATATATCCAGATCAGAAATAACTGATCCTAATTGAAGATATTTATAATATTTAGGTAATTGTGTATTACTTTAATTACTTTAATGTGAATTCTGTTTCATCGTTTGACATTATTTTATTTTGTCTTAACTAATTTCCTTGCAATAATCTTTTGATTTTTTGGTTATTTCATAAACCTTACTAGGGAAAACCTATATATAGTCTATAATCTAATGTATATAAAAAGTTCTGCTTCACTAAATTCGATTTTAGTAAATAATTACTGAATAATATTCTCATACATACACGCATATATATTGAAAATAGTATACGCTTATATTATAAGTCTATCGATTTCAATAAAGAATTTGAGGTATTATGGAATTATAGCTTGTCGTATGAGATATTATAACATTACTGACCATATAATTGGTATTATTGAAGATATATATATATATATATATATATATATATATATATATATATATGTATATGCATGCATGCATACATGCATACATGTATAAAGCTAAAATTGATGTATCTATAGATACCATCATATATGAGTATACTTATGATATAGCATGATTAGAATATTCTTTAAATAAATAATTAATTAAGGTTAACCGTTTTCCGGACGTTTATGCTACAGGCTAGCTCTATACAACATAGCTGTATACAACATATAGCTATATAGCTGTATACATTTATACGTCAACTTGGAAATAAGTCATACAATCTCTTCAATAACATGCTAATAGAGATATAACCTATAGCCTATATAGGCCTAAAATACCTATAGGTATATATAACGATATAACCTACAACCACTATATACATCCAATAGAGGAATAGTAATATTCAACTAACAATTTGTAGACGATATTCATTATATATTATATATTTATTACGATATTTATAGACGATATGTAGGTGACCTATTAGTAAGAGCTGAAGAGATAAACTACACACATTCGTGGATCAACTGTTATATCCCAATCAGCAACACGAGGAACGAAAGCCTTCGTAATTAAATACTTAATGTCGATTAGTCATTACACAAACATCATTATTGGTTGGTTGATTGATAGATTGATTGATTTATTTATTGGATGTTTATTTAGAAACCAATATAACGTTAAACTTTTTCTTTTGTATAAATAAATATAAAATGACAACATATATAAAAAGAATAATTTGTTAAATGTGAACTTAACACCTATGGAAACAGTTGATAAATGTAGTATCTCCATGTAACCTTCACATAAGAAGTGAGATGTGAACCAATATAAGAATGGTGAATGCTACGCAAGTCATTTACGTAATTACAATAGTGATACTTATAAGTTCTATACGCGAGGTGGATCTATCCCAGCAAACAGTAAGCGCAGCATAATAGCAGCATAACAGCAAATGCTAGAGCCTCAAATGTTTACATTGTGCTATTATGCTGCTATTAAATGTCTATTATGCTGCTATTATGCTGCTATTAATTTGTCACGCTATTATGCTGCTGTTATGCTGCTATTATGCTTATTTGCTATTTACAATGCATATCATATGTCAGTGAATTACAGATTTTCGGAGCAATAACCAAGAAATCTGATTTTGAGAGGCCAAATATGCTGAGCGTTGTACCAATTTCATGATGTACTACGTAGTAAATATGTTATAACTCTGAATAATAATAGATTTATCTAGATATTCAGGAAATACGATGTGGAAATATTATCCTCTGATTGCATATTTCCTATTTCGGCTATATATAGTCTTATGCGTAATACACAATATCATATGTTTACAAATATATCTAAACTTAAGCCAGCCTATTGATCTCATTAAAGCAGATATAGCAACTATTGAGGCAAAGTATAGTTTATATAATATACGTATAGCACGATATTGAATATGCTCGAGTTTATACATCATGTTAACAGGTAAATTATACAATAATGAACGGCAATATATATGTCTACTGAATACTAGAGAGTGAATTAAATATTTAATGGAAAATGTAAGCTTAAGCTTATAATTATAACGATATTTTCTAATAGTTATCAGTAAGTATCATATTATTAAAAATAATTGTATAGTAAGAATATAAAAAATGAACAATATAGAGCCAAGAACAGAGCATTGTGGAACACCATGTAGGTTAACCTATGTTAAAATAAGGAGGAAACAACGATGAGTTAATATTCACCGAAGATGTTCTAGATGAAACAAAATATATAAACCAACTGTAGACTTGACCGTGTATACCAATTTCATTAAGTCCAATAGAAAGAATATTGTGATCTATATTATCAAAAGCACTATATAAGTCAAGTAGTACGAGATATCATGGGGCTTTATTACCAAGTTATATGAGAATATCATTAATAAAAGTAAGGGCAATTTAAGTACTACGATGAGGAATATACGTACTTTGATATTTATCAACAATAGCAATGGGCATAATGTAATTAATATGTTGAGTATACATAACTCGTTCTGACGTCTTAGATATTGATGATAGTTGGGATAATGGACGATAACTTGATACATTAGATTGGTCAAGAGTAGTTTTTTTTAAATCGGAATAATCTATGAATATTTCATTGGGTGTGGAATAATAGATGATAGTTGAATGATAGATCTATTGATGATTTCAGCGATAAGTCCAATAAAATATGGTGATAATGAATGAAGTAGATTGAGTGGAATAAGATTAAGGGGGAATTGATTTTCAAGGATGTCATCAAAGAGAGTATAATTTCATTTGTGTGAAGATAAAAACATGAACAGTGATTATGAGTGGATGTTAAATTGAGATTGAGTCGTGCTGAGTTGATGTTTGGAAGTACATTGATAATGCTAGAAAATTTGTGTTGGAATAAATTGGAAAATAATGAACAAATAACTAAATCAGGTTGGGCATGAGGACACTTGGTCTGGGGTTTACCTACTAAGGTGACAGATAATGAATAAGCTTACTTAGAATATATGCCATAACTACCGAGTATATCAGTGTAATATGACAAATTGGTAGAGAGAAGTTTTTTCTTGTAA
Source organism: Osedax fenrisi (assembly GCA_964019155.1). Lineage (NCBI taxonomy): Eukaryota > Metazoa > Annelida > Polychaeta > Sabellida > Siboglinidae > Osedax > Osedax fenrisi. The sequence continues at coordinate 36,436,656 of OZ025244.1, forward strand.
AGCGATAGAAAACTTTAAATGAAATAAGATCAGATTCAAGTTTAGAAGATGCATATTTACGTTGTAGTCTACGAAGTAGTTTCCTCGGGTTTACAAGCTCAATATTAAACCAGGGAAACTTATAATAAGTTCGTCTAATAAGAATGATAGAGGGTACCAAAATATCAAGCGAATAAGGTAATGCCAAATTAAAATAATCAAAAAATGTAGACAAATCAGAAGATATACTGTTGCTAAGTTGATTGATGAGAGAGTTAACACACATTGGTTTATTAATAGAGGAGATTTTATGAAACTATCTAGAAATTCGATTAATTTGTATCACCTGCAAGTTAGAATCAAATAATATGGCAAAGTGATCAGATATTAGAGAACTTTGAGTGGGATATAAAATTAAATTAGAATCATCTAAATATAGAAAAAATCAATTGTATTACTATTAGTGTTAGTAGTAAAGCAAACATATTGCGTCAGGGAATACTCAAATATAAGTTTATTCAGAGATAAGGAATCATGATTTTCATTATTAATTTGAATATTAAAATCACATACAGAATAACCGTGTTAACTGATGTGAAAGATTCTAAAATAGAAGATAGGTCCGCTAAGAAACTCCATAGGCTAGATGAAGGTGGACGGTAGATAAGTATACTTATAATTGTAAATAATGAAGGAAACTGAATATTACGAATCAGAATTTCACATGAAGAGAAACATGGGTAGATTACGAAATAAGCTTAAGTTCCGATGATAATAACAGAGTTAGGCCGCCACGACGATGTGATGTATATATATATATATATATATATATATATATATATATATATATATATATATAAGTATATACTTATTAGCAAGCAATACTTTAAAACCATCAGGGGTCAGTTGGGAAGCTAGAGCAGGATCACCAATAGTTAACCAATTATCAGTAATAACAGTTATAGAACAATTATAATCAATAATTAATTGAGTAATCAAATCAACTTTATTTCGTACTGATCTAGAATTGAGGAGTTGAAAATAATACTTTTTTAGGAGAGTGCACTGGTAGTCAATCAACAGTTGGATCTTTTTTTACGTGATTCATATAATATATTACATGATTGGGACCATTTATAAAACTATTTTATTTTTCCATTGCGGAATTGCAATTGTAGTAACCACTTAGGTTGTTTTCATCTACTGTGAAAGTACTACATATTATCGGTATATATTATTATTTTATTTCCAAACGATGCTCTAACATGGTAAGTGCACTTGTACGTTTATGACAACAATTTCCGAGATCAGATGTATGATAATTAAAATTTAATTTTTCATATTTTGTAGTGCTAATGTTTGGGATTTGGGTTGGTTTGATATTTCATTATGTTACTGCTATTCTGTGATCTATTAATTTTTCTGCTCTTATTTTAGTTAGAAAACCAAATAGTTGTTTGTTGTTTGCTCATGATAAGTAAACTAGTTAGTTAGTTACATAGCTATAGCTATAGTTAGTTAATTACAAATTTTTAATATTTACCATAATTTTAGAAAATATTTTATAAAACAATAAATACTGAATTGGATACTCACTATAATGTCTAAGACTAAAATACATACATTCTAATAAATAAATATAATATAAATACAATTATAAATAAATATATAAATATAATTGAATATCTAGAAAATACTATATGAAAAAAACTTAATGTGAAACAATTTTTAGGGGCCTAGCTTATTTCAGGGGGGGACCATGCCCCCGCAGCCACCCCCCCCCCCCCCCCCGTGGCTACGGGCCTGATATATGTATATATATATATATATATATACATGAACGATATATCACCGTATTCGAATACTAACGTACATAATAATGTTATAATAACATTTCCTATAGGGATATATCATATATATATATATAGATAGAGGAACACTTACATACAATACTTGTTTAATGTACAAAAGAACTAGAATAATGCCTATCAGTGATCATAATAAGGATAATGCATCGCGATAAAATAGGTTGCGCGATAAAATAGGATAATCTTCATTGTATGTATTCTATAGCATATATAATATATAATATATTATAAATATATTTATACATATATGTATACATATACATATATGTATACATATACATATATGTACTATAATATCTATAGATATATCATGCATCATGATTCATGATCTATCAGTATGAATCATAATATGTTACTATAATTCATAATATGTTACTGTGGTTCATAATATGATACTATTCAGTTATATTCTTCAATCATATTTTTCATTGCAATAGACGATGGGAGTAAATAATGAACACGTAAACATCAATATCAGGTATTCAATATATGATATATTATATAGAAAATGTAATGTACATTAATAATAACACGTGTTATATATTATTTTATAATGCTTCGGTATGTTCTACACAAATATAATGATATGTCATGACATGCATGCATGCTTCATCAAGGGAGTTAGTTATAACTAGAACATATACTCACCTATTACAGAATTGTACTATAGTACATATATGTATTTTGCTTATAATGAACATCACTTGATTATTTAATTTTAAAAGTTAATATGATATAAATATTACAAATATGTACATGGTATATACATATATCTTATTTATCAAGTTGTATTGTATTATTCAGGGATATATAATGTAATATGGATAAAATATAATTTGTATTAATTACCAATACAATTGTACCCAGTACTTATATAGTATACTATATTAATATTTATTTTTAAATATTCTATTAGCTTTTTTTAATATATTAAAAATTCATTTATATATATTTATTAATTAATATTTCTTATGATTAATAAAGTATTACATAATTAAACTATTAACAACATTCAAATATATTTAAGATAAATTAATATAATAATAACAAATTACAAGCTAAAATATAAAATCGAGTAAATAAAGTTCAAAATAAAAGACTTTTATTAATTCAATATTATATATATATTCTAATACATTATTCATTTATATTTTAATATATATTATATAAAGGTAAATATTAGTTCCTAAAAGCATGATAGCCTAGTAGCATCAGATGGATGTTCATATATAAATATATATGTTATACGTATATGTGTTATTGTAACTATAATAAGTGTTATACTTATAATAATAAAATATCTTTTATGTATACACATATCGATACACACACACAAATATATATATATATATATATATATTATTAACAATAACAAAATAACAATTACAATTATTAATAAATAGATAAACTAACAAATATATATATATATACATATCCTATATAACTTGTATACATATTCACATATTTATAACAAATAATATTCACACTTATTATTGTACTTATAGTACCCATTATTCTTATTGTACGTAATGTAATTACAGTACTCGTTATGTAGTCTACTTAATTATTCGTATTGTACTCAATGTACCATAGTATACTACATTGAACCAAATCGATGGCTCGAGTCAGTGCGTCATCGTTTTAAAGAATCTGTCTTTACACCGACGATGTGCGCACGTTCAAACACACGCACGTAAGCATACACATGCGCACACACACTCCATCTCATGACCGCAGCATTTTCACTATGTATGGTCCGAGTGTACCCGCTACGTAACTCTGCAGACTTTTACAATGGTCAAGAGTATCCGAAATGTAGTGGTTTTCCCACAATATCACCCCGTCCAGACCCGACTTGTACACTTGACCGATGCTCTGTTTCAAATCCATCTAAACAAACACGGTATATAGGTAACTAGTGTATGATGTTAATGTAATGCTGTAAATTACAGCCTGTATAAACGTACAATATAATATAATATAGTAGTAATAATAGTTGTACAATATTATATCTGCTGTAGGTGTTAGGTTACCTACTTAATTAGCATCTACAGATGAATATATTCTATAGAAGTAGGTTAAACACAATACATATGTGTTTATATATATATATATATATATATATATATATATATATATTTATGAATTAAATGAGGAAATGTATATTAATATATAATTATATTTATTTTGCCATAGAGTATATTTTTGACTAAATATTAAGCAAACATTGCCACCACTAAGTGCCACTACCTAAACTTACGGATCACCCGTATATGTTCACGTAACTATAGTAACCTCTGAAAGCCACGAGAAGTCGGACTGATAGCGTATGCGCAGGTACATGTAGGCGGGGTCAGGAGCTCTGAAGGGCGTGTCTGCGAATATGTTACGCCTCATTCTCTTCATCTCCCTAATCTGACCGTTCACGTACAGCCATTTAGAGGTGACGTTCATATTCTTGTGAAGGTAGGCCGTCGGAAAGTACGCATCGCTAGCTTCCAGTAGATAACTCATTCTATTAGGGGTTACGTAGAGGTCAGAGGTTGTTCGCTGTTACGCGGTAACTATGTGACGGGTCGAGTAATGAGAGCGCCGATTAGGGCATGTTTTTGTAGTCGGTAATTTGATCTGATGGATGGGGGATAGTTAACTACTATATCGCGTATACGAATATATTTCGTATATATATATAACGATAGTTTGTTTATCTCTTTATCTGTCCAATGTATATACCATCGAAGAAGTTGTTACATCGTAGTTATTAATAGTTTTAAGAGTTACATCATAGTTATTAATAGTACACTAGTATTATGCAATTAAGTGATTCATTATTCCGGTCGAAATAACTATTTCGCATGAAACAATCGATAAATATTAATATTTCTATTATTCGGGGATATATCTATATAGATAGAGATATATTATATATATATATATATATATATATATATATATATATATATATATATAATAGTATATACCTCACATATGTGATAATATGGAACATACTATTTTTATATTATTTATAAGTTATTCCTACCATATAAAATACGTATATACATATATTTTGATGTATTTTTTAATATTCTGTTATCCTTTTAATAGCAGTATGTATTTATAGAGTTATGTAACTTAAAGATTACCACATGATACCATATGATATCCTTGATAGTTCATTGATAGGCAATCATTGAAACTTTCCTTTTATAAGTCTTGAATAATATTTATTCTAAATTATCTTAATATGTTTATAGTCAATTTATCCTTTTAAATGGGTATCCCAATACCAGTATTTCCAGAAATAATATCCGGACATTTTTGCTAGAAAGAAATTTTCTAGCAAGTTGTAGTGGGATTCCCACTTTAAATTTACTATATTTCTGGCAAGTTGCCGGAAAGTAAAGGGAACTATATATCCTACTATAACTTGCTGGAAAATTGCTTTCTATCAAGAATTTCTTGACATTATTTCCGGAAATACTGGTAGTTGAATACCCTTGTAAACCTTCCATGTTAACTTGAATCTCTTCATCACGATATTCTTGTTCCTATACATGAGATTACAGGTTTACACAATCCTTAATAGTTAGAATCATACACATTAAAGAGGTCATCTATAGTTGTACTGTGTAGTTCCTCTTCTGACCCCATCCTTTATATTACGCTTACTATGGTTACTCTCAGGGTTTTTCCCTGGATAACTATTATGTTCAATATATTCTACAAATCTGTTACTTCATTACCATATTTGCTGATTCCTACTACAATATATACACACTGATTATATATAACCACATTCCTTCCTAATAGGACGTTCCTTCCCATCTCTTCTCCTGATAACTGATTGATTATGCATCTTGCATTATAATGTGTCTCCTTTTCAATAACCTTCTATTAAATATATCAATATGGCCATTTTTAATATACCTACAAATTCGTTGTTATTTCCTTAATTTGTATTGATAGTCATCTAATAATAGAAATAATTAATCTCATTTATTTATCAATTTTAAACCTCGGTGTATGCTTCGACAATAATATCTCCTTCTCCAAACGTATCCCATAAGTTTCCAAAGCGGAAAATATTCATATTTGTATGTACCTCTTATTATATATACTATAGATCGATCTCTCACCAGTGACCTTGTAAATAATGTAGTTACCTCTCATTTATATTATTGTCATCCCATTTCTATTACCTACCTATTTCATTAATTTCTCCTCTAAGTAGAATAATTCGTTCTTGTATTCGTTCTTGTATTTAATATACGTGTGTGATTCCATTCATCTACCGACTCTCTGCACACGTTATCTAACTGACTCCCCTGTTATAAACTATCTATTTATTTAAGTGCATATTGTTATTGTTATTGTTATTTTTATTTGGTGGAGTCCATTCATCCCATCCAGGAACTTAGATGAAGTTTTCACTTATAACCATATATGGCTCTAATGTTCCTTCGAAGCCGATCTAATGTTAAGGCATCCATGGTTTTAACGAGAGCCGATCATTTATTTATACACAATTATATAAGATCACTTCTAAATAATATTTTAAGACCCATTTTATAAAATTAATTAATGTTCGGACGAGGGTCGAACCCGTGTCCTACTGATTGTGTGTCTGACGCCTTGGCCACTGAGCTACAGGGATATACATATAGGGCTATATCAATAAGGTTATAAGTTATAATTATAACATATAACCAATACATCTATCCATCCACTCATTCTCTATTATATATCAATCCAACTCCTCTGACTTGGTCTTCATTCTTAACTGCTTACTTTCATCATCCCTTTCAGGAATTATTAATCTCATACAGTTCCACCAATTCCCTTATACTATCCATACTCTCTTACCCTTCATGTACTACTAAACTTAAATTCTACATTAAATCTTCTACCTAAATGTATAGTTATTATCTATTATTACTATTATATTATCTATTTCTACCATTATATTATCTATTATTTTCTTTTTAATATTTTATTTGTATTATATTATTATTCAGTTAATGGTCTTGTTATACAATAATATTGTTCTTTTTTTTTGTTATTTCATTTAGTATTCTTTTGCATACACAACGTTTATAACTTTTTTGTTGTTGTGATAAATAAATTTATAATATTATCATGATCATATATATAGTATTATATAAGCATACATACTAAATAATACTAATAAATATAGCATGCTTTGTATTCAACCATACGAGTAATATAAATAGTTTAGTTGTTGGTATATGAATTAATATATTACAAACACATATAAATGATTAGATCATTTATAAAGATATATATATATATATATATATATATATATATATATATATATATATATATATATATATGTAAATATAAATATACTAAATAGTCGAATAACTATAATGAAACCTGTCGTTAAGGTCTTTTTCTAAACAAACGTTCTCCATACTATTACGTTTATAGCAGTAAATGAAATGGTAATATCCCCACTTGGCTTTCGGTCTAAGTCTCTTAGCATGCAGTAATGTTCCCAGCATGAACTCTCTATTTATCAATCACGTGTTTAAACTATAGTTTATTATTGTGTATAATAATATTAATATATACATATATGTATATATGTATTTTTAGGTATTGAAAACACGTACTTGTTAAATAGGAATTCATATTGGGAAATAACCTGTACGCCAAGAGGCTGATTCTGAAAGCCAGGTGTGGATATTATCATGTCATCTACTTGTATACACATTTCGGGAGAACGTTTGCTTAACAATAGTATAACGACAGTTTCATCTTAGTTATTCGACCATTTAGAATATGTATAATTATAATTACATATATATATATATATATTTATATATTATATATATATATATATATATATATATATATATATATATATATATGTATATATATATATATATATATATATATAATATATAAATATTTAGGTGATTTATATAAATATATATATTGTTATTGTTATTGTTATTTTGGTGGAGTCAATTAATCCCGTCTAGGAACTTATATGAAGTTTTCACTTATAACCACATGGCTCTAATGTCCCTTCGAAGCCATTCTCATGTTAAGGCATCCATGGTTTTAACGAGAGCCGATCATTTATTTATCCACACTTAAAATATCATATAAAATAACTTCTAAATATTATTTTAAGACTTATTGTAATGGTCCGGACGAGGCTCGAACCTGCGTCCTACTGCTTGTGTGTCTGCTACCCTATCCAACTGAGCCACACAGGCCGTTTTAAATATGTATATATATATAGTTGTAATGTATTAATTCATATCCATTAAACACTGATGACTCTAATGACTCTAAGTCGTACCTATTGACTCCATAGTGTACTCAAGCGTGACGTAACTATCAGAATTACATCACATCGAAGTTCTGAGTACCGGGGTTGTAAATTACAGAAATGTTTCGAACATCGATATATGTTATTATAAAATTTCGAAGATTACTTTATACTCGATATATCGATAATTGTTCGATAAGAATATTTCAAATGTAAGTTTACATATACTTCGAACAGTATTTAAGTGTTTATTTGAAAGTATATTTGTTATACAAATATTATAATTGTGCAAGTGTATTGAATCGAATTACATTTATTAAAGAATATTTGTAAACTAAAAAACTATTATAAACAATCCCCGTCAATATACATTACAATACTAGTTGTAATAATTGATCTAAATGAAGAAACTTGAGTATATTAAAGTGATACTTTGAAACCTAAACAAATAGCCTAGTTATCGAACTTATTAGATCTTTACGAATTCATTTATAAGCCTATAGGCTATATATATATTCTATGGGAGGCAGCCCATAGGTGGAACTATCAGTTGGACATGGCGAATCCGATGGATAAACGATATATCATTATAATAGATGGCTCATAAGTTATTAACTATTTTTATAATTTTACATATATATATATATATATTAATATATCATTTAATACAAATAGTAGGTATTTAATACCTATACTATTTATTCGAACTTATTAGTAATGTAAATTTTAAGTTTTCCATTTGGGAAATTAATAATTAGTTTAGATAATGGTATATAACTTATATATATACCATAGGTATAAATAAATACAATCAAAAACATATATAAATCACCTAAATAATTATAAATATATAAAGTGAATAAGTGAACACATATATGTAAATATAATGTATAGCTATAACTAATAGTCGAATAACTAAAATGAAACCTATCGTTGAGCTCTTTCTTTGCGCAAACATTCTCCCCCAGATGTTTATAGCAGTAGATGAAATGATAATATCCCCACTTGGCTTTCGGCCTCAGCTTCTGGGCATGCCGTAACGTTCCCAGCATGAACTCCCTGTTTACAACGAATACACATACATATATAAATATATGACATATATTATACGTATAAGTTAATAATTATATTATAAAATAATACGATATAGGTGAGTTTAGGTATATATATATAATTCGTAGTGTAGGTAAACATCATACTAACACTGTTTATATATACAATATATATTAAACTAAATATGTATATATTCAATTTTAAAATGTATAATGAAGATAAATCTATTTTAAAGTATAATCAAATACAATACTATTAATAATATTATTTTTAATAATTTAATAAAACAAATTAAACTTTGCAGCTTCTTCAAATTCAAATTCTGCTAATTTTTTCACCGTTTTAGTTTCGTTAATGCATGGATATTTTTGATTTATTAATATCATTGATGCATTCTGGTATATTCTCTTACTTCCTATGTTTTGTAATATTACAATTAACTTATTATATAATACTTGTATATATAGAGGATAAACATACATATTATATATAATTTATATAAGATTTATAAATCTACAAATGATATACATTATGTACATTATTCGTTAAAGATATTATAATCTAAGTTAAAGTTAATAATAAATAAAAATCGAAGTCATCACTATATATAGTACACTAGTAGTATATTATATACTGTAGTATACTATATATGTATACTAGAACTTACCGAAGTTCCTCTTAAAAAGGGGTCTCCAGGGTTCGTAGTCCAGCACCCCCAGACCCGAGTAGTTCTCATCAGGTATACGCTTCACGATGTCCTTCTTCACCTTCTTCCAGTGACCGTTCCAGTCGGTTAACTGCGCATGCATAGATGTATAAGTATAAGTATAAGCATAAGTATAAGTAGGAGAGCCTATAAATATGCGTTAGTAATGGTATAAGTTACACAAATCCAATTTTAAATATCGATATCCATAATACAAAATCAAATCATATAAAATAATAATAATAATAATAATTAATATTTGGAAATTTATTAAAATACAGGTCGGGTGAATATCTATGTAGTTAGTTTTTAAATTTATATAAGTGTTTTATAAGTATACTTGCTATTTATAATGTATATATATACCTACATATAAAATATAAATATATATACATTGTATTATACAATATCATAACAAGAATAGTAATATAAATCGATTATCTGGCATATTTATATATGTATTACTTATTAAACTTGTATCACCCACATATATGCCATAATTTAATGAATAGATACATTTTGAATGATATCCGATATTATATGAGTAGGCAATGGAAAGTTCTACAGGTATGTTAATGACAGGTATATAGCACACCGTAAGATAAATGTAGGCCATTCAGCCTAGTGAACTCTCTCTCTCTATATATATACGGGGGGGGGACCTTTTACAACATGTAATAAACAAATGTATCAAGTGTGATGTTATTATAATAACTTCACCACTACTATTAGTACTATAGTACTGTATACAGTATTACAGGTTGTGTACATGTACATGTACATTATCAACATCATTTAATAAAATAGTACTAACTCCCATTAATTATCGGTTATATATACAATAATAAGTATGAATTCGTACTTAATTAAATCTTATATTAATGTATTAATTGAATTCATATATATATATATAAATATATATATATATATATATATATATATATATATATATTTTGTATTACTAAATCATACACAAATCGTCAATAAATATGTTATTTTTATTTAATATAATTTATAAATTAAAAAAGTATATTTTTTAATTAATACGATGGGGTTAGGACACCTTTTCTTTTCCAACCCATTAGTTACTCGCTACAATTTCGTAATTATATAATCATACATGATACATATGCATATGGACATAATGGGTGGATACAGAAATGTTACATGACACTTATACATATCACTTGGTATATCAGGCACACCTTATCCTCTACATTCAGTCTAAATAATTGTTTATAGAATAACATATATTATGTGTACATAATATACTATAATATCTTTGAATTGATTAATATATAAATACATTTATTTTTGAATGAATAGTTACAGGATACGCCCTTGAAATACGGTGTATGGGTAAACACATTAATATATATAGTGTATATTTGTTACCCCTTAAACATTATGCTATAGTGCCTACTGTTTAATGGGTATACAATGTACAATAGACCGGTTCGTTCGAATCAATTTTTAATCCTTCATATAAAATATAATACATATCTATATTTTAGTATAATATGTATTAACAATTTTTATAAAAAAATAGCTACCTTTGGTCACGAAGAATTTAAAGTCTGAAATATAAATTATTATTTGTATATTGTATATTATATATTATATATTGTATATTGTATATTATATATTGTATATTGTATATTATACAGTGTACTATGCACAGTGTATACACTATATATATATAGTGTATATATAGTGTATACACTATACATTATACACTGTATAATATACAGTGTACAATGCACACTACATTGTTTGCATACTTCATTGCACAGTATACATTAAGCATTATAAACCATAAGCTTAGTTCACACATAACACCACAGTCAGATATGGGTGCCGATTTGTATATATACAAATCGGCACCCACGACTATAGTCCGATATCTGCTGCAGCAGATACCGGACATGCATCAAATTAATGCATCAAGCATGCTTCAAATTATTTCTTAGAAATTACTTGTCTGTCAATGTTTGCAACTGAAGGAGCATTTGAAGCAGCAGATGTCGGACTATATATTCTAGTATTAATGCTGCTTTAAGCTTTGGTCCCACTTGTGAATATATGTCAAATATTCGCTCGCAATAGTACATTTGCGAATATTCGCATATATCTAGCATGTCTGATCAATAAAAACCGCTAATATTATTCGCAATAGTGGCAAATATTCGCTAGTGCGGCATCAATTTTAGAGTAACGTTTACACATGTATACGTTCGAATTCGTATTCATTATTTTACATTACGTACAGTGTAACTATACACTGTACATTAACAAATGTTCATGACCGGTAGTCTTTCTAGAAAGAATATTACAATTAAAGGTTTCTATTTTACTATATTCCTATTCCAATTATATAAATATATTTTATTGTATCCATATTTCATGTGTATTAACTATTTATTTAGAGTATACCTTACTTATATATATTTATATATATATATATATATATATAAATAAGTAAAACAAACAGTATTCATTCATTCGTTCATTCTTTCAAACCTGAGGGATTCCTCCGTTAATGCGCTCCCCTGTGTGTACATTGATTTGAGGGTAGAGACCCAAGTCCTGGTAGAATATAGTGATGTTGTCCCCCATCCAGCCGTTACCATTACTGTTCACTACCATCGGGTACTGCTCCAGACCCAGGTCCACCTTGAACTTCTCCAGACAACTGTGGGGATGAGGGCAGGGTATGTTATGCGATATGTAAATGTTAAAATAGTTCCTATAGGATAATTATTATATTAATATACTCTAAATCATAACTATTTATTCTTTATACCTACACTAACGCCATTAATTATGTAGGCTACCTTATAAAAGTAATGATGGACAAATAAAAATATATACACAGCTTATCACACATAAACAAATAACCTATATACACATATATATGTAACTGTTAATGTTAATTTCATATTATAAAGTGATATATTATATTATGAATACATAATAGTAAATATAATACCTTTATTAGTATATATATATATATATATATATATATATATATATATATAAATATATATAGCTATAAGTATACAAATTAATTTACTAATATACTAACAGGTATACGCGTAACTATATAAATATATCTTAACTTGATAATAAACTTTCTATATTTAATAATTGTTTATGACTATTCGCTTCTATAAATGTATTTAGGTAAATATTGTTATATATATATTACATTAATCTATTATTAATGAATAATTAGCAGTCTTCTGTAAAATCGTGTATTATGAAAATTCAAGATTTAAAGTAAAATCATGCACAATTTTTCATACACATTGAACATTGCACAATTTGAAATAAATATATATTTATTGTATATACATTATAGGAAAATGTCTTGTATTACAAATTTACGATTTATAAATGTATATAGAAGACTGGTCAATAATGATAGATTAAATAATATATAACAATATTTACATATAGGTATATAGGTCACATATGATAGACCTATAATTAATTAATAGATTATCATAATATATAATATTAATAGTTATTTTTCGATGTTGATAGACGTTGGTAGCCAGAGATACATGCCCTGTGATATTTCAGATTCAAGTGATTTCGAATAATTTAATTCTATTTTTTGTTAACATGTTAAACATATGTTAAAAAAATCCTAGTAACTGCAGTAATACGACTTATAAGTCAACGAAAGTTTTAATTTAGCACATTTATATGTATCTGATTAATAAACCTTAAATGATATTCATTTTTTTTACGTAAATTTATAATTGATAACAAATACCTTCATATTAACTTATAAATAGTAAAGAACAAATTTCGTAAATTTGATTAGATTGTAGAATGATTTCTAGAAAATTAATTAGAAAATAAATAACTATTAAGCCTTGATCTGAAAGTATCTTTTTGAAAATTGACAACTTCTTTGTTGATAAGTTTGATATCCTTTAGTAATACGAAATATATTTCGTATATATACGTATTATATTACGTATTCGTATTTATACAGACAAACATATTTATAGTTTAGTTCATACAAATTAAATATCGTATATATATTAAGAGAGAGTAGGTATATATTAACAGAGTATATTCTATATAAATGATTTATAATATGCGTGATTTGAAATTTACATGCACGATTTCAAAGTAAAATTGTGTAGAAATTAATGTTATATCGTGCAATCGTTCACAAGTCACGATATAGAAGAACAGCTGTAATGGTGTATCGTAAACACAATAAACATTATTTTGTTGATAAATAAATATAATATTTGTTCAATTAAAATTTAAATAATAGATAAATTATCAATAGGGGAAATTAACCTAATACGGACACTTTAACAATAAATGGTCTTAACTTATTATGACTCATTATTTGTATTCAAAAATTACAATATATTAATATTATATGATTATAGATATTATTGTGATTTTAAAATTGTATTTAATCTTTTAATTCCATAGATAACGTGGGTGTCCGTATTCGGTACCCATGTCCGAATACGGACACCCTGTGTTATAATACGGACACCCTATATACCACTAGATAAGCTATATATTATTGATGAATCAATCAGACAAATTACAATTACTTAATTTAAAATTAATTTTATAAAAAATATATTGTAATTTAATTAGTTAATAATTTATTTATTTTTATTATTTTTTAATTGATAATACAATTTAAGTATCTAAATAATAATTTTTTTTAGATTTAGCTTTATTGGTTGTATTAATATTATAATGTACGCGATTTTTATGAAAATCAGAATTGTTCATACGCTGCGCGCTGATTGGGTGTCCGTATTAAGACATTTAGAGTGTCCGTATTAAGAACTTATATGACCTCTAGATATATGCTTATAACTTAATGAATATTTGATAACAAATATAGAAATTAAAAATACAATTTTTAGAATGCTTTATTTTTTAATAATATAGTAAAAAACGATCTTAGCCAAGGAGTCAGACACACAAGCAGTAGGATATGGGTTCGAGCCTTGTCCGGACCATTAAAATAGGTCTTAAAATAATATCTAGAAGTGATCTTATATAATTGTATATATAAATGATCGGCTCTCGTTAAAATAATGGATGCATTAACATGAGAGCGGCTTCGAAGGGACATTAGAGCCATATGATTATAAGCAGAGCTGGGCACGATACTCAAAAAATATATAATAGATAACATTACAATTACACACTTTTTTCTTATAATAGATACTACTACAATTACTTTAAAAAAAGTATAGTAGATATATATATATATATATATATATATATACATATATATATATATATATATATATATATATATATGTGTGTGTGTGAATGTTTATTAGTATATATACTATCAACATATATGTTGATTCAATAAACGTGTCATATAATCATAAGACGCACGCAATTTTATCAATATATAAAAAAATATATTTCAGATTATATCTTTAATATGATTGTCTATATTAAATCATTATGAACTGGTAACATTACCCGCTAAAATCTACCAGATTCTATAGAATCGTTAGAACCTATAGGTATCACACTATATACACTACATAATAATGAATATTACTGACTAAAATAAATGTATTACACACTTTGTAATTAAATATTTCTTTAATTTCAAACTTTTATTTTTAATTTATATATATGTTTTACTAAACTTTTATTTCAATTTTTTTTAAAAGTAAATCTATTTTTTTCCATACCTATTTTAATGTACTAGGCTAGAACTAGATTCCTACTATGTGTTTGATGCCTTAACCAACTGATACACAAAGGCAGTTATATATATATATACCTAATCATGTCCGTTAATAATTTGTTAAGTTCTTCGACATGTCTTTATTTGATAAATACATTATTGACATTTAATGAATTTATAAATATATTATCATTATATATTTTTGTAAAATATATATTATAAATTATTAATTTAAATACAAATAATATATAAAATTATATTATTATTATAAGAATATAATACGTATCTTATATTACATTAATATAAAATATCATATATATTATAGTTATATATAGCTTTATATATCAACTATAGTTAATAAATCATAAATAAATATACTGTTAAAATAAATTCTGTAAAATATCTTTATATATTAATATCATGTAATTACATGATATATTAATTATCAATATATACAAATTATATATATATAGATGTATAACTTACATGTTAAAAATAAACTTAATTATCAATACAATTTAAAAGTGTATGCTTGTATAGTTGTATAATTGTATAATTTCAATTACCATACTAAACTGTCTGTGTGGCCTAATGGCTAAGGCGTCAGATACATAATTATGCTTAAGCAGTAGGTCACGGATTCGAGCCTCGTCCGGACCATTAATTAATTTTATAAAATGGGTCTTAAGTTAAGACTCTTAACATATTATTTAGAAGTGATCTTATATAATTGTGTATAAATAAATGATCGGCTCTCGTTAAAACCATGGATGCCTTAATACAATAATAATACAATAGATAATATCACTACGTATACGTAAGTATACTTCTTACATTAAGAAGTATTCTTCTTACATTAAGAAGTATTCTTCTTACATTAACGAATGTAAATTTCTTTAGAGACATTCAAAATTATAAAATTCATTAATTCATTAATTACTCCCTAATATAAATACATTGTTAACTTGATGTATTAATTGAGATGTAAAACGTCATAGATAATATCTAATAGATAACCATTGAACACCCGTTCTATGTAGATATATAAATATATAAACATATCAGTTATACGGTATACCGATTATATGGTTTAGTTAATAGTTCACACCCAACCACTACGGTATAAGATACAGATCACATGGTAGACAATCGCATCAACTAACACACGTAACGTAATAAATAACTATTATGATGAATGAACATTCTTATTTATAGACAGGGTTCATTCGCGTAACTAAAATGTGGGCAATTGAAATGTGTATATATAGGCCTATATAATGAAATAAGGTTATATATAGTATACTATATGTAGGTATATATGTAGGTATATGTGTATATCTTAATATTATATAATTAATAAATAATATATTATGCAATAATCACACATAGTATTGTATAATAAATACGATATAAGTTATACTTTACGTATCTATACTATAGTATCTATAGATACTTTAGCGATTAAGCAAAAATGTAGTTATTATCGCTCACCAACGAGTGATGTAATAGTCTATAGGTTATATAGTACCACTAATGGTAATGGGTTAGTCTCATTCAACATTATCGTAATGGGCTGCAATCTATAGAGTTTTACCTATTTATTAATTATTATATGTATATAGGTATAAGTAAATGACTAGGTAATGGGCATGTACATACCAATAAATTAATATATATATATATAGTAATAAGTATTACTTTAGTGTGGTTATAACCACACACGGTTATAGTGTATTAACCCAGTGGTATACCATATATGGTATATATATACCACTTATAAGTCACAAACCCATATTTAAACTGAATATAATGTTTATAGAAACCGTAAATGGTATTGTAAAGGCCCACAGCACGTTACCAACATACACACATACATAGGTTAAAGATCTACCACTGTTCACAGTGTCGAGAGTGAGCGGCGCTTACCTTTGACTAGGAATGTTCCAGTAGATCTTGAAGTGAGGATTAGCGTAGAGGCCGGTCTTCTTACCCGATCGGTCACCGTACACGTAATATCTGACCGTTAGACCCGCTACTACCAACACCGCGGCCAACACCGCTATGGCGATCGCGAACGAGCGCTGAGAACCCATGTCGGGTCGGTGTAGCGAGGGGTGGTGTGCTATGTACTATAGTACTATATATAGTACTATATATAGTATAATATAGTATACTATAGTTTACTATAGACTCCGGTTCGGATGATGTATATTAGTTTATTACCTAGTATACCTATAGACTACGTTCTAGACTAATAAGTGGCGTACACTCGTGTTCAACTGGTACCGGTTAACACGACTCTAACGCCGGTGTATCGATGTACTGATCGGGTGGGTATAGTAACGTGTCCGATTCTAGATAATTGTGTATATAGAACTATCTATATATCGAGATGTTTATATATCGACGCTATTCGGTTAACTGATAAGATATTTATGACGAAAAGTCTCTTATAGTCTGGAAGGCGGTGTTGTCGTGAAACTTGTAGGCGGTAATAAATTCTAGTCTACCCTATTTTCGATCTATTTATAGAACTTTATTTCGGTATCGTAAATAACGAACTAAAGGTTCGCATGTGACAATAATAATAATAATGCAGATAATTAAATGAATACGCTTAATTAAGTCATTTAGGGTTAGTTTTAATATATTACATCTAGACGAGATGTGCCTGGTCAATTAGAAAATAAAATATTACATTCTCATAACAATACTCATCTTTATTATCTTTATCACGTGATTGTTCACCACAAGATAATAAAGTAGGCATACAATTAGTATACAAGTGTATAAATAGTATATAAATAGTTCATTAAGTACGTTTTATTTGGTTCCTTCATGAGAAAACTAGTATAAGTATGCCAACTTCCAACAATAATTATAACTTGTTTAATTACTCAAAATAGTGCCAATATGTTACATCAATTTTTAACAATAAATACTTGTTTAATTTACAATAAACTACAAAATTAGCAGATAAACCCTTCAAAATATAATATATTCATTGTATGCCAGAATTAAAATATTGTTAAACCAAATATGTTTAGAAGTAAATATATAATCCCTATATATTCAACGTAATTAATGGTGACCCGTCCCACTGCTAGAATTTGTATAGAAATCACTGAAATATATTTAGTTTATCCGCGATTTCCATACAACTATGTTTTCATTATTCTATTAAATTACATGCAATATAAAGGTGGTATCCCACTACAAGTTTTCCGGCAAGTTGCCCGAAATATTATAATTTAAAACGATTTTCTATCAAGTCAACTACAATTGTATTAGATACTCCCTTACTTTCCGACAACTTACCTGAAATATAGTAACTTAATAGGGTATCCCATTATAACTTGAGAGACAATCGTTTTAAAGTTTCAATATTTCCGGCAAGTTACTGGAAATACTTGTAATGGGATATCCCCTTAAGTTAGTTTTATATAGTTATATATTTCATATCATTTAATAGCAATGTAGTTTATAATATGTCAGATATGCAATTAACCCTACATAGGAATTTGTTTACCTATATATATATATATATATATATATATATACATATATATATATATATATATATATATTTATATATGTTATTACTAAAGCAAAACAAAAATCGTCGATAATGACGATGTTATTTATTTAATATAATTTATGAAAGTATACTTTCCATATTTATATAAAGATATATTTTTTTTATGAATTATAAATATTATTATAACGAATATATATAACTTAATAGTTATGTTTAATTTGCAGATACATATAGGTGAAACGCAGATTCACATGTGAAACCTACAACTTGAATTGATTTATATGTTATCAAAATGCTAGTCATTGTTAATAATAAATAAATAAATTGTACAAAATCACTCTAATCTGACATGCATGTTACATGACATGTATATCTGGCTACGTCTATAAATATCGACAGATAACTATTCATATTATGTATCATGATACTCTGTTCAGTATGTTCAGTTTATAACGTATATTTATTTCTAATCGTGAAAATTACGATTTGAAATACAAATTTTATACGATATTGCTCAAATCGTGCATTTTCGTAAAGCACGATTATTCATAAGTATACTCAAGGTTGATATAGAAACCTGGTAGCCTAGTTGCTGTTCGTGAACTTCGTGAAGTTGTAAATTAATTACCGAATGTAGAGTATATTTATATTTATCACTAGCCATATATCATTGTAATGAAAAGTGCATTTTTATTTTTTATTTCTGTTTTTTCTTCTCTTTCGCTAATAAGTTAGCCGTCTGGTTTACGCGAATTCGCTAATCATTAATATTCACCTAGAGTATATATTATTTACCTCCGATGTATAGGATATATATATATATATATATATTTGAAGCCCTTTAGAAGAGATAAGAAGCGAAAATTGTATTAAATTGGTTTACAAATAAACTAAATATTATAATAAATGAATATGAATATTATATAATTACATAATGATTGATTATATAATCTATGCTACCGGATGTCATATTCACGTCCTCGTTCTATTGCATCCGATATAATATGTGCTATTCCCGATATCTCTCAAAGGGTTATGTAAATATATGGTTTATGCAGCAGATAATTAGTTTGAACATTAATAATGCGTAATTCATTTCAATGAATCATTACAATACTACGGAAGTACACATATTATTATATAATAGATTACAAATTAATATATGCCTATATATAAATTATATTTACAAATTAAAATAAGAAGAAACAAATTCGAAACAAAATGTCAATGTTTACGTGAAATAATTTAATGAATTTTATAAAAATTAAATTAAACAAACAAATACACAACAAACATGTCTATGCTATCGAGTTTGTAATTATACACATTATATACACTATATATTATATAGATATACTTATATATATAACATTTGATAAATATACGAATATGTTTTATATAAATATGGAAGATATAAAGTATATATATATATATATATATATATATATATACTTGACCCTATATATAAGGTATATTATATAATTTCTATATGGTCAACTATAGTTCATATAGTATATATATATGTAATTCATATTAGAAATTTGATATTAACTAACGAGTGTATACTAGTAATACCTACCTGATAGCATTATACTTAAATGTATACATACTATAGTTTGTTATTATGTATATATTATAATTATAATATAATATAAATATATATAAATGAAATTAACAAGTAAAAATAAGAAGTATACATATATATGTATAATTTACTATATATACCATATATATATATATATATATATATATATATATATATATATATATATATATATATATATATATATATATATATATATATATATATATATATATATATATATATATATATATATATATATATATATGGTATATATATAATAATCTGTTTTACTTTTATGTTATATATATAATACTAGAGTTTACTTTGTGCATACTATAACTAGGTATTCTGACGGACTATATGCATATCATGATAGAGATCATAGATATTGAATTAATAATAAATCACAATATTAATTATTAATTAAAGTTCATTTCGCTTTGATGAAAGTCATGTATTATATTTATTAAATTAATATTAATGAATAGTTAGAAATTAATATTATATAATAATCATATTTCATATATGTTATAACATCTATTATGTAGACATTCATTAACTATAGGAACCTTAAAAGGGTTGACAATGCGTAATAATTAACATAGTTTTATCAGCTGACTAGTATTAACATTTATTTAACTCAAATGAATTTACAAACTATTCATAGTTAAAATACTGTTGTATACAACAGTATTAATGATAATTTACCGCATAGTTATCTCAGTTGGCTACGGCGTCATACACGCGGTTAGTAAGATACAAGTTCAATCATCGTCCGGACCATTACAAAAGTCTTACATTAACATTTATAAGTGATATTATATAATTGTGTATAACAAAATTACCGTCTATAATTAAAACTTGAATAACGTGTTCGAATGGAAATTTTAGATATTTTGTTAAACAAAATAAAAATCTTCATCTAAGTTCCTTGAATGAAAGGTACAAATAAAAATAAAAATAACAAATAACATAACAATTATAATAAACTATTGAAGAATCAATATTAAAATAATTAAATTAAGAAATATTACATAATATATTATCAATATAGTATTATATTATCTTCTATAGATTTTAATATCAAGGTAATCAAAGAAACCATAATTAATAAAATAGTCAAAAGTAAAAAGTTCTACAAAGTATACAAATTAATATATAAATTAATTAAATATTTCAGAAAAGTTAATATCATTACTTCATTTTTACCCTAAATATTATAGAATTTATATTATAAGTATATTTATAAAGGACTTGCCATATTATCTGGTAATAAAAACATAAAACTAAAACCTAACTAAATTAAATTAAATAACTATAGTTTAACAGTTTATAAACTTAAAATCTAAAAGTTAATACAGTAACAAAACTAACATAATATTTCTGAGCTATATTAAGATAAACATGTATTACAAATTAAACAGTTATTGTTTCGTAGATTTATTATCGAAATTTAGAAAACAAAATTTTTATATTTATTTTTACTAAAAATAATAAATTAGAATATTTATATTTTATCAGGATTTAGAAGATTCAAAATGTTAGTTTCAGATGACATTCTGGAGTTATTCATGTAATTATTGTTGTCTGAAATTAAAATTAATTATTTGATTACAATAATATTTTAACATATTTTTGTAATTTGTTATATCTTCATGGTACACAATTTATATATTATACAATTTATACAATTTATACAATTTTATTATCGTTATTATACTTATATAAATCACAAATATCTAAGAAAGTTATGGGTAAATGGTGGTAATTAATGAATATATATAGGGGAAAGTAACCTAATACGGACACTTTAACAATTAATTGTCTTAACATTTTATGACTCAATATTTTTATTTATATATTAATATTATATATAATATATGATTATAGTTATTATTGTGATTTTATAATTGTATTTAATCTTTTTATTCAATAGATAACGAGGGTGTCCGTATTCGGTACCCATGTCCGAATATGGACACCCTATGTTATATTACGGATACCCTATATACCACTAGGATAAACTATATAATATTGCTGAATCAATCAGACAAATTACAATTACATTATTTATAATTAATTTTATGAACAATTTATTCTAATTAATTAGTTAATAATTTATTTATTTTTATTATTTTTTTAATTAATAATACAATTTAAGTATCTAAATAATAAAAATGTTAGATTTAGCTTTATTGTTGGTATTAATATTATAACGCACGCGATTTTTATGAAAATTCATTAATCATGTGACGTTAATTGACGATTAGAATGAAAGAGTTAACTCTTTCTTTAACACATTTTTTGAAGGATTTATGGTTTCTGAGATACCGAAAGTGTCCATATTCGGTTACTTTCCCCTATATTTAGAGTACATTATAGAAAACTATATTTATAGAAAAATATATTTTCACTTTAAAAATGAAACTAGGCGACTTAATATAATGAACCGTGTTACCATAGTTATTGACCGGGTTATTACTATGGCTACGCATAAATACTTTAACCCGTTTATTTGGATCATAAAAAGCGGTGAATACAATAATAATAAAAGCTCATAAAATCGTATAAACCTGTCTATATATAAAGTACCGGTATTGTTTTTATGAATAACCTTCGAAAATGCTTAGGTGCAAATAAATTAATATATTTAAAATGTGATTGATGTACTATACAGAAATTAATTTCATTCCTAACAACTAATAATACACGGTGTCCTTTTTAATTACTATGTGTTTGTGTACCAAATAAATCTACTGAAACATCAATAACTAGGTACATCGGATCTCTAATAATATATTTCTAATAATATGCATGGAATAAATATTATCTTCTTAACCCAATTGCCGCATGTAGCAATAACTGTTCATAGTATACACTGTATATAGTGTATAATATATATTTCACACTGTTTACCTAGTATTCCTATAGAGCAGTGGTTCCCAAACTGGGGGTCGCGACCCACAAGTGGGTCGCCTGCCGTTTTGTTGGGGGTCGTGTGATTTTATATATTGTATAACATTAAAATAAATCACAAATAATTATGTCTTATATATTAAGTAAATATAAAGAAGGTAAATATAATTGTAAAAGTACCTAAATATAATTGTATTCAGATAAAATTATAAATTGCAAAAGCAAAACAACCACACACAATTGCTGAATAACTTATAGTTCCTTGCGCTAAATATATCTTGAAATGTATTGTTAGCAGGCCCAGTAATTTTCGCCCAAAATAAAGAAAAAGGCCCAAAATAGCTTATTTTGGGCTTTTCGAAATCCTTATTTTGGGCCTTTTTTAAAAAACTTCAAAATATCAATCATAATTTATGATTCATATTATATATTTAATAACTATACAATTATTTACCATTACTATACTATTTTTGAATATTTTATAAGTTATTAATATACTTTATTTAATTTAATTTAACCAAATATTAAGAAATGATAAAATTATAAAAAAAAATACATTTTCATTTACATATTTACATTATAAAAGGATATTAAATATAAAAAATAAAAATAATTTGTCTGTAGCATAGAAACCATTATTTCTGTAACATCTGCTATTGAGTCAGATTTTATATCATATACGTTATATTGTATACGCATCTTCGAAAATTTGTACTTAAAAATATTAATAGTTCTGGCTCTCTTTCATATTCTTCCATAATTTCTTTATACTAGAATCTATATTGTAGTTATATTGTTTCATAAAAAAAATATTAGTCTGTCTATTGAAAACATTACTAAACACTATTCCTTACATATTTACACTGCTTTGTTAGTCGATCATATCTCGGCTATTATGTGGTGAATTGTTAGAATATCTTTCAACCGATATTAATAGAAGTTTCTTTTGTAGTTCTAATATATTTATGTCAATATTTTGATAAAATAAATGTAGTTGAAATGAATCAAAGTGAAACAAATTATCATTCATATACGATCCAATATCAAATTTATAATATACATTAATAATAATTAATAACATAATTATCATATATAGGCTATGATTGTTCAGTTTTGTTGTTGATATTTTGATCAAAAAAACCAAGTTTTATTTATTTTTTTTTGGTTATTTTATATAAAATTATTTTAAAATAATATATTAATTTTAATACTAATAATATAATTTAATATTAGTATGAATATTGTTAATAATAGTGCTGTCAGGATGGAAGTATTTTTGTGTGGTTTATTTGGTTTTTTTATATAAAATAATTGAATATTAATTTCAATACTATAGTATCATTTAATATTTGTATTAATATTTTAAATAATAGTATATATTATGTATATTATATAAAGTTATTCATTTAATAAACATAACATTATATTATATATATATTCATTATTATGATAAACTTAATTATATTCATCATTATGATAAAATATACAATAATAATTATTTTCATTTTGAAACAAATAGATAAATGAAACAAAATAAAAATAATTCACAAGACAGATTAATATACAATTAATGTAATTGTTTGCATGGTTTATACTGAACATCCCTTATATGTTTTATATATATATATGTATACATTTTATACTTGTTAGCTAGTTAAATTGTTTAACAAATATACCTAAAATAAATATAATCATTTAAAATGTATAAAATAAGAAAAAAATTAAAAAAGCCCAAAATAAAGTAAAAAGCCCAAAATAACTTATTTTGGGCTTTTCAAAATTCTTATTTTGGGCTTTGGCCCAAAATAACTGGGCCTGATTATTAGTAAATAATGTCAATTAAAATTAATTCAAAAGACGTATATTACAAATGTTATTTAAGGGGTTGTTTTATAAAAAAACTTAAAAATGGGTCGCTTAAGAAAAAAGTCGGAGAACCACTATTACATAGTTTCAAGCCTACATTTTTTCCGTAACAACATTAAATATTAAAAATTAATATATATATATATATATATAAATAAATATATATATATATATATATATATATATATATATATATATATATATACATATCGTAATAGGTAGTATAAGACGTTATACTTATGATATTTTTAAATTGAAAAATCTAAAATAATATGTATTACAAATAAAAATACTTATAATATATAATGTTTTACTTTATATTTTGTTATACTAATTAATAAATATATTAAAATATACTAATAAATATATATCTAAATACATTTAATTTAAAATAGAAGATACAGAAAAGGCATTATTTAAACTAAAGCACACACATATTTACGAATTTACAGAAAACGGTAATATCATACATCATAAATCATATATAGGTACAACAACACATAGATAGGTACATAATGCATATATATGTATACAATACATAGGTACACAATCATCATCATGTATATAATCCATATTTTTATTTTACACATACCAATTTAAGTACATCATATATATATATATATATATATATATATATATATATATATATACATATAAATATATGTATATATATGTAATCTATATAAATAAACATGTCTGATATATGTATATAAATAGACCATGACCACGAACCTAACGTTGTACGTTAACCCCACTCGGTGCATGTGTACCTAATGTTGTCACACACACATACATATACACACACACACAGACACACACACACACACACACACACACAGTTACAATCGCTAGTAAAACTCATAAAAAGCTCGATTTGGTACCTTGGTTTGAAAGTGGCGGAAATTTCAATGCACCGTATTGGCATCATCCATATGGTTATATATATATATATATATATATATATATATATATGTTGTATACGTTTATGTATGTATGTATACATACTCTATAGAGCTGTGATTCAGTTAATATTTTTTAAATTTTAAATATATTCTGTTATACCGACTTTTGCAAAAAGTCTATGCAATATATTTCAATTATTCTTTCCTTGATATTCAATATATTATTATTACCTCATTAGTGACTGCAAGCATAACTTCAGTTTCATGCATGAATGCATATAAGACATGCTATAATTTCTCTATTCATAAAAAAAATACCGCAACTGGCAAAACTACCTTTACATTCCAACTACGTATCCTATAGGACTATAGTTGGTATGATGTTAGATGTACATCTCAATATTATACACCTACAACTCTAACATACCTATAAGTAGTATACTAGTCAACATACTTGTAAATACTTGCAAATACATACTATTGTTCTACTCATTAAATAAACAAATATTATTAGATACAATATATAGGGGAAAGTAACATAATACGGACACTTTAACAATATATGGTATTAACATGTTATGACTTAATATTTGTATTAAAAAATTACAATATATTATAATATTATATGATAATAGATATTATTGTGATTTAAAATTCTATTCAATCTTTTTATTCAATAAATAACGAGGTGTCCGTAATCGAACACCCTGTGTTATGATACAGATACCCTATATACCACTTGACAAACTATATATTATTGATGAACCAATCAGACAAATTAAAATTACATTATTTATAATTAATTTTATGAATAATTTAATATAATTTAATTAGTCATTAATTTATTAATTGTTATTATTTTATTAATAAATAATACAAGTTAAGTATATTAATAATAACAAATTTAGATTTAGCTTAATTGGTGGTATTAATATTATAACGCAAGCGCTTTTATGAAAATCAGAATAGTTCACACACTGCGCGCTGATTTGTGGACATATTAATACATCTATATATGTCTTAATATGTCCACAAATCAGCGCGCGTATTATATATAGTCATCTATTGAGTGTCTATATTAGGGATTTATATAACATCTCCATATATGCTTATAACTTAATTAATATTTGATACAAAATATAGCAATTATGTATATAATCTTTAGAATGCTTTAGTTTTTAATAATATATATATATTATGTTTAATATCGATACATTAGTATATTATTGAGAAGGTTTTAAGTTGACATTTTTTTTCATAAATTTAAAACATATTAACAAAATTAGTTTATTGGATATACATCACTATTTTTAATACTGAAAAAAATAAAAAATACTTATTTTGACTATTTATATAATTATGAATATTTTATTCATTAAACATATTTTTGTAGGATTTATGGTTTCTGAGTTACCCTATATATAACCAATCAGCTCGCAGCGTATGAACTATTCTAACTTTCATAAAAATCGCGTTCTTTATAATAGTATTACCACCAATAAAGCTTTATCTAAAAATTGTATTATTGAGATACTTAAATTGTATTATTAATTAAAAAAATAATAAAAATATATAAATTATTAACTATAGTTAATTATAATTAAATAAGAATAAATTATTCATAAAATTATTATAAATAATGTAATTGTACTTTATCTGATTGATTCCTAATATATAGATTATCTTGTGGTATTTAAGGTGTCCGTATTATAACACAGGGTAGGATATACCTACCTGTATTCGGACACTGGTACCGAATACGGACACCTCTGTTATCTATGAAATTAAAAGATTAAATAAAACTACTTTCCCCTATACTAACTCAACTCTTCGAAATTGGCATAAAGTAGATGGCCTTGGCATAGTTTTACAACTACATTTTTGAATGTTACTACATTGTGAAAATATTAAATACAATATATATCCTGAATAACATCAAATTCGAATTCCTACAAATAATTACACTTTCACAAATTCAATAGATGGAAATGCTTCTACTATTCAGTCTATATAACAACATCCAAAATGCTCAGTACATAATATACTTTGATGATATAGAATATCATGCCAAACTAACTAAAAATACCTAACTACAAACTCCATTTATTATAAATATTTTTAAACTCCATATATAAGTATCTATCACAGAAATACTTATCACAATACTCGACAGAAAAAGAACTAATCAACATATATGTTAGGTATACCTTCTAACGTGGAGTTCCTACTTCACATTGACATTTATCAACTTATCCCTATAGCGTATACGCTTAGAGTTAATTGCCTTGTATTCATCATCAATTCTTCCCTGGATAATTATTTAAGTTAACTTAAAAATTATATACAATTTTCGTTTTATTTTTAATCTGAATTTATTTTATATATCTAAATAACTTTAAATAATATATAACCTATTTAGGGGAAAGTAACCGAATAAGGACACTCTCGGTATCTCAGAAACCATAAATCCTATAAAAAAATGTTTAATTAATAAAATATTCATAATTATATCAATAGTATAAAAAAGTATTTTTTATTTTTTATTATTCAAAATATTGCTGATATATATAATATTAACTGATTTTTTATTACGTTTTTAAATTTATGAAAAATAATTTCAACTTCTCAAGAATATAAACATGTATCGATACTAAATATAACATTATATTATTAAAAAATAAAGTATTCTAAAATGATATATATAATTTTTATATTTGTTATCAAATATTCATTAGGTTATAAGCATATATCTAGAGGTCATACAAGTTCCTAATATGGACACTCTATATGTCTTAATACGGACACCCTATAACCAACCAGCGCGCAGCGTATGAACTATTTTGATTTTCATAAAAAACGCATGCGTTATAATATTAATAACACCAATAAAGATAAATCTAAAATTTGTATTATTTAGATACTTAAATTGTATTATTAATTAAAAAATAATAAAAATAAATAAATTATTAACTAATTAAATTAGAATAAATTAATCATAAAATTAATTATAAATAATGTAATTGTAATTTGTCTGATTGATTCATCAATAATATATAGTTTATCTAGTGGTATATAGGATGTCCGTATTATAACACAGGGTGTCCGTATTCGGAAATGGGCACCCAATACGGACACCCCCGTTATCTATGGAATTAAAAGATTAAATAAAATTTTAAAATCACAATAATACCTATTATCATATAATATTAATATATTGTAATTTGTGAATGAAAATAATGAGTCAAAAAAGTTAAGACCATTTATTGTTAAAGTGATCGTATTAGGTTACTTTTCCTTATTAACTTAGGATAATAACCTATATAACCTATATCTTATTTTGTATATGTTTAACTATGATGAATACGATAAAGATAATTACATACTATTTATGTACCTACTTAAATATAATTATATTATACTTTTAGTTATTTATTTATTTGGTGTTTCTCATATGATTGATATTATAGGTATACAACTAGAAGCTTGAAATGAATTACAACAGTTATATCAATTTATTATTAACATAATAAAACTTATATGTAATATTTCTAGGTAATTGTTAATACTATTATAATATCATGTTTATTTCAGATGATCCTGTTACAAAAGAATATAATAAATACGACAAATTGTTATTGGACAAACTGAAAAGTTAATATATTATCATTATTAGTTATTATACTATTGAATTTTATAAATGTACACATTGCATATAAATGTACAAATTAAATATATATATATATATATATATATATATATATATATATATATATATATATATATGTGCGTGTGAGTAATACACATATATGTTAACTAGAATGGAAGATAGACAATGGACTCAGCTTCACGAATATCTCTGAACGAAACTCTCGGTCAACAATCTTTAAACAAAGTAAGGTTGCTTATATAATACCATAGGACACGTCCTTGATAATACTGTTATCACATAGTTTTGTTGTTACTAATTGTTCGGTATTCTTTATTTAATTAAATTAGATTCCAGTACATTTTTAAGGAGTATTATGTGGTCGATTTCCCACCTAATTTAATTTTGTTGCATACACAAAGAAATCGGATTTTTTCATAAAAAAATAATATAATGCTCCTTGATTTATAATAAATCAGAAGATATATGTTATTAGATTGTTTTTCATATACAATTCAAAACAAAATAATTATTTTTGATATTTGACCCCACTTTCTAATACTAAAATGGTGCTGGTAGGAACTATAACTTAGGAACTATAGGTCATATACCTGTAAATATACTTATACAACTACTTATATATATATATATATATATATATATGTATATATAAATAGGCATATATCTTGGTGCTCACCTAATTTAAATGCATTATTATATCACTACATATATTAAATGTAATGTACATAATTCCAAAGAAATATAATATTGTTCAATATATTATATTATTTTTAGAACATTTTAGAAACACTTTCTTATAGGTTACTTATTAAAATATTCTTGCAATACATTAATTCATTGCCTACTTCATTTATAGAATCCTTGCATTATTATCAAATATTTTTCTAATGATTCACAAAATATTTGTTATTACTTTGTTCTCATTGCATATAAACAATAACCTACAATTAAACAGTTCACTAGGTATATATATAATAATATATATATATATATATATTATTTATAATCACTTCATATCAATTATAATTGGTTTATGTAAATATAATTAATGCTTATTATAGAAACTATAATAGTGTTAATGTGTTTATTATAATAAACCTAGGTTAATACCAATAGCTAATAGCTATTAATTATTGGTATTATAAATTTAAAAAAATACCATATTACAAATATTTTATTATTTTATTGTCCTACTTACATACTTTTGTGAATATTATCTATTTACTCATTATAATATATATATATTATTGTTACTTAAATAGAAAGCCATAACTCCGAAGAAAGAGGGACCTCGAGTCAAGCATCAACACTCCTTCTCACCTCCAATTTCCTACTCACCAATACATCCCAAGGTTAGCGAAGGTCAATAGAGTATAGGTAGTCTATACCATACGTACATGTAGGTAAGGACACCACCGTGATAGTTTACCTCTGGTAGATTTGGCAAACATGTAACATTAATTGTTACCAACATATAATTCTTATATTTTTTCCTCTATATTATAGAATATCAATAGTTCATATATATTTATAATTCCACATTTCTCTTAATTTAAACATATATATTATAATTATATTATTTATTATCATTGTATATGTATCTCCACGTGGCATTCTTTTACGTGACTTATGTATAAACATAGTGAATACCTTTCATTATTATTATAAGTTATTTATAATTATATATAAACGATGTACCTATTTAAATAGTCTATCAATACCTAAATTCCTATCAATACGAACTAACATTACTATACAGTAAACCAACAAACACAAACCATGCAACCCAGGACAATAGTAAAGAAGACTTCTAGCATAGAAAACAGTAAGTACTATTAATCAGTAGCGTTGTGTGTGTAGCTCTTCGGGATGGGGGGGGGTCCTAAGGGGCATGGGGGTAATATCATATTCCCTCTTGTTCAGTATAAAGTATTGTTTACAACATACAATATCTGATGTTGCATCTTTAAATTTATTACTATCTCTTTACAGTATATATTATTATTGATATTTTGGTGGAGTCCTTTCATCCCATAAAGGAACTTAGATGAAGTTTTCACTTATAACCATATATGGCTCTAATGTCCCTTCGAATCTGCTCTCATAGTAATGCATCCATGGTTTTAACTAGAGCTTATAATTTATTTATATGCAATTATATAATATCACTTCTAAATATTATTTAAAGACCTATTATAATGATCCGGATGGGGCTTGAACCCGTATTCTACTGATTGTGCTTGTGTATTATCAAGATTATTCTATAATGAAAACTCCCTGATTTTAATTACCTAAAATGAAAATAAATATTCTATATATAAATAATCATACAAAATTAAGCATACTATAAGGTAACAGTAATTTATCTAGATAAAATAATTTCGAACAATTGTCATACTTTAAAGTATATAATAAAAAATTCATAAAATAAAATGTATTATATTCTATTATGATTATATTATATTTATATATGAAATAGTAATACTACAAAATGACCTCACAGCTATTTTGCGGATAAACAAGAGAAGATCGTTAAGAAAGAGGATCAAGAGGACTTTAGTTAGATTCTATCGCACTAATATCAGTTATTAGAAGATATGCAATAAAGGAATAGAATATAACTATTTGTTTATTATATGTTATATATATATATTTATATATTTAAAGATATAATTTTCAGATTATATCATATTTCGAATTAAATAATATTTTTACTTCATAAAATTTCATTCATGTTATTATAATGTTTAATATAAATTGATTAAATCATAAATATTTATTATATAAAACGTAATAAAAAATATGATAACATTTTTTCACGATATATATATATTTAAACAATTATGTATATTTTTATTTTATTGAGAAGTTAAACGAGATCAGTATAATAGATAAAATGAAATCTATATATAACAGGGTATTGAAGGTATCAAGCATCTTATCATATATGTGCTATAATAACAGTAGAATATTGAAAGCAATGTATCTATAGGCAGGAACTTACAAGATTTATAAGATACAATATATGCGACGTGCTTCACTATTTGACAATGTGACAATTCACGAGGTAGATTGATGAATCACTCTTAATCCACAGGATATTAGCCAATAGCAATAGCGTATACCATGTATGTAATCATATACATGTAAACCTATGAATGTTTAAGTGGAAGAATGAGGGAAATGAGGGAGGCATCTTGTAGTAACCGAGATTGAGAAATTGATTCCATCTATGTATATCATGTTGGGAAAGAGTGCGCATATGTATGTGGTAATGGTGAGGTAAGGTATTTAATTTATATAAAAATAATGAGGTATTGAGTATGGATCAGGAGTATACAAAAATAACAATATCAATAATAGTGAATATACGTGTATGCATGTGTATGTATAACTTATAACAGAGAGATATCAGTTAGGCTGTTATTATTGTATTAAATAATAAATATCAATGAACGATATACGGATAATGGTAATGCTCGTAAGATATGGTACGTTAGCAATACTGCGCAATAGTCAAACTTGTAGAGTTGTGATAAGTACAGTTCATATACTAGCGAATGGTATCCTGAGTTGGCGTCATTTATTACGTAGGTATGCCATGATTTTGTTGTAAAGTGGAGATTAATACTTAGTCTCCAATAAACACGATCGTAAGCATCTTAACTTTGCAGCCATACATGTAGAGTGGACATTGCCGTATGACGCTCAGAGTGAACACTGGTAGCGCCACCACACAGCTGGGGTGGCCATTACTTAGCCAGTCGTACATCGAACACCATGAAGCGAGCGCGTTCGTTCTTAGTACAGCCTACAGCCAGTATAGCGCTACTATCGGCAGTGAACTGGAGGTTCATGTTGATACAGACGTGGGTGCATATCCTGCATACCAGCTCAACACCTGTACGGGCGGGTAAGGTTGTGATAATGGTGTGTTTATTTAGGTAGAATGGAATGTAATAGTTGAAAGAATATTTATTATATTTAACACCGATACAGTTAATATTAAACCATCATTTGTGAAATTCCTACTTAGATGACATTAAATTAAAAATAATTAATATATATATATATATATAATTTAGACTTATATAAATCTACGACAAATTAAATATTAATTTGTTTTCTAAAAATAATTATACACGAATAAACTATATTAATGAATTTATTATATTTCAAGGGGAATAATTATTATGAAAGAATACAAATGTATTGTAGGAATAATAACATGCCTATAAAATTTATAATTGTACTTAATTAACTTAATTATTTTGTCAGAATTTTAACTTATAGATCAATAGATCAATAAAAATACATTGATACAGAAGATTAGTATAGTATATACACTGAAGTTATTGAACCCCTATCTATCTATACGTGTGTTAGCTAACTGGGCTGTGATATCGTAGTCTGGCCTGAGATACAGGGGTTTATCTTGAAGAGGATCAGGCTACAATCCTCCGCTGTGGAAGCCAGATATCTATGGGCACTAGACAGTGTCACTCTGGTCACCTGACAGGTAAGGTTAACAACTCTTAGGTTACACTATTATTAAGTACACGCGATTAGTTATAAGTTAAGTAGTAAAGTATTAAGGTATTAAGGTATTAAAGTATTAAGATATAGTCACATCGAGTACTTATATTAAAACCAAATACCTAGAATAGGGTCGCTAGATGAAAATATAATATTCAATTGATGCGATATACCCGATAATATATTAGAATAGTTACTGTATTTAAACTACTTCATGAATGATATCATTATGTATCAATTAGGCTGTATAGTTCGTTACGATAACAAATAATAGAATATATTTTTATATAAAAACTTCAATTGAATATACTTAGGGATCTAAAATAGATATACGATCTAAAATATAACTATTAATATATAAATATAAATAAACTCGTAATTAACAAACTAAGGTATATCAGAGTCGCAGATAACGATGCACTAGGAAGCTTGAGAACGTTACGGATACCTCTAACAATGCAGACTTACCAAGATTCCCTTGTGAGCGTGTATGTACTCCAGTAGAACCTCGACTTCAGCGTCCCAGTAACTAATCGTGCCATCAGAACATCCCATCACTAAGTAACGTGAATTATCTGTTGGTCAAAGTTGTGTGTTTAGTGAATATCTTAAATTAATTACATTTTGTTAACTAAAATATATATTTATATATATATATATATTGTAAAAGGTAGGTTCATAGGAAGATTTAGTTGAATAATTAATATTTATAAAATACTAAATTTATAAAATATTTGTTGTACAGTATTTATTATACAACTAATTCTAATTAAGTTTACCCATATTAGAAAACGAATTACGAGTTTATTTTAAAATAGTACTTGTTTAATAGTACATACTACAATTAATTATAAAACTTTACGTATCTTATGATCATAGATATAATATATACAATACATAAATATATCCTATGTCTAAAAAATCAATCACAAACTTGTGATTAATATTAATATACTTGTATATTTATCGTTACCCATTATCCGTTTATAATAAATAAAGTTCACTACAATCACTTATCCACGCAAACTCCGCCCGTGAGATAGTCACATGGTCTCACCTGACAGATAGCTACAGGTCACCTGGTATCCGCTGTGATTGTGTAGAGAAGGATTGCGACAATCATCCACTATGGAGAGGGCATTCTTACCCGTCCAGGTGCCCGAACTGAACAGGTTCGTCTCGTATTCGCAATGCGAGATGTCCCACAACTAGTCGGGGTACGAGTGTACTTAGAGTATGTGTTTATATCGTTAGGTTGAGGCGTTAACAAAAGCATGCGTTATCGTTATATTTAATATGTAATTATATATAGAGTTATGTTCTATGAAAGTTTAGGATATAATTTTAAACGTAATTATTATTATTATCAGATTTAGGTATATATACCTCTGTAATTATAGAGGCATTGCTGCTTGTTGAGACAATTATCCTTTAGATATACAATACATTTTAGATATACTATTAATTAGTAAACAATAAATCAATAACGCACGCAATTTATTTTTCCATACCGTAGCTTTATTATATATGTTTATAAATCAGTTTACTCAATTCATGTTATAATCGTATTTTATATTTTTCAGATAATTAATTATATATTCATCTATATAATAAATTAAATACTAGAATCGCCTAGGTAAATATTAATATTTGTATTAAAATATAATATATGCATTTAAATCGTGATATTTGTAATTGTATACGTGTTAATGATAATAGCATGTGTTGAACAGTAACATCATGTACATAATGTTTAACAATGAGAGAGAGAGAGAGCTACAACAATAACCTGTACATCACTGTTCAGGCCTATACTTAACGCCATTCCATTTCTCAGTATGTACTGTGGGTATGGACATATGTTATTGAGGCGTTCAGGTTAAAGTATTGTAACAATACTAATAGTATAGTGAATAGTGATTACTATTTACTGATAAAATATGTATTCATTTATAATATATGATAGTATCGAAGAGATATCGTATAATTTAGGCGTTACTTAAATATTGTTAAAATTACTTATTCGACCAATATATAATAAATAGTTCAGAATATTTTTATTAACTAAATTATGGTAAGAGCCTCATACTAAGATTATGAACAATATGATTAATTATATGTATTCATCTTAATGATGTACAATTCATCCAGATGTAACATTAATCTATCAATAAATATACCGTAACTGTAATGTACTTTCACCTACATAATTACGTCAACATTATACATACTACAATCATCGATATAAAGAAATTGGATAAGTAATTGACGCACGTAATGCATGTTAAAGATAGATACGTGAATGGCACTTTTATCGATAAATTAACAAAATGGTATCAGTGATTTTGATTGGATATTAGTCATATTATATATGTCAAATATTAAAACAGTGGGCTTTTCGTCGAAATAGATTAAAGTGACTTCTATCTATATCAATGGATTTAGATTATAAATATCAATAAAATAGTATGATATCTTCAATTTAAATACACAAAATTACGAGGAATGTTGATATGATGTATTTTAAATATATAATTTTATTTTTAGTATAGATAGTACATTAAAATTGGTAGTAATTATCAATATATATATGTATAAATAAATATTATTATAAATAAAAAGTAGTGGGCCAGATAGTGGGTTTCGAATGCAGCGCCCGTAGCAGATAGTGCCATATACTACATTCAATTGCACAGGTCAACTTTCTCACTATATCGATGACAACAATACATCCGAATACCTTAATAATATGTAAATATATATAAATATATATATATATATATATATATATATATATATATATATATATATATATATATATCAAGTTTGGTATTCTAGTATATATAGTATATATATATATTATCAACCAATATTGAAACATTTAATTATTGAAATAAATTAAATAAATGATTAATTAATAAATAATATTAATATTCAATATATATTAAAATTAGAAAGTGGGTCAATGTGTGTATTCTCAAATGCTTAAAAAATTATAAGCAGTATAAATAAAGTCAGGACATCTACTCGCTATCTTTGCAATTTTAACTTTTTGTACTCTTAAAAATATACTTTTCAGATGTATATAATTATATTTCAATGATTTCTAAGATATCAGAGATATTTATTTAGTTGTAAAATAAAAATACATTCATTTTTTAATTTCTATATAAATATTTTATTAAAAATATTAATTTATTTATTAATTCAGTTTGTGAACAAATTTTTCTATATAATTTGTTTCGACATTCCAAATAATATAAATGTGTACTAAATTTAATTTTAATTTAATTTTAATTTAAAAAATAGTTGGAAATTATATCAAATTTAAATATATACTCCTGGACCATAATGCAATATAATAAAATCACTCAAGTGTAAAATAATTTGTTTACAGAATGTGCCTTAGCAGGTGTCCTGATCTTGCTATAGGTTAGATATAATTAAGAAAGAGATTTGCTCAGATTGACTATAAGAAACTTGTTTTACATACTTGTATTTCATAACATGATTAAACAATCAATACTATAATAAAGCTGTACTACTATGACAAATCTGTACTACTAACTGTATTAACGGCAGCATAATCACTATATTTATCTCCTTTCTTGTATTCGTAGATAGTCCTTGTAGCGATTTCGTTTACTATCTCAACGACCTTGAACACATAGATGTTCGTCTGATTCACTTCGTATACCTCGTGGAAACACTGGAAGGTTAGGTAACGTGATAGTATTAGTCATTAACAATGCTTTATTATAGTTATATAGTATATGTATATATATATATATATATATAATATATATATATTATATATATATATATATATATATATACTAATTATAAAATATATAAATTAATGAGTCACAAAACACATTTATAAATGAATAAAAATTACACATTTGTTAATATTTATGATATCATAATATATAATTGATATACATAGTTTATAATATATTTGTAGTTAGTACCTTAGTACTAAAGATCCCTATTATTCAATTTATAAACATAATATATTGATTATACATCGATGATCGATAATTTACGAGAGATGATTGTCTAGATTCGCGCTCTTACCGATTTCATGTCGAGATGCTTTGAGATAACGACGTACATTTCATCGTCGGAGAGAGATATCTCAACGGGCCATACGTCACAATCCACCTCCACTGTGCGCTCAACCGTGTTGCTGGCAATGTCGATGTAGCGGATCAAGAACTCTGCGGGTGGCGCCACCACGAGTGGTATTGTACGTCAATATATATCATATATCATATACATATATGTATTATATATATATATTCGATTTGGGAAATTACACGAGTTTACGAAATTCAATGTTAATCGTTACCATTGAGAAAGCATTGCATTATAAATGTAAATAATTATTTATTAGAAGTTAATCTGTTGTAATATTAATATATTATAATTCAGCACAAATACAATCACTTAAGAACTAATACACACATGACCTATGAAGTGATTCTACCATTATTATACATCTATAAATATCCTCTTATTACAGAACAATAGTACATTTCACATGTATTTCAGATATCTATTATTTATAGTCTGCAATTTCTCATTACATTAACCTGTGCAAACATCGTGTATCCTATATGATAATACAGGAGTGATTTCTTGACTTTCAGTTTCTGTGTTATTGTGAGGAAAATATGTAAATTACTACTTATTTTTATGAATAATTTATATATATATTTTTATAAAATAAAAGTTTTAAAAATTGGATTGTGGACATATTGAAGATATGCTGAGAAAATTAATATCAAAAAAATATATAATTTAAATAATTTCATTATATAAATAAATTATTAATTATATATTAATCTCTTATTAATATACAATACATGAAGAAGTATTTATTTTCCACAGGAGGCATCTTATATATTCATATACTGGGGTTTATAACGTAACAGAATGCACTAAATTTTGTTTAATTTAATAATATATTCAGATATACAGCGTACTGCGTATATGAATTAGAAATGTACCGGTAGCGATATATTATACAATATTTAAATAATATGAATAATATGTATTAAATATACATCTTTAGGAAAGGAACCGACAAAGTTAACACACTAAAGAAGTACCAGTAGCAGACTTACCGTAGCAGTTAGGAGCCTTGCAACAGAACAGAATACACTTCGTCCTGTCCTCACTTAGCACAGCAGCTGCTACAGCTGAGGTGTAGTGCTCTAGCTCGTGAAGTACTTGCCTCGTCTCCAATACCCATGTCTGTGTACGGTATAGTGGCTACTGATATGATATATATAAATAT
Organism: Osedax fenrisi; assembly: GCA_964019155.1. Taxonomy (NCBI): domain Eukaryota; kingdom Metazoa; phylum Annelida; class Polychaeta; order Sabellida; family Siboglinidae; genus Osedax; species Osedax fenrisi. The sequence goes on from OZ025244.1 coordinate 36,476,585, forward strand.
GTAATTATAAATATTTATATATATGTACAATGTATATCGTACATGTATATAGTATTACAATGTGTATTATACATGTTTTTAGAATTATAATTATGATTATAATATATATTTAATTAACGTAATCTATACATTCGGTAACTTCAAAACACATACATATCTAACTGTGTATTAATTCTATATATATATGTATTATGTAAACTATGAACGTGATTTAAAGTTCACAGGTCCGCTGCCATTAACCCTGTATTGATAAGTCCTCTTAGATTTAGCATTGGCCACACAGCACAGGCTTACTACTATGGTATCTCCGCAGGCCAGCATCAACCAATCAGCTGTCAGCTGGCAACCCTTCGTCGATGAGCTGATCGTGGACAAGGTTGCCACGCTCGACGCCCTTCTTCTGGTCACAATCTCCACCTGGTGGAGGAGGGGGTTATTACGTAATAATAGGAAGCTTGAGATAGTACATCATTTATTTAAACTTTATATATAATTAAAAGTCGAGAATTTGAGAACAAATTTTAAATATTCAATGATTAAGATTTTATTTCAGAGAAAGATAGATAGAGAGAAAAGTATAATAAAAGGAGAGATATTAGAATAACTTCAAGTGGAGATAATTGTAGTCTGCCTATAACTCTGCAGTCTTTCAGCCTCCAAACACTAGGTAGAGAGCGTTCAGAACCCACCACTGCAAACCTGTTCGTAGTCATCATTAATGTTAGGCAAAGTAGATCTGAGAAGGCTTGTCTCATTTTTAATAAACAAATACAAAATATATCTATTGTCTTTGAAATCATTAAATATAAATAATATATCATTGAAATGTATATATTGCAGAGAAAAAAAGGTTACTATTATGGGAGATAGTAAGCCTGTAATTGGTAATATATTGTAATATAATAATAATATTGTTTATTAAAAATAACTTTGAATCTTTGGTTGTCTGTATCAAAGAGGTTGTATACTCAGAACATTGTTGTTTTCTTTTCAATTGTCTCCTTAGCCTTGCCTTATTAGGTGGCTGTAAAAGTGTTATTTATTTCAGCATTATTTTCATAATATAATATCTAAAATATCATAATTTTAATAATATAATCTACAGTAAATATCTATATAATCGCATGTATAATGAATATAGAAATGTCCTATTATTTAAAGAATATAAAATATATATATTAACAAGAATAAAACATTGATATTTATATTATAAATAAGGCATTATAATGTTATATGTGTAATATATAACAGGTAAGACATGCATGTGTGAGACCTTAATACAACCCTCCTCTTCACTGTCGCTATCAGGATTACGAAGTAAACTCCTACTAGAGGGGTACTCTTCTACTTTCTTCATTACATCTTTGCGAATGCCCTTCGCTAGTTCCGTTTTCGCTTTGTCTATTCGATAGAGGCATTAGAATACTTTATTTTGACTGGGCCTCAATAGAAAATATGAAAGTTTCATGTTTTAATCCACATAGAAGCAATCACAAACTGTATATTTGTATTCATATTTTATTTTATTACAAATAATCAACAATAAATAACTTCCACAAAATAATAATTATTATTATATTTAATAGATTATTACATTTAATTCCAATTCTTATACTTGCGATCTTTTCAATATTATCTATGGTATCAGACATGTAAATGTTCGATAGTTATAACTATAGTTACACCGTTATGCATAGGTAGGAATTTATTAAATGTGCATAGTTATGTATGTATGTATGTGTGTGTATGTATAGTTTTGTATGTATGATTATATAGGTATGTATGTTTATGTATGTATGTTATGTATTTGTCATTAGTGTTTATAGTTTAATCAAACTTAAACATTTAACTCCATCTTTATACAATTTTATTAATATTAGCATTGTAATGCTATCCTATACCTATCTCCTATACCTGTGACTTTCAATATATATCAATATATTTTCATATAATTCTATATTGTAAAGTTATATAAATATGATATTTGTATATAAAATTTGAATAGGTCAAGAATTAAATTTTTAATTAAATTTTTTAAATTACTCACGGTGAATAATAGTAACTACATGTATAAGTAAGGATGTGTGTATATATATATATATATATATATATATGTTATAGCTAGACATTGTGTTTAATATGAAACAAACATAACGTAAAGATTTACATGATGATTATAATAATAATAATAAATATATAATAGTTTATATGTTAATAGATCACTCAATGGCTTATAAAAATAATTTGTATCCACACATATTTGTCTCAATAATGAGAGTGACACATACACTATTATACATTGTTTAAAATCTTGGTACATTATCTCATTGGAATGTACACCCGAGCATAGTAATTACTTAAGTTATTACTTGAACTCTAACCTATCACATCTCGAATGTTCCAGAACTTCACTAAACCTTCTCCGCAACTGCAAGTGAAGAAAGTGAATATTTTATCTTGAACCATAACAACTTTATCTATTGTCTGTGAAACGTAATACGACATATTAACAATAATAGAAAACAATTAACGATTTGATGACCTTTAGAAGGAAAAATATATTGCACATTTTTTATATTTATTAATATTTAAAATAAAAATTTTCTAATAAATGATTTATATTATTTGTTTATATCACCCATTATCATCATCAACAACATCACCACTACTAAGCATAATACTACTTAATACATTATTTTGTATTTATTTTATTTGTATACTATATTTTTGTTTTAGATATTTCTTCTTTATTTAGACTCTTATTTTATATATATTTATTTTTAATATTAATATTTAATAGCGTATACTTTTTCCAATTTTATATTTTATTTTATTTCATCATGATTTAATCAATTATATTATAAATTTAAAAATAGATTATTATAATTATAGGTCTATAAATTGGAATATAAAGTATTATTATATTATTTTAATTTGCAACTTATCATTGGTAAAACAAGAGAATTATCTCTAGGTACATTGATACTTCAATAATTACACGGGAAATGGTAAAATCAGATAATAATACATATAATACCTCGGTATGTGCCTGAATTTTCTGAATAAATCTGCCAACTTCGATATCCATAGATGATCTTGAAGAACTACCCGACTCTATTCTGTTCACATCTTCAGGGTAAATAGTAATGTATAATTTAATTATGTAACTTAAGATATGTCAATGTATGCATATATATATTTATATAAATAAATAAATTACTCATGTATATATGATATATATATATATATATATATTTATATTACTCATGTATATACGATATATATATATACACACACACATTTATATTATAATAATATGAGTTAAATAAAAATTAGATTCAAACAAAATGATAATTTTAATAATAAGGGAATGAACTCTGATATTAGTATATTTTTTGTTTAGTATATTCGATGTAGTACAAAATCATGGGAATATGAATCACCATTTAATATTCCCATGATTTTGATTTTTTATATATATATATATATTTAAATAATTATATATAAATAGTAGAATTTACATCTAGTACGAAATAACCAAACCAAATGATATGTCACTGGTCACCACTACACTATAGTGAGACTATATTATAGTTACTATAGTGAGACTACACTATAATCTCACCGTGGTCGTATTGCCAGATCACGATGTCCGAAGCACTGGACACGAGGAACAAGCCCGTCGTCAGGTGGTAGAATGCATTGGGCACGTCAACGCTGTCCAACGGTTGCCATAGTAACTGTTGCCACGTTATAGTGTGTTGTCGTTAGTTATTGGTGGAATGAGAATAGTTAAGATGTTAGAATGAGAGTCAGGCTATAGTAGGTGATCATTAGACTGAAATAACAGCGAGACAGTCGTACAATGATGTGGGAAGACTCTATAACGTTAACGAATATAAATGGTTGTACAACTTTGTACCTACGCATATTATATCAATATGTACATATACGATGATACTGTATGGTTTACTAATTAATAATAGTAATGCGAATAATGGAACGGTTTATTATTTTATACGAGGGGAGTTATATCAAATAATGATATAATATAGCAGTTATCATTACAGTAGTTCTCATTACCTCATCGGTAAGTATACACGCTTAATATCAATATACATACATGATTCTAATGAAGCAAAGTCTAATTCTACACATATCTATTACATAATAGTTCTATATCATTCTCTGTATCTTATAGAATATATATATATATTCTGCATTAGAAACCTTTTCACAAATGCCAGTTATTAAATTCCAACTCCATATTCCGAACACTTGTTGTCTGAATGTTAGTTTAATACATAAAAATGTATTATGTTTTGCATCTTATATTAATAGTGTAACGTAACATTAAACTATAAAGTTATTTAAAGCTTTACTAATAATACAGATAAAAAGTATCCCTTTTCAGGTTTAGAGATTTTTATAATTTATTTAAATATTTTATATAAGTTATTTAAATAATGTAGATAAATTTATAAATCAGAATATGTACTCGTTTCGATATGACTTAAATTTAATAAATTATAATAGTATGTCAAAGATAATAAGATAAACTGATCGTAATCTACGACTGAACTTACGATTGAGAGTCTACGCCTTCACTGGTGATACCCATAGCGAAGAGCTTGGATGATCCATCCAATAACTTGTATTCAATGAATTGCAATCTCAACTGGCACTTATATTGTATATGTGAGTTATTTCATGCACATTATGTTTAATATATAGAAATAGTAAACACTATATTATAACTAATTTATAAATTTAAATAATTTATTGATTCATTAAATTAAATTAAATAGAAATTTGTTAAATAATAAACCTCGTTAATTAATAAAAGATTCATAAATTATGAAGTATCGAATGTGTATAGTAGTTACTACCTTAACTAGTGATGTAAATGATGCTAAAATATAAAGCATCGATGTAGTCTCAGTCTCGGTTATCTAAAGTCTCAACTCGGCTCTGGCTCATTTGGTTTGAGTCTCATCTCGACTCTTGCTCGTTTTTTTTTCTCCAAAAATTTAAGTCTCGGCTAGGCATCAATAAACAAAAGTCTCGCCTCGGCTTCAAAAATCTACGTATTATTTACATCACTAGATGAAATTTACATTATTATTCACTGAATATTGAAGTTGGTGCAGATAAATTTTTTTAAATTGATGTAAATGTGAAATATATAAAATTAGTATTAAAATATAACTTAAAAAAAGCATCATTTCGGCTCGGTTATGTTTTGTAAGAGTCGCAACTCGGCTCGGGCTCATTTTTTTCCAGAAATTGAAAGTCTCGGCTCAGCATCAAAAAGCTCAGCATCATCTACATCACTAGTATGAACTAGACTATATAAATATGAAATTGAATTATATTAAAGATATATAAGAATATTAAATATGGTTAATGTATATGTTAATTATATGATATAATATAATTAACAACACTCCAACTGGCTTAAAATTATTCTATAATATACTATAGATACATTCTCTATCTTTATAACATACAAAATTAAATTATATATACAATTTAAATTATTGTAATTCATTCTACTTTGTTATCCATTTTCTATTTATTATTTTTTATTATTTATTAACTAATGAATGCCATAATACCCTATGTTATTTTAGTCAATAAAATATATCATAATAATAAAATAATTATAACAATATATATATATATATATATATATATATACTATTATAAAACACTAACATCTATAACATCACTAATCCTAATAGTTGCTATTTTTGTATTATCGGTGACATTGTAGAGGTCGAAAGTGAAGTTGTTCCATGCGATTATAACGCTGCTTTTGTTAGAATCCGGACCAGCGATCATAGCCACAATCTTACCTAGCCGTAGTGATACACCTCGGTTAATACACGCAATTAGATACAGATATATACAATAATATATGTAACGTCTGATTTGTCTTATAGTTATAAGAAAAATACTCGCATTATCTAATTTTATTTTTAATAGATAGTAAAATTATAAAATATATTTTAATTCATCTAATTTATATATTCTTATATTTTATAGTTCATTTATAATTGACCATTATATTTTTTTTTTAATATTTTTTATATAAACAATACTAATACTATTTATTTAAAGGATTATTATTTCATAGTAGCTAATTCTATATTTAATTCTAATTACTGATTTCCACTTGATGAAATCTATAATATTTAATTGTCATCTATATTTCTTCCTCAATAGGAAATATTGAACTTTCATTTGAACCATAACTCATATACTCATAACTCATCTAATGTTTCTATTATATGTATAATATACCATCTAATCTACAGCTAATGTGAATTAATGGTATTCAAAAATATTTCACTAAAAAAATCTTTTCCATCCTAGTAATTTTGTTTGTATTCTATAGACTCAAATTTTATAATTATTTATGTTTTTCACTTTCTTTATATCTATCCTTCATACTCGCCTTATTAGATTGTCAATAAGAATGACGTTATCTATCTGATACTGATATACTATTCTGTTACTTTACTTTATCAAATTCGATTAATATAAAAAAAGATCTATATCTAATATCTATATCAAACTGGCTGTGTGGCTAAGTTGGCTAAGGCATCAGACACACAAGATGTAAGACACGGGTTCAAGCCTTGTCTGGACCATTAAAATAGGTCTTACAATATTATTTAGAAGTGATCTTATATAATTGTGTATGAATAAATGATCAGATTTCATTAAAACATGGATGCCTTAATATGAGAGCAGCTTCGAAGGGAAATTATAGCTTTATAGTTATAAGTGAAAACTTCATCTAAGTTCTGGATTTAATGAAAATAAAATCCACCAAAATAAAATAATTATAACAAAATAACATATATCTATAATGATATATAATATAAATATCCAAACCATGATTTTCATTCCCTTGCAAATCTAATTCCATTTCTGTGAATTTTCCAGTTTTAACATTTATTAATTCAACCTATTAATATATGGCAACATATTTAAATTAATATTGGATGTATATATATATATATATATATATATATATATATATATATATATATAAAGTATTCTATTTACTTCATTATTTAAAGAATTTAAAAAATTATAGAAATATATAATATAATTTTTTTTTATTAATATTGACAACATTCTGTAAGACTTGTTATAATACTTTTAACATATATTATATTATATAATATAACACATATAATATATATATATATATATATATATATATATTTAATCATATCCTGGAATCACGTATGCTGGTCAGAGTTGACTCTGGAACCACACTGCAACATAACAGGTTTAATAGACTTACCTCTATAATCAAATACACTATATTATATATATACTTATATATAACATACTACATAGAATAGAACCAGATAATATTACAGGGAATTATATAGGAATTTATAATGGATAAAGGTATAATACTTATAATGATAGTACTTATATATATATATATAATTTTACATATATTTATTTAAAATGAGTACATACTTATATAACTAATATTTAAAAAAGTAGTACGAGAAGGTAGTATGAGAATAAAATATAAAATGAATTTTGTAAACATTACGATGATGATGATGATATACGGTAAATGATATAAACTAAAATAGGTTATATAATATAACTTTATAAACAAAATAATATGGTAAATCCTGAATATATCAGAATTTAATGACTTCATATAAGATTTACAGAATGATATGATATTAAGTTATGATGAGTTATTTATAAATTTTAATTTCAGAAAATATAGATTTAACAAATGATTTTTTGTAATGGTAACGATTGCCCTTTACGACCAATATCAAGGCATTACTTTCCATACGAGTCTCAATAATAAGTTATCTCCTATGATGTTACAGGATAAGGCTCTAGTGTAAGGTATGTAGAGTGATTATTAATAGAGTGTTATTCAATGTAATGAATATACGTACCATGTGGGTAACAATAGAGTGTTATTGTAATGTATAATGATAATAATAATTGGGAACAAGTTTATATTAAATTTTTCATTTTGTAACAATTTATTGTCTGATATTGAGTGTTACATAGAAATAATACTAATATAGTAATATGAATAATATTTAAATGTAATTAAAGTATAATTATCTAGTTATGTATTTTAGTATATAATGTCTATAATTGCATAGGTAATACCTAAATGTGATAATAATAATTATAATAATAATACATTATTGGTAATAATAATATTAATAATAATAAAATTATTTATTATTTTTTAATTTTGGTGGAGTTCAACCCGTCAAAATTGCTCTAATGCCAACTTAGCTACACATGCAGTTAATAATAATAAGAATACTAATACTAGATAATATCTAGTAGATATACACACTAAATAAAAACATGTATTTAAAAAAATATATATATATATATATATATATATATATTAAATATGTGTTTAATAGATTTAACTTTACGTTATTATTGTATTATATTTAAGGTTTCAATTTGAAAGTTTTTGAAACTATTTTCTGAAATCCTATTTATGTAATACAACTAGCTAATAAAGCATCATTTATAATAAAATGCAATATATATATAGAAATACATGCGTATCTATCATAGAGCTATAGAGAAATAGAGTAGTAAACAGGGTATCTGACATACGGAAAGCGTCAATCTAATTTGGTCACCTCAAAATGGCGGATTTTACCTATTTGATTTTTTATTTTGAGGCTTGAATAAAATCAATAATACCATTGGAAAGAGGATACAAAAGTAATAAGAGTTTCATATTTTACTTTTTTGATATAATTAATAATAAAAAAGTTATGATCATAACAATATTATATTTTAATATTTGGTCACCTCAAAATGGCTGATTTTGTATTTCAGCTTTCCGCATTGGCTTACGTTGTGATGCATTGAGTATTACCACTCTATTTCTCTCTAGCTCTATGGTATCTATCCATCTATCTAGCACTGACCACTGAGAATTCTGTGACCCTATCGTGATCGTCGACCTCTGTCCGACACTTGACGAATGCCAGTATAAGGTCGTCGTTACGGAATAGGGCGGAGTTAGGCGGGAACTCATCCTTGACGTCGAATCCGCTCACTCGCGATATCACCTCCATTTTCATAGGGTTTATGATCTGGATAGTGGAGGAGGAGATCACTGGACTCACAATATGCAGTATTGGGCTCGGGACATATGTACCCGGTATTATATATTAGTAAGTGGATATCGTGGTTCACGAATATATTACCAAATATATATATATATATATATACACTATAATATACTACTGTTTATTTGGATATCACGATAATTACTTACATAAATATAATATCTGATATAATTAAATAAATAAATAATAAATATTGTTTATTGAGATATAACAGTTCGTATGAAATAATAAATATAAGTTATAAATTATAATGTATAGTTATTTTAAATCTCAAAAGGCCATATATGGGGGTTTGGAAAAGACCCTATATAAGGTTCCGTTGAGGTCCTTTTCTGGTCTATCGCCGGGGTCGTAATATATTCTTTTTTAAATATATTATAATTATAATAATATAAAATAATATTTTATAAAAATAGATATATATATATATATATTTATATATATATAAACTGCCTGTGTGGCTCAGTTAGCTAAAGCATAAAACTCACAAGCAGTAGGATGCTGGTTTAAGCCTCATCCGGACTATTAAAATATCATATTTAATATACATATTTAATATGTCTTAAAATATTATTTATAAGTGATCTTATATAATTGTGTATAAATAAATGATCGGCTCTCGTTAAAACCATGGATGGCTAACACGAGAGCGGCTTTGAAGGTAAATTAGAGCCATATATTTTTGTGGTTATAAGTGAAAACTTCATATAAGTTCCTGGATTGGACGAAAGAATTCCACAAAAATAAAATAAAAATAACAATAACAATATATATATATATAGTGACCTTAAATTACCAAATGGAATAATTATAATTATTAAAATACTCAACAAACAATTGTTTGTATATATTAATATATATATATATAGTATATATTATATAAGTATGATAATATTGAATGCATTAATTGTTGTCATAAAACTAACAAGAATAACTTGATTGAAATCGTCGTCACATAGATGATAAGCTACCAATGAGAAATTCTCCGTGAAAGCGAACATAGATATTGTGATTAAAGATCTAGGCTCAGGGTTGTCTTCATTTCCTAATTTCTAGCGGAACATCGAGCAACGATATATTTGATTCTAGTTGTAACTTCGTTTGGTTTATATTTAATATGATTTATATGTAGAAAAGTAATATCACTGATAATGGATTAGTGTAGTATCGAAATAGATGCAATATTCACAAATAATATGTTGAGCAACTATTTGATAATAAAATTAGATAAACTAGAAAAAATTAAATAAATACTATCAATCATGAATTGAATAATTTATATAATAAAATAGTATATTAAGTAAATTATAGTTAATATAGCTTAATAAGAGGATACTTATAATTCTATAAGGTTAAGGTCAAATGTGAGTTTGCCTAGAAGAAATAGGAATAAACTATTATTTGGGTGTATTAAATAGTTAATTGTCGATAAATAAGCGATGGAATTGTATTAGTGAGGTAGATAGGTTTTGTATAGTGACACAGTTATTTATGTGATACAATAAAAGTTAAGTTTAGACTAAAATTATAGGTTAGATTGTTAAATGGCAGAATTAATATAGACAGAGTAGCGTTTTATAATCCATAACAACATATCGACATATATTATAATAATTAACGTTTACTTAATCTAGTTATAATTAGTTTTATTTCACAAATATAACTATTTTATAAATAAATATATATATATATATATATATATATATATATATCCGTTGTATCTATAAATACATTATATACAAACACTTCTGAATTCGATGAAGCTCATGGTACAAATTTCTTCTCCACATTCTACGTCCCATATATTCATTAGACCCGCTTGTTTGTTCGGGTCAAATTCCTCTGTTATAGTTACTTCGTATATATATATATATATCTCTCTCGGTGAAATACATATTATTATCTAATATATGATTAATTCTTACTTAAGGGGGCGAAACCTTGGTCACTTTACATGCAAAAGATAAGGGAAAATGGGTCTACTATAATCGCATCATTTCTTATGATTTAATTATTTTTTATTATTTAGATAGTATTCATATATAAAAGTTGTATAGTGTCAATATTGTTTAATGAGGTAAAATGAAGAAAATGAGTATATAATTGATTTTGCTAATAAAAATATTTTAAAATTCAAAAATATACATATTTTTGTGATATTATGTAATATATTTTTATCTATAGAATTTATGCATATATTTTAATCATATTATTAGAAATATTATATATATATTTAGATAATTTCATAAAGATCAAATATTTTAAAATTTAGGGGAGGTTGAAAAAAATGAAAAAATTAAATAAAATGTTCAGAGATATAGCTTCCTAAACTTGTAGTTTTCAAAATTCAAATTGATATACTTAAAACATGTTTACTTACAATCTGCAGTGTATACTGTGTACGAACCGTCATCGAGGCAAGGTAGCGTGGTAGTGAACGCTAGCACTAGGCTCTTAGAATTGCAGACGTTCGGGTTAGACTTGTCGTAGAGAAGAGGCTCGCTAAACTCATCGGTCAGTGCGAACATGCATTCCCTCGTCTCCAGGTCCCATACTTCCACGTAACCTTCCTGTGCATAGGGTATGGGTGTACGATGAACTGTGTACATTGAAATTGATAGGAACTGTACATTGACACTGTCCATTGTTCACTATACACTGTACACTGGAACTGTACAGTTTCATTACTATCAATTTCAATGATAATTATACATTAACTAAATCAATTAACGTAAATAAAGATATCTGTTCACCTCAATACATCGAGTATACGCACCTTAGTTTTCACGATGGACACCTTACCATTCCTATCCACCGCCAATATATCGACCAGGTTCCAATATTTACATTTACATGGAGCAGACAGCGAGGGGAAACATGTGAACTTGGGGATTAGGAAACTGGTCGAGATCTGCTGTTGTAGTAGACAGAACAGCATATGAGAGAGAGAATTCACACATATTGTTCTTATTGTATATTAAATAATAATTATTAATCGACTTATTATCATTGATGATTCTATACGCCTTCCAAAGACTAAATAGGAAATAATAATAATAATAATATTAGAATAATATAAACTAATACATATTAAATAATTTATATTTATTAATATAGTAGTATAGGTAATCACTACATAATAAACAACAATATATACTGATCATGTATACATGTGAACCTTTGTGTTCAGGTAGTCATCATTTTCTTCTATTATTATGTCGATTAAAGTTTTTTTCTTTTCAAATGAAGGATCTAGACATCCTTTAATCTTACAAAATAATATTATTTATTATTATATATATTTAAAAAATTAAACAATAATATAAATATAAATATACCTCAATAAGACATATAAACGTTAAAGTTTGTATGAAACCTGCGAAAATAGCGACAGATAGTCTAGTTTTAATGCGGTTCGACACTGTTGCAGGAAATCTCTCATGGTATCGACATTCTTGTCCAGGGTAGTGTGATACTGATAGTCGAGCAGCACTGTGTTTATTGAACACGCCTGCAACAGTAATGCAACATTATACTTAGACGGATGTCATATAATAATACTAATAATAATAATAATAATAATAATAATAATACTAATATTACTAATAATAATATTACTAATAATAATACTAATAATAATAATAATAATAATATTATTAATAATAATACTAATGATAATAATAATAATATTGATTAGAATAATTTTTGTTGTTTTCTATTATTTTTCTAGTATATAATAATATTAATATGCTTATTCCTCCTAAAGTGCTACAATATAATATAGCTGCATATTTTATGTTGTTGTCACTCGTATATATAAATATCCTCATAAAAATCACAATATATATTCTTGTATTATATATATGTAAATTTTTATATATATGTTAATGCCAATTAATCATTATACAATGCCAATCGATATATTTTTGTAATATTTTATAGTTTTTAGGTAAATAATTATCAAAATCACATTTGATTTTTTATTTAACTAAATTTATAGTTGAAAGTATAATTTATAAATATTCTCTAAAGAAACATAGTTTAATGAAATAAACAAATAATAATAAACAATTTTTAAAATGCAGAATTTAAAATATACATATTACCATAAAATAAAGATAAAACAAGTAAAATATATCACTGAATATAATAAATATATTTTGGGATATTAAAAATAGACTATAATAGATATACAAGTTATTATTGAAATATATAGAAAGCGGATATCCATGCTAATATATAATATGATATTCGATTAAGGATAAGAGATAACATTTATTTACATTCATTGATTTATATTTAAAACATACAATAAAAAGTCCTTGTTTTTAAAAGTAATTACATTTTTCATAATTTATATTTTTTAATAATTTTATTATGTTTTAAATGTAATCACTAATTATCTCTTGCCCTTAATATATTACAATTGAATAATGTCAGAGTATATATATACTATCATAACGTACATTTACCAAGGGCATCTCTCATATATCGTATGCAATTATTATTAAATATTAAGAATGCTAATTTTTTATTGTATATTTAAAAAGTACATATATGTGAAATTACTAAAAATTGAAGACTACTAACAAATATTTTTAGAAACAAATATATAAAAAATATATAACACTATAATCCCTATCTGTGCAACATAATTAATATCGACAGTGGTGTCAATGACTGCTATAGATGTGAGTTTGTCAATGTTTCTATAAAAAAATGTTATCAGAACTCTATTAAATTACATGCAATATAAATTAGATTTTACTCTCCACATATATATGTATACCATTTAAAACTAACATATCCTATATATATATTGTTACTTAGATTTGATATATATTAGTAATTAACACTTAGTTTTCATCATATAAATAATAATTTAAAACATATTATTTTACATTTTAAAAGTGTATAGTTTGATATAAATTTAAATTATAAATATTTTATAGTAATCTTATAATATCTTATAATATATAGTATCGAAAATTGAATCAATATAGGTGGCGCTATAATTTGTGTGTACAAAATCGAATAATGTGATTTCCCGTAATTATTATATCTTCTTTAGAAGATTTAATTGCTACTAATGCAGGCTAATTACTAATACTAATTAAGTGAGACGTAATGGTAATAAAGGTCACCTCTAGTTTGGTGAGAAGCCACGAGAAGTTGCACAGACATCGGTTGCGCAGAGATTCGTCTGAGTCTCCATCGCGACCTTGACCTCTGGCCAGAATACCGGTGTAGGCGGTCATCTTACGGACGTTGACGGCGCTGCTACGTTGAGGTGTTACTTTGATTGACAGGTAGCCGCCGGCGGATGATTTCTCGTGTAACTTGTGTCTAATAGAGGGCAAGGAGGAGCAAGCGTTTAAAGATATTTGTTTAAAAATTAAAAAAAAGAGTAAGGTATTAGCACTTTATTTCATATACATTAAATTATATAAAATAGATATATTTAAGTTTTTTTTAATATACATATTTTTTTTTATATATACATATAGATATTTGTATATGATATAATTAAATAACTGGTTTAAAAAACCAACCGTACTATATCATCTTCAGAAAACATCTCAATTAAATAGGAATAAGTATTCTGAATCAACGTATCATCTTTGTTAGCATCCACTATGAACATGTAGTTTACAATCGTGAAATAATGATTAATTTACTATTTTGATATATTTTTGTTACTTTATACCATTATTAATCTATAAAATACGTCATATAAATATCAAATATTATTACGGTTAAAATATAAATTATTATTATTAATAATATATATAATTAATATATTAATTATAATCAACGATTTTTGGAAACAAAGATATACCACTCCCTATCTTTTACATGAAATTAAAATATGTCAATGTTATTTTAATTTATAAATTACTTTGATTATTACAGAGTTAACAAATACATACGATTAAAGTATAACATTTTATTTTTATTGAATATATACATTTTAAATAATATTTATTTACAAATAATTTATTTTTATTTTACAAATTTTAAATTATAACAAATAATTTGAATTGATTTTTGATAATATAAATTATAATATAACAATTAATTTAATTATAACAAATAATTTGAATTGATTTTTAATAATAATTGAAATCATTAAAAATATATTTGACATTTATTTTATAAAATGTATTGTTTTTTATCAATGTTTTTATAATCATTTAGAATTAAGCGCTGTTCACATGAGAAATCTATTCTTGCAATTTTCGCAGTAAAAATACATACATTTTATGAACTTATGAACTTTAGTAGTATTATATTAGAGGCATGATTAATTCATTATGTTTTTTATTGTATACATACTATTTTTTCCTTTTTGTTTTGTTCATCCGTGTTTCATGTCTCATTATACCCAGCAAACAGTAAGAGCAGCATAATAGCATCATAACAGCATATGCTAGAGCCTCAAATGTTTACATTGTGCTATTATGCTGCTATTAAATGTCTATTATGCTGTTATTATGCTGCTATTAATTTGTCATAATATTATGCTGCTGTTATGCTGCTATTATGCTGCCATTATGCTGATATTATGCTGCTATTAATTTTATAAATATATTATGCTGCTATTATGCTGCTCTTCTAATAATAGCAGCATAATAGCAGCATAATATACTTTTAAAATTAATAGCAGCATAATAGCAGCATAATAGACATTTAATAGCAGCATAATAGCACAATGTAAACATTTGAGGCTCTAGCATATTTTGTTATGCTGCTATTATGCTGCTCTTACTGTTTGC
This sequence comes from Osedax fenrisi, assembly GCA_964019155.1. Taxonomy (NCBI): domain Eukaryota; kingdom Metazoa; phylum Annelida; class Polychaeta; order Sabellida; family Siboglinidae; genus Osedax; species Osedax fenrisi. Next base: position 36,492,531 of record OZ025244.1, read on the forward strand.
TGGGTATGTACTTACTCGTTACCCCTAACTCTATCCCACATACCCATATCATTCGTACATATAATAAACTATTAATCTATCTATCTATATAATCATAAAGTGGTAATATACATATATTCATAATTTAATAATTATATATAATAATTATAATTATTAATTATAATTATTTATTATAATTTATACAATATTACACAATAATCACAATTTGCATTCTTTAAACACACACTTTCGTACACTGTAAATGCTTAAATAAGTTAATCTTAATCACGTACAATCGTAAACGATTATAAATAGATTGACTCATAGAACGGTAAATGCGTATACATAAATACAAGTAAGTATACTTATATGCGTGTGTTATCAACAATTGCATAAGTTATCACAAAAACTAGAAAAAATTCGGAATAAAACAATTAGCAATAATCGCAAAAAAAACTAGAATTTTACAATTTTTCAATTCTAAAGTATTTTACTAAGAAAATTTCAGGAATAGATTGCTCATGTGAAGAGCGCTTTAGATTCATCAAATAGTGTATACACACTATGCCCAAAGTATATAAATAAATTTATTTATCTTTTAGTAAGATATAAATTGTATTTGTATTTGTATTTGTTTCTATAATATAAGTATAGTTTGCAATATATTTATATATGATATGCATGATAACTAGTAGCGTCATATGACGTTAAGCTTAAACATTTCCATATTTAATTTCATGTAAAAGATAGGGATTGGTATATTTTCCTTCGCAAAATCTTTGTTATATTATATAATAATTAGTTGATTTAAAATTATGTTTATTTATATAGTTTATTATATAAAAATGTTATGGTACCTTACTTGATAATTAAGTTTAATTATAATATCTAAATATAATATATTCATTTAACAATCTATGAGTACAATAATATTTGACTTAATAGATATCCTTTATTATATAATATATAAATAGTTATGATTTAATAAGTTCTATTTAATACATGTACAAACAATTCATGATCAACTCTCTTAAGCAAACATGTTTCCAGATTAATAATCGTCTTCCATCGCAGAATCTCCACGTTAATATTTCATCTGTGAAGTGAAGTAGAAATCTTTGTAGATTGCGAGAAATTATTTTAAATATTTAAGTCGCTGGAATTTCAGGATTTCTTGCCATTGTTTTCTGTTTTACAACGATTTTAGATAATAGTAAAAAAATATTAATAATAAATATACATAAATGTATTATTGTATAACAATGATCTATATATAGATTATTTATACTAAAATAAAAACATGAATAATCTTAGGGTCCTGATATAAAACATCCAAAAGTTCAACTTCGGAAATTCCGTCATCAAGAATTGAAATATAGAATATCGTCATATTGATAAAATATTCACCTATAGGAATGTGTTATATTTAGTATATCTGTAACCTATAATCAATAATATACAGGACAATTTAATTACAATTATTATAAGTTTATAACATCCATATATAACTCAAAAGTTGTAGTGAACGACTGGGTATATGTGAAGTTTATCTATTACTACGCTGTTAATTTTTAATCATATATAATTGTTTATATATAAATCATTTATAATAAATGATTGGCTCTTATTAAAACTATAGATGCCATAACATGATAGCGGATATAAGGGACATTAGAGCCCTATGATTATAAGTGAAAACTTCATCTAAGATCCATGAACCTAATTCTTGTATTGCTGAATGAATGATGCTATTGAAGGCCTGTTCGATTGTGTTCGGTAGATGTTCTATGTCGTCAGATTGTAGTTCATACAGTTTATGTCTACATTTGTTATCTCATATTAGTTATAATGATAATTCAATCTTCAATTTTAATTATTTTATTGAAATTGTGTTGCTCGACCAATCATCGCCGATGATATCCATCATATTAATTAGATAAACGGATATCGTTATTAATAGAATACATTCATCAACAGATAATTCTATAGAGTTATATACTTCCAATATCTCAGAATGTTCGCATTGTAAGTTTATAATCATATTATTTCAGAGATGTGAATATTAAAGGTTAGTTTTAGAAACACGTAAATTCACATAACAAGAATGCGATTTTATAAATCCTACGATATATCGGACACATACAGTCTGTCGCTACTGTTATCAGATAGTGGAAGTTTAATACACACACACACACACACACACACACACACACACACATAGGTATAGATTACCTTTGTTGTTCTATATATCGTATCACGTACACCGTTAGAAATCTGACGTACAGTGGAGTTATGACCTGTCCTTCCCCCCTTACTTCATTCAGTTTAGTGTACAGTAGCTGATAAGTAGCAGTTTACGTATAGATGATACCTTATTATGCTAATTATAACTAATTAAATTTAATGTAAACTATTATTTATTAATTTATTCCATCCCAATTTGATTTAATTTTATTATTTTCATAGTTCTAATAAATATTACATATAAATATCTATATAATTAAATCAATGATATAAATATATAAACACTTTAATTTTATAATAAACATATTCTCACCTTCAATTTATCATCAAATAATTTTAAATTTTTTAATTTTAACATTAAAATTATCATTTCTTTAGAATCTGATTCTTTGTAGCTTTCTACCCTCAGGAAATTAGCTGGATTCTATTAATTTAATAATTATAAATATATAATATTTAATAAGTAAATAATGTATATTTATATTGTTTTTAAATAATAGATTCATATTATAATATAGATATTTATATTAGTGATCCAAATAAAAAGTGATCATTGGTTAAATAATAATTATAAAATAATCAATTTCCAATTTCCAAATAATTATATTTTTATTGTTTATTCTAAAACTTTAAATTATATCTTCTCGTTTTCTAATTTTGAAATTGAGTTATTAATTATCATTGGCCCTTATTAAAATGTCATATATTTCAATTTTTACTTCACAGTGTATTTACTTCAAATAATTTGTTGATAAAAAATGTTGTAGTTTGCAAAATATTATTTTTTTTTATAGGAAAACTTAAATATTTGTTACAGAATTTCATATAAACATCCTTGGATCTTTGTAAATATCACTAGTATTGGTATGACTTATGATAGATATATTTAAATTAATTAAATAAATCATTTTTTTTAAATATCTTTTTTATAAAAATAGTATTAATCATTTAGTTAATTAACCAGATACCAAAGAGGGGTAAGCCAAATTTGACTCATATTATAAAAATATGCTGCCCATTTGATTTTGTTATGTATTATACGGGGATTATACTCGATATTATCTCGATAATAATACCATCACTACTGCAGGTATATTAGTGTATACTATCCTACGAGTATGATGTATAACAATGTACACTGACAGAATTCTCTATCACTGCAATAATAATAATGTAATAATTATCATAAGAACTACCGGGATTCATATATACTATAGTGTATACATACAATGGTAACCTGTATTTTTCTCCTGAGTCTCTCCAGGTAAACGGGGTTAGTAGCGGTGACCACGATGCGTACACCGGGTGGACAATGGCTAGGTAACCACGACAACGAGTCTATGGTTACCGCCGACGATTGCTTCAGACGATCCACGTCGTCGAGGATTATCACCAGGGGGCGCTTCTCAGAGTGATGCCGCGACACTGAACGTAATAGTAAGGTAATGTAATTACCAATAAATATATGTGTATATTATTGTTTATAATAGATATAGATTTATATTTATAATTGCTATTATATATTTGTGTTATAAATATTAAATATGTATATTAAACATGATCAATAATATATATTTAATGAAACTATGTAGTATTAAACAACTGTAATGAATTTAGAGTTTAAACTCCTTAAGTGCCGGCGTAACCTTCGTTTTTATTTTCTAGGGAACATTTTTTTATAATGAAATATTAAAATTTAATTCATTATCTTTAAAATGATGTATAATATATCATATACAATTAAACATAAGTGCCTCAAATGCGAAGTTTAATCATACACCTATTCAAAAAGGTGGGATTTAATAATTAGAAAATATGCAAGTATAACATAATGTTATTAACATTAGATACCAATATCTCTGGTGTTTTTTTTGTTGATTTTTTTTTATTTAAATGTCTATATCTTTTGAACTCATATATGAATCTTTATACAATTTTCTGAGTATATATCTAATTATACCTATTATTATATAGGTATGTAAGCTAACGTATATATAATCTATTATTATAATTATTTAAAAATAATAAAAATAATTGGTAATAAATTTATTTTTAAATAATTTTAATATTATAATTAACTTTTCTTTAATTAATAATACATTTATTATTTTATGATGTACCTATATAACTAGAGATGAATATTATCTATATAAATAAAAAAAAATTATAAAAAAATACAAATAAATAGAAAAGATATAGCCTTAATTAAAAAATAGCTATTTTTCCCTATCTTTTACATGTAAACGTCGGAAAGGTTACGCCGGCCCTTAAAAATTATATTTAATTTACACATAAATAAATAAACGTATTGAAGTTTATATGATATTTTCAAGTACGAACCTATATCCAATAAAGAAACCAGCTCTTTAGCCATCTTCAGTGTTGTCTCCCAGCAATTCTCCGGGGGAGGATCAATATTGTAAACACTGAGGAAGGGTTATAGGAAGGGTTGTAGGAAGTGTTGTAGGAATGGTTATAGGAAGGGTTGCCCATAGTTAGCAAGCACCGAGTTAGGATAGGTTCACGTATATGATAGGCCTAGCGCATTGATAACCTGCAGATCTGTAGACATATGCTCAACAGCAGTAGGCGAACATCACTGCTCTGGTGGGAGATACCTGAAAATAATGAAAATATACATAAGATATTATAAATGTTATATGTTATAAAGTTAATAGGTTATTAAAGTTATTAAAGTTATCTAATATATTTGTATACAAAGTATTTTATATAATACTTACTATATTATATATATATATATTAAAAAAATTAAATATATAATATAATATTATGATAATTTCTATGTCAATTTTTACAAATTAATATGTGTTTAAATATTATTATTTTATTCTACCAAATCTAATCAATATTAAATAATTACTAATATGTTACCATATTATTAAAATTTATTATTTTATATTTTATATAAGATGCATGAAAAATAATTATAAATTAACAGCCACATAAATAATTATTAAAAAATTAATTAATATATAATTTAGGCATATTAAAAAATATAAATTACTTGCTTCCCTACTTATTTCTTATATAAATAAATTATTGTATAACCTTTTTATAAGCTAACAAATTATATGATTTATATTACTAATTTCTATAGTAAAATAAATATTTATTAACATAGTAATTATTAAATTCCTATATTAAATATATAACATATATTGATACAAATTTGTTTACACGAACGAAATTATTATAATAGAAAACAGATTTAATAGGAACGATATTTAAACATGTACATACATTCAATCTTATACGCATATCAAAGATTTTTCTAAGGAAAGATATAACACCTATTAGAAATCGTGTAATTCGAATTTGTATGCAAAATACCCCAGTACCACCTATATAGTGTTACTTTTAGGAACTATGTGTTGTTTATAATGTAAATTCGTATCAAACTATATACTTTTAAAATGTTAAATAATATGCTTTAAATTAGTATTTATATGATGAAAACTAAGTGTACATTACTAATATATAAAAAACAAATATGATATGTATGTTTTAAATGTTATAAGTATATATTTGGTGAGTATAAGTTAATTTATATTGAATATAATTTAATGAAAACATTGTTGTATGAAAACAGAGCTGAACATAATTATATATCAGTAATTCGATACTACTGCTAGCAGCGGCATCGGAATATTATTACTAAATTACGTTGCATGCATAGGGAGTGTTATTTCTTTGCTTCGCAAAATCTTTGCACATAGTATGCAATATTATGGAAGTATTAGTCATATTTACGATATGTATTGTAAGGTACATAGGGTACATTGTGTACATATTATACATATGGTACACAGGGTACATAGGGTACATAGGGTATAATAACTAGCATACATCCCTAATAGAGTGTTCACACGATGCGGTTTTTGCTTATCATACGAACAAATGCTGGACCGGATTCCTATTTTTTTCGTAATATAGCAAAAATGGAAAATATCCTAATTTTTGCTGGATCGAAATAAATACAGGACCTTACTATCTTTGGTAATGTTTACAATATTTTATAAAAATGTTATACTGAATAAGTTGTATATAATTAATCGTATTACTACAATATAAAATACAATATAAACATGAATTATATAGAATATATAAAATTATATAATTCAATAATGATATATAAAAAGTAGTTTAATTAAATGCATTAAAGATCGAGTATTGTTGTAAATAATTATGCGCCCATATAGTTCTCGTTCTGCTATTTTCATACGAAATATCCAGTGCAATTTCACCAGTTATTAAACATAATAAATTATTTAAATAAGTATCAAAATAAGTATCCATAATTATAATAAATGTAATTATAATAGATAAATTAAAATATTATTTTAATTTGAAATTTTTGTTTAGTTACTTATTTTTTATTTCCGCTGTCAATTATTGGTAACTACGACAATTTAAACCCGCGTCGTGTGAAAACTCGTGTTTTTTAAATGCTGGACCTAAAAATGTCATTCAGCATTTGTTCGTACGACAAGTAAAATCCGCATCGTGTGAACACCCTATAATATAGTGCTAAGCGCATACCGATGAATCTGATGATAGGAACGCAGTGTTCTCCCATCCATTGTTTACATCGCGTAACCAAGGAAGCCAGTAGGGAAGACTTGCCACCCCCCGGTACACTGTTGTACACCACCAGGGGTTTCTGACGTCGCTCCACCGATGCGGAATACATGTCCGTCGAGTACAGCAGCTGATTCTGACCACTGCGTATGTTTAACTTAGCTCTACTATTTATATAGTCTAATTAAAATGTTACAGTAAATTTCCTTCATGATTAACAAATAATAATATAAAAGTATTTGGGAAATTTCTTTTAAATCTCAAAAAATATATATATACGAATTTTTTCAAATTATAGATTAATTTAATAGTATTAATATAGTATTAATTTAATTTATTTTAGAAGCTTATAGTGCCGTAACATTCTGATGTCTAAATGAAACATAATATAATAGGAGAAAACATAAATGAAACTAACGATAATAAATTATACACAAAGTAAGTTAGAAAGTTAAGAATATAATAATAGAGAGTTTGTAATAAGTCAGAGCACATAGCCATTACATTCATACCTATTCACCTATTCACCTATTATAGTCGTCTTCCTTTCCATCAATAATAATAAAGCTAAACGTTAACACCACTAATAGTAGACTTAACGCCTAACACAAGGTAAATGTGTGTGTGTGTGTGTGAGCTAACCAGAATCTGGAGATCAGCAGTCTACATCTGCGGGCATGTCTGGCTACTTCGCAATACACCGAGTAATAACGGTGCTCCTTGAAACCTAGGGGGGGAGGGTGTTTATCTATTTAGATCAATGCGTGTGTTGATACCAACTAGTACAGTAAAGGAGGCCAGTATGTGTAATCTATAACTATATTGACAATAATTGAAAACGCAATAAACATTATTTTTAATTATATAATATTTTTTGTAATAGATTAATTCTGCTTTCACACCGAAAAAAACAGTTCGATATCTGCCCAATTTTTATAGCCATATATCTTCGAATATAAAACTCAGGCAGTTTTGGTGTGAACAGTTATAATAATACAGACCGATATCAGGTAGATCGAATTACACCAATACGTTCGTTTATATATAAATTAACTATTATCAAATCTTGAAACTTTGACATTCCTGATATTTAATAAATGTTTTAAAATGAATAAATAATTTTAAGGTCCGATATCGGGGTAAAAATATCAAGCTGTTTTGTTGAGTGAAAGAAGCTTACAAATTGTATTAAACATAATAAAAGGAGGTTTCATGCGGGGACAGGTCACATGGTCACCAACCCACTCCCTGTTGTTCGATGTTCATGTGGACCAAAGTTTTCACATCCTCGAGGAGATTGGAAGCCATAGAGTGAAGGTAGGAGCCAGACTTTCGGCGCAAGTTGTCGTCATAGTACACACCCCAGGGTATCGAGTATTCACGGAAATTTCCGGGCCCGATTTTTTTCTAAGAATGTGATATTAACCCTAAAATCTCCAAAATATATAATATTAATTATGCCAAATATTTATTCATATATGATTTTATGTAAATCGTATATATATATATATATATATATATATATATATATATATATATATATATATATATATATATATATATATATATATAATTAAATAGACACATTTCAATTGCAATCGATAAACAGTTTTAATAAAAATAACCAATATTATATTTATATATCTATATATAATAACACATATTTATCGAAATTATTATTATGTAATTTATATTTTAACATAATAAATATATTTGAAGTATATATTATATATATTTATAATATTTATTAATCCTAACATGATTTTAAAGAAATTGTTATAGATAAAGATATAATAATTATATATAAGTCTTGGTTATATAAAATATATAATATTATACAAACTAAATTAAAAAATAGAAATATTTATTTTATAAAATGTAATATTATTAAAATAATATAGATGTGAAATTATTAATTGGGGTATTGCAATTTATTGAATAAAATATTTGTTATAAATATATTTTTTGAAAATTATTATTGAATAAGTATATTTTATTATATATCCTCTGAAACTGTTAGTAAATATAAAAACCAATATATGTTGATAGAATATACATCACCTATTTGTTAACAAATATAATTTGGAAAAATGGCGCACATACTAGAAAAGTACTCATATTTTAATGTGTAATATGCATAGTTAATATTAAAAACATGATAATTAAAATAGCGTTATCTATGATAAATTATGTAATATGATGTAAACTAGAGATATTCTGTTATATTATAATACTAGAAATGTAGTCAAAGATATAAATAATGAACATATATTACTGTAGAATATTCAATTTACAGAATATTAATTCGAGCAATATGTGACCTATGTGCGGTCAATTATTTAAATAAAATAAAATCTCCTACATAATAATGCATTGTAATTTAACTTCAAGTGAATCCCCTTAATGCGATCATATAATTATTATTATTCAGAATTTAATACTTGAATGTTCTTATTAATTAATTTACACTATTGAAATAAATTAAATTAGATATATATATATTTATATATATATTGTATCGTAATAAATGTAAATTAGTATTGTGTGCATATTAGTGTTGTGTGCATATTAATACATTCCTTACCATGACATCTTCACAGAAACTATCAAGTTGTCTTTTAGAGATAATGTCCAGCCTCCTCATTACATCTTTTGTTTCTAATGTAATACATTACATTACAATTCATATCTCGTTAATGAAATGTATTTATTAAATTTACTATTACGCAAAAAAAAGGAATTTTAATCCAAAATAATAAATTAATGATTCGTTTATAGAATTATTAACAAATATTAATATAATATTACTTTTTTTAAATCAAAATCTAAATCTATCATAAATAAATATATTAAATATTTTATATATCATATGATATAAATAACATATTCATTTAAATTATATATATATATATAAATATATAAATATATATATATATTGTATGTAAATTAATTTTTATTTGATATAATTTTCAATAAAGATAATACCCAGGATAATACTAAATTAAAATCATATATGTTTTTATTAAAGAAACATTTCTATTTTACTATTAATTATACATATCGGTAATGATTAATATCAACCATTGTTATATAATAAATAGTCTTTAATATTATTAATAAAATGTAATTATTAGGTGTTATACATTTATATTTCTTTGTCTCAGCTAATGTTTTATTATCTAACGATGTTTTGTTAACATATTATAATATTTATTAACTAATGTAATATTTTATTTTATAATACTATATCATATAATAAAGGTTCTCTCAATATTTTCTATACTTAATTGCTAGTTTCACTTGAACCATTATAATGACTACATCAAACAGTTATATACCATTATTTACAAGGTATAGCTCGGTACCTTGTAACTCTTGTTTAAACATACAACATAAGACATCTCTATCACTGTTCAATGCTATATATGAATTACCGTGATTATCATCCCGTTCATCATCATCTTCATCCTCATCATCGTTGTCTTCGTCAACTTCCATAATAGTGTCCACGTAATCATACAGTAACTTCCTGTGTACTGCCAGATAGTCAGTATTGATTAGTACATATTGCTTGGATCGTTTAAATTCACTTGACATACTGTTAATCTACTCGAAATTATAAATTACATACGAAATTAAATAATAATACAAACATATGGAATCATCGAGTACATTTTAACCATAGACAATATATTATTATATTTGGGTAAAGCGTGAATAAATATATTATTATTAATATCATTTTAATTTTATTTCCTACAAATTTCATACAAATATAAAAAATTTTAGTTAAAAAAATGTGTGTCTTGACAAATAATAGATCTATAATAAACAATAATGATAAGGTTTTCTATTATATATAAATTGAAATAATTGAATACCATTGAAACCTATTAATAAAATACATGGCCTTGAATCAAGTGGCTCTGAATCAATTGGTTATAATCATTAAGTGATATATATTGATAATATATCTTTTATCTTTATTTAAATTACCTTACCTTGTTACCTTGGTCCCTTAGCCTGTTGAGCCGTGGGGGCGTGTCACGTTGAAACAAAATTTTCTCCACTTCTTCCGGTCATATACAATTTCATTTAGTTCATTGAAGCCTTTTCCGGTCCATTCTTTTATATTATCTATCCATTGTTTTTTTGGACGTCCACGGGATCTTTTACCTTCGACATTACCCTGAAGGATTATCTTGGCAAGTCCATCGCCTCTGGTCACGTGTCCATACCATTTCAGTTTTCTCCTTTTAACTGTTGTGAGGATATCGGTGAAGGGGCTTGTTAATGATGATGATATTCGGTCTATTATTTCTTGATTAGTAACTCTATCAAGGTATGTTATACCGAGTAATTTTCTGATGTTCTTCGTTTCTAATGCTAGTATTCTTTTCTCGAGTTCAGCAGTTAGAGTCCATGTTTCACATGCATACAGGAATATCGAGTTGACAAGAGAGTCCATGAGTTTTAACTTGTACTTTAGACGTATGTCTTTATCATTCCATATTATCTTTAGATTGCTATATGCTTGACTTGCTTGTGCCGCTCTTGACAGGATTTCTTTTCTTGATCCATTTTCGTTTATGATTGATCCTAGATATTTGAAGCTTTTTACGGTCTCAATTATTTCGCCATGAATATCAATGTTTGGTTGACAATTGTCGTCGTTTAACATAAGCTTAGTTTTAGAAGGATTTATTTCCATTCCAAATCTATTTGCTGATTTAAAAAGACACTCAGTTAAATTTATTAGTTCTTCTTCCGAGCCAGCTAAACCATCTATATCATCAGCAAAGCGGAGATTTGTTATATTTCGGCCATTTATCTTTATTGAACCAGTATGATTACTTAGCGCGTCGTTCATTATATCTTCTAGGAATATATTAAATAAAGTAGGTGAGAGAAGACATCCTTGTCTTACTCCGGTTTTCGTTGGAAACCAATCGCCACATATTCCTTTATGTATTACTGCACTGCTTGCCTTTTCATATAAACTTTGTATTAAATTAATTAACTTTGTATCGATATTATATTTCTTCATTGAGGACCATAGTGCATTTTGCCACACTCTATCAAATGCTTTTCGGAAATCAATAAATATATGATATAGCTTTTTTTGTTGTAGGTTATGTTTCTCGCATAGTATTCTTAGGTTGAATATTTGTTCTATCGTAGATCTATCTTTCATGAATCCAGCCTGTTCTTCCGCAATAATACGGTCCGCTTGTGGTTGTAAACGATTCTTAATGATTTTCAACATCACTTTGCTTGCGTGGCTTATCAAACTTATCGTTCTGTAGTTAGAACAATGTTGAAGATTACCTTTTTTCGGTAGAGTTATAATTAACGATTTTGTCCATATTTCTGGCCAGATACCAGTTTCCCATATATTGGAACATATCTTGTGGAGTATGTCTGTCATTCCTTCACCTGCATATGTTATTAGTTCTTCTGGTATATTGTCTACACCAGCAGCTTTTCCATGTTTTAGTGAATATATAGCATTAACTACTTCATCTCTTAAAATACTATCATCTCTCTCTTCTTCGTGTTGTTCATCTATCGTTTGCAAAACATTTTTGTCTCCTCTGGATTCATAATTATATAATTCTTGGCAGTATTCAGTCCATCTTTTAATAATATGTGTATCTTCACTCAAAACTTTACCATCTTTGCTTAATATTGTGTTGATCGTTTCTGATTTCTTCTTTGTCAGAGCTTTTATAATTGAATATGCTTTTTTAGATCTGTTACTTGCAAATGAATTGTCTATATCTTTACATTCGTTATTTAACCAATTTTCTTTGGCTTGTTTCATGTTCTTTCTTATCCTCTTATTCAGTGAATTATATTCTTGTAAGTGATTACTTTTTTGAGATTTCAATGATCTACGTTTATCACAAAGTTCCAGAATATCTTCTGTTATCCATGGTTTTGTCTTTTTCCTTTTAAATCCAATTACTTTTGTTGCAGTTTCGCTTATTATTCTGTTAAGAATATCAGTTGTTTCATCGGAATTGATTGTGTTGTGCATTAACTTGTTTTTAATTTCATTTTCTATAGTGTCTCTGTATTGAGCAAGAATTGAAGAATTATTACTTAGTTGTTCAATGTTGTAGTTTTTACGAATGCTCTTTTGTTTTCTTTGAGATTTGAATTTTTGTTTGAAGGATATCATCACAAGGTCATGATCACTTCCTATATCAGCTTTGTTATATACTCTAGTTTTAGCCACATTGATACCAGATTTAAATCGTCTCTTCATGAGGATATAATCTATCTGGTTATGAGTTTTACCATCTGGAGAGTGCCATGTTGCTATTCTTGAGGATTTGTGTATTCCTAGGGTATTTGCCAAAATCATGTCATTATAACATATGAATTCCAATAATCTGATCCCCCTGTCATTCGTTGAGTTGTTACATGAAGGTCCACAATATTCGTTCCAATCTGTCAGTGAGTCAGTTCCAATCTTTGCATTCCAATCACCTTGAATTATTAACATGTCCTTTTTATGGGTTTTGTCAATTATATCTTGTAGGCTTGAATAGAAGATTTCAATTTGTTCATCTGTATAATCCGAAGTTGGTGCATATATCTGTATTATCGATATATTCAATGGTTTAGCTTTTAACCTCAATGTACATATTCTGCTGGAAATAGGTTTGAATTCGGCTACAAAGTCTTTTATGTGAATCAAAAATCCTACACCATTCTTATGATATTTCTCTTCACCACTATAGTAAAGATGGTTACCGTTGTCAGTTACGACATTACCATATTTAAATATACATGCTAAATAAAAATACATATGCTTCAGTATATATTTATGATATATATAATTAATATAACTCTACGAAATCTTTAAAATATTACATTGACTCTATATACACAGATATTTATTACAGGTTGTACCAACTGTACACACATAACTTACTATTGTTTTTGTCGACGACTATTTCATTGATGTCGGTGAAACTTCTCTTTAAAGTAAGCATGCCGAGGGCTGGGTGCTGATTCTTCAGCGATTTGAAGTAAGTCCTCGTCTCTTCGTCGAATTCTACGATCGTTGTGCGTGTTACATTCAATATACGTTACGTTTAATTTATAATACCCGCTGATTATGTGATATCATAATATAGTCAGATATGTAATATATAATTAAGATAATGAAGGTAATATATTTTTATTTTTATAATAATTAAATTAACTTTGTTTGAATAGAATTATTGAGGTAAGGTAAGGTAAGGTAAGGTAAGATAATGATGTGAATATACTTCCATACATAATCCGATAAAACCTATTTAAAACTATTTTTACATATATAATATTTTGATAAAATGTATAAGTTTCATTTAATTGCATTCGTATTAAATCTACCTGAAAATATAAATTCGCTTCTCCTCTCCGCGGCCAGTAATCCACTTTTCATCGCGATGTCTGCAGATCTTTGTATGAGTTTACACAGTCGCTTGCGTAGGCTGATGTTATTGACGAGAAGATTTGTCTAAAGGGTTATGTCATCATGCGAATAAGCCATAGGGGTATGGTATTTAAAAATTACATCCAATAAAGAAATTGATAATGATACAGATATTCAAACATATATATTATTATAAATACTAATAATAATTGTAATATCAATGAATACGTAAATAAATTAACTTTTATTCATTCGCTATGTGTTATGTCACTATTTATATGATCAAGATAAATTAATATTATCGTAACCAAAGACATTAGAATTAAGTATATTGATCTAATGTATTTTATAATGAGGTGCATACCAGTTGAAGAATGATAGAATTTATTTAAAATGAAATCTTTTCAAAAATATTCTCTATTATCTTATTTATAATATTCAACTATAGTATGTAAATAAAGTTAATTTAAGTATATTAAATTATTAAAGTAGTACAATTATAGTATTATAAGTATAGTGATTACTTCAATATTATAATATATATTATATAAATACAGTATACATAAAACAAACAATATTGTATATATATCCACTGGTATTACCTGCAGTTTATATATACCGCTGGTATTGATGCCGTCTGGCCTGTAGCAATACTCGAGGAGGTTCTGATTGGCCAGCTCGTTGCTAGCGGCAACTCGGCTCAGTAGGCGAATATCTTCGGAGGGAAGTCTTTGGGGTAACGAAGAAGCCCCGTACTTGTCACCTACCAGTAGCTAGCGAGCGATGTGTGGTAATGGCGATTATTCCAAACAGATCTATCATATATTTAGAGAGAGAGACATTTATACGTGTGTTATAATTATTTATGATATATGTGTGATACATTGATATGTGTATAATATACATTGTATATAAATATATATATATGACTGTTTTATATAGCATATTTTTAAATTAACAAAACCTATCAAACTCCACTTTATTAGTTGGTAATGATAATTACAAAATAAAACTATTTTTATCTGAAAATAAAAATTGAATAATAATATGTAAACTAAGTTAAAAAATATAAATCATAAAAATGTTACACTAAAGAAATATTTATAAATGATATATTTAAACAATTATATAACTGATTTTTTATTTACATAAGTAGGATAGGGGTGAACATAATACAAGTTGCTCTCGAGGCCTCGGATGTAGAAAATATATGAAAATGGTTTTCATACTTGTAATCAGTACCAAATTATCTATATTCTGAACCTTGATAGCTATGATGTTACATGTTTGAAAAAGTCTAATATATATTCATGATTACAATATATAAATATATATATATAAATATTGGGCCCATTATTATTAAGTTCATCATTATAATTAACTTTATTAATGAAATCAAATATTTCCCAGATTTACATGTGGAGAAAGTTATATATATAAAAATATTATATAATAAAATATTCATTAAACAAATACATTTTTAAATATAATTTGTTGTCTACCTATATATAATATTATTAAACACATAAAATTAATAACCAGAAAACAAGGACCAATTGAGTTATCTATGCAAGTTGCCAGTTCTTGTTTACATAATATAACGTCTGAATCAATATTTCTGTCTACAAATATAGAAGTAAATGCATATACGAATTACTTATAATTATATATATATATAATTGTGAGGTAATTATCTAATGATAATTTAGATTATCTAACGAATTATTTGAAATTCAAGAGAATTTTCGAGACAAAATATTCTCAACTGAGGGTAAACCAATTCTTCTAGAATGTTCTTTTCTTTTTCAAATTCTGGAAAATATAACTAGTAAATAATTGTTAAATATAATTAGTATTAAAGTAGGCATATATGATTAAGTATTGTTTAATTTTACGTTGAAGCGCATCAACAATAATAAAAGGATAATGATATCGATATGAATATTAACATAGACATCCGACAGGTAAGCCATAGTGTAATATATGTAACGCCTAAATCTAATAATACACATGTGAAATAACAATGAATACTCAATATAAACATAAGTAGAATGTAGTCGGTGTGTGTATATTGTTACTATCACTATAGCTAGAGAACAAATGTTATCTCTACAGGTTGCTCACTATTAGTTAGGAGTTTAATAAACTGATGTAGTAAACTTATTGAAACTCGATACTTATAAACTCCTAGCTTACCTATAGGAGGAGCTTGCCTTACTTATAGAGGGGAGGTAACCTACCTGTAAAGGGGGAGGTGGCTTACCTGTATAGTGGGAGGTGGCTTACCGGTATAGGAGGTAGAAGAGTAACCTTACTAATATGAGAAGCAGATTAACTACACAAGGGGAAGTGATTTCCTGTACACAGGTGGGGGGATTATTACCTACATAAGAGGGAGGCGCTTTACTAATAGAAGGGGGAGTTGCCTTTAAAGTGGGAGTAGCTTTACAAATAGAAGGGGGCGTGGAACTTACCTACGTAAGGGAGAATAGTTTTATTAATAGTAATGGGCGTGGCTTACCTACAAAAGGGGAGGCGGCTACGAAGAGTTTAACGGCGGTCCGTCTCGCTTGGGGAGGAGATGAACAGTCGCCCTTCAACACCGACATTATACTGCTGGACACGTGGTCGTTATGTACGGACAGCTTCGACTTGGGCGCTAGTTCTCCGGCATTATCTACAGGGGATTAAAGGAGCCGTTATCATGTTATTCGTCCATCGATTGAGTTATAAAAACTGACAATAACACAAAATATGTTATAGTTACCATAAATATAAACAAATAAATATTCAAAAATAGATTCAAATTAATGTTATTTTTATTTTGGTAGAACCCGTATCCCATCCAGGAACTTAAATAAAGATTTTAATCATAACTTAATAGTTCAAATATCCTTTAAAGAAACCGCTCTCATGTTAAGGCATCCATAGTTTTAACGACAATCAAACATTTGTTATAAACACTTAAGATCACCTTAACATATTATTTTAAGACCTATTTTAATGGTGCAGACGTGGCTTGAACCAACGTCCTAATGCTTGTGTGTCTGATGCCTTAGCATGCTGAGTTACTCGAACAGTTTATGTGTCCAAGTGGATGTGAAGTATGAATCATACCTCATTGTATTGTATACAGCACCAAAGTGATATGATTGGATTAAAGAGATGATCCATAACAAAATGTATGCCGATAGCTATATTTATTCAATATATATACATCAATACTAAATATAGTATAATATACACATGCATACATATGCAATATATACATATATGTATATATTTAGTTATATTATTTGCTAAATACGAAGCTAAAACTTATTTTAATATCTTACAAATCAATAGAATACAAATTGGTAAAAACTTGGCCCAATGTGAATCCACCCCTAGCCTGACTCCATACCATCGTCCGTGATGTGCAACAATCGTAGTTATATCCATAACTGTCCATTAGAAAAGCCCGTTTTGGTAATTTTTTTAGTTCCCTTATTATAAAATTGCTATCTCGCTCGGAATAACTCCTTTTAATCATTACATATATAATAAAAAAATAATAATTGAAATTTGAAAAAAATTCAGAAAGCGAAACCATATTCAAAAATAGATAGGAATTTACATTAATAATTTATGAAAAAATTTAAATTACAGATATATGAAAGAAAAAATTGTTTACAAGTAAAAATTGCATATTAGTATATGTAGTATATAATAACCTTCTTAAAAAATATTTTAAAATAGTTTTTTAAAATAATTAAATCGATCTACGGAAATTTTAATTTAATTTTTAAATTTTGTCTAAATTGAAAAAAAAAATTAGCAATGGAATAATAAAAAAAAAAATATATATATTATATGTCTATCATCATTATATGAATATAAAATTATAAGTATTGTTATAAAAATAGCATATATTTATTCAAAAAATGACTTTATTGAGCATTTTAACAAAAAATTAATTTTGGGGTAAAATAGTCGTACAAAATTTGTTGTCAGAAAATACATTTTTTTTTTTTTATTATACCTCGTAAATATCAATTATAGGCTCACAACAAAGTTTGATCCTTAATTAAAATAATTTATCAAAAAAATAGTCGAATAAATTGCATTAATTAAAAAATTAAAAAAAATTAAATTAATTAAAAATATTTAAATATTTTTTTACTTTATTAATATTATAATATATTTATACACGTATTTGCCAAATATGTTTATGACAACGCGCACTTGCACAAATATATAAAATACATAAGAAAAAATGTCTATTTATAGAAATTTACATTGTAAAATAAATGAAATATTTCTTCAAAGTACACTTCGCTTTACCATTATTACATATTTTGTGATGAAACTTTCCAAATATGTTTATTATGACATGTATGACCTACTGTAACTGAGAGAGAAAAACTTTCAAAAACTGGCTCCCCTACTGTCCATCGCATATGTGATACAGGGATTATGTTTAACTAACAATGAAGAACAGATGAATTTCTCTGAGACCTACGCCTCAACTTACAGCTAATCGACAGTCTGGGCGTGCGAAGTCGGATTATCACTGAAACGGGAGGGGTTTTCACATCTGGTCGGTTTAACGCCGGAGCTATTTCAGTAACTGTAATGTTCATTAAGGCGTGTGAGTTACCTGCATATTACTATGTATAGGTATGAAATGATATATAATAAAGCAAATATATATATATATATATAAATTATAAATAATAATTTTATTATATATATTACAATATAATTATTTATTTAAAACGGTATATCAATTAAATTATAAATATTTTAATTTAATTTACTTATTAATTACATGACAATATCTTTATCAACACAATTAATTATCGATTAATCATTTTAAATTATAAATCATTATAAAAAGGATAGATTATATAATTATAAATACCTGTTGATTCTTTTCTGATTGATACTAATTTTGTCGGAGGTGGAAGCTTTTCTATAATATATTTATTTATATGATTAATATATTTTTAATATAATAATAATATTTTTTCTTCATTAATTATAAACAATTTAATATTAAAATTAAAATATTAATTGTATTAATAGTTAAATAATAATTAATAATTCTGACATGAGATATAAAAATTGCATTTTCATAATCAAAAAATTAAAAACTAATATAAAAATATGTGATACCTATTTGTAGATATTATACATACATTTTTTCAAATTAAATATTAAGTTAACTCTATTAATATTGTATTTAATAACAATGTATGCTATGTTCAAATTATATATATAATGTGTGCCTGAATAATATCTAATAACTATCTAGATACATTTGAAAATAAGTAGAGCCTCTCTAACTTGGAAGTATGAGTCCTTCGGTGAGGATCGGAGATATCTTCTTCAAGTCAATCCTGCCGATGTGATAGAGATAGGTAAGGTAAGTGAGATATAGGTACATGTGATATATGAGATAAACAAGATATAGCCATGAGCATGTGGCTGATATAAGTAAACATGTATTTATTATACATATATACATGACAGTTATATACATGACAGTTATACACATGACAGTTATACACATGACAGTTACACACATGACAGTTATACACATGACAGTTATACACATGACAGTTATACACATGACAGTTATACACATGACAGTTATATACATGACAGTTATATATTGTACACACATGCGTTTCACATATACACAAGCTCATTAAATACATATTAATACGAGTGTCATACATGTATATATGTGTTCGTAATACCTATGTAGATGCTGATATGTCTGTAAGCATCGATGCGTAGATGTACATTAATGCGGATATCTAACGAATATTATATTGATAAACATATACATGCTAACACTATGATGATGCCTGTAGGTGCCATATTAACAATGGTAACTAATGAACATATACACACCCACAAATATATACACAAATATACACACATGCACACTCTGATATATACACACACATACACCCACACACAATAACACACACACATAAACACACACATACATACACACACACACACACATACACTAACACTTACTTAATACCTTTAGTATTAATATTAACATATCATATTAACAGTGAAATCTGATACATACATATGCTATCACTATTATACTAATGAATACAAGTGCCTATTTAGAGCGATAACCAATGCATACTCTCTCATACTATTACCAATGGCTTTGCTATTACTATAGTAACAGAGATAGCTGAAACACATACACACTATTACTACTATCCTATCACCTATAGGCTCACATACTAACCGCAATAACTGATGCATACTCTCGTATTCGGAGGTAGCATATTTAGCATACTTACAAAGTTAATTGATGCATATACATTAAACTTCCTGTGTGGCTCAGTTGGCTTAGGCATATAACACACAGATACTAGGATGTGGATTCAAGCCCTATCCGGACCATTGAAATAGGTCTTGAAATAATATTTAGAAGTGATCATATATTATTGTGTATAAATTAATGATCGGCTCTTATTAAAACCATGGGTGCGTTAACATGAGAGCGGCTTCGAAGGGACATTAGAGCCATATATGGTTATAAGTGAAAAGTTCATCTATATTCCTGGAGGTTATCCATCGAAATAGAATAACAATAACAATACACATATACCCTAATAGTATACTAACAGTGACAGGTGATGCATACTCTCATGTTCCGAGGTAGTGTACTTAGCGTTCAGCGTCCTGGCGATAACCTCGTCGTACTGGTGCTGGGTGAGAACCGCCCCTGACCCTCTCGGCTCCACTGCTAGTGAACACAGCGGGATAGCATTCGGACGTCTCGGTAACTTTGACTGCGGGGGGGGGAGGTAGGTGGTAATTACTCCATGGGTAATACGATTATAAATAAATCTAATCGTTGGCTATCGACTAATTCTCGATAAACTGAATAATACTTCAATTTAATTAGGTTATATATTATTTTTATTTTCGTATAATAATTTTCTAAGACATATTATAGGTTTCACCATCTAAACATTTAAAAGTTAAAACCTAATTCGAAAATATAAAACCAGATATGTATATCCAAATATATTGCGTAACAAGATATAATATTCCTTATCTACGCAACATAATTAATAGTACTCCCTACCACTGCTGGCAGTAGTATCAAAATTACTGAAATAGATTTTAGTTTGATGCTGTTTGTATACAAAAAATGTTTCATTATTCTATTAAATTACATGCAATATAAGTTCGATTTTACAGGCAATATAGATATGCATTGATTTGTTATATATTAGTAATGAACACTTAGTTTTCATCATATAAATAATAATTGAAAACCATGATTTTACATAGTTAATAAAATGCATAGTTTGATATAAATTTACTATTATAAATAACACAATTTTCTGAAATACAATCTATGTAGGTAGTGATATTAATTTTGTGTGTACAAAATCGAATTACACGATTGCGCGTAATTGTTATATCTTACCTATTGTTTATATAATTACTATATAAATATATTTATATATGTATATTATACATTGTATACATTCTATTTGTTATTTTATAATATATTTGGAAAATTAATAATATAAATAATATAAATAAATATACTTATATAGAAAATAGTACATGTAATTTACAAAATAAAATACATGTAAATTGGAGTTTTCCTAAGAATATTATTAGGGATTCTGAAAAACATAATTTATTAAAAGTAAATTTAAGTAAAATAAATAAATTATGTATATAAATTGATGATAAGTTATTTAAATTTTAGTTTACACAGCAGATTATTTTCAATATAATGAATTTACAGTTTAGATAGACTTTTTAATTCGAAACTAACACGATATTTAGTGATATAAGCAAGTAGGTAAAAAAAATAAAATTACATATCTAGATGATAAAAAATACAAATTGAATGACTTTATCATGGTCAGAAATGTCTGCCTCTGTCATTGATAGATATATAAAATATATATAAATATAATTTTATGATAACATTTTATTATAATATATAAATCATTGGATAGTTTTTAATGAATAAAAAAAAATTTATTTAATAGCATGGTTATCTTCTAAGAAACTCAAAAGTATATTTAACACACATCATGCAATAGAAAACTGTGCAAGAGAGAAACTTAACTTACAATTCATGAAGTATATATAGCAATTAACAAAATAAATTAAGAAAAATTGTGTTATATCTTCTATTAATACTTTTATTTGTAAAATTCAAAATGTAATTTATCCTTATTATATTAAATATATAATGTATTATTAATATAAAAATAAGTAATGATAATATTAGATATAACATAAAATTATTCTTGTTACCAAATGTAAAATGTTGACTCAATAAAATGACATATAATTAAATACACACAGCAATATGTATAGTTTAAATATAATATAAGTTTAATATTATATTATAACTATACAATGAACTATTGAAATGTGATAACTAACAGTTAGGAGTTGTCTCATAGCCTGGTTGTGACATAGTCTCCATTCACCTACAAATCATGGTATTGTATGCATGCATGCGCGAATACAATCATGTATTTGTACCTATCTAGATGTGATATGAAATATATATATCTTTAAATATATTTATTTGAAATTTAAAGAAATGAAATAATTCAATTTAATAAACGACGAGATGATTGCGCTTTACATCGATGCTATAATGTGTAATCATTGTTTTGTTACGAGTGGGGTTGGTAGTAGTTATATAGATAGGTAGTGGCATAGTAGTATTAGTATTAGTAAACTAGATAGATGGGGGTCAGACTAAGTAGTCATATTAACCTATAATTGCCGCCTTGTAATAATTAGCTGTCCTGGGACGATCGTTGACCACCGATACGGGAAGATGAGGAAGGCACTGGGGGTGTGTTCATCGGTGATTGGCATATGTCATATTTGTAATGGTACAGTATAATGCGATTAGTTAGTTGACAATTTTAATGATGTATTTATAAAAATGTAATATTAAATGTGCGTACTTAAGAATATAAATATAAAATGCAATCATTAAAATACTTTTTTATTTAGTGATATTTGTAACTATATTCAAATCGAGCCACATATGGACACATTTTTTTAAAATAATAAAAAATATTTAATATATATATTGATGATTGATATTTGTGGATGTTTGATTTATTGGTATAGTTTAATTCTTCTGTTTTGTTGGCTAAATTATATCACGAAGTGAGCCTATAAAATATTGTGCTTAGTACACGATTTTTATTTTATTTAATTAAATCATATTAAAAAGGTGCCTACTTTGATGTGAAACCCTTTCAAATGTAACCTTTAACGTTCAACTCGTCCTTTTTAATCATCTCCCGTGTCATATATTACAATGTAATCATTACAGTAATGTTTAACATTAACATAATGATTATGTTACATTAATCATTACATTGTAATGATTAAATACATTACTTATTGATTACTATAATAATTATAATTAATAATTAATATAATAATAATTAAACTTAGTTTAAAACTATGATAATTTAATTGTATTATACAAATTACATCATACAATTTATAGCTTTATTATTGCGAGGAATCAAGGGAAATTATGCTTTATATAATTTATCAAATTCGATATGGTAATAGTGCATATACATAGGGTAAATATTTTAATAACAAACCAGTGCCAAAATCTTTTTTAAATTGGTGATTTCTATATAATTATTTTTAAATCATAATATAATATAATACACATTATTACAATTATTATATTATATAGAATTGTACTATAAATAATATAGAAAAATAGCAATCAATTCAAACAAAATTAATAAATAAATTCGTATTTTTAACCCATTTTTAACAACATAAATATATTTATAAATAAACACAATTTGAAAAGTATTGCATTTTTATTTTTTAAATTAATAAATATCTGGTATCTTTGAATCCATTGAAATATATATAGATATACCACCGTATGAGACAAAAACGTTATATAATAGGGCTTCGCCCATAGACATCTAAGGGGCGAAGCCCTATTAATATATAACGTATTTGTCTCATGAGATATACCAAGACCTCCTATAACCTCGAGGTTATAGGAGGTCTTGGATATACTCATTGACATTAGAGCCCACTCAATATATATGGATATACTTTATAGCCTGCTTTATACTGCTTTATAATGTATACATATGATATATCATAATAACCCAAAAAGGATAATAACTTGAGAAAACTAAATTTACATCCAATGATTGATCCATCATATTATTTATTACTTATAAGAAATTAGAATTAGGGAAATAGTAATAGAAATAATGTACATATGATACAATAGGAATAATTAAATATATTAATGATATTTTAAATTTAAATTCAAACCCTAGCAGTGGGCCACTCCCAGCAAACACATTAGAGGCAATTACCTCTATTTAGACTCTAAAAATGTTAACAACGAGACTCTATTTTGACTCTAATTTGGCTTCTATTTTGACTCTATTTAGCTTATATTTGTATTAAAATCAATTGATTTTAAACTCTATTTAGTGTATATTTAGCTTATATTTTGATTGTATGGTATACAATGTATACTCTATTTAGCTTATATTTAGACTCTATTTTAACTCTATTTAGACCATACTATTTTTTCCTCTATTTAGACTCTATTTTGACTATTTGCCTACTGTTATTTTTAACATTTATCTGAAATTACCTAAAATTCAAATTAATTTCCTCTATTTTAACTCTATTTAGACCATAATATTTTTTCTCTCTATTTAGACTCTTCTTGTTTTTTTGATTCTATTTAGACTTTGTGTGTTTGCTGGGCTGCCAGGGTTTTAATGTCCCAGCAAAATAATAATCGTAATAGCCGCATAATAGCAGCATAACAGCATATGTAATAGCTTCAAATGTTTACATTATTCTATTATGCTGCTATTATGTTCCTATTAAATGTCTATTATGCTGCTATTAATTTGTAATGCTATTAGAATAGCAGCATATATGCAGCTTATATGCAGCATATATGCGGCTATAGCCTAATATACTTTAAAAGTAATAGCAGCATAATAGTATCATAATATACTTTAAATAATAACATAACAGCAGCATAATAGCATTACAAATTAATTAATAACAGCATAATATACATTTAATGGTAACATAATAGAAGCATAATAGCACAATGTAAACATGTGAGGCTATTAAATATGCTGTTATGCTGCTATTATGAGGATATTACTGTTTGCTGGGTAAATTGTATTATGGACTAGTATAATTATGATTTACAAATGAAAGATATATTGTATCATACAATTTATATGTATTTGTAATAAATGGGTTAAAAGTTCAGTAGAAAATATATTTATATATTTGATATAGGCTAGGTATATATATATATGTAAATGTAACAATGTAAATAAATATGTATTTATTTCGATGGTGTAGGGGAAATTAACCGAATACGGATACCATAAATCCCACAAAAAAATGTTTAATGAATAAAATATTCATAATTATATAAATAGTCTAAATAAGTATTTTTTATTTTTTATTAATTCAAAATAGTGCTGATATATCCAATAAACTGCTTTTTTCATTACCATTTTAAATGTATGAAAAAAAAATGTCAACTTAAATTTTAACTTCCCAAGAATATAAAAATGTATAGATATAACAAATAACAATGTATTATTAAAAACTAAAGCATTCTCTACATTATATACATAATTTCTATATTTGTTATAAAATATGAATTAAGTTATAAGCATATATCTAG
Organism: Osedax fenrisi; assembly: GCA_964019155.1. Classification (NCBI taxonomy): domain Eukaryota; kingdom Metazoa; phylum Annelida; class Polychaeta; order Sabellida; family Siboglinidae; genus Osedax; species Osedax fenrisi. Next base: position 36,518,528 of record OZ025244.1, read on the forward strand.
TCATATAAGTCCCTAATACGGACACTGTCCGTCGGACACCCTATAACCAATCATCGAGCAGCGTGTGAACTATTTTTTCTCGCCTACATTATAATATTAATACCACCAATGAAGCTACATCTAAAATTGTTATTATTTAGATACTTAACTTGTATTATTAATTAATTAAATAATTAAATTAATAAATCAATTACTAATTAAATTATATTAAATTATTCATACAACTAATTATAAGTAATGTGATTGTAATTTATCTGATTGGTACATCATGAAGGGTATCCGACGGACACTGTCCGTGACCCTATATGGTGTCCGTATTCGAACACACCTGTTATATATTGAATAACAAGATTAAATACAATTTTAAAATCACAATAATATCTATAATCATAAAATATGAATATATTGTAACTTTTGAATACAAATAGTGAGTCATAAAATTATAAGACTATTTATTGTTAAAGTGTCCGTATTAGGTTACTTTCCCCTACATCATACACTGTATATACTATATAGTGTAATACATGTATATATATATACGGTATACCCCATTCTATAGGTGTACATCTAATATATGTAGATATACAATGTATACATACACGCCTACCTTATTTGTTAATATACCACTATAAAGCGACTGACTGACCTACACTGACCTTGGCGACGTTATAGCCGAATGACGTAATGAGTTCCCTGTGTACAACGTCACGCTTCATTAGTTTCACGTAGTCCTCCCTCGACCAGTACATCGACTCGGTATCTAGGTCGGTAGCCATGGCGATGTGATGCAAACCTCCTCCTCCGCCTCCACCACCGCTAGCGCCACCTATACCTCCTCGGGAGAACTCCAAACGACCCCCGTCGTCATCGTTACTAGCCGAAGGGGTAGGAGGTGCGTCGCTCATCGCGTTAGCTCTCTTCCTTCTGACGTTATCTATTTCCGGAAGCGCCGATGTGTATATTATATATGTGTATACGTAGATATGTGTGTACTTGTGTGTGTGTATGTGTGTGTGTGTGTGTGTGTGTGTGTGTGTGTGTGTGTGTGTGTGTGTGTGTGTGTTGTCAGTACTGTATTCTGTTATCAATGATTGATATTAATGTTTGCAAATATATAATCGTAAGAATAGGGTTTAATATTTTATAAGTATAATTGATAAACATATTATTAATGTAATAGGTACCAATACGATATGTATATCGTTTATAAGCTTATAAGCTTATAAGCTTAATCATAAGCTAAAGTTAGGTAAAGTACACATATGTGTACATGGGTAGGTAAATATATAGGTGTGTATATATATACAGGGCCGGCTTAAGCATACTATGGGCCCCGGGCAAAAAAAACGTATGGGCCCCATAAGAATTGCATAACATATTAAATGGGCCATTTTAGAAATAACTAATATCTATAACTCTTCAATTTATTTATATATAAAAATATATATATATATATATATATATATATATATATATATATTATATATATTATATATATTATGATGTATTATTATTCTATTATGCGTGATCAAATTATGTAAAAATATTAATAATCTTTAAAAAAATGTGTTTTTTCATATATATTTACATATATCCCATCGCATGAAGGAGACTCACTTAAGATGCATATAATATATAGGGAGGCATCCTTCACGATATGGATGTAAATAGATATTATGGTACGCACTTAAAATCATTGCAATGTAATATTTTATAATTTACAAATTAATTAAAATGATAAAAGTATGTTAAATGATATAATTAGTTAAAATAATATGATTACATATTTATTTTACTCGATTTCCTCTTCTAAATCAGTATTATTTATTCAGTATCAATTTAATTAATTAGCTTTGATTCTAAATATAATGTTACAGACTTGAAAGTATTTATTGTGTCAGATAATTTCATAGAAAATTATTTATAAGTTTAAGTTTAGAGAAGCTTATCTCTCGAGTGTAATTATTTACCATTAAATATATTAGGGTGAAAATGTCAACAATAGGATATATCTAGCCCATCATATATATATATATATATATATATATATATATATATATTAATATTTGTATAGTCCATTCCTTTGAGGTGTATATCAATATGGTATAATATATGTTTAATACTGAATTATCTTATATACTAATCATCGTAATTGCTGATGTCAGATGATATATAGGATATTACTATATACATATTATTTATATAATTAGTAATAACAACATGATTATCTTTTGTAGTATTTCCTATATACTTATAAGTATATATCAATTAATTTGTCAAATATTGTTAGAAAATAGTCATTTTTAACTTCTTATATGATGTAAATTCACTAATTTAATCATATGTTATAATTACACTAATTATTTTGTAATTTGTTTGTATACTCTAATCAATTCCTCATAATCATTTATTTTTTATAGGCGAATATATATATATATATATATAGTGAGTGTATCAATATTTTTTATTAACGCTTTTATCTCAATTTAACCTAATTGCAATACTTTTCTTATCGGCTCTAGTCTACAAAGAAATTTGCTCCACGGTATTCATAATATTAAAGTCTCAAAATCTTGAATTTTATTGAATAAATACGTTGACTCGAGTAAAAATAACATTACTAGATCTAGTAATGTTATTTTAGTAATATTTTAACATATATAATATCAGATAACCTAAATTATGTAATTTTGAGAAATCCACAAGATACTGCTCTAATAAAATCTGCTTGCGATGACTATATTATATTCGATAATGCTTTTAATAAAACATATTATATTCTTATTTAATATAGATGTTAATATATTCTTTATTTAGTTTGGCTAAATAAATTATATTTATTTGGGATGAAAGCAATTAATATTGCTACAATTGTCAAAGATTCAACGGCATTTTGCCCAACCAAATTTGAGGAATGTACAGCGCAGATATGGGAGTCCATATTGAAATAGCACTATGGTATATTATGATATCTTTCATTTTATTGAATATTCTAGAAATATTGCTGGATTTTGCATGACTTTAAGCTCTATAATCCATTATAATTATATTATTATTATAAAAAAAATCTACTAAATCGTTAGCTAAATATTGACCAATGTGATAATGAATCTTAGCGTACATTAATAAATACCTATATAATAATAATACCTAACTTAGTATATATGACGATTACTTATTAACGTACCTACATGTGATATATCTGGAATGTAGTACACCAATATAGGGGAGGGAAGGAGGTAGTGGCCGATAATTAATATGCCTCAGAAGATTTCTAATATATCGATAAATACTGAATTTTAGGGTCTTATTTTTTTGAATTAACTAGAAATCATATAGTTCTAGAATACTGTGATTTCACTTTTATATATAAAGTGTTTATCCTAATAATATAAACGTTTGATTAGGCATTAAAAAAAGCACTAAAATAAGGCAAGGCTCTAGTAGTGGCCGCTAGTACCAGAAAATGCGATAGGTGTCTCGTAATGTATTCGATTTATATATTTTTAATTATGTAATATTAAATAATTATATTTATGATGCATACGCACCTTATTTGATTCAATGATTTAATTATATATACACATACTCTTACATATAAATAAGCATAAATATATATAATCATGTTTTTTGTCAACATTTGACAAAAAATGATTATATAATAAATTAGAGTAATTAAAAAAAAATGTACTATATATTATAGATATTTGGATTATCTAAATATTGTATATAGAACTTGTTATCCTACCAAGCACCAGTTAAGCATTAATTAAAACGGCCACTACTCCCTCCTCGGCCACTACCCCCTTCCCTCCCCTATATAATATAATATTTTGAATTTTATATTTCTTCAATTATTAAGTTATCAGTGATAATTTATCCCTTGTTCTCCAATAAGAATATTGCCATTGTGTGTATTTATATATAAATATATAGATGAGGGTGCTATAAATCTAAACATTCAGTTGTAAGTAACTATAGTACTAGTTGGATAATTTCAACATGCCTTTAGTATTATATTTAGATTATATATATATATATATATATATATATATATATATATATATATATTTATAAATAATATCTGTTTCAATACATATAAATATAATTTCTTTCTCTAATAATAGTCTGTTGAAAATTGTATGTACAGCATTCCCTTTCATCAAGTGGTTTAATCATTATTATAAATACTATAAAGCAGAATATTCCTATTTAAATTAAAATTATTTTACTTATATATATAGATTTTACCTATATATTATTTACACTAACACAATTATAATAATATACACTATGGGAAGATACACCTTTTATTAATACGAAAGTAGATAGAGAAAATTAATTCTTTTGAGACAAATTATTTTGAAAATATCTAATTAGTTTTAATTACTATAACAATTATAAATCTATATAGAATATCGCTTTTTTGTAATTTATAATCAATACAATCCTTTACAAATATCAGAAATCATAGTTAAAATATATCTTTTTTATTTAATTTTAATATAAAAAAGTATACTTTTTTTTCGTAAACTAATTATAGAATTGTTAAGATTCAACTATGGTTAATATTCCTTAATACGTTTATCATTTAGGACTTTCTAGTTTAACAAACAATTATTTATCAATACGTTTCATACTATTTTATCTGACAAGCAGAGATGTGTGATATGATCTATGGTTATCACTAATAGCATGTGCTCCAACATCTTTATGTACCTGTTTATCTTCGTGTAAATTTAGAAATTTTTGTAAAATTTACTTTTCAAATCGGCCTAAATGACTCATATTTAATTAATTTATTATATTATTTATTTAATTAGAATTAATAATATATGAGAAAATTACAGTTAAGAACATTTTTTTTAATATAAATAGTAAAAAAAATGTTACTCAAATAATTCATGGGCCCCCCCAAATGTGGGGCCCCGGGCAATTGCCCGGTTTGCCCCCCCCTTAAGCCGGCCCTGTATATAATATATATATATATATATATATATATATATCTATATATATATGTGTGTGTGTGTGTGTGTGTATGTGTGTGTGTGTGTATGTGTGTGTGTGTGTGTGTGTGTGTGTGTGTGTGTGTGTGTGTCATAGAGCTAGATATTATATATTCTAGAGCATTCTCTCCAGCTCTATGATGTGTACACGTAGGTATATATTGGTAATTAGGTATAAGTGCATACCAACACCTCCATTAACCCCGGTTATAGGAGTTATTATACCTATCCATGTCATAGGTAATGCATATCGATATCATACCCATGTCATAGGCTTATATGTATATCCACTGATCTTAGGCTGAATTATATGTCTGTGGGTATCACATACTAATATACTCGTACATGCTAATATTACCTGTATACGAACTTATATAGACTACTACTAATGCCACCTATAGAGTGGAATTATCAATAATCTAGTAAATAAAGCTTACAAAACTAGGATTTTACGATAATCCTATACGAGTGCGTATGTATACCTAATTTAGAGAAATACGCTCTTCAAACGAATATAGTCTATTTATTTGTGTATATATATATAATATCACTTTCTGATATATTTTAAATTATTATATAATACCATATACATTAGAGTAGGGGTATATACCCCACTTTATAAAGTATATGTATAATACCCGTTTACACTCTCTATAGAGCGTAATGGCAATACACGCACATTGTGTCATGCGTCATCGTTATTGTAGTCGGATAGTTACGAAGGTAGTTTTCCAGGCACTAGTCACCACGCCTATAGGTAGTGTGTTATAGTGTATATTTCAGTGTATTTTGTTGGGGGTATTATCAGGTATAGAGCTATAGAGAACTGTATTTCTAGCTCTATGGTATTATGTGAAATTATAAATTATAATACTATAGTATTATTAGATATTCTTCCACTATTATGTGTTGCCTCCATTTTTTATTTATGCACACAACATAAAAATGTTTACACAAAAAAATCAGATTTTTTCATAATCAATTAATTACCTCATAATCCTATACATGTATTATAAATCAGTAGATGTATTTTATTAGATTTTATTCATATACGAAATAATTATTTTTGTAATTTGCATTTTCAAATCCTTAAAAAGGGCGCTGCACTATATTGATAGGTATACTAAACTTAGAACCCCTATCTAGTTTACATATATATGTTTAACTATAGTATCATAAGGTTTTCCTGTATACATGTCATATATGACACATTTATAGATAACGTACAGTGTATGTCGTACAGTTTACACTATACACCTAACATGATTATAGGGCATATAGGTTGTATACTATACAATGTATAGTATAAACTGTACACTATACCCAAATACTATATATATATATATATATATATATATATATATATATATATATATATTACTACATTTGTCCCTTAGATGTATATTACTATATCTGTATACTGTATATATAGGCCTGTATTGTCCTATAGGTCATAAAGTATGATATAAAGGATATATACTCTATATATTATAAACATATATACTATAGTGTAATATATGTATTAATATATTAATGTAATATATACTATAGTATATACAGTGTATATGTTACATATAAACATTATATGCTACAATATACAAATGATATAAATGACCACAACGATATATATATATATATATATATATATATATATATATATATATATATATCGTTGTATACATTAGTATACATATATGTACGATGTTATAGCCTCATGATCTATCTTAGTCAATATATGAAATATATATAAAGAATATATGAATGTTAACTTCGATACATACATGTATGTTAACTTAATGTTTATACCACGTGTCCTCGCATATCAAAGAGAGGACATCAAAGAGGACATCAAAGCTAGCTTTGTGTTACGTAGTACAACGGGGTTAATACGATGCATTCGTTTGATCTAAGCGGCGCATTCCGCATAGCGTATCGAGTCGTCATTCACTTCCATGGAATACTACATGTCTACTTTTCTTTTATGAATATTATTGATATCATAATACACTCACATACACATACACACGTAAACATAAACACACGCATACTCGTATCATGCTGAGCTTTATATGAACATTATAAGTTTTAATTTAACACACATCGTATCTAATATATACTACCGGGGAGATACTTTCCGATAGTATATATATATATATATATATATATATATATATATGTATATATATATACTACAGGTGAGGAGTATATATAGATATTAATATATAATAACAATAACAATATATATATATATTGTTATTTTTATTTTATTTGGTGGAGTCCTTTCATCCCATCCAGGAACTTAGATGAAGTTTTCACTTCTAATATATCAACATATATTGCTCTAATTTTAATACATCCATGGTTTTAACGAGAGCCGATCATTAATTTGTACAAAACTATAGTTGTATATAAGATCACTTCTAAATAATATTGTAAGACCCATTTTAGAAAATTAATTAATGACGAGGCTCGAACCCGTGTCCTACTGCTTGTGTGTCTGATGCCTTATGCAACTGAGATATAGCTCTGTATACACAGGCAGTTTCAATATTTATATACATATATACATATATATATATATATAATATTTATATAATCATCTCTAAATATATTGTCTATAGACAAGAAATGCGTATTTCTGTATGCTATTGGTTATGTAATATATTGGTGGGGTGGCGCTGTTCATTTTTGTGACAAAATCAATTACAAAATGTCACGTGTGTTATATATTTCCGTAGAAAAAATGTTGATATAATTATAATACGGAGATGTATATTAGTAAAATAAATAAAAATAATTTTTTATTGAAAATAATTCATATATATATATAATTAGATAGAGTAAAAATACTTTTTGTAATACATATTTTTTTAACGAAATACAAAAAATACATTATATTTTATATTTCTATACCACATATTATTTAACATTGTAATATTATATTTATAGGATAGTTCTCTCAAAGTTTCAAATTTAATTGATCATTGTATTAATGTAAATATTACATTAATATAATATCTAATATTTAGTGTTTAAAACATATTTAATATTATAAATCTATCGATCATATATATACTATAGTCTGATCCAAAGTACTATAGGATATATATACATATATATATATATATATATATATATATATATATATATTCACATTACTATACCTATATGTATACTATAATATTGCACATATGGGTAGATCTAACTATTGTTAATAACTGGCATATGGCGAATTCATGAATTCAAACATATACGATTATAGTCTATAGATATATCATATAGAATATCCAAGTCATAAAGCGTGGTTACTTAAGTTTATAATGTATAAGACGTGTATAGTATACAGGTATGGTTCCAGTGGAGCATACGGTTACCATGGTTGCATCCCCCACCCCCTCATCAACACACAACTACTTTTTTTACTTTATAATGTTAAATTAATATAGCAATCAAATCAATTTCATGAGTACATTTAATATTATATTTATGATAACATCCTGGAATCGCTGGTATATGTAAATTCATACATTACGTATATTAGTCTATATTTACATATACTAAATATGACACCGCAATACTCGTGCAGATGGTGGGCAGACCATCACCAACGAAATTCTTAACAAATGTTGATTTAATTTAGAATTAATTTGTATAGTTACAGTAATATATTAAAATATATTTACTGACTTAAAATCAACTAACATTATTTCTATATTAAAATTAAATATATTTATACGTTTTTATTAAATGTGTTTAATTGTATATTTAATATTTCATAGTATATCAAACACATTCTGCCCCTGGTATCTGAAATAGGGGCATATATCACCCCCATTCCCCCGATAGAGATAATTGGGGGGGGGGGGGATTATATTGGGATAAGCTAATTAGCTTACTTTAAATACTAACTAATTAAATGTAAGAAATCCTATTGCCACATTAGTGCAAAACAATCCTCAAAACTCGTTTACGTGTAGCTATTCTAGTATACTAACCAAGTCGACTGTAAAATCCCTCGTTAAAACAGTATTTCTATTGACACGAAACCAGTGCATAGATTACAGTATAAGTATTAGTGGTAGTAGTAGTAGTAGTTGTAGTGTATTAATAGGCGATCTAGGAACTCCCATTGTTATAGTACTCCATTGTTATATGTCATTGTGGGCGTGGCGAGAATTTCTAGGCAGGACGAATATCATAACCAACCTATCGACTTAAAATCAATTGTAATAATAACACGACTACGTAATATAATGACGTAATAGACTAATTATAATTAATTATATAATATTTATATTATCGGTATACCAATATATATATATATATATATATATATATATATGTATTTATGTATTTATGTATCGTCAACAATACATAAGCAATCCACACATGTATATATGCATATACGATATAATATATACAAAGATTTTCCGTAGGATTCTTCACAAAATCTTTGATATATATATGCATGTATCATACGTATCTATCATATTAATTGAAGGATATCTCTGACATATATATATATATATATATATATATAGGGCTAAAGACATACTTCATATTTGTGGACATATATGACAACCATAATGAATATAAATATAGAGCAACACTTTTAAAAGCATCCTAAAAATATGGTTAAAAACCTACACATGTACAAATAGAAAAATATGTTTAGGTTAAAAACATAGAAAGTTAACATGTTTATATATAGTTTAATGTTTATAATAAACATAGCATAGAAACTTTGATAAGTATTAGAACACTTCTGTGATGATTACTGCTGCAGAATATATTTATATATTTATATAATAATAATATATAGTTTATTAGGTAAACAACAAAATAAATAAACATAAATATGGAAAAAAATAGATATGAATTGATTCCCAAATCGACATGGTACACCAATTAACATTGGGTATTACATTTAATAACAAAACGCCTTGGTGTATGCATGTCGTTTATGCACTTTATATATTTATATATACCTCTATGTAGGGGCATCGGAAGGGGGGGTATCGGACCCCCTCCCCATTCAAAAATATGGGGGGGGGGCTAAGTATATTTTGCCCCCCTCATGAAATGTGTCATAATAAATGTTATATATATATATATATTAAATCTAGTATATTTTCTTTGTTAATATTCATTTTTGATAAATAATTTTACCAAAAATATGGGGGGGCTAACTATTTGTTCCCCCCCTCCATGAAATATGATACTATAGTATATTTAAGAGAGATACTTTTTATCTAGCGATATTCAGAATGAAATTATTCAACTATATAAAAAAATATATAGGGAGACCGACTCAAAACTACTCGAATACCGACACCCTAATAATAAATTACCATAACTTTATTATTTTTCAATGAAATATTTCCAAATTGTATTTATAAGTATTACGTAGGTATATACATATAATAGTATTTAAAAATTTAATTTAGTTTGTTTAACTCTGAGATAACAGGGATGTCGATATTACAGGCACTGCCTCGAATACTAAAACATTGGCACATAATATCGACACCCTAAACATATCAATATTAGGGTGTGTTTTTGGTCAACCACAGGTGTACGAGAAACTCGTATTCACTTCATGTAAAAATCCATAGCACAACCAGACGTGTTTTGTAACAGTTTCAACCTGTGGTTGACCAAAAACACACCCTTAGATATACAATGGTATATGCAATATATGCATATATTATTTAATATCTAATCAGAATTAAATTCGCGTTAACATACGCAATTCATATGTTGTTTTCCTAAACAAATTTAATTTTGGAAAATATTAAATATTTTATATTATATTATAAATATTAAGTTTGAAATTACTTAATTATAATGCGAATATTGTATGTAAATAGTTTCTATAGTTTATTAAAGACTATTTAATTCCAAATAGAAGCAATATATTATATATGTATAATACAATAACACAACGATATGTAAATTATTTAAGTAATGGACCTATACATTATTTTACTAAATTTAATTTTCGAAAATATTATAAATATTAAGTTTGAAATTACGTAATTATAATACAAATACGTACATGGGAGTTTTATCTAGTTTCTGAAAGACTATTTAATTCCAAGTAGAAGCGATATATCATATTTGTATAATAATATAACATATATGTTAAGTACCTATAGGTACTTCAATTATGAGAGTAATTATTAGAGTAACCTAATTATTTTTCTAAAATAAATAAATTAATTGTTATCATATAAACAACATATTATTAAAAAGGTAAACGGTAAACGGTAAACTTATACAATAAATTAATACCATTATAGGTAAACTATTGTATTATTAATTATAATAGAAATTAAAAATGAATATCAGTATTTATCTCTATATTTTAATTTTCTTTATAATTAATTCATAACTATTTACATTATTATTAATTATAAATATAAATTAATTCATAACTATTTACATTATTATTAAATATAAATATAATATATAAAAAGTTAATTGGCCGAGTCGGCTAGCGATGTGTATTACTATTCTTTTTTTCGTAGGAAGTTAACCCTAATTGGGGATCGTATCCCAGTCATAGAATATTTTATCATCTTTTTACAATATATAATTATATTTTTAATAATAATAATAATAATAAATATTTATTAGAAGAAAGTTGTAAATTTTTTTTATATGAAGTATTCAAATTAATTATATTGTTATTTCCTCTAAAGGGCTTCAGATAAATATCAATATATTTGCTATGCTGTCGCCAGAAAAATATATAAATATATATAATATATATTTATATATATATATATATTTATATATATATATATATATATATATATATATATATATATATATATATATATAAGTATATGCGTATAATATTAGGTATGTCTATTAATTTATGAATAGTATCATAACGCACGAACATTATAAACAAATAACGCTGATTGGTTATATAATTGAAAGGATATCGATATTACGTGCAATTAGGGTGTCGGTATTATGAAAATGTATATTGCTTAGGTAAACGTCAATAACTTTATAAAAAAATTATGAAAAATACAAAATCTCTTCGGCACATAGTAAAATATAATTAAATATATACTATGTATGTAAATATTTTAAAATATCTAAATTTTCAAATGATTGAGAATCAATATTGTACTTCAACAATTTCATAAATTTAGAGTTTAACGACAAAATCAGTTTTTTGTTTATAATTAAAAAATATACTTATATGAATTAATAATTATATTAACATTTCATACATTAATTATTTTATTTGATTGGAATAATATTTTAGGAGATCTCTAGTGTGTCGATAGTACATGCATGTCGATATTAGAACACTCTCCTCTACATGTATACTAAAATTGTATTATTAAATATATTATTGAAATATATTAATGGGATTTTCTCAATTCAATGTGATGCAATTCAAGATATACCCGGAAGTTAGCAGGACATTTTGGAGATTCGTTATTTGACATTAAAACTAGAAATTAAATAAATAAGTATAGGAATATGCAATATGACTGAAGCTACAACTTGGGAAAATATAGCAAATTTAATTTTATCTGAACTTGAACATCTTAACTTAGTAATTTCTAAATTAAGAGGACAGTCATATTACGGTGCAGTTAATATAGGTATCTGGTAATTTAATGGTGTAAAAACTATAATAGTGACTAGACAGCCATTAGCCGTTTATACATTGTGCAGCTTTTCACACAAACGTAATAGCATAATCATTAGATAATAATATAAATATAAGAAAAGCCTTGAGAGTGGTTCATGATTTGGGATTATTATATGAGCAAACTATCAAATTCCGGAATGTATACAATACTAATAATAACAAAGCAAAGACATTGAAACCTTTATGCCCAACAAGATGGACTGCGAAGATCATGTATTAAAACAACATTAGATCAATATAGTGGTAGGATATATAATTATACTCGATGAACTGAAAGAATATAAAGAATTAGATTATATTACCAATGACCAACAATATATTGCAAATTTATTATTAAAAAATATGAATAAGTCAAATATTGTTTCTATTAATATTTCAAGTTTGATATTTGAAATCCTGGATTTACTTACTTACTTAGTCCCTTGACCGGTTGATCATAGGGGTAATATGAATCGCGGCAACACAAGTTCTTCTCCATCCGTCACGGTTCCGTATAGCCTCCAGTTGTTGGGTCTGATCCATTTCTGACCCCACCCCCATTCCATTATGTTATCCATCCAGTTTTTTCTGAGTCTTATTCTTCTTTCACCGACAACGAAACGTTGTATACATATATCTGTGAGGATTTGTAACAATGTGTGGGGATATATGTGTGTAATACGCACTGTATATATGTATACTGTATACATGTTTATATATATATATATATATATATATATGTATACATATTATAATTATCACCATCATTCATGATTACCATGGTAATAACATGGCAACCTATAAACTAATAATGTCTATAACCCTAAAGGGTTAACCTTATAAGGTTAAAGATTATATTAATATACTACCTAATTAGGTAGTAACTAAGGTTATCATACGTAGATAGCATATACCTGATGTAGTAGTTAATATAGTTTGTAAAGAGTATGGACGCCGGAACAGGGCTGGGGGGGGGGGGTTGCAACCCCCCCTGGCAAAATAATGGAGGGGTTTTGATATCTAAAACCCCCCCTCCCATTTAGGTAAAATGAAGGATTTTTTCTGTATATTATTATAATCTCTGTTATTATATGTTAGCAGAAATTAATAATGATATCATAGACATTAGAGTGAAGCATTATATATCAAATATCTATGCATTTTATATTTATAATCTATTATATTTGCTTATTAATTAAAAAATATAATAAAATTTCCAATATATTATAATTAGATTTAATTTATAGTGAAGAAAAATACTTTATTTCGCTCTTTGTTAGTTTATACATAAATTGAACTATTTATGTTTGTTTAATTTAAACTTAAAATAACATTATTACAAATATATATATGATTTATTCATCTAGGATTATATATATCCTACACAAAGTGACGAAACTATTGCAAATAATCTGAAAAACATCATTATTCGTCTCGGTTTATCCATGTCTAATTTACGCCATCAATGTTATGATATAAGCTTCAATAAGTAAGCTGATATAAAGGAACACAAGCCATGATAAAAAATAACAACCTTTGGCATATTAAAGGGGTATCCCATTACCAGTATTTCTGGAAATGTTTACTAGAAAGTTATAATCTAGCAAGTTAAATACAATTGTAGTGGGATACCCCATTACTTTCCGATAACTTACCGGAAATATAGTAACTTTAATTGGGGTATCCCACTACAACTTGATAGAAAATCAATTTCTACCAACATTTACGAATAATATTTTCGAAAATACTGTTAGTGGGATACCCCTTTACACATATTGTAGTTCTCGTCGATTATATATTATGTTTCTAAATGTTTTGCTCGATGTAAAGATGCACATGCTTCTCTTGTAAAACATCCATAGTGAATTTTATTGGTGTTCAGATATGTTTTTAGCAAATCAGGAAAAGTTAGATATTTTTAAAAAATCTATTGATAATAATAAAACCAGATTCAAACCAATGCTTCCTACAAGGTGGGCAGTCAGATGTCAGGCTATATCAACAGTCTTAAATAACTCTTTAGATATTATAAATGCATTAGAACATTTTACAATGGCAAGCGTAAATATTTCTGAATAAATCGCCAAATCATATTCATATAAGTATACTCCACTAGAAACATATAACCTACATATATTTCATTAAATATAGAATTTGATATATTCACTTTATTAGAAAAATTGGTTAGTTTTACCTATGGTTTATAATAATTATTATTGATTACAGAAATATATATTTATAAATATATTAAACGTATAAGTTTTAAAATATGTTTCCTTAGATAAATGTAATATTATCAAAGTCTACTCTCAATGAATATGTTATTTTACTCATTAATATGTTAATCGATATAGTACAGAACAAATGAACAAATTATCACATTTATTTAGAAAATATTTTAAAATAATCTGGAAGAATAATATCTTATAGATTTATTAATTTAATATTAATTGTTTTTATAGAAACAACAACATTAATAAAAGTATTGATGGTACAACCATGTATGTCAGTGCCCTAGGAGATAAGCTTTTATATGTTAAGAATATTGAAGATGTGGTTAAGGTCACAACACAAATAAAAATATTGGATATCTGCAATGAATTTTTCCAAAGAAATAATTTTAGAAGACATTTTATAAGTATAACATAATATATATACACTATTTTGGGATTTATTCTTGTTATAACATACATATTTCTTTAATCCAGATATATTCATCTTAAGTTTCATCTTTTGTTAATTAATTCAGTATAATTATAATTAGATGTTCTAACATATAAAATAAATCATAATGTACACTCTATTATATATTACAAGATATATTTTACAATAATGACATGCTATAGTATTTAGTTGATAAATTGTACTTATTTCTTAAAACCCCCCCTGGGAAAAACTAGTTCCAGCGTCCTTAGTAAATAGTATAGTTATTGTGTAACTACTAATATATATATATATATATATATATAGAATAGAACATATAATAGCATATATAATAGCATATATAATAGCATATATAATATAATATATAATAGAATATATAATAGTATATATATAAATAGTATAATGGTTTCGACAAGTTTATGGCAAGTTACACCTGTGTATATTCTTAGTTAGATTTGTATCATTTTTAAATGCATTCATATCTGTATTAAAGTAATTATGGATAGGTTATTTAGGCTATGTAATATAGTTACTGTATGTAGTATTCTAAACATAGAGTTAGATCGCACATACTATTAAACAACGATTAATATTCATATTTAAATCGACCGTTAAAGAATGTACGCACCACGCACTGAAATATTCGCGCTTATTAATTATTATCAAACTAGTAGCCGTAAACAATGTCATCAATCAGCGCCATTGTTATCCGCGGTCCATTGTTCTCCACATCAGCCGAGCCTCTACCACTAATCGGTCAACGGGCCTTAATTGCAATTAAGCCAACGAGCGATTTTGATTGGACGAGACAAGTCCACGGTTACGTATATAAGAAAGATGATTCACCGTTTCGTCACCATTTCGGTTTCGTTCACACATACCCACACACATACCCATATACATACCTCACTTCACTCATCACAACATGTCACTCAGCCCCGACGTCAGAACCTGCGTCAACCTTTCAGAGAAGTACTACCCGACTAAACTCGCAATAGGGGAGAGGAAAACCCGCATCAAGTTCAACGAGACGCAAGTTCTCGGCTTGGAGGAGGCCTTCAAGAGGAGCCGCTATCCGGATTACGATCAGCTTTCCGATACCCTACGTATAGGTCTCGGCAGGATCAAGGTAAGTGATAATATAGGATTACTAGTATAGTGTTGGTAGTTATGTTTATCATATGGACAGTTATGTATATCATATAGACTGTTATGTATATCATATAGACAATTATGTTTATCATATAGACAGTTATATATAGTTATACAATTATGTATGTATGTAATTATGAGATTATAATGTAAAAGTACAGCTAATTATCATATATGTTATTCATATACACATATAGGATATATCCTAAAACGTAGTAACGTAATTCTTAGTAAAAATTCATAATTAATTTATAACATTTTATATTTATTTTCAACCCAGGGTTTTTATTAATTATTTTTATCTATGAAAATTTAATAATAGAAATTCGAAAACCTATTATGCTAATAAATAAATACACACTATTTTATTCATTGAAATATTATTTGACTATTTTATACAAAATATAATTACAGAATTTGTACATTAAATATTAGTATATCAAATATAGTCACTTATATACCTAGCATCGTATATGATGTACTAAAACAAATATAAGGATACTATTATGAAATACTACATTGCAATACAAATATATTATAATTTAAAGAATGCTTATACAAATAATATTATATAATAACACGAGTATATTTTCTGTATATAAAATAATAATTTCAATAGTAATGTTTATATAAGTTAACTTCTAATCATAGCTAACATATAGGGCCTATACACATAACCTGACCTAAAGTATGTTATATTATAATTAACAATTTTAAAATATAATCTATTTGAGAAACTATTGAATATTACAATTAATGCGTACTATATAAATCAGAATAATGTTACTTTGTAATGTTCCAAAATAATTAATATTTCTATATGTATTCCTAACATAAAGTAAATTATAAAGTATATATATAAATAAATATATTTATTTTCACATTTTCAAAATATAGTAAATTACTCCTATTAGTAATAATAAATATTGTTACTGAACATTTTAATATATCACTATGTATATATACTACCTATATATGTGCTTACATAAAATTGTTTTTTTGTTGTTTCAATATAGAATTATTTTTATTTTAAAAATATCAATTTTTTATATTTCTATTTGTATTTTTTCAAATATTTATGCATACTTTTATATATTAACCAAATAATTAAAAAAAATATATACTATCATTAATCAATTTTATATTTATAAAATAACTAACACATTTTTGAAAATTATAAAAATTATTTCAAAATGTTCACTGAATTAAAATAAAAGTTTACGAGTTCCCGTTTAACTAAATAGATATAGTGATATTATATGATTTATTTTTTCCTGCTGACAGCTTGGTTTGGCGTATCTAACGTTACGTGTATTGCAATTTTGATAATGTTTTCTCACTTTACTTTGACATATATTAATATCATTTTATATTAAATATGTTGTCATCACGACATTAAGTACTTGTGCTACTAAACTATAGTATGTATGCATGTTCACGATAAATAATATATTATTAATTGTCAGTAGTTTATTATCAACATAACATTATTGTCAAATTTATTAACAAAATTCCAACCAAATAATGCCGCCATATCTATATAATTATTGATAAGCCATATATAATATAATACCAATATTATAATATCATTATTAAACCTACTACCTTACCTACTACTAAAAACTTACATATAAATATATATATATAACATATACAACATATACAACATATATAACATATACACAAATATTAGTAAATATTATAATAATTAGTTGGTATACATATAAACCTAATAAATAACCTACATTATTGTATGTAATTTACATACAATGTAAATATGTATTTCTACCATAAAGTAAATCATAAAGTCATATTTATTTTCACATTTTCCAAATATAGTAAATTACTCTATTAGTAATAATAAATATACTGAACATTTTAATATATCACTATAATATGTGCTTACATAAAATTGTATTTTTTGTTTCAATCTAGAATTATTTTTATTTTAAAAATATCAATATTTTATATTTCCCTTTGTATTTTTTCACATATTTATGCATACTTTTATATATTAACCAAATAATTAAAAAAAATATATACTATCATTAATCAATTTCATATTTATAAAATAACTAACACATTTTTGAAAATTATAAATATTATAAAAATTATTTCAAAATGTTCACTGAATTAAAATAAAAGTTTACGAGTTCCCGTTTAACTAAATAGATATAAATGATTTATTATCAAAAAAATTTAAATAATGTTCAAAAAAAAATATTTGTATATTATATGATTATTTATGATATTAAATTATATGTAATTGAGAAAAATGTTAAAATTTGTATACTTATTTTGTCCTGCTGACAACTTGGTTCGGCATCCCTAACATTACATGTATTGCAATGTTGATAATACTTTCTCACTTTACTTTGACATATTAATATCATTTTAATATGTTGTCATCACGACATTGTATGTGCTACTAGAGTATGTATGCATGTTCACGATAAATAATATATTATTAATTGTCAGTAGTTTATTATCAACATAACATTATTGTCAAAATTATTAACAAATTTAACAAAATTCCCAACCAAATAGTGCCGCCATATCTATATAATTATTGATAAATCATATATAATATAATACCAATATTATAATATAATTATACTACTAAAAACTTACATATAAATATATATATATATATATATATATAACATATTATACACAAATATTAGTAAATATTATAAGAATTAGTTGGTATAAATATAAACCTAATAAATAACTTAAATATATATATATATATATATATATATATATATATATATATATATATATATATATGTAATTTACATAAACTAAATTATTTATTTATTAATTCAAAGATATGAAATACTATTCTAAATTATATACATATATATAGGTATAATTATACCTATATTATTCTATAATTTGCAAATGATTATATGTATCCTAAATGATTTAAATTATTGTATTAACAATTATTATATATATAATATAATAAAGTTGATATAATATTACATCGACTATTTGTTTGTCACTAAGGACATAATGTCCAAAGGTCTAACGAAATGAAAGGAAACTAAAGACTAAACTTTTAGTACTGTCGTCAACGAGGTAACAATCTATTAATTAGGTTGTGATTTTGTTTTTATTTTATAAACTAATCTAACCTATCTATTAATACTAACCCATCTACATAAATTAATATAGGATTTTTTTTAATAGTTTAACTAATTTTAATTTTCATTAAATTATTTTACATATATGTTATCGCTATTATAATAATTAATAATATATTATCATTTATAATCTTTATTAAAAATGTAAATATATATATATATATATATATATATATATATATATTTACCTAGTATTTATTTTACTTAAGGGGAAGTAGTGATGTTAACATTTATAAATTACATATTTTATTGTTTATAATATTTATATTTTATATTTAACATTTTGTATTTTAATATGTTTAATTGCATATTGAGGATATTTCTAGCATAACATTTTTTTAATAATATTTTTAAATAATAATATTTTCAACAAATATGTTTAAATAATTTATAATATAATATAATTATAATGTCCATATAAAAATTACATTAAAAAAAAATAATAATAATAATAATATTAAAAAAAATAATAATAATAATATTAAAACAAATAATAATATAATATTACTTAAATATAAATAACTAATGTCCAAAAATCTAATACACATTCTACAAAGTATGTATAAAATAAGAAATATATTGTATTTTATTTAATAATATATTAATAGACTATTTAAATTAAATGTTATTTAACTATTATGTTTAGGTATACCTTGATATTATAAAAATTACTCTAAATTATATATAATTATATATATATATATATGTTTATATAATATATGATATATACATATATAACGTATATGTATATACGTAGTACCTTTATGATGGTACCAATCCATATAAAGGGAAATTAATTAAAATAATTCATTTTATATGAAAAATTACTGAAGTGAAATACATTCGATATCCTACAAAATACGTGTGCAACATTCACGTTATTATTAGTATTAATGTACTACCTACTTCCCCTGAGTTATTTACATTGAATGTATATACATGTATATATTATATAGAATATATCTACTTTCAAATCATTCTTAACATTCTTACATTATTTTAAAATATAAAATATACAATCGATATTTTTACATTTATAACAAATATTATTAACTTATATGAATTCATTAAATACATAGATTACCATATATATTTATTATAATAAAAGTGATGATCTATAATTATATATTATAACTATTATTATTATTAAAAGGTATGGTTCCAAAATAAAAGAGCTAGATTCCCTACGAATACAGATAAACTGACGCTAAAATCGAAGGCCGCTAGAATATGTTCTAAACCGAAACCGAGCTTTAAACTCGATCTTTCATCGTTCAGACTGGTGGAAAAACGCTTAAAACGAGAACAAAAACAACAAGTACAACATCAAGAAGAAGACGACCAAGGAGAAGATGTTGACGTATGCGGGCTAATCGAGTTAGACCGCAATCTTCCTCTTGACCTGCGCACTCCAGAATCTAAAACCAGATGTAAACGCTATACCTCTTCCCCGTCAGTGTTAAACACCGCCGTCAATCTGTCACTGTCTAGAACCACGCCCACTTATGACTCGGAGAATACTTCTATTTCGTCCCCGATAGTTCGCCGCGTTGATCCGATGTCATTGGCGTCGCCGTTACAACCGGTTTGGTCTCCAGTTTCTCCGTTTCCCTGGTCGCCCGTTACCAGAACTCCGCTCGCGTACGATTACTCACCGCTAGGGGCGCTGTCGTCGCTCTATGGTCGTCCATCTTTTCCGATGTCGTCTCCTTTCCTACAAGATTACGTAAGATGTAACAGCAACAGTATTGCGTCATCGCCGCTATTCTATAATCAGTATTAACGTTACGCAATCAGTATTATGCAACCAGTGAATGTTATTCTGTAAATACTACCCACTATTTAATTATGTCATATTATATAACTGTGTACATACATTAATACGTGATATCATACATTATATGTGTAATCGTGTGTTTATGTGGAGTATCATTTTGTATATATTTGTATATATGAATTATATAATTTAGCATTCATGTATAAATGTACATTATTCAATTTGTAAATACGTTTATACTATAAACTATATGTATAGTATATAATATTGTATATATGTTAATATGTACATTATATAATTGTGTATATATGTCTATATGTACTTTATACATATTTGTGATGTGCAATATTATTATATATGATATACTTTATTATGGTTAATATTGTAATACCTTTGATAATTGTATATAATTCAAAAATTAAATAAAAATAAAAATTTATAAATATAACTTATTAAATATCTTTCTTTTATACGGGGGTTTATCCACAATCCATATGTGTATGTTACTCTACTACAACGTCGGGGCCTACGAACTGTATATCTAAACCCAACCCCAAACCCAACCCACCATGTTAGTATAACAATATAAAAACACGTCTGGAATACTCCTGTAATATTCTTCCTATATGTATACATCCATTAGTACGACACCTTCAACTATAAACTTCAAGATACTTCTATAACCATATTTATTTAATGTACACAATTAATTTCACACATGGACAGCCGATTGCTTTTTAAGCACAGTTTGCAGTCCGAAAACCCAAAAATGTAAAATATATAACAGATATCTATATAGATAGATATTGTTTATTAGAATAGTTTAATTTCACTCTTTTTTAATTTAGTATTCATTTTAATTGTCTATATTCGTTATTTAAATGGCTTCAAAATAATACCTTTTTCTTTTCAGGTTGTTCAAGTCTCTGATTACCGACCCATAAATGATTATTTGTAATAACTTATTAAATATATTTATTTGTAATTATGTAATTAGGATAATATTATGGCAATGAATAATGTGGATATTTTTAATTTTTGATATCATTATATTTACAAGAATAAACAGGGAATAACAGGGGTCGGTAATATATTATCCTATAGGATATATGTGCCTAATACCGACCCCCTTCTCCTATTACCAACCCCCTAAAATAATCGTGGTATTAATAATTGTAATATTATAATATCCAATAAAAATAGTAGATATACTAAAATATAATTAATTATAACATGCACGCAATTTATTTATTATTGAATTTATGTTTTAATAGTAATATTAAATTTAAACTATATAGTAATTATATTAAAATAGTGTATATTATTATTTAATATTTATTTATTAATCAATATGTATATAATCTAATGGAATCATGAATCCTAAATCTATTTCAATGATACACAAACAACTTACGACATAATTTGAAGTAAAATACCGATATATTTTGATTGAATATTATAAATCACATGCATGGGGTCGGTATTATGGTAATTTAGGGAGTCGGTAATAGGAAAATCATATGGTTAGCTATAATTAAGATATATTGGTTAATAGTTAATAACATTATTTTTTTTAAATAATTGTTATAAACATATTGATCTACAATATTTTGCGCGTATTAAGTTTTCTTTTAATTAATAAAGTATTTACAATGATTTAAAAAAAGTTATTATTCAAATATTTAAAAGTAAAAAAAAATATTACATTTTATAAAATAACAATTGTAGGATTGAATATTTTCAAAGACAAAATACTTATTCATATTTATCATTACATTATAAATAGTTCATGTATATATATACTTTTTTATATCTCTTATAGTTACTTATATACGAGAGGGGGTCGGTATTAGGAAGGGGTCGGTAATCGGAGACTTTCCCCTATATATAATAATATAATAACATAATACATAAAAATGTTTACTACCAGCTTAGATAATCATATTAAAGCATTATATGTAATCAGTAACACTCTGGAACAAACCCCGACAAACACCATCGAATTGGTCTATTCAAATATGTATTTAAATACTATTTAGAAGTTTACTATTCGTTTGTTAAAACCTGAATGTTATAACACGAGCATATTATAATGCACATTAGATCCATTTTATTAGGTACAACTTATAAAAAATTAAATTTTTAAGTGAAATTAAGTTACTGCAGGATAACATGAAAGACTAAACTCCGCCAAAAATAAAATAACTAAATACAAATATGTGACTTAGTATATATATATATATATATATATATATATATATCATATAATATATGTATTCTATAGGAAAGTATTCATACTTCGCTGAGAACATATTGGGACATTCGAGGGTTATTTTTATTTCAATATATATTGATTCAGAAAAACTTTACATATGAAAATTCTAGAGAATTAAAAATATTAAGATACAATTAATTTGAATAAATCAAAAATCAATAACTTTTGTATTATTTACCTATTATTGATTGATTTATAAGGTAATATAATTTATTACGTTTTTCGCTTTAAGAATGATGATTAAATAATTTATATTATATCTTAATATTGAATAACGTAGTATACAATTTGTATAATTATATATTGAATTTAGCATAAGCCGTCAAATAATATATCGCCAAATATCGGACGTTCTTGGAAAAACCGCGGAGTTCAGGAATTCACCCCATTTTTTGTTCTCTTATATTGTAAATGTAAATACTGTGTATATTTATATGTTAAAAATATATTCATATTTATTTGAATTATGCTACGTATTATAAAAATCCAATTAAGTATAGTTATTTCCCCTACCCGACCCATATCAAACATTGTTATGTTATATTTGATAGTACTTACTTCTAGTTTTTTTATAAATTCACTACATAATAAAGTCGCTAAAATAGTAACTACACCCTATATTCCCTATTCGTTATTTAATAACAATATATACATATACTATTATATTATCTGCCTATATAGAGGTAGTATACTACTATATATGCTACCATATATTACAATATCCCCTCAATATATAATCTAAGATTCAAATTCTTAAAATGCTATATTTAACTAAAGAGCTCTAGAGCATTTTTTTTAACTATAGTTACATATTCGATATATTAATATACCTCCAATACTGTAAATTCCATTGGCACCGTACAGTGTACGCCATATTCTCCTATATTAAGCCGTACTATTTGTAAATAAAGCAATCCCTCATGACTCTGCTAAAATCCCTACGAACACTTATATTACTAACTACTACCACTATACGCTCAACCAATACACTCCTAATGTTACTATAGTTATAGGTATATCTCTTCTATCAAGCTTCACTACTTGCGATTAAAGCAATCCACCGTGATTCTGTATAATATAGTGTACATGTACGTGTATAAGTGTGTGTAGGGATGTTATCAGAGTCACGCTATCAACCATTACCACTATAGTGCTATATATACATGATCCACTAATACGCTACTACCTCAACTACCTCTTAACTCAACTCATATTCAACTAACAATCGAACATGTGCAATATCCGCCACATACTATTGGAATATACTTGCATACCACCCTATGACATAATACATCCATATTTCAAATAACTACTGAATTAATTTTAAATTAAAAACATCAACGTTACTTAGGATACGTCACCTGTATACAGACGGCCGATTGCCTTATAAACACACGTTGTAGTCATAGAAACCGACACATATATAATGTAAATATACTACATATATAGACAGCTGAATAATATGTGTGTATATATATTCATACATGTATATATGTTAGGTATATGTATATTATATATTGATATAATTAAAATTTTAGTAAAATATATTTTAAAATTTTTATTTATATTAAAATATTTTAAACATTTTAATTAATTATTCAATATAATGCCTGATTATAAATCGTAATAAACATTATTATTAATTCTACTCAACATACTACATCGTTATATTTTAACTGCCATTCTTATTATATAACAACAAATATGTTCGCTACAAGAGCCTTGGGATCGTTGAACAAGGCTCTCATCATCGCAGCCCCTATAGCTCTGATAGGAGGTATGCTATACACGGGCTTTAAGTATAGCCTCACTGCTCCTGTTATAACAACACTGCCAGTCTATGTTACAGATCTGCCCGTAGTAACAGATCTGCCTGTAGTTACAGTTAAAGATAAGGAGACACATACAACAGAGGAGATATGCCCTCCCGATCATAGTATTGTGGTATGTATTGTATTTAAAGTATTACGTAATATTTATGTTATATAATAATGACGGGTGTAGTTTGTTATAGCTTAGTATAGTATCGGTATGTTTGCATACTATAAATAGTACACTTGACTAATAATAGTATATAATCATTCGTGCGTTAACTGTCTACATCACTTTAGGATACCTAATATTTATAATAATTATGATTATATTAATTTTTTGTTGATTTTACATTATATATATATCATATTTACAAGTTCAATATATGATACAGGGTGCGTTTTTTGTAACGTACCATAGTACCACATGCAAACTCAAGTGGGTCAGTGGTAATAACTTTTCGACATCCCATCCCATCGTACCACAGTACCATAGTACCACAGTACCATAGACCTACTTGAGTTTACATGTATAAACATACATTATTGGTGCGTTTTTTGTAACATACCACAGTCCCACAGTCCCACTCGAGTGTACATGTATAATCATACAAGTGGTACTGTGATACTGTAGTACGTTACAAAAAATGCACCCATAGTTTGTGTATCAAAATTGATATTAAGTTGACATTAATTATAATGACATGAATGTAATAAGTGTGGTTACTAATAACTATGGTTACACCCTACCAACATATACATTGCATTACCTTATTCATTTCAGGGTACGTTTTTCGTAACGTACCACAGTCCCACCTGTATGCTTATACATATAAAATCAAGTGGAACTGTGGTACTGTGGTATGTTATAAAACATACGAAATATCCCAACATACCACAGTACCACTTGAGTTAAATTCGTGGGCGTTTCAGATGGTTCATTGGAAACATCAATATAAATAAACGCTCCCTATATCTATATCTAGGATGGTAATGTGGTACTGTGGTAATGTGGGACTGTGGTACTGTGGTATGGGACGTTGAAAGATAGTACCACAGTCCCAATTGAATTTGCATGTATAAGCATATTGGTGGTACTGTGGTACGTTACAAAAAACGCACCCTTTGGGTGCGTTTTTAGATTAATTGTATTAATTGTCAATACATTAGAATATATAGGACTATTAATTAGGAATAGGAAATACATAGATTCCTATTTATATATTATAATATTTAGTATAATAAATTAATTAATTAAAAAAATTAATAAAATTAATAACGGATAACGATGTCATCATAATTAATACACCATTAGTACACCAATATATACATATATCTATATATATATTCGTCTAAACATACTTTAATTAGGTGGTGCGCGGCGGGCTCGTACGCCGGGGCCGCAGGCCGAGCCGTCCCCACCTCGACGTTAGCGGATAGGAAAATATTTTTTTTTAATTGAGGTGTGATTTTTTTTCAAAATTTTTCAAAATCTCTTTCCTATAAAAGTCTTTTTCCGTAAACAATCTCAACAAAGTGTATACTTAAATTAAAATAATGCTCGATTTGAAATTTTTTTTTGCCAATGTAAATATATGAGGTTAGCTACCCTAAATATATTTAGGAATACGTATTATGCGCACACTCATTTTCATCTACGGGCAATATTTCTGGTTGTATTTTGGGTTTTTATCGTTACAATTTAATATTTTATATTTTATATAAATTCAAATAATTAAAATTCGCGAACGCGAGATCCGTTTTCCGTAATGAAAACGTCAGGTGATAAAGTGGGGCAGCGGGGGTAACATGAATGATTTACTTTTTTGAATATTTATTCGCGTGATACCAATAATCGTTAAATAGTGTCATTTTTAAATCGATTTACGTAATCGAAAAATAAATTCGACGCAAATTTTTAATAACAAACTTAATCGTGAATAATTTGATGGTAAATAATTTCGTAAAAATTAGTTTCTTTAATTTAGAATACATTACGTAGATTTACGTTTTATTGTTATTTTATGTTATAATAGTATATACATAATCGTATACTTAATCATTAGAATAATCATAATTTTCCAATATATTAATATAAGGGTAGCGTATATTAATGTACGTAATAAATAGTCGTATGTATATAATACATGGTTTATATATATATCATATATAATATATGTAAGTTTTAATATTGGTAAGCTGCATTACTTCACGCGTAAACATATACAAATATAGTGATATGTGTGTGTGGTCATTGATATTTGGAGTATTAGTTATTTTCACAGTTTTGGTTAGGTTGGGTTAATTTTTAATTTTTGTAGGTTTTTTTAAGCTACATTACTTCCCGAGTGAGCCTATAAAAGCATATTTATTTATATTGTTATATTCACAGTTGTGGTTAGGTTGGGTTAAGTTTTAATTTGTGTAGGTTTTTTTAGCTGCATTACTTCACGAGTGAACTTATAAAATCATATTTATTTATATTATTATTTTCACAGTTGTGGTTAGGTTGGGTTAAGTTTTAATATTAGTAGGTTTTTTTTAGCTGCATTACTTCCCGAGTGATCCCTATAAAAGCATATTTTTACAGTTGTGGTTAGGTTGGGTTAAGTTTTAATTTGTGTAGGTTTTTTTAGCTGCATTACTTCCCGAGTGATCCTATATAAACATATTAATACAAATTCCCAAGTATATCACAAAGTGAACATTACGATCGAACACGGGCTAAGCCGGGCCCCGGCCACCTAGTATATATATATATATATATATATATATATATACTGAGAATACGTATTAATAAATATAGTATATTAAATATATAACATATAGGTAGTATACATTATCCTATTATTTCATAGCTATATATAACCTACTGTTAAATATCTATATATGCATAGTTACAATACATATACATTAGCGTACACTACAATTCAATACAGCCCGCTAAACCTAAGCAACCCCTGTGGTATCTGATGGAAGCCGCAGCTTGGTACTACCGCACTGGGAAGTACGGCCATGCAGAGGAATACTACTCACGGGCTATACAGTTGTACGATGATAACGGATCACGAAAGTTGGCGAGGTGTCATCGTAAACGTGCTGCCGCTCGAGAGAAACTCGTTAGTGACACGGTAGCGACACCTATCTCCATGGCAACGTAGCCTTATAAGGAGCGTTACTACCTAATGTTTATGTAATGTACGCTATTTATGGGTAGGTACTTAGTACATACTAATTAGTAAAACAATAATAACTTTATTTTATCGATGTACTATTACTTTTAAATGTATTTATAGAGTAGTATATTTACTATTTCTAAAACTATAACTACAATAGTATTACCAAAACCATTTCGCGATTTTACGTGTTAATATATAGGGAATACATATATGTACCTACTAGTAGTAGGCTACTATAGTAGGTTACTACCAACTATATTTCAAAGGAAAGATATAACACTTACGCGAAAACGTGTAATTCTATTTTGTATACAAAAACCAACAGGGCCACCTTTAAATGCTTAATTTATGGAACTATGTGTTATTCATAATGTACATTTGTAACGAACTATACACTTTTAACATGTACAAATAAAATGCCCTACAGTTTTATTTATATGATGACAACTAAGTGTTCATTACTAATAAATAACAAAGCAATAGGATATTTTTGTTTAAAATGCTATACATATATATATATATATATATATATGTTCAGATATATCTATGTGGCTAATAAAAGCTAATTTATATTGCATGTAATTTAATATAGCAATGAAAACATTGTAGTATGCAAATCTCGGCAACCTAAATCTATTTCAGTGATTTCGATATAACTAGCATGCTAGCTGCGGGATACTTGAATACTAATCAAATTGAGTTAAACAATTCAGTTTAATTTAAAAATTGCGATATTTATACAGTATGATATCCTGTCCTCGATGATATCCTAGTGGTAATTATTCAAAGCAGGTTTCCCTTTTACGATTTGCAAACCTTATTTAAAGCGATATATTGTGAAACTATTAAAGCCTATAGGCCTATATATAGACTTAATGGCTTATAGGAATTTATATATATATATATATATATATATATATATATATTATGACGGTATACCCCATCGGGCGTAACTCCCTTACATATCTATATAAATAACTAGACTAGGGTTGTCATGGTTTTGACTCATATCTAGATATTAAGATTATAATCTTATAATTATAATTAATTATAATTTAGATTTTATTTTTCTTAAAATTAGCGATATGACGAACAAATATGAAATATTAAATAAATATATAATTATATTATATATATTATTAAAAATATATGTGTTAAAAGTAATGCCCTAATGACTAGTGGTTGTGATACATTGCACATGCCTACGATATACTAACATACAAAGGCTTGTCAATCTAGCTAATGAACAATAGTTCATTATAAATATATTTAACTTTGTGCTGATCTTCGCTAATCTCACACACATGTGTGAATGTGTGAATGTATCATATTCAAACATACACAGATAAATACAACTACTACTATAAATGATATATTAGAGTATTAATAACATACGATTCAATACAGAACGCTAATCCAAATATGTACCTGTGTGAGATAATGGAAACCGGAATGACTGATTACACGGATGGAAAGTACGACCGTTCTGTACGATTGTTCACAGTGGGGATACAACAATGCCCCGAACACAGCTGCCGCGAGATGGCGATGTGTTATCAGTACAGGGCCTCCGCTTACGAGAAACTCGTTAGTTATAGTTTTATATATATATGTTAATTATATTTATGATATGTTGCTATTTAAAATTTAAATACATAATAATTAGTAAAATAGAAATATAGATATTTTATATCGAAGCCTACTATTACTTTTAAATTTAAATATTTAAGTATTTTTATTAATATTTCTAAAAATATAACTATAATAGTATTACTTTAACTGTATATCTCCTAAAGCGGGTTTCCCATTTACGATTTGCGAGGATTAAAGCGATATGTTGTCAAATAATTTAAACATATGTTAAACAAAAAATATGTTTAAACAAATTATTAAAAATACAAAATATTTTCAGCACATTGTAAAATATAATTAGATATATTTAAAATATTTAAAATATCTAAAATTTTAAATGATTGAGAATCTATATTATTCTTCAAAAATTTCATAAATTTAGAGTTGTAACGAAAAAATCAGTTTTTTGTTTATAATTAAAAATATAAATATTAAAAAAAATTATACTCATATGAATTAGAATTATATTGATTAACATTTCATAAATTAATTATTTTTTGATTGGAATTATATTTTATGAGATCTCTAGGGTGTCGATATTACGTGCATGTCGACATTATAGCACTATTCCTACCTATAATATCGTCACAATGAAATTTCAACAAATATAATTAATAGGAATACGTCCGAAAACATTAAACATGATTACTTCGGTATATATTGCTATTAAATATATGTGTCAACTTATTTCAGTAGATTATATGTGCATATATTATATTGTGACACATGCGCATTATATACGCTGATATAAAACAATGTAAACTTATAACTAAATTATACATATGTGGTTATATGTGCCTATTTTGAATATGACGACTTCCTCCTCTATTCAATTAATCGATTACGATAAATATAATTAACAATGATAGCGGATAATTAATCTATTATAATAAGGGGCAATTGTCTTAATAATCAACACTGCTTCTATAATTACCCTGACATTGCCTAAATCTGATAATAATAATAATTAATGGTTATTAATATAACACATTATAATTATAATTTCTATAATCCTAATAAGTACGCATTACACTATTAACGTATGGTATGTAAAGTAATATAGCATACACTCACCAGGGTGAGATGTCTAAAGTGATAGAAGACTGTAGCAGTTCGTTAAAGTATAATCCACGGTGCGTAGAATCATACAACAGGAGATCGAGAGCCTATGAACATCTCGACATGTATGAAGAAGCTCATAACGGTATACATTATATAATACATTACATAACACCCCCTCGCATTCACTCACCGCTAAATCCACCTATTATTCACCAACCTATATAACTTATCTCATAGCTAAACCACGCCCCTTAATTCACATCCGTAGCGATACTGTTACTTAACTGCCACGCCCCTATTCATAACTTTATTTAATCCACTTAATTCACAATGCTATATTGTTGCCTACACGTATATTAGGCTACCATCCTAGCATACCTGTCCACTCCCAGTCCTTCTATAGTACACACAGTTCATGTGTCATCTCTATATAATTATATTATGATATATATATATATATATTATACATTTATTATGTTTCTTTATTTAATTGGGTTTATTTTATTGTTGTCTTTGTTATATATTTATTGAAAAATACCAATACCTTCTATACCATCGAGGTTATAGGAGTTATTGAAAATACACACTGATATCCATAACTATGCTTTGTTCTAATACACAAATTATCTATATATATATGTATATATATATTCATATATAAATACCTCTGTTATATCTATTCTTAAACTCTGCTTGTATCATATAATATATATTCACTAATATATACTATGACTTTATTTAGATTTAGCATTCAATTATATATATAATATATAATATATAATAATTTATTAAATCATGTTT
Source organism: Osedax fenrisi (assembly GCA_964019155.1). Classification (NCBI taxonomy): domain Eukaryota; kingdom Metazoa; phylum Annelida; class Polychaeta; order Sabellida; family Siboglinidae; genus Osedax; species Osedax fenrisi. The sequence goes on from OZ025244.1 coordinate 36,550,696, forward strand.
TACATTTTGTTATGAATTTTATAAGTACTTTAAAAATTTAAATTGTGTTATATATATAATTGAATTGATATCTAATACTAAACATATAATCATACATATACAATCAGTACTATAGTATGATTCACATATATGTGAATGTCAGGAACTAATATCTATCCTTGACTCTGTATATGTGGATATAGTACGTGTGCACTATTAGTCATGGACCTAGCCTATATCTTACATACATACACTTTAATACAGACAAGTCTCTAGAGAAATTCCTACTAGATAATAAAATGCCCGAGGTTAACGATAAATGTGAAGCTCTACTGCGGATAGCAAGTATAAGAAAAGCTAGCTCCTTTATCAAGGTTACTGTATAACATATTTGTATTGTGGCAATATAGAACATATCTATTAATATGCACTTTCTAATAATAGTTAATTTTAAATTAGTATATAAATATATTAATAACTATTTTATTAGTATATATATATATATTCAATTAATTAAATAAATATACTTTCTTTATATACTAGTTATATATGTATAACCCACATATTATAATGAATACATATATATGCATACATCCATCACTACTATAGTCACGAGCTCCAAGAATGCCGGCCTCCAGATATGTGAAGAACTATCTGGAGTCCTTTTATAATGACCCTATAACCCCGGCATTCATAAATAGGTTATTTGTCTTGTCACTTATATATTAAATAGTTAATATAAATAATATAAATATAATATATACTCATATAAATTATATATTCTATATATGGTAATGTATTAGTAATATAAGCCAGTAAATAGAAAGTAAAACATACAAATATTTGCAATTTTAATGTGAATTCAAAAAATTCATTAAAATATTAGTTATGTTACATAACTAATACAATTATAAAGCGTAAATTAATATGTAAATACACCTATTACAATATGTATTTTTTATATTCTATTTACTGTAAAAATAGTCATAGAAATTAACTATTATATTGACATTTCTTTTCTGAGTCATAAAATTATGTTGAGTATTATCCATTAATTTAACTCATTATGTCAATTTATAAGACCTGAACAGAATTAAAATTCATTAATTTACTTTAATGAATATATTTTATATAAGGGAATATTATTTTACAATATTTATAATAATATAAAATATAATAGGTTAATCTTTTTTTAAAGTACATTTATATATGCTAAATATTAATAAATTATTTGTAATATGTAATATAGGTTTATAATTAAAATATTCTATTTGTTATAGTCATTATTATTATTATTATTATTATTATTATTAATATATATCTATTATTACATACCAATGAAACATCTACAATATAACTGACCTCCAGCAACAATAATGCCCGTATTCAGTAGCCATCAGAGTGATAGAATAAACACTGCGATGCTCTCCAGTGATTACTCCAGCATTGAGGGTATAGTGCAAGAAGAGATGGGGCAGTTGACCTCAACAACCTCTACACATCACCAGCTGCTGCTGTCTCCTAAGCAACAGTATCTTACACTGGTACGGGCCACCTTCCTGCTCCTTAGCGGTGACCTTGAAACATGTAACGAGGCCCTGGATACAATCATAGGCGTTAAGGATATACAACCCGAAGTTAGTACATGTATTACCTTCATTCGTAATGGTGGTGTGAAGTGTGTGTATTTGTATGGGTACAAATGTATGTTTCTCTATGTTTATTTGTATGGGTATACCCATATTTTTATAAACATAAATATTTACTATAAAATTACCTGCTATTATCCTTCCTACCTAGAAATAATATGTCTCCTATATATTTATGTTTCGGCAACTAGTATCTGTTTACTAGATATGTATACAATTTTATACTAGATACTAGATATGCATCTATTTAGGGACACTAATATATCTTAGCTCGTATTATCGCATATATAGCTACTTTTATTGATGATATATAATTCATGCCCTCGCTTTTTATACACCGATCTATATAATCTTTCACCCCAAACTAAATTAGTAGATTTCTTAGAAGATACATCTACCTTTCTTGTCTCCGAAGTTCAAATATCATTCTACATTATCATGACCTTACTTGACCTTGCATTAATATATGCTATTATTTCATACGTAAAAGTATATCTATTGTTGCCGTTTACACCTGGCAATCATTTGTATTATTGATTCCACTTAGATTTATTATTTATAGAATCATGCTGAATTTTTAATTTATAAACGATTTATAAAAAATCATCAAATGTATATATAACTGCCTGCGTGGCTCAGTTGGCTAATCAGACACATAATCAGTATGATGTGAGACCCATATTATGGGTTCAAACTATGTGCATTACAATTAAAATAACAAAAAACCAAAAACAATATATATATATAATATATTATATAATATGTTTAACATTAAATAAACCTACATTAATAGTTATGATATTATAAATAAACTACTTTAACATAGTAATATGTACGTAATATAATCTATTAATCACACCGCCACACTCACAAACAAACACACTCACATACACATACACACACACACACATATGTAACACCCCTACACTACACATAGTATAGACACGAGCAGGGTTAACATACATTAACCCTTACCCGTGTCCTATAATTAGATAGAATGTAACGCACTTCTAAAGCGTGCGTCTATGCATATCCTTCACGATGACCTTGACCAGGCATACTATGATATTGAGGAAGCCATGAAGATATGCCCACACAATGCTGACACGTATTACCACCGTGCCCAGGTTTATACGCACTACTACATACACATATTTCGTATTCATTAAATTCAATTAATTTAAATATTCTCTAATTTACAATTTATTCGTTTAGGTATACCTATATGAAGAATCATATATTTTATATATACTATATATTTACTAATTAATATGTATTAATAAATATGCTATAAAGTTAAACATAATGCATATTATCGTGACAACAATGTTAATAGTTGCATATGAAGATGTTAATGGGAGAGAAGGCACTGGTGGATTACAGGAAAACTTGCTCTCTTTCGCGTGATTTTGTCGCTGCTCGTGCGCAGTACTGCTCTGCAGGTATGTGTCGTATTCTTATTTTATATACGACAATATATTAATACTTAATTTATATATTATATAACAAATAATATTTTAAATTATATTCACATATTTACACGCATACACTCATACATATATATATATATATATATATATATATATATATATATATATATATATAATTATCATTATTATTTAAATAAATAGTATTTTAAAAACATGTTTTATGCATAGAAAATATAATTATAATTAAATGTTTATGAAATTAAAATACAGTTTCAAAATCCGCTGCTGTAAAGAAAGACCACCAATTAATAAAACAGTGTAAAAGAGAATTTGTGAAGTTGATTTCAACATTTCCCTCATCTGCAATCGTTCATACACTGTACGCGCAGGTAATTATAGATGTAATAGTATTAACCTGTAACTTATATTAATGCGTATCCACAACCAACTTAATAATTAAAAAGTTGCAATCTTCCATCTAGTATTCGAGATATTACATTGTAATCCGTGTATTAATGGTGTAAGTTTATATTATTATACGTTCTATACACTTAGGTACACTATAACCAATATCTACTACCACCAATAACCTACATTATAATTATGGTTTTAATATCTGTAACATATCGGTTATGTATGGTTCTGTATGTAAAATTCACTATGCTATAGTTTGTTATGTGTGTACATATTGTGATCATATCAATAGTATAATGATATATCTTAACTTTAGAAGATTACTCATCATTAAAGTGTACTATATATAATATTATACATTTTCTCAATATTCTCAATATTCTCAATATTTAAATTATATATTTTTAAAATATAAATCCATAAATTGTATTGACAAATAGTAATACAAGTTGTGATACATAGTTTATTGTTTATATGATATACACATACATATAGCTCGTATCAATACAATATAGTTTACATTACTATTATTACTACAGGTTTTGGTGGATGAAGGGAGTTACGAGGAAGCTGAGGATCAGTTCGGTGCTTCGTTAGGCATTAACACAGATGATATAGAGGTCCTCTGCCACACCATGTTAGTCATTAGTGTATATTCATTAGTTTACATACAATGCTGTTCTTATATTATACACACACACTTGTCTATGTTTGTGCGTATATTTAAATGTATCAATATAATTACTAATGATCTATATTTGATATATAATAATATTATTAATATATTATTATTATTTAGGCCAAATTTCAATAGACTACATACATTTATTATATTCGTAACCTATATATGACTCAATATATATCATATGACTTAAATCTTCAAATACAATCACATATTAACAATTAACTATATTAATTGATAATTGTCAGTAGGAGACGTGAGGGTTTTGGTCGATGCCAATATAATCACAATGGTAATAGATATGACAATATTTTACATTAACGAACTGTGTGTTATGTTAATGTCAACTAATATTTTAAGAACATTTTTATATAAATTTAATATATTGAAATTATTATCGATTATGTAAAAAGTGAATTTTCTGCTATATTATTGTATAGAAATACTAGCATAGAAATAATGGTCAAATGTTACATAAATAATATATAATTAATTACAATTATTAGTGTATTAAATATTATCATATCATTATAATAAATATTCGAATTAGTTAATTTAACTAACATTTTATTTTTGAGTATATATGGCTACAAGTATTAACACATTCGGAACTATCGACCAAAACTAACTTACCCATCACATACCATATTTCACCGATATTTACGAGTAGTATTGTAACTGATAATATATAATGTTATTATCATAATATACAAATTCGAGATAACTATTTAGTAGAATAATATCTTTTTAATAGTAATTCTAAAATTTAAATTCTAAGATTCAATTGAATATTAATATTCACGGAATACTGGCTATAGACAATACTATAGTATAGCGAGTGCTAAATTTGATCGACTAAACCCCCTTACACCCCTATAACCTTCACTGTCCCCTTGTACTATATCTATACACTTATTGCATTCGTGTATTCATAATAAACAATCAGTAACGTTACCCTATAACCACTGTATGTAGAGTTATGTTCATCCAGTGGCACAACGACAAAAAGAAGAGCATATATATGCTAGAGGAAGCTGCGCTAGTAGACAAGACCTCAACGATTGCACTGAAACTATTGGCCACTGTTCATCTGCAGAAGTTATTACGTAACATTATTATCACACTTAATACAATATATATTTATATATACTTAATATTAATTCATTCATTTTGAATTGTATGACCATTTATTATTATAAATACACACATTTTAAAAATATCATCAATAGAATTACATTTCATTTATAATTGTATTTTATTGTATATGTAATATAATGGTATATGTAATATAATACATATACTAGTATTAAAATGTATAGATAATATCAAATTATTGTATATTAATATGTTGTATATAATTAATAGTCAATATCACTATATTATATTTTAATGATACCATTAACAAAGATTTTGCCAAGCAAATATATAACACTCCCTATCTACGCAACATGATTATTATTAATATATCCCGCTGCTATTAGCAGTATCGAACTCGATTTAGGTTTGCCGCGATTTGCATACTACAATATTGTCATTGCTCTATTAAATGATATGCAATATAAATTAGATTTTACACCACATAGATATTTATAGCATTTAAAAGCAACATATCATATTGCTTTGTTATTTATTAGTAATGAACACTTAGTTTTCATAATAAAAATAATAATTTAAAGCATATTATTTTTCATTTTAAAAGTGCATAGTTTGATACGAATTTACATTATAAACAATACATAGTTCCGAAAATTGACCCTATATAGGTGGCGCTGTTGTTTTTTGTATACAAAATAGAATTACAATATTGTGCGTGAGTGTTATATTTTTCATTAGATAAATCTTTGCCATTAATATCCTCATCTAATCAACATTTCATTATATTCACATATTCGTAATAGCGGAAACAATAATGAAGCCTTGGCCTGCCTAAGAAAAGCTGAGGAGAGGTGCCTCCAGGAGGAAGAGGCCAGGCAGGTGTATAGCCTGATGCTAGCCGCCCGAGCTCAGGCTAATATTGACATTTTAAGGGCATAAATAGGTTTACCTTTTATATATAATATCGTATCATATACATACACTTATTATATATCTTTTATATTTACATACTTATTATTTAATTTAAATACATAATTAATCATAAATATAATTAACAGTACAACTGTCTTGGACCTCTCGCTTCCTGCCCCACCAGCCTTGGAGCTCACACTTGCTGACTCACAAGCCTTGGAACCTTCACCTCCTGCCTCACTAGCCTTGAAGTTCATACTTGCTCACCCACTAGCCTGGGAATCCCCACTCTTGGGCCTACAATCTAGGAGCCCTCAGCCCTAGCCCCATAGACTAGGATCCCCCATCTTCTGCCTCACTAACATTGGAGCCCTCACCTCCTGCCTCACTAACATTGGAGCCATAACCTCCGTATCTGTCATCCACTGATGTGCTGTTACCATGGAAACATCCGGGGTTATACTCCTCACCTATGCGGGAGAATAGGCAATATCCTAGAATAGGATATCGAGGAAATGACATATTCAATATTTATCAGCAATACTAACTTTTATATTATGCAATATATTATTTTCGGAAGTATATTTCATTGATCTCCCGCCAGATTATATGTACATATACCAGACATATTTATTTATTTGAAAAATAAAACTTGCATTAATTATATAATATGTGTATTTATTAATAAATATACTACCAATATATAAATATAATACAATATAATATGAATTTATTTATATATTCTATTTGAATTAAAATATGCATTCTATATTATATATGTGTCGACATTCTATATAATACAGCACATATTTTATGATATTATAATTTAGACTTAATAATATTGAAATCATCAATTCAAACATATTTAATCATTTTATTTTATATGTTTTCACTGATTTATATAGTAATTCAAATATATATATATATATATATATATATATATATATATATATATATATATATATATATATATATACCTATACGTCTATAAACTAAATTCAATATGATAAAATCAAGAGTAACATAAAAGTTTCTAAGTAAGAAAAGTTTTATCCTTACTAAATATTATATAATTTACAGAATATGTTACTTTATCAAATACATTATTCATAAATAATATAATATGAATATGTAGGGTAAAGTATCCAAATATGAACAGTGCCCGAATACGGGTCACTCTCGGTATATCAGAAACCATAAATCCTATAAAAAAAATATGTAGGTAATAAAAATTCATAATTATATAAATAGTCAAAATAAGTATTTTTTTGTATTACTATTACATTTTTAAATTTTTGAAAAAAAAAAAAACTAAAATCTGCTCAAGAATATACAAATGAATCGATATAAATTTATATCGATTAAGCATAATAATATATTATTAAAAAGTAAATCATTCTAAACATTATATACATAATTTCTATATTTTATATCAAATATTAATTAAGTTATAAGCATATATATAGAGGTCATATAAATCCCTAATACGGACACTATATATGTCCTAATACGGAAACCATATAACCAATCATCGCGTAGCGTGTGAACTATTCAGATTTTCATAAAAATCGCGTGCATTATAATATTAATAACTGTAATGACTCTAAATCTAAAAATGTTATAGATACTTGTTTTATTAATTAGTAAAATAATCAAAATTAATAAATTAATTACTAATTAAATTATATTAAATAATTCATAAAATTAATTATAAATAATATAATAGTAATTATCTGATTGGTTCATCAATAATATATAGTTTATCTAGTGGTATCATAGACATAGGAGCGCTCCTATATCTATGGTTCTACTTATGGTTCTACTTATAACTATAGTTCTACTTATCTCACCGAAAAATTAGGAAATATGGGCCACATTACTTTTTTTTCAGTACTCTCACGTTACTTGATACCATACTATCACCTTCCAGCACAACGTACTCTCACGTTACTTGATATCATACTACCATCTTCCAGCACAACGTACTCTCACGTTACTTGATACCATACTATCACCTTCCAGCACAACGTACTCTCACGTTACTTGATATCATACTATCACCTTCCAGCACAACGTACTCTCACGTTACTTGATACCATACTATCACCTTCCAGCACAACGTACTCTCACGTTACTTGATATCATACTATCACCTTCCAGCACAACGTACTCTCACGTTACTTGATATCATACTATCACCTTCCAGCACAACGTACTCTCACGTTACTTGATATCTTTATTTATTATGATTAATTCGTCTAATATTATGTATCCATTGTTTTCGCCTTTCTATATCTTTAGATGGAAACCTATATATTTAAAATAAATCTCTATTTATTAAATTTATTATTTAAATATATTATAAAAATACTTTAATCCACTCTATTTATTAAACTCGCCTATTTATATTTATTATATAATATTATATTAATTTTATAATATTATATTAATTATATAATATTATATTAATTATATAATATTATATTAATTATATAATATTATATTAATTATATAATATTATATATTATATTATATATTAATTATATTTCATATAATTATGTTATGAATATATTTAAATCATAACTTATATAAAAATAATAAGGGCACCTGCTCACTAATTTATTTAAATTTTCATAATTATATTGTGTAAATTAACTATATTATTTGTATTAAGTATTTGAAAATATACATTTATATAAAAAATATATTATTATAAGATATTGTTCTGTATAATAAATATACCGTAATTTTATTATAAAATAGTTTACTATATAATACTTTTACCATGAGTTAACTATATTTAATTATTACATATTTTCTTAAATAATACATCATATAATAATATATATATATATAATTATAATTTATGAAATAATGTATATTTATATATATAATTAATGATATATAACAATATATGTGTCAAATTATAATATTATATTTTTTAAATAAATATTTGTTAAAAATTGAATTATCGAGTATTTAAAAATAATTATAATGTTTTATATAACATAAATTATATCACTAACAAGTGTAATGTTATACCATCAGAAAGATCATTCTGTTTTACCGAACAGTTAATGGAACTACATATAGCAGGCATTTTTGTATAAAATATTATAAAATTTTATAGTAAACTATAAATCTATGGTTGGATATGATGGATTTGAAATGGCGACATTTACTGCGGTACTGCTCGTCGTATATTTCTCTATGGCGAGATCAGGCAATGCACAGTCTATTCGCTCCTATGTCTATGAGTGGTATATATGTTTCGTATTATAACACAGGATGTCCATATTCGGAAACGGGTATCGAATATGGATACCCTATAGGGTATATAACTATAATTATATAGTTAATACTATATATAGTTATCTATTTAATAAAAGATTAAATAACATTTTAAAATCACAATAATATCATATAATATTAATATATTGTAATTTTTGAGTAAAAATATTGAGACATATATTAAGACCATTTATTGTTAAAGTGTCCCTACTAAAGTAGGGTACCTACTACCTATAGGTTACCTACATATTAATATTCTCAATTACATCAACATTTATCCACTTATTGATTAGTTTTTATAATTACAATAATAATATGTATATTATCTTATCTTACAATAGAGGTATTATTATTAGAAACCTATATGTATTATTTAACATAACTTTAAAATGATATTAATATCAATAGTGTATTATTATTATTATTTAAATATAACATTATCATTACATGAAATACAATTCATAATACTATATATATAGTGATATATCATATATTTATATTTATATATACTATTCTATTTATATTACTATAAAACAACAAATTAAGAAAGTATTATGTATTTATTTGTCGGTATACCCCATAGATTTATAGTTTACATAGATCGGTAGTCACGTGGTTTTTCATGGTCGTACATGGTGCCTGGAATGGGGATTTTTGATCTTTAATTGTTGTAAACTTAAGATGGCCGACATCACGTGACACATGATATTTCATAACAAATATTTAAATAAATAATATTTATTTTTTACATACATTTGGATTATTTTTCTATATACGCTTATAAAATGCATTTCGATTATATCAAAATAAACATTTATATTTATTTATATTATATATTTATAATGTAATATAATCGCAACACGTAATTTGCTTAAATAATACTTTATATAGGTAATTTTAAATTACAATTTATCGGTGTATTTTTAAATTCTTATATCGCTTTAATTTTTTCTATATACGCTTATGTAGTGCATTTTTATTATATCAAAATTAACATTTATATTTATTTATATTATATATTTAGAATGCACTATAATTGCATTACGTAATTTGATTAAATAATACTTTATATAGGTAATTTTAAATTACGATTTATCGGTGAACTTTTGAATTCTTAGATCGTTTTAATTTTTCTATATACGCTTATAATGTGCATTTCGATTATATAAATATAAACATTTATATTATATATTTATATCGAAATATAACTGCAACATTTAATTTGATAAATAATACTTTATATAGGTAATTTCAAATTATATTTTATCTGATATATTTTAAAATTCTTAGATCTTTTAAATTTGTTTATAAATTGTATTTAAATTATATCAAAATAAACATTTATATTAAATTGTATTAAATATATAAATTACAGTATAATAAAAAACTTTAATTACATAAAATAATACTTTACATTAATTTAGAGTAATTTAAAATGTGAAATGTAACAGTACAATTTTAAATAGCATTATCTAGGTTAATTTCATTACTAATATTTAAATATTACAACTTAATTAGATAAATACACATTTATATTAATTTATATTATATACTGCAATATAATTACAACATTTAATTTGATTAAATAATACATTATATAATTCTAAATTACGACAACTATAAGAACGCTATTATTTTAAATATTTAAAAATGTTTAATTAATCGATGACTGTTGTTCTAATAGTACACGTAATTATCCAGAAGGAATAACTCTCTACAAGTTTGTATTATATAAATACATTTAAATATTATTTTTAAATTCATACAATTATTTAATTAGACATGTAGATGTTATATCTAATTATGTATGAAGTCAATAAATGAATACACGCTTAACGTATGAAAATCAAATAATCATACGAAATTTAATTTTAATTTCATAATTATAATTATTATAATATGTTACACGATTATAGCAAACATTTTCTGAAGGAAAGATATAACACTTACGCGAAATCGTGTAATTCGAATTTGTATACAAAATACCCCAGTGCCACCTATATTTATATACTATTAAAATTATATAAAAGAATAAAGATATATGTAAGTTTTATAATAATCACGATACATCTATAACAGTTAAGACTTTTTCTATAATGTACTTAGCTATGGCGTAAGCCGTACATCTTAAAATAGGTGCCTGATACATGCGTCTTCAGAATTAAATATATATAATTTATATGTAGGGTGCTTTATTGGTTAATTTCTAGTAAGTCGATAGACTTTTTATGCATTTTCATTACATTCATTAAAATCGTTACATATCATATATCATTTATATCATAATATGATAGGTATTTTTTATAATAATTGTGTATAATATTAATATGATTTTTGTTACTATAATCAAAGATTTTGCGAAGCAAAGATATAACACTCCCTATGCATGCAATGTAATTTAGTAATATCCCCAACCGCTGCTAGCAGTAGTATCGAAATCACTGAAATAGATTTAATTTAATATAAATGTTTATTTTGATATAATTTAAATACAATTAATAAACAAATTTAAAAGATCTAAGAATTTTAAAATATATCAGATAAAATATAATTTGAAATTACCTATATAAAGTATTATTTATCAAATTAAATGTTGAAGTTATATTTCGATATAAATATATAATATAAATGTTTATATTTATATAATCGAAATGCACATTATAAGCGTATATAGAAAAATTAAAACGATCTAAGAATTCAAAAGTTCACCGATAAATCGTAATTTAAAATTACCTATATAAAGTATTATTTAATCAAATTACGTAATGCAATTATAGTGCATTCTAAATATATAATATAAATAAATATAAATGTCAATTTTGATATAATAAAAATTCACTATATAAGCGTATATAGAAAAAATTAAAGCGATATAAGAATTTAAAAATACACCGATAAATTGTAATTTAAAATTACCTATATATAAAGTATTATTTAAGCAAATTACGTGTTGCGATTATATTACATTATAAATATATAATATAAATAAATATAAATGTTTATTTTGATATAATTGAAATGCATTTTATAAGCGTATATAGAAAAATAATCCAAATGTATGTAAAAAATAAATATTATTTATTTAAATATTTGTTATGAAATATCATGTGTCACGTGATGTCGGCCATCTTAAGTTTACAACAATTAAAGATCAAAAATCCCCATTCCAGGCACCATGTATGACCAATAATTTAACGTTGGCAAGATATAGCAATACCGATCTATGTAAACTATAAATCTATGGTTTACCCTAAGTTGTATCTGTACAACTAACACTCATTATACAACGCACACACGACGAGTGCCTGTAATACGCCCACCCATGCATGTACATCCGTCTCGCATAAAGGACTACGCCAAAAATAAAATAACTAAATACAAATACGTGACTTAGTATATATACATCATATATCCTATATCATATAATATATGTATTCTATAGGAAAGTATACATACTTCCCTGAGAACACATGGGGACATTCGATGGTTGTTTTTATTTCAATATATATATTACTGTATATAGTATACGGTAAACAGTAAAACCTCTGTATAAGAAACTATTTTTGTTCAGTACTTTTTTTCTTATAGAGAGGTTTTCTTATAAAGAGGTTTTTACTTTTCCAATGATTTTAAGAATTAATTTATAATTGAAAATGCATTATATATAACATATAGGTTATATATATATAGTATATTTATTTTATATACTGTTATAAATGTATAATGTATTGTTTGCGCTTAGACATATGTCTAACATATGTTAATACATGATGACATTTTATTAGATTTACATTAGAAATTATAAATTATGAATCATCATTGATGAATATAATATAATGAATATTATAATAATCTATTATTTAACAATTAATTGCATAATATAATAAATTGTATCATCAATACATTAAGGATATAATAACATTTATTAATTAATTTAATACATTTATGGATATACAATAACATTTATTAATTAATATTAATAAATTCAAGGATAAAAATAACATTTATTAATTATTTTAATAAATTTATGGATATACAATAACAATTATCAATTAATTTTAATTCATTTCGAGCTATAATATAATATTTAAAAAAAAATATCTTATATAATAATTAATTTCTATAATTGTTATCAATATACAATACTTCTATTTATATATAATTATTTTGTATACAATTAATTTCTTATACAGAGGTTTTTCTTATATTTTTCTTATAAGATTTTCTTATAAAGAGGTTTTTTGATGTGGAAAAGGTTGAATTCCAACCAAATGTGTGAAAAATGTTCTTATAAAGAGGTTTTTCTTATAAAGAGGTTTCTTATAGAGAGGTTTTACTGTATATTGATTCAGAATAACTTTACATATGAAAATTATAGAGAATAAAAAATATTAAGATACATTTAATTTGAATAAATCAATAATCAATAACTTTTGTATTATTGATTGATTTATAAGGTAATATAATTTAATACGTTTTTCGCTTAAGAAAGAATGATGATTAATTAAATAATTTATATTATATCTCAATATTGAATAACGTAGTATACTATTTGTGTAATTATATATTGAATTTAGCATAAGCCGTCAAATAATATATCGCCACATATCGGACGTTCATGGAAAAACCGCGGAGTTCAGGAATTCAACCCAAATTGTTGTTCTCTTATATTAATCAAATATTCATATATAAAATAAGATAACTATATTGTAAATATAAATACTGTGTATATTTATATGTTAACTGTTAGTACTTACTTCTAGTTTTTTTTTAATAAATTTACCACATAATAAAGTCGCTAAAATAGTAACTACACCCTATATTCCCTATTCGTTATTTAATAACAATATATACATATACTATTATATTATTTGCCTATATAGAGGTAGTATACTACTGTATATGCTACCATATATTACAATATCCCCTCAATATATAATCTAAGATTCAAATTCTTAAAAATGCTATATTTAACTAAAGAGATCACTTTTTTAACTATATATAGTAACTATAGTTACATATTCGATATATTAATATACCTCCAATAATATATACATTCCATTGGCACCGTACAGTGTACGCCATATTCTCCTCTATTAAGCCGTACTATTTGTAAATAAAGCAATCCCTCATGACTCTGCTAAAATCCCTACGAACACTTATATTACCAACTACTTCCACTATACGCTCAACCAATACACTCCTAATTTTACTATAGTTATAGGTATATCTCTTCTATGAAGCTTTACTACTTGCGATTAAAGCAATCCACCGTGACTCTGTATAATATAGTGTATATGTACGTGTATAAGTGTGTGTAGGGATGTTATCAGAGTCACGCTATCAACCATTACCACTATAGTGCTATATATACATGATCCACTAATACGCTACTACCTCAACTACCTCTTAACTCAACTCATATTCAACTAACAATCGAACATGTGCAATATCCGCTACATACTATTGCAATATACTCCCCACCTCACACTATGACACGTCCATATTTCAAATAACTAATTAATTAATGTATTAAATTAAAAACATCAACGTTACTTAGGATACGTCCCCTATATACGGACGGTTAGTTGCTTTATAAACACACGTTGTAGTCATAGTAACCGACACATGTATAATGTGAATATACTACATATACAGACAGTTGAATAATATGTGTGTATATACATTCATACATGTATATATGTTAGGTATATGTATATTATATATTGATATAATTAAAATTTTAGTAAAATATATTTTAAAATTTTTATTTATATTAAAATATTTTAAACATTTTAATTAATTATTCAATATAATGCCTGATTATAAATCGTAATAAACATTATTATTAATTCTACTCAACATACTACATCGTTATATTTTAACTGCCATTCTTACTATATAACAACGAATATGTTCGCTACAAGAGCCTTGGGATCGTTGAACAAGGCTCTCATCATCGCAGCCCCAATAGCTCTGATAGGAGGTATGCTATACACAGGCTTTAAGTATAGCCTCACTGCTCCTGTTATAACAACACTGCCAGTCTATGTTACAGATCTGCCCGTAGTTATAGATCTGCCTGTAGTTACAGTTAAAGACAAGGATACACATACAACAGAGGAGATATGCCCTCCCGATCATAGCATTGTGGTATGTATTGTATTTAAAGTATTACGTAATATTTATGTTATATAATACTGACGGGTGTAGTTTGTCATAGCTTAGTATAGTATCGGTATGTTTGCATACTATAAATAGTACACTTAGCTAATAATAGTATATAAACTTTCGTGCGTTAACTGTCTACATCACTTTAGGATACCTAAGATTTATAATAATTATGAATATATTAATTTGTTGTTGATTTTACATTATATATATATTATATTTACATTTACAAGTTCAATATATGATATAGGGTGAATTTTTTGTAACGTACCATAGTACCATATGCAAACTAAAGTGGGTCAGTGGTACTAACTTTTCGACATCCCATCCCATAGTACCACAGTACCATAGTCCCACTCGAGTGTACATGTATAATCATACAAGTGGGACTATGATACTGTAGTACGTTACAAAAAATGCACCCATAGTTTGTGTATTAAAATTGATATTAAGATGACATTAATTATAATGACATTAATGTAATAAGTTATTACTAATAACTATGGTTACACCCTATCAACATATACATTGCATTACCTTATTCATTTTAGGGTGTATTTTTCGTAACGTACCACAGTCCCACCTGTATGCTTATATATATAAAATCAAGTGGGATTGTGGTACTGTGGTATGTTATAAAACATACGAAATATCCCAACATACCATATTACCACAGTACCATCTGCATTTGCATGTATAAGCATACAAGTGGTACTGTGGTACTGTGGTACGTTACAAAAAACGCACCCTTAGGGCGTGTTTTTAGATTACTTGTATTGTCATTGCATTAGAATATATAGGACTATTAATTAGGAATAGGAAATACATAGATTCCTATTTATATATTATAATATTTAGTATAATAAATAAATTAATTAATAAAAAAATTAATAAAATTAATAACGGATAACGATGTCATCATAATTAATACAACATTAGTACACCAATATATATATATATATATATATATATATATATATATATATATATATACTGAGAATACGTATTAATAAATATAGTATATTAAATATATAACATATAGGTAGTATACATTATCCTATTATTTCATAGCTATATATAACCTACTGTTAAATATTTAAATCTGCATAGTTACAATACATATACATTAGCGTACACTACAATACAATACAGCCCGCGAAACCTAAGCAACCCCTGTGGTATCTGATGGAAGCCGCAGCTTGGTACTACCGCACTGAGAAGTACGGCCATGCAGAGGAATACTACTCACGGGCTATACAGTTGTACGATGATAACGGATCACGAAAGTTGGCGAGGTGTCATCGTAAACGTGCTGCCGCTCGAGAGAAACTCGTTAGTGACACGGTATCGACACCTATCTCCATGGCAACGTAGCCTTATAAGGAGCGTTACTACTGAATGTTTATGTAATGTACGCTATTTATGGGTAGGTACTTAGTACATACTAATTAGTAAAACAATAATAACTTTATTTTATCGATGTACTATTACTTTTAAATGTATTTATAGAGTAGTATATTTACTATTTCTAAAACTATAACTACAATAGTATTACCAAAACCATTTCGCGATTTTACGTGTTAATATATAGGGAATACATATATGTACCTACTAGTAGTAGGCTACTATAGTAGGTTACTACCAACTATATTTCAAAGGAAAGATATAACACTTACGCGAAAACGTGTAATTCTATTTTGTATACAAAAACCAACAGCGCCACCTTTAAATGCTTAATTTATGGAACTATGTGTTATTCATAATTTACATTTGTAACGAACTATACACTTTTAACATGTACAAATAAAATGCCCTACATTTTTATTTATATGATGACAACTAAGTGTTCATTACTAATAAATAACAAAGCAATAGGATATTTTTGTTTAAAATGCTATACATATATATATATATATATATATATGTTCAGATATATCTATGTGGCTAATAAAAGCTAATTTATATTGCATGTAATTTAATATAGCAATGAAAACATTGTAGTATGCAAATCTCGGCAACCTAAATCTATTTCAGTGATTTCGATATAACTAACATGCTAGCTGCGGGATACTTGAATACTAATCAAATTGAGTTAAACAATTCAGTTTAATTTAAAAATTGCGATATTTATACAGTATGATATCCTGTCCTCGATGATATCCTAGTGGTAATTATTCAAAGCAGGTTTCCCTTTTACGATTTGCAAACCTTATTTAAAGCGATATATTGTGAAACTATTAAAGCCTATAGGCCTATATATAGACTTAATGGCTTATAGGAATTTATATATATATATATATATATATATATTATGACGGTATACCCCATCGGGCGTAACTCCCTTACATATCTATATAATTAACTAGACTAGGGTTGTCATGGTTTTGACTCATATCTAGATATTAAGATTATAATCTTATAATTATAATTAATTATAATTTAGATTTTATTTTTCTTAAAATTAGCGATATGACGAACAAATATGAAATATTAAATAAATATATAATTATATTATATATATTATTAAAAATATATGTGTTAAAAGTAATGCCCTAATGACTAGTGGTTGTGATACATTGCACATGCATACGATATACTAACATACCAAGGCTTGTCAATCTAGCTAATGAACAATAGTTCATTATAAATATATTTAACTTTGTGCTGATCTTCGCTAATCTCACACACATGTGTGAATGTGTGAATGTATCATATTCAAACATACACAGATAAATACAACTACTACTATAAATGATATATTAGAGTATTAATAACATACGATTCAATACAGAACGCTAATCCAAATATGTACCTGTGTGAGATAATGGAAACCGGAATGACTGATTACACGGATGGAAAGTACGACCGTTCTGTACGATTGTTCACAGTGGGGATACAACAATGCCCCGAACACAGCTGCCGCGAGATGGCGATGTGTTATCAGTACAGGGCCTCCGCTTACGAGAAACTCGTTAGTTATAGTTTTATATATATATGTTAATTATATTTATGATATGTTGCTATTTATGGTTGCATAAATACATAATAATTAGTAAAATAGAAATATAGATATTTTATATCGAAGCCTACTATTACTTTTAAATTTAAATATTTAAGTATTTTTATTAATATTTCTAAAAATATAACTATAATAGTATTACTTTAACTGTATATCTCCTAAAGCGGGTTTCCCATTTACGATTTGCGAGGATTAAAGCGATATGTTGTCAAATAATTTAAACATATGTTAAACAAAAAATATGTTTAAACAAATTATTAAAAATACAAAATATTTTCAGCACATTGTAAAATATAATTAGATATATTTAAAATATTTAAAATATCTAAAATTTTAAATGATTGAGAATCTATATTATTCTTCAAAAATTTCATAAATTTAGAGTTGTAACGAAAAAATCAGTTTTTTGTTTATAATTAAAAATATAAATATTAAAAAAAATTATACTCATATGAATTAGAATTATATTGATTAACATTTCATAAATTAATTATTTTTTGATTGGAATTATATTTTATGAGATCTCTAGGGTGTCGATATTACGTGCATGTCGACATTATAGCACTATTCCTACCTATAATATCGTCACAATGAAATTTCAACAAATATAATTAATAGGAATACGTCCGAAAACATTAAACATGATTACTTCGGTATATATTGCTATTAAATATATGTGTCAACTTATTTCAGTAGATTATATGTGCATATATTATATTGTGACACATGCGCATTATATACGCTGATATAAAACAATGTAAACTTATAACTAAATTATACATATGTGGTTATATGTGCCTATTTTGAATATGACGACTTCCTCCTCTATTCAATTAATCGATTACGATAAATATAATTAACAATGATAGCGGATAATTAATCTATTATAATAAGGGGCAATTGTCTTAATAATCAACACTGCTTCTATAATTACCCTGACATTGCCTAAATCTGATAATAATAATAATTAATGGTTATTAATATAACACATTATAATTATAATTTCTATAATCCTAATAATTATTAGGTTAGTATTATTAGTACTTAAGTACGCATTACACTATTAACGTATGGTATGTAAAGTAATATAGCATACACTCACCAGGGTGAGATGTCTAAAGTGATAGAAGACTGTAGCAGTTCGTTAAAGTATAATCCACGGTGCGTAGAATCATACAACAGGAGATCGAGAGCCTATGAACATCTCGACATGTATGAAGAAGCTCATAACGGTATACATTATATAATACATTACATAACACCCCCTCACATTCACTTACCGCTAAATCCACCTATTATTCACCAACCTATATAACGTATCTCCTAGCCAAACCACGCCCCTTAATTCACATCCGTACCGTACTGTTACTTAACTGTCACGCCCCTATTCATAACATTATTTAATCCACTTAAACTATACAATGATATATCGTTGCTTACACGTGTAATAGGCTACCATCCTAGAATACCTGTCCACTCCCAGTCCTTCTATAGTACACACAGTTCATGTGTCATCTCTATATAATTATATTATGATATATATATATATTATACATTTATTATGTTTCTTTATTTAATTGGGTTTATTTTATTGTTGACTTTGTTATATATTTATTGAAAAATACCAATACCTTCTATACCATCGAGGTTATAGGAGTTATTGAAAATACAAACTGATTTCCATAACTATGCTTTGTTCTAATACACCAATTATCTATATATATATATATATATATATATATTTATATATATATATATATATAAATACCTCTGTTATATCTATTCTTAAACTCTGCTTGTATCTTATAATATATATTAATTAATATATACTATGGCTTTATTTAGATGTAGAATTCAATTATATATATATAATATATAATATATAATAATTTATTAAATCATGTTTTACATTTTGTTATAAATTTTATAAGTAATACTTTATTTAATATTTAAATTGTGTTATATATAATTGAATTGATATCTAATACTTAGTATGATTCACATATATGTGAATGTCAGGAACTAATATCTATCCTTGACTCTGTATATGTGGATATAGTACGTGTGCACTATTAGTCATGGACCTAGCCTATATCTTACATACATACACTTTAATACAGACAAGTCTCTAGAGAAATTCCTACTAGATAATAAAATGCCCGAGGTTAACGATAAATGTGAAGCTCTACTGCGGATAGCAAGTATAACAAAAGCTAGCTCTTTTATCAAGGTTACTGTATAACATATTTGTATTGTGGCAATATAGAACATATCTATTAATATGCACTTTCTAATAATAGTTAATTTTAAATTAGTATATAAATATATTAATAACTATTTTATTAGTATATATATATATATTCAATTAATTAAATAAATATACTTTCTTTATATACTAGTTATATATGTATAACCCACATATTATAATGAATACATATTTATATATGCATACATCCATCACTACTATAGTCACGAGCCCCAAGAATGCCGGCCTCCAGATATGTGAAGAACTATCTGGAGTCCTTTTATAATGACCCTATAACCCCGGCATTCATAAATAGGTTATTTGTCTTTTCACTTATATATTAAATAGTTAATATAAATAATATAAATATAATATATACTCATATAAATTTAGTTTATATTCAAAATTATTTAAAAAACTTATATTATAAATTATGTATATAGATATGGTAATGTATTAGTAATATAAGCCAGTAAATAGAAAGTAAAACATACAAATATTTGTAATTTTAATGTGAATTCAACAAATTCATTAAAACATTAGTTATGTTACATAACTAATACAATTATAAATCGTAAATTAATATGTAAATACACCTATTAAAATATGTATTTTTTATATTCTATTTACTGTAAATATAGTCATAGAAATTAACTATTATATTGACATTTCTTTTATGAGTTATAAAATTATGTGGATTATCCATTAATTTAACTCATTATGTCAATTTATAAGACCTGAACAGAATTAAAATTCATTAATTTACTTTAATGAATATATTTTATATAAGGGAATATTATTTTACAATATTTATAATAATATAAAATATAATATGTTAATCTTTTTTAAAGTATAATTTATATATGCTAAATATTAATAAATTGTTTGTAATATGTAATATAGGTTCTATTTGGTATATTACTTATTATTATTATTATTATTATTAATATATATCTATTATTAAATACCAATGAAACATCTACAATATAACTGACCTCCAACAACAATAATGCACGTATTTAGCAGCCACCAGAGTGAGAGAATAAACACGGCGATGCTCTCCAGTGATTACTCCAGTATTGAGGGTATAGTGCAAGAAGAGATGGGGCAGTTGACCTCAACAATCTCTACACATCACCAGCTGCTGCTGTCTCCTAAGCAACAGTATCTTACACTGGTACGGGCCACCTTCCTGCTCCTTAGCGGTGACCTTGAAACATGTAACGAGGCCCTGGACACAATCATCGGCGTTAAGGATATACAACCCGAAGTTAGTATATGTAATACCTTCATTCGTAATGGTGGTGTGAAGTGTGTGTATTTGTATGGGTACAAATGTATGTTTCTCTATGTTTATTTGTTTGGGTATACCCATATGTTTATAAACATAAATATTTATTATAAAATTACCTGCTATTATCCTTCCTACCTAGAAATAATATGTCTCCTATATATTTATGTTTCGGCAACTAGTATCTGTTTACTAGATATGTATACAATATTTATACTAGATACTAGATATGCATCTATTTAGGGACACTAATATATCTTAGCTCGTATTATCGCATATATAGCTACTTTTATTGATGATATATAATTCATGCCCTCGCTTTTTATACATCGATCCATATAATCTTTTACCCCAAACTAAATTAGCAGATTTCTTAGAAGATACATCTACCTTTCTTCTCTCCGAAGTTCAAATATCATTCTACATTATCATGACCTTACTTGACCTTGCATTAATATCAGATATACTTCTGCTATTTCATCTATAATACATTAACTTCATGTCATCTTAAATGAATTCTATTATGCTATTATCTCATACGTAAAAGTATATCTATTGTTGCCGTTTACACCTGGCAATCATTTGTATTATTGATTCCACTTAGATTTATTATTTATAGAATAATGCTGAATTTTTAATTTATAAACGATTTATAAAAATCATCAAATGTACATTGTGGGTTCAAGCTATGTGCTTTAAAATAAAAATAACAAAAAAACAAAAACAATATATATATATATATATAATATATTATATAATATGTTTAACATTAAATAAACCTACATTAATAGTTATGATATTATAAGTAAACTAATTTAACATAGTAATATGTACGTAATATAATCTATTAATCACACCGCCACACTCACACACAAACACACTCACATACACATACACACACACATATGTAACACCCCTACACTACACATAGTATAGACACGAGCAGGGTTAACATACATTAACCCTTACCCGTGTCCTATAATTAGATAGAATGTAACGCACTTCTAAAGCGTGCGTCTATGCATATCCTTCACGATGACCTTGACCAGGCATACTATGATATTGAGGAAGCCATGAAGATATGCCCACACAATGCTGACACGTATTACCACCGTGCCCAGGTTTATACGCACTACTACATACACATATTTCGTATTCATTAAATTCAATTAATTTAAATATTCTCTAATTTACAATTTATTCGTTTAGGTATACCTATATGAAGAATCATATATTTTATATATACTATATATTTACTAATTAATATGTATTAATAAATATGCTATAAAGTTAAACATAATGCATATTATCGTGACAACAATGTTAATAGTTGCATATGAAGATGTTAATGGGAGAGAAGGCACTGGTGGATTACAGGAAAACTTGCTCTCTTTCGCGTGATTTTGTCGCTGCTCGTGCGCAGTACTGCTCTGCAGGTATGTGTCGTATTCTTATTTTATATACGACAATATATTAATACTTAATTTATATATTATATAACAAATAATATTTTAAATTATATTCACATATTTACACGCATACACTCATACATATTTATATATATATATATATATATATATATATATATATATATATATAATTATCATTATTATTTAAATAAATTGTATTTTAAAAACATGTTTTATGCATAGAAAATATAATTATTATTAAATGTTTATGAAATTAAAATACAGTTTCAAAATCCGCTGCTGTAAAGAAAGACCATCAATTAATAAAACAGTGTAAAAGAGAATTTGTGAAGTTGATTTCAACATTTCCCTCATCTGCAATCGTTCATACACTGTACGCGCAGGTAATTATAGATGTAATAGTATTAACCTGTAACTTATATTAATGCGTATCCACAACTAAAAGTTGCAATCTTCCATCTAGTATTCGAGATATTACATTGTAATCCGTGTATTAATAGTGTAGGTTTATATTATTATACGTTCTACACATTTAGGTACACTATAACCAATATCTACTACCACCAATAAACTACATTATAATTATGGTTTTAATATCTGTAACATATCGGTTATGTATGGTTCTGTATGTAAAATTCACTATGCTATAGTTTGTTATGTGTGTACATATTGTGATCATATCAATAGTATAATGATATATCTTAACTTTAGAAGATTACTCATCATTAAAGTGTACTATATATAGTATTATACATTTTCTCAATATTCTTTTATTTTTAAATTACATATTTTTAAAATATAAATCCATAAATTGTATTGACTAATAGTAATACAAGTTGTGATACATAGTTTATTGTTTATATGATATACACATACATATAGCTCGTATCAATACAATATAGTTTACATTACTATTATTACTACAGATTTTGGTGGATGAAGGGAGTTACGAGGAAGCTGAGGATCAGTTCGGTGCTTCGTTAGGCATTAACACAGATGATATAGAGGTCCTCTGCCTCACCATGTTAGTCATTAGTGTATATTCATTAGTTTACATACAATGCTGTTCTTATATTATACACACACACTTGTCTATGTTTGTGCGTGTATTTAAATGTATCAATATAATTACTAATGATCTATATTTGATATATTATTATTATTTATGCCAAATTTCAATTGACTACATTTATTAACTATATTAATTTATAATTGTCAGTAGGGGACGTGAGGGTTTTGGTCGATGCCAATATATTCACAACGGTAATAGATATGACAATAATTTATATTAACGAACTGTGTGTTATTAAGTAAACTAATATTTTAAGAAAATCTTTATAAAAATTTAATATTGAATAATATTATCGATTATGTAAAAAGTGCATTTTCTGCTATATTATTGTAATTACTAATATATAAGTAATGGTCAAATATTGCATATATACTATATAGTAATTACAATTATGAGTGTATTACATATTATCATATAATTATAATACATATTCGAATTAGTTAATTTAACTAACATTTTATTTTTGAGTATATATGGCTACAAGTATTAACACATTCGGAACTATAGACCAAAACTAACTTACCCATCACATATTATATTTCACCGATATTTACGAGTAGTATTATAACTGATAATATATAATGTTGTTATCATAATATACAAATTCGAGATATCTATTTAGTAGAATAATATCTTTTTAATAGTAATTCTAACATTTAAATTCTAAGATTCAATTGAATATTAATATTCACGGAATTCTGGTTATAGCCAATACTATAGTATAGCGTAAACCCTAAATTTGATCGACTAAACCCCCTTACACACCTATAACTGTCACTTTTCCCTTGTACTATATCTATACACTTATTGCATTCGTGTATTCATAATAAACAATCAGTAACGTTACCCTATAACCACTGTATGTAGAGTTATGTTCATCCAGTGGCACAACGACAAAAAGAAGAGCATATATATGCTAGAGGAAGCTGCGCTAGTAGACAATACCTCAACGATTGCACTGAAACTATTGGCCACTGTTCATCTGCAGAAGTTATTACGTAACATTATTATCACACTTAATACACTATATATTTATATATACTTAATATTAATTCATTCATTTTGAATTGTATGACCATTTATTATTATAAATACACACATTTTAAAAATATCATCCATAGAATTACATTTAATTTATAATTGTATTATATTGTATATGTAATATAATGAAATAAAATTCATATTATACTAATTTTAACTTTAATATTATATATACATATACTATTATTGAAATGTTTAGATAATATCAAATTATTTTATATTAATATGTTGTATATAATTAATAGTCAATATCACTATATTATATTTTAATGATACCATTAACAAAGATTTTTCCAAGCAAATATATAACACTCCCTATCTACGAAACATGATTATTATTCATATATCCCGCTGCTATTAGCAGTATTCAACTCGATTTAAGTTTGCCGCGATTTGCATACTACAATATTGTCATTGCTCTATTAAATGATATGCAATATAAATTAGATTTTACACCACATAGATATTTATAGCATTTAAAAGCAACATATCATATTGCTTTGTTATTTATTAGTAATGAACACTTAGTTTTCATAATAAAAATAATAATTTAAAGCATTTTATTTTTCATTTTAAAAGTGCATAGTTTGATACGAATTTACATTATAAACAATACATAGTTTCGAAAATTGACCCTATATAGGTGGCGCTGTTGTTTTTTGTATACAAAATAGAATTACAATATTATGCGTGAGTGTTATATTTTTCATTAGATAAATCTTTGCCATTAATATCCTCATCTAATCAACATTCTATTATATTCACATATTCGTAATAGCGGAAACAATAATGAAGCCTTGGTCTGCCTTAGACAAGCTGAGGAGAGGTGCCTCCAGGAGGAAGAGGCCAGGCAGGTGTATAGCCTGATGCTAGCCGCCCGAGCTCAGGCTAATATTGACCTGTTAAGGGCATAAATAGGTTTACCTTTTATATCTACTATCGCATTATGTACATACACTTATTATATATCTATTTTATATTTACATACTTATTATTTAATTTAAAAACATAATTAATCATAAATATAATTAACTTTTTATTAATTAACAATTTATTAGTACACCTGTCTTGGACCTCTCGATTCCTGCCCCACCAGCCTTGGAGTTCACACTTGCTGACTCACAAGCCTTGGAACCTTCACCTCTTGCATCACTAGCCTTGAAGCTCATACTTGTTGACCCACTAGCCTGGGAAGCCCCACTCTTGGACCTCCAATCTAGGAGCCCTCAACACTAGCCCCATAGACTAGGAGCCCCCATCTTCTGCCTCACTAACATTGGAACCCTCACCTCCTACCTCACTAACATTGGAGCCCTCACCTCCGTATCTGTCATCCACTGAGGTGCTGTTACCATGGAAACATCCGGTGTTATACTCCTCACCTATGCGGGAGAATAGGCAATATCCTAGAATAGGATATCGAGGAAATCACATATTCAATATTTATTAGCAATACAAACTTTTATATTATGCAATATATTATTTTCGGAAGTATATTTCATTGATCTCCAGCCAGATTATATGTACATATACCAGAAATATTTATTTATTTGAAAAATAAAACGTGCATTAATTATATAATATGTGTATTTATTAATAAATATACTACTAATATGGATACAATATAATATGAATGTATTTATATATTCTGTTTGAATTAAAATATGATTTATATATTATATATATGTCGACATTCTATATAATACAACACATATTGTATGCTATTATAATTTAGACTTAATAATATTGAAATCATCAATTCAAACACTATTCTATTTTATATGTTTTCATTGATTTATATAGTAATTAATATATATATACCTAGACTAAATTCACTATGATAAAATCAAGTGTAAATTAAAAGTGTATAATTAAGAAAAGTTGTATCCCTACTAAATATTATATAATGTACAGAATAAATTATAACATAGTATACAAAGTATACTTTATCAAATACATTATTCATAAATAATATAAAATGAATAAGTATGGGAAAGTAACTGAATACGGACAGTGCCAGAATACGGACACTATCGGTATCTCAGAAACCTAAATTTTTAGATTTATCTTTATTAGTGGTATTAATATTATAACGCACACGAATTTTTTGAATATCAGAATAGTTCATGCGCTGCGCGCTGATTGGTTATAGGGTGTCCGTATTAACACATCTAGAGTGTCCGTATTAGGAACGTATATGACAACTTGATATATGATTATAACTCTGGTTTCTGAAATACCGAGAGTGTCCGTATTCGGGAACTTTCCGTATTCGGTTACTTCTCCATATCTGACGTCCTTGGAAAAACTAGTATGAAAAAAATAATGGGTATTTTCCCCTACCCTAACCATATCAAACATTTTTATGTTATATTTGATAGTACTTACTTCTAGTTTTCATAGAAAAATTCACCACATCATATATACATTTTATAGCGACTTTATAAAGTCGTTAAACTATCAACTACACCCGCTATTCCATATTCGTCATTCAATAACAATATATACATATAATCTTATAGTATCTGCCTATATATAATCAGTATACTACTGTATCTCCATATATTACAATATCCCCGAATTATATAATCTAAGATTCACATTATTACAAATTTATTAAATTAAACTTTAACAAGATAGAATTTGGTGTAATTAGTTACATATTCGATATCAATACACCTCCAATACTATATACATTCCGTTGGCACCTCTATACTGTACGGTGTACTGTATACAGTGTACGCCATATTCTCCTCTATTAATCCGTACTATTTGTAAATAAAGCAATCCCTCATGACTCTTCTAATATCCATAATTATGAACACTTATATTACCAACTAATACAACTACATGCTCCACCAATGCTTCTATTTCTACTACCCTATAACACCAACAACTCACATTCAACTAACTATCGAACATGTGCAATATCCGCCACATACTATTGCAATATACTCCCCACATCACCCTATGACATAGTATATCCATATTTCAAATAACTAATTAATGAATATAAGTATTACATTAAAAACATCAACGTTATTTAGTATACGTCACCTATATACGGACGGTCGCCGTCTTATATAGGTGGGCCATCACTCCACTCCAGACCCGTTCCTCCAACACCTTTATCCTTACCACTCCCCATCTACACAAACTCTACTCTTCCAATATACGCTCCTTTGCCCTCTCTGCCCCTTACCACTGGAACTCACCATTTATTTCATAAATCGAAACAATATATATATAGATAAAATAGCTATGTAATATAAATTGTTAATCATTTTAAATAATATTTATTATTAATATATTGTATTATATTTCAATAATAATTAAATTGAATTAATGCATATATTAATGTATATCAAAAACATGTTGCATAAAATATGTCAAGTAGGAACCTTGCAAAAACTTGCAAATCTAATAGTCAAGTTGTTGTGGTTGTATACAGTTTAGGTATACTTTGATATTATAAAAATTACTATGAATTATATATAATTATATATATATATATATATGTTTATATAATATATGATGTATACATATATAACGTATATGTATATACGTAGTACCTTTATGATGGTACCAATCCCTATAAAGGGAAATGAATTAAAATAACTAGTAATGCAACCAGTGAATGCTATTCTGTAAATACTACCCACTATTTAATTATGTCATATTATATAATTATGTACATACATTAGTACGTGATATAATACATTATATATGTAATCGTGTCTTTATGTGGAGTATAATTGTGTATATATTTGTATATATGAAATATATAATTTAGCATTTATGTTTAAATGTACATTATTCAATTTGTAAATGCGTTTATACTATAAACTATATGTATAGTATATAATATTGTATATATGTTAATATGTACATTATATAATTGTGTATATATGTCTATATGTACTTTATACACATTTGTGATGTGCAATATTATTATATATGATATACTTTATTATGGTTAATATTGTAATACCTTTGATAATTGTATATAATTCAAAAATTAAATAAAAATAAAAATTTATAAATATAACTTATTAAATATCTTTCTTTTATACGGGGGTTTATCCACAATCCATATGTGTATGTTCCTCTACTACAACGTCGGGGCATACGAACTGTATACCTAAACCCAACCCCAAACCCAACCCACCATGTTAGTATAACAATATAAAAACACGTCTGGAATACTCCTGTAATATTCTTCCTATATACATCCATTAGTACGACACCTTCAACTATAAACTTCAAGATACTTCTTTAACCATATTTATTTAATGTACACAATTAATTTCATACATGGACGACCGATTGTTTTTAAGCACAGTTTCAGTCCGAAAACCCAAAAATGTAATATATATAACAGATATCTATATAGATAGATATTGTTTATTAGAATAGTTTAATTTCACTCTTTTTTAATTTAGTATTCATTTTAATTTTCTATATTCGTTATCTAAATGGCTTCAAAATAATACCTTGGTCTTTTCAGGTTGTTCAAGTCTCTGATTACCGACCCATAAATGATTATTTGTAATAACTTATTAAATATATTTATTTGTAATTAAGTAATTAGGGTAATATTATGGCTATGAATAATGTGGATATTTTTAATTATTGATATAATTATATATATACTAGAATAAATAGGGAATAACAGGGGTCGGTAATAGGATACATGTGCCTAATACCGACCACCTTGTCCTATTACCAACCCCCTACAATAATCGTGGTATAAATAATTGTAATATTATAATATCCAATAAAAATAGTAGATATACATAAATATAATTAATTATAACATGCACGCAATTTATTTATTATTGAATTTATGTTTTAATAGTAATATTAAATTTAAACTTTATAGTAATTATATTAAAATAGTGTATATTATTATTGAATATTTATATATTAATCAATATGTATATAATCTAATGGAATCATGAATCTTAAATCTATTTCAATGATACACAAACAACTTACGACATAATTTGAAGTAAAATACCGATATATTTTGATTGGATATTATAAATCACATGCATGGGGTCGGCATTTGGGTAATTTAGGGAGTCGGTAATAGGAAAATCATATGGTTACCTATAATTAAGATATATTGGTTAATAGTTAATCAAATTAATTTTGTTTAATAATTGTTATTAACATATTGATCTACAATATTTTGCGCGTATTAAGTTTTCTTTTAATTAATAAAGTATTTACAATGATTTAAAAAAAGTTATTATTCAAATATTTAAAAGTAAAAATAAAATATTACATTTTATAAAATAACAATTGTAGGATTGAATATTTTTAAAGACAAAATACTTATTCATATTTATCATTACATTATAAACAGTTCATGTATATATATACTTTTTTATATCTCTTATAGGTACTGAGATACGAGAGGTGGTCGGTATTATCAAGGGGTCGGTAATCGGAGACTTTCCCCTATATATAATAATATAATAACATAATACATAAAAGTGTTTACTACCAGCTTAGATATTCAGATTAAAGCATTATATATGTAATCAGTAACACTCTGGAACAAACCCCGGCAAACACCATCGAATTGGTCCATTCAAATATGTATTTAAATACCCTTTAAAAGTTTACTATTCGCTTGTTAAAACCTGAATGTTATAACACAAGAGCATATTATAATGAACATTAGATCCATTTTATTAGGTACAACTTATAAAAAATTAACTTTTTAAGTGAAATTAAGTTACTGCAGGATAACATGAAAGACTAAACTCCGCCAAAATAAAATAACTAAATACAAATATGTGACTTAGTATATATATATATATATATATATATATAAACTCTTCAGCACCAAATAACATTGAAAATTAATATGGTATAGTTAATATTATTAAATTCTGGTATAATTATTTTAATAATTTATTTAACAGTACTACTGATATACCTTATCCTTACAATACTATTAATGTTAATGACATTGAATATACTAACTATGCTGAAATTTCATTTATAATTAAATCAATTAAAGGGGGTAAAGCTATAGGCCCTGATGGAATATCTATAGAACATATTTCTCACGCGAATAGTTTTGTAATTGAATTAATAATACTACTAATTAATAATATGTTGCGGCATTCTTATTTCCCGAAGAAGCTAATGTTATCTTATATGTTACCTATAGATAAAAATAAAAATAAAAGGTCGAATGATTCCACTAATTATCGGCCTATATGTATATCTAATATTATCTGTAAGATAATTGAAAAAGTGATACATAATAGAATATCTTCATTATTAATTACTATGGATAACCAATTTGGCTTTTAAAAAAATCTTGGTACTGAAATGTGTGTGTTTGCCCTCAAGCAATATTTAACAGATTATAATAATAATAACACTAATATGTTCGTAGCATTTTTAGATGCTTCCATAGCTTTTGATAAAATTAATCATAACATTTTATTTCAAAGATTAAGAGATAATAATATTCCTTTATAATTAATTAATTTTTTAAACTACTGGTATAGAAACCAAAGAATATATATTAAATGATGTAATAATTCATCGGATAGCTTTCCTGTTACAAGGGGTGTTCGTCAAGGTGTAATTCTCTCACCATTGTTATTTAATTTATATACTAATCCTATGATTAAGAAATTAAATGAAATACATTCAGGTTATTGCTTAAATGGAAATATCATCAATAATCTATGTTATGCAGATGATATAGAATTATTTTCACCATCACTAGGGGGTTTGCAGTTGTTGATAAGTTGTTGTGAAGAGTTTGCTAACCATAACCACATAACGTTTAATATTGACAAATCGGTTATTTTACCAATTTATTTTGATAAATCATAAACCTGTGAAATTATATATAGATAATAAACTTATAAAAGTTGTCAAATCATATAGATATCTTGGACATTGGATTTCAGAGGACTTATCTGATGATATTTATATATACATATAGTAATATTAAACAGTTATATAAACAAAGCTATGCAATATCATATAACTTTAATCATTGCTCTAAGGATACAAAAATTATTCTATTTAAAACATTTGTTTCTAATATATACCTTAGTAGCATATGGATACCAAATAGATATTGCATGGCTAAACTTAATATAGCTTATAATAATGCTTATCGTATTGTTATGAACTACAGACGTAGAAATAGTGCCTCTTTAATGTTTGTTAACGATTATGTTAATAATTTAACTGTTAAATTACGCAAGTCATATTATTCGCTATATAGGATAAACGAATACAATTATCGTGTAATTCTCTAATTGTTCAATATATGAATATAATATTGTGTTCCCATCGCCACTGTTTACCATGTGGTATAACTCATTGTTTGTATAGTATTTTAAATTTCGTTTCTTAGATTAATTGATTTTTTTTTAGTTTATTCTTTTTAATTTTCGTTTATATTCTATGACCTCTGTATTTCATGTCTGATTTAAATAAATAAATAAATAAAATATATATATATATATATATATATATATCATATATCATATAATATATGTATTCTATAGGAAAGTATCCATACTTCGCTGAGAACATCTGGGGACATTCAAGGGTTGTTTTTATTTCAATATATATTGATTCAGAAAAACTTTACATATGAAAATTCTAGAGAATTAAAAATATTAAGATACAATTAATTTGAATAAATCAATAATCAATAACTTTTGTATTATTTACATATTATTGATTGATTTATAAGATAATATAATTTATTACGTTTTTCGCTTAAGGAAGAATGATGATTAATTAAATAATTAAATAATTTATATTATATCTTAATATTGAATAACGTAGTATACACTTTAATTATATATTGAATTTAGCATAAGCCGTCAAATAATATATCGCCACATATCGGAAGTTCTTGGAAAAACCGCGGAGTTCAGGAATTCACCCAAATTGTTGTTCTCTTATATTAATCAAATATTCAAATATAAAATAAGATAGCTATATTGTAAATATAAATACTGTGTATATTTATATTTTAACTGTTAGTACTTACTTCTAGTTTTTTTTAATAAATTTACCACATAATAAAGTCGCTAAAATATTAACTACACCCTATATTCCCTATTCGTTATTTAATAACAATATATACATATACTATTATATTATCTGCCTATATAGAGGTAGTATACTACTATATATGCTACCATATATTACAATATCCCCTCAATATATAATCTAAGATTCAAATTCTTAAAAATGCTATATTTAACTAAAGAGATCATTTTTTTAACTATATATAGTAACTATAGTTACATATTCGATATCAATACACCTCCAATAATATATACATTCCATTGGCACCGTACAGTGTACGCCATATTCTCCTCTATTAAGCCGTACTATTTGTAAATAAAGCAATCCCTCATGACTCTGCTAAAATCCCTACGAACACTTATATTACCAACTACTACCACTATACGCTCAACCAATACACTCCTAATGTTACTATAGTTATAGGTATATCTCTTCTATCAAGCTTTACTACTTGCGATTAAAGCAATCCACCGTGACTCTGTATAATATAGTGTATATGTACGTGTATAAGTGTGTGTAGGAATGTTATCAGAGTCACGCTATCGACCATTATCACTATAGTGCTATATATACATGATCCACTAATACGCTACTACCTCAACTACCTCTTAACTCAACTCATATTCAACTAACAATCGAATATGTGCAATATTCGCTACATACTATTGCAATATAGGTACTAGTATTATATAGGTACCTACTCCCCACACCACCCTATGACATAATACATCCATATTTCAAATAACTACTGAATTAATTTATTAAATTAAAAACATCAACGTTACTTAGGATACGTCACCTGTATACAGACGGCCAGGGCCGGCTTAAGTATACTATGGGCCCCGGGCAAACAAAACGTATGGGCCCCATAAAAATTTCATAACATATTAAATGGGCCATTCTAGAAATAACAAATATCTATAACACTTCAATTTATTTTTATTTAAATATATATATATATACATGTTTTTTCATATATATTTACATATATCGTGTGAATGAGATGCATTTAAGATGCATATAATATATATAGAGGGGTCTCCTTCACGCATAGACATAGGAGCGAAATTCGCTCCTATGTCTATGCCTTCACGCTATGGGTGTAAATAGATATTACGGTACCCAATTAAAATTATTGCAATGTAATATTTTATAATTTAAAATTTTAATTTTAATTTTAGAGAAGCTTCTCTCTCAAGTTTAATTATTTACCATTACATATATTAGGATGAAAATGTCTACAATTGGATATATCTAGCCCATCATATATATATATATATATATATATATATATATATATATTAATATGTGTATAGTCCACTCCTTTAAGGTGTATATAAATATGATATAATATATTTTTAATACTAAATTAATTGAATAAATACATTGACTCTAGTAATGTAATTTACGTAATATGTTAACATATTATTTAACATATATAATATCAGATATAAATTATGTAATTTTGGGAAATCCACAAGATATATCTTGTATACTGCTCTAATAAAATCTGCATGTGATGACCATATTATATTCGATAATGCTTTTAATATAACATATTATATTCTTCTTTAATATAGATGTTAATATATTCTTTATTTAGTTTGGATATATAATAAATTATATTTATTTGGGATGAAAGCAAATAATATTGCTACAATTTTCGAAGATTCAACGGCATTTTGCCCAACCAGATTTAAGGAATGTACAGCGCAGATACGGGGATCTATATTGGCAATGGACTATGGTATATTATGATATATTTGATTTTATTGAATCTTCCAGACATATTTCTGGATTTTTCATAACTTTGAGTTCTATGATCTATTATAATTATATTATTATTTAAACAAATTCTAATAAATCAATAGCTAAATATTGACCAATGTGATAATGAATCTTAACGTATAAATACATAACTATATAAGAATAATATAATTATATTATATTTTTAATTTTATATTTATTCAATTATTAAGATATCAGTGATAACTTATCACCTGTTCTCAATAAGAATAGCATCATTGTGTGTATTTATTTATAAATATATAGATGAGGGTGATGTAAATCTAAACATTCAGTTGTAAGTACTAGTTGGATAATTGCAAAAATGACTTTAGTATTATATTTAGATTATATATATATTTATAAATAATATCTGTTTCAATAAATATATATATAATTTCTTTTTCCTATAATAGTCTGTTGAAAATGTTATGTACAGAGTTCCCTTTCATCAATAATCATTATAAAAAATACTATAAAGCAGAATATTCCTATTTAAATTAAAACTATTTTATATATCCTATATATATATTATTTACACTAACAGAATTATAATAAAATTTACACTATGAGAAGATACACCTTTTATTAATACGAGAGGTAGATAGAGAAAATTAATTCTTTTGAGAACAATTCTTTTGAAAATATCTAATTATTTTTAATTACTATAAAAATTATAAATCTATATAAAATATAGTTTTTTTTCCTAATTTATAATCAATATAATCCTTTACAAATAACAGAAATCATAGTTAAAATATATCTTAATATATATCTCATATTTAATTTTAATATAAAGAAGTATACTTTTTTTTTCTTAAACTAATTATAGAAATATAAATTGTTAAGATTGAACTATGGTTAATATTCCCTTAACTTGGGTAAAAAAGGTTAATACGTTTATCATTTATCACTTTCTAGTTTAACAAACAATTATTTAGCAATCCGTTTCATACTATTTTATCTGACAAGCAGAAATGTGTGATATGATCTATGGTTATCACTATTAGCATATGCTCGAGCTTAGATCCAACATCTTCATGTACTTGTTTCCACCATAACTTCGTGTAAATTTAGAAATTTTTGTAAAATTCACTTTTCAAATCAGCCTAAATGACTCATATTTAATTAATTTATTATATTATTTTTATTTATTTGATTAGAATTAATAATATATAAAAAATACAGTTAAGAATTTTTTTTTTTATATAAATAATAAAAAAAATAATTCTCAAATAATTCATGGGCCCCCCAAAATGTGGGGCCCCGGGCAATTGCCCGGTTTGCCCCCCCCCCCCCTTAAGCCGGCCCTGCAGACGGCCGATTGCTTTATAAACACACGTTGTAGTCATAGCAACCGACACATCTATAATGTAAATATATTACATATACAGACAGTTGAATAATCTGTATGTATATACATTCATACATGTATATATGTTAGGTATATGTATAGTATATATTGATATAATTAAATTTTAGTAAAATATATTTTAAAATTTTTATTTTTATTAAAATATTACATTTTAATTAATTATTCAATATAATGCCGGATTATAAATCGTAATAAACATTATTATTAATTCTACTCAACATACTACATCGTTATATTTTAACTGCCATTCTTACTATATAACAACGAATATGTTCGCTACAAGAGCCTTGGGATCGTTGAACAAGGCTCTCATCATCGCAGCCCCAATAGCTCTGATAGGAGGTATGCTATACACGGGCTTTAAGTATAGCCTCACTGCTCCTGTTATAACAACGCTGCAAGTCTATGTTACAGATCTGCCCGGAGTTACAGATCTGCCTGTAGTTAAAGATCTGCCTGTAGTTAAAGATCTGCCTGTAGTTAAAGATCTGCCTGTAGTTAAAGATCTGCCCGTAGTTAAAGATCTGCCTGTATTTAAGATCTGCCTGTAGTTAAAGATTTGCCTGTAGTTAAAGATCTGCCTGTAGTTAAAGATCTGCCTGTAGTTAAAGATCTGCCTGTAGTTAAATATCTGCCTGTAGTTAAAGATCTGCCTGTAGTTAAAGATATGCCTGTAGTTAAAGATCTGCCTGTAGTTAAAGATCTGCCTGTAGTTAAAGATATGCCTGTAGTTAAAGATCTGCCTGAAGTTAAAGATCTGCCTGTAGTTAAAGATCTGCCTGTAGTTAAAGATCTGCCTGTAGTTAAAGATCTGCCTGTAGTTAAAGATCTGCCTGTAGTTAAAGATTTTCCTGTAGTTAAAGATCTGCCTGTAGTTAAAGATCTGACTGTAGTTAAAGATCTGCCTGTAGTTAAAGATCTGCCTGTAGTTAAAGATCTGCCTGTAGTTAAAGATCTGCCTGTAGTTAAAGATCTGCCTGTAGTTAAAGATCTGCCTGAAGTTAAAGATCTGCCTGTAGTTAAAGATCTGCCTGTAGTTAAAGATCTGCCTGTAGTTAAAGATCTGCCTGTAGTTAAAGATCTGCCTGTAGTTAAAGATCTGCCTGTAGTTAAAGATATGCCTGTAGTTAAAGATCTGCCTGTAGTTAAAGATCAGCCTGTAGTTAAAGGTCTGCCTGTAGTTAAAGATCTGCCTGTAGTTAAAGATCTGCCTGTAGTTAAAGATCTGCCTGTAGTTAAAGATCTGCCTGTAGTTAAAGATCTGCCTGTAGTTAAAGATCTGCCTGTAGTTAAAGATCTGCCTGTAGTTAAAGATATGCCTGTAGTTAAAAATTTAAAAAGTATTTAATAAATTATTATATATTATATATATATATATATATATATATAATTATATTCTACATCTAAATAAAACCATAGTATATATTATTTAATACATATTATATGATACAAATATAGTTTTAGAATAGATATAACAGAGGTGTATAGATTATATATGAATAATAATAGATAATTTGTGTATTAGAACATCGCATAGTTATGGATATCAGTGTGTATTCTTTAATAAATATATAACAAAGACAACAATAAAATAAACCCAATTGAATAAAGAAACATAATAAATGTGTAATATATGTAAATCATAAATTATAATTCATAATATATATATCATAATATAATTATATAGAGATGGCACATGAACTGTGTGTACTATAGAAGGACTGGGAGTGAACAGGTATGCTAGGATGGTAGCCTAATAGACGTGTAGGCAACAATATAGCATTGTGAATTAAGTGGATTAAATAAAGTTATGAAGAGGGGCGTGGCAGTTAAGTAACAGTATCGTTACGGATGTGAATTAAGGGGCGTGGTTTGGCTATAAGATCAGTTATATAGGTTGGTGAATAATAGGTGGATTTAGCGGTGTGCACACATGTGAATGCGAGTGTGTGTTATGTAATATATTATATAATGTATACCGTAGTGAGCTTCTTCATACATATCGAGATGTTCATAGGCTCTCGATCTCCTGTTGTATGATTCTACGCACCGTGGATTATACTTTAATGAACTGCTACAGTCTTCTATCACTTTAGACATCTCACCCTGGTGAGTGTA
Organism: Osedax fenrisi; assembly: GCA_964019155.1. Classification (NCBI taxonomy): domain Eukaryota; kingdom Metazoa; phylum Annelida; class Polychaeta; order Sabellida; family Siboglinidae; genus Osedax; species Osedax fenrisi. The sequence goes on from OZ025244.1 coordinate 36,589,783, forward strand.
TGCTATATTACTTTACATACCATACGTTAATAGGGTAATGCGTACTTATTAGGATTATAGAAATTATAATTATAATGTGTTATATTAATAACCATTCATTATTCATTATTATTATTATTATCAGATGTAGGCAATGCCAGGGTAATTATAGAAGCAGTGTTGCTTATTAAGACAATTACCCTTTATTATAATAGATTAATTCTCCGCTATCATTGTTAATTATATTTAATGTAATCGATTAATTGAATAGAGGAGGAAGTCGGTATATTCAAAATAGGCACATATAACCACAGATGTATAATTAAGTTATAAGTTTACATTATATCAGCGTATATAATACGCATGCCTCACAATACAATATATGCACATATAATCTAGTGAAATAAGTTGACATATATTCAATAGCAATATATACCGAAGTAATCATGTTTAATATTTTATGACGTATTCCTATTAATTATATTTGTTGATGTAAGTTGAACGTAAGTTTATATGTAAAATAAATAATAGTATATTACCATAGTAAGTAGTATCATAGATAAATATTAACTTATATCTCCTATATAAAATAGGTGTCGCTACTGAACTAACGAGTTTCTCGTAAGCGGAGGCCCTGTACTGATAACACATCGCCATCTCGCGGCAGCTGTGTTCGGGGCATTGTTGTATCCCCACTGTGAACAATCGTACAGAACGGTCGTACTTTCCATCCGTGTAATCAGTCATTCCGGTTTCCATAATCTCACACAGGTACATATTTGGATTAGCGTTCTGTATTGTGTTATTAATACAGTATTAATAATACTCTAATATATCATTCATAGTATTAGTTGTATTTATCTGTGTATGTTTGAATATGATACATTCAAACATACCTAGATGTGCATATATGTATAGTGTTCATACTCTCTCACACAAACACACACACAAATGTGTGTGAGATTAACGAAGATAAAAACTAAGTATTCTAAAAGAGATGTTTTTGTATAAATAGGTAAAAATAAATTGATAATTATGAAATAATTATAAAATATTCAACACATTATTATCCTATTACTATATTTATAATTTTTATATATTTATATTATTTGTATTTTATATAAAATTACATAAATTACAACTATATATGTTTATATTTATATAATACAATTATATAAACCTATTTATTTATATTCTCTATGATATAAATAGAATTATAAAAAAATAGGAAATTATTATAAATAATGCATTTATCTCAGAATAATTATTGTCTCTCTATCACCTATTCATCTTGTACCAGAGATCACAGTTTACGTAATAAACTAATAATATATTGATATAGAAAGAATATATAAATAACTTTAATTTATAAGATTCTAATTTAGGTATGACTTTTTTATAAATATAAACGATATGCAAGGTAAAAAGTATGCATATTATGATTAAATTAATACAAATAATAAAAATTAATAATATAATACACATAATAATCATATATTATATTTTATAAAATGATATCATTGTTTTTATAGGCATATATGTATAATTTATATTGGAAATAATTGGTGTAAATATTCCAAAATTGTAGCACTGGATATATTTATATATACTACTATAGTAGTACCAAATATTTGTTGAATCAAATATATAATACTCCCTAGAGGTATATATATATATTTATATATATATATATATATATATATATATATATATATATATATATATATATATATATATATATATATATCTACGCAATGTGATTAGTATTCAAGTATCCCGCTGATAGCAATTGTATCGAAATCACTGAAATATATTTAGGTTTGCGCGATTTGAATACTAGTATACAATGTTTTAATTGCTCTATTAAATTACATGCAATCTAAATTAGCTTTTACTTACAACATAGATATGTATATAATTTTAAACCAACATATCCTATTGCTGTGTTATATATTAGTAATGAACACTTAGTTATCATCATAAAAATATTAATTTAAAGTATATTATTTTACATTTTAAAAGTGTAGTTTTGATATAAATTTTCATTATAAACAACACATATTCCCGAAAATTGACCCTCTAAATGAGGCGCTGTTGGTTTTTATACAAAATAGAGTTACACGATTTCGCATGAGTTTTATATCTTTTATTAGAAATATAGTTGGTAGTAACCTACTATAGTAGCCTACTATTAGTAGGTACATATATGTATACATCCTCTATATATTAACTCGTAAAAGCGCGAAATGGCTTTTGTAATACTATTGTATACAAGAGTTAAACTATAGTTATAGTTTTAGAAATAGTAAATATACTACTTTAAAAATACATTTAAAAGAATGCATTCTTCACCCTACCATGGTAGGAACATCGATAAAATAAAATTATTATTGTTTTACTAATTAGTATATACTAATTACCTACCCATAAATAGCGTACATTACATAAACATTCAGTAGTAACGCTCCTTATAAGGCTACGTTACCATGGTGATAGGTGTCGCTACCGTGTCACTAACGAGTTTCTCTCGAGCGGCAGCACGTTTACGATGACACCTCGCCAACTTTCGTGATCCGTTATCATCGTACAACTGTATAGCCCGTGAGTAGTATTCCTCTGCATGGCCGTACTTCTCAGTGCGGTAGTACCTAGTAGTGATGTAAAAATTGGTTCAAATACCGGGTACCCGACCCGGAATCTAGTATTTGATGAGACAGGGTTGCAATTTTCCATAAAATACCGGGTACCCGAAAAAAAACGGGTACCCGGTATTTTATGGAAAATTGCAACCTTATATGAAAATTTATAAAACTTATACTATTATAATTAGTACTTGATTAAGGCAACTTAATACGTTAACTTAAATTATAAATACATATCATATACATATTTTATACTTATCTCGTCATCAATTTATCTATCTCATCCTCATAATTACTTATCTCGTCATCATAATTACTTATCTCGTCATCAAATTATCTATCTCAGCCTCATAATTACTTATCTCGTCATCATAATTACTTATCTCGTCATCATAATTACTTGTAGCGGCATCAAATTATCTATCTCGGTCTCATAATTACTTATCTCGTCATCAATTTATCTATCTCATCCTCATAATTACTTATCTCGTCATCATAATTACTTATTTCGTCATCATAATTACTTGTATCGGCATCAAATTATCTATCTCGGTCTCATAATTACTTATCTCGTCATCAAATTATCTATCCTGGCCTCATAATTACTTATCTCGTTATCATAATTACTTATCTCGTCATCAAATTATCTATCTCGTCATCATAATTACTTATCTCGGCCTCATAATTACTTATTTCGTCATCATAATTACTCATCTCGTCATCAAATTATCTATCTCGTCATCATAATTACTTATCTCGGCCTCATAATTACTTATCTCGTCATCAATTTATCTATCTCATCCTCATAATTACTTATCTCGTCATCATAATTACTTATCTCGTCATCAAATTATCTATCTCAGCCTCATAATTACTTATCTCGTCATCATAATTACTTATCTTGTCATCATAATTACTTGTATCGGCATCAAATTATCTATCTCGGTCTCATAATTACTTATCTCATCATCAAATTATCTATCTCGTCATCATAATTACTTATTTCGTCATCAAATTATCTATCTCATCATCATAATTACTTATCTCAGCCTCATAATTACTTATCTCGTCATCAAATTATCTATCTCGTCATCATAATTACTTATCTCGTCATCAAATTATCTATCTCAGCCTCATAATTACTTATTTCTTCATCATAATTACTTGTCTCGTCATCAAATTATCTATCTTGACATAAAATTATCTATCTCGTCAACATAATTTCTTGTATCGGCATCAAATTATCTATTTTATAGTTTATATAATTTATATAGTTAGCTAAGATTTATAAGATGTATACTCTATCATAGGAGGAGGATGAGTTTGACAAATATATGAAAATGCCAGTGACTTGACCCAATACTAATCCATTGAGTTGGTATAAAGAAAATGATGCCCGTATCCTATCTTTGGCTAACTTAGCAAAACGATACCTATGTATCCGAGGAATTCAGTTGCATCCGAGCGAGTATTCAGTTCTGCAAGCTGCATATTGACGAATCGGTTAAACCATATATTGCCACAATTAGTTGACAAATTAATATTTTTACATATTAATAAATCTTTATATTAATAAATAGTATTATAATTTAATCATTTGTTTCTTATTTTTTTAATACTTTGCGATTGCTATCGGTATAAATTTTCATCGAGGTATTTTATTATCTTGAGACAGTATATTTTAGTATTTGATTATCTCGAGACAGTATATTTTAGTATTTGATTATCTCGAGATAGTAAAAAATCTCCTAAATTTACATCACTAGTACCTAGCTGCGGCTTCCATCAGATACCACAGGGGTTGCTTAGGTTTAGCGGGCTGTATTGTATTGTAGTGTACGCTAATGTATATGTATTGTAACTATGCAGATTTAAATATTTAACAGCATATAGGTTATATATATAGATATGAAATAATAGGATGATGTATACTACCTATATGTTATACATTTAATATAATATATTTATTAATACGTATGCTTAGTATATATATATATATATATATATATTGGTGTAGTAATATTGTATTAATTATAATGACATCGTTATTCTTTATTAATTTTAAATTCATTTATTTATTATACTAGATATATAATATATAAATAGGAATCTATGTATTTCCTATTCCTAAATAATAGTCCTATACATTGTAATGTATTTAGCATAATGTATTGCTAAATACAAGTAATCTAAAATGAATAAGGTATGTAATGTATATGTAGATAGAGTATAACCATAATTAATACATTCATTTCATTATAATTAATTTCAACTTAATATCAATTTTAATACACAAACTATGGGTGCGTTTTTTGTAACGTACCACAGTACCACAGTCCCACATTTATGCTTATACATGTACATTCAAGTGGTACTGTGGTACTGTGGGACTATGGTATGTTACAAAAAACGCACCAACGTACCACAGTCACATATGTATGCTTATAAGCATGTATGCTTGTATACATGTAAACTCAAGTAGAACTGCGGTAGGTAGGTATTACCAACACCTCCTATAACCTCGAGGTTATAGGAGGTCTTGGTATTACCAAAGCCCGTATTGGGGGCTTTGGTATTACTGAGGTACTGTGGGATGGGACGTCAACAAGTTAGTACCACAGTCCCACTTGAGTTTGCCTGTATAAGCATACAGGTGGTACTTTTGTACTGTGGTACTTTGGTACGTTACAAAAAACGCACCCTATATCATATATTTAACTTGTATATGTAAATATAATATATATATATAATGAAAATCAACAAAAAATTAATATATTCATAATTATTATAAATATTAGGTATCCTAAAGTGATGTAGACAGTTAACACACGAATGATTATATACTATTATTAGCTAAGTGTACTATTTTTAGTATGCAAACATACCGATACTATACTAAGCTATAACAAACTACACCCGTCAGTATTATATAACATAAATATTACGTAATACTTTAAATACAATACATACCACAATGCTATGATCGGGAGGGCATATCTCCTCTATTGTCTGTGTCTCCTTATCTCTAACTGTAACTACAGGCATATCTTTAACTACAGGCAGATCTGTAACATAGACTGGCAGTGTTGTTATAACAGGAGCAGTGAGGCTATACTTAAAGCCCGTGTATAACATACCTCCTATCAGAGTTATTGGGGCTGCGATGATGAGAGCCTTGTTCAACGATCCCAAGGCTCTTGTAGCGAACATATTCGTTGTTATATAGTAAGAATGGAAGTTAAAATATAACGATGTAGTATGTTGAATAGAATTAATAATAATGTTTATTACGAATAAAAAATTTTTAAATAAATAAAAATTTTAAAATATATTTTACTAAAATTTAATTATATCAATATATAATATACATATACCTAACATATATACATGTATGAATGTATATACAGATTATATACAGTATATACAGATTATTCAGCTGTATATATATATGTAGTATATTTACATTATACATATGTCGGTTGCTATGACTACAACATATGCTTATAAAGCAACCGACCGTCCGTATATATGTGACGTTGTAAGTAGTTGACGTCCTAAGTAACGTTGATGTTTTTAATTTAATAAATTAATTAATTAGTTATTTGAAATATGGACGTGTTACATGTGTGAGGTGGGGAGTATATTCCAATAGTATGTAGCGGATATTGCACATGTTCGATTCAAGCATGTATATATATATCACTATAGTGGTAATGGTTGATAGCGTAACTCTGCTAACATCCTGCTAACATACACACACTTATACACGTACATATATACTATATTATACAGAGTCACGGTGGATTGCTTTAATCGCAAGTAGTAAAGCTTGATGGAAGAGATATACCTATAACTATTATTAAAATATATTGTATATATTATCCACGTATTGGTGGAGCGCAGGCCCGTAGCCTCGGGGGGCATGCGGGGCAAATGCCCCCCCCCTGAGATCGGCTAGGCCCCCCCTGAGATTAAGTAGGCCCCTAAAACGTGTTTCATATTAAGTTTTTTCATATAGTATTTACTAGATATTCAATTATATTTATATTTTTATTTTATAATTTTATTTATATTATATTTATTTATTAGAATGTATGTATGTTAGTCATATACATTATACTGAGGACCCAATTCAGTAATTATGGTTTGATAACATATTTTCTAAAATTATGGTAAATATTAAAAATAAATTTTAATAATTTAAATTCATCTGATCTCGTAAATATTTGTCTTAAATGTACAAGTTGTAGAGCAATTTTGGAAGTAAAATAAAAATATTTACAGATAATATATATTATAATATTATATATATATATATATATATATATATATATATATATATATATATATATATATATATATATATATATATATATATATATTTATATAAAATAATGCAAAAGTTGTATTGAGTATTACTGATACTTGGTTAACTACTGATGATTCTGCTCTAGCTTCCCAACTGACATCTGATTATTTTTAAGTATTGCTTAATAATAGGTCTACATCACATCATTGTGTTGCTTGGCTCTGTTATTCTCATCGGAACTTAAGATTATTTCGTCATCCACCCCATATTTATCTTTACATGGAATTATGATATCTAATATTCAGTTTCCTTCATTATTTGCCATTATAATTATACTTAGGAAGGAAGGAAGGGAGGTTATCTATCTTCCACCTTTATATAGCCTAATGAGTTTCTTAGCTTACCTCTCTTCTATTTTAGAATATTTGACATTAGTTAACAAGGTTATTCTTGGTGATTTTAATATTCAAATTAATAATGAAAATCATGCTTCCTTATCTCTGAATAAACTTATATTTGATTATTCTCTGACGCGTTTTCTTTACTAATAACACTAATAGTAATAATATTGAATTTTGTTATATCTAGCTGATTCTAAATTAATTTCATATCCCACTTAAAGTTCTCTAATATCTGATCACTCTGTCATATTATTTGATTTGAACTTGCCGATGACACAAATTAATCGACCTTCTAGATCGTTTCGGAAAATATCCACTATTGATAAACCAATGTGTGTTAACTGTATTCCATCAACTTAATTTAACAACAGTATATCTTTTGATTTGTCTACACTTTTTGATTATTTGGCATTATCTCATTCGCTTGATATTTTTGTACTCTCTATTACTCTTATCAACCGAACTTATTCTAAGTTTTCCTGGTTTAATACTGAGCTTATTAAACTAAAGAAACTACTATGTAGACTACAACGTAAATATGCATCCTCTAAATTTGAATCTGATCTTATTTACTTTAAAGTTTTCGATCGCTTTACAAGAAAAAACTTTTCTCTACCAAATAGTCATACTTTACTGATATACTCGGTAGTTATGGAATATCTTCTAAACAAGCTTATAAATTATCTTTCACCTTAGTAGGTAAAACCCAGACCAAGCATCTTCAGGGCCAGCCTGATTTAGTTATGTGTTCATTGTTTGCCAATTTCTTCCAACAAAAAGTTTCTAGCATTATCTATATACTTCAAAATATCAACTCGACACGACTCAATCTCAAATTAAAATACACTCATAATCACTGTTCATGTGTTTAGATTCCCACACATGACATTGCACTCTCTTTGATGACATCCTTGAATACCAATTCCCCCTTGATCCTATTCCACTCAATCTACTTCGTTCATTATCACCATATTTTATTGAACTTATCGCGTAAATCATTCATATATCTATTATATAATATATTGTTCCACACTCAATGACATATTCATAGATTATTCCGATTTAAAAAAAAACAACTCTTGACCAATCTAATTTATCAAGTTATCGTCAAATATCCTAGTTATCATCCATAACTAAGATATCAGAACGATTTGTGTCCACTCAACTTATTAATTACAGTATGTGCTAATGTAGTATAATGTATTGTTGATAAATATCAAAGTACGTATCTTACTTTAATCATTAATGATATTATCATATATCTTGATAATAAAGCCCCATGCTATCTCGTACTACTATACTTATATAGTATTTTGATACTCTCGATCACAATATTCTTTCTATTGGACTTAATTAAATTGATATACACTGTCAAGTCCAGAGTTAGTTTATGTATAGGGAATTTCAAGGGGAAGGAAGGGTAATTTGGCCGATGTTTGTATGTGTGTTACTAGAAGTGCTCTAAATCAAAATATAATTATTTTTAAATAACCATCATATACTATATAACTAATATTATATTAATTTACGATATGTATATTTTAATAATTTATATTTTATATATTTTGTGAATATAATAGATTTTAATAAGCTGTATAAATATGGATAAAAAACTGAAAAATCGGGTAATTTGGCCGATAGTTCAAGTTTACTCAATAGGTTAAATCTATGTTTTCAAATACATACATTAAATTTCTTGTATAAAATGATGAATAATTCGGCGCGCACATAATACCACCGCCACAGTAGATTATAGTTTTAATATTATTGGAAAATTATATTACGTATTTATTGAACTTATATTATTCAACATATTACACACTTTATTATATTTTATTAAACATATTATACTGTCAAATATGTCTAAGAATATGATATACAAGAAGTCCATCTACAGGTTATAAATTAAATAATTAACAAACCATAATAATTTCAATTAATAAATTATAATAAGTTTAATTTTAATTAATTAAATAATTTGTATATTAATATAATACATTATATATAAGTATAATTATTATTATATATTAGTGTCTAACTCTAATATATAGTAATATATAAAAAAGTATATAATCTATAGAATCTATAATATATTATATACTTTTTTAATATAACAGATAACAGTGTATGAGATATATTAATAGGAAATACTTATGGTTAATTATTAACTAAATATGTATATATTTCTATATATATATATAGATTAACTTTAGATATTTACTTTTAGATATACATGTATAATTAAAATATAATATGTAAACCTGAATTAATATTGTGTGAATAAAAATGAATATTATAATTATGATTAGTTAACTAATATATATATATATCATTATTAAAAATAATTTTTAAATTATTGAATGCATTTTAAATATTTAATTTCATTTAATTACAATTAAGTTAATATTAAGTTTTTAAAATGTATATTGTAAGTAATAAAGTTAATGAATAAAAGTTTATGGTATGTTTATATATGTAATTAAAAAATATTTATTATAACATTGAATCATGCTATAATCATATTATTTATATAATATATTACATTATTGGTTACATTTTAAGAAGTTTCAGTACATTAAAGTACATTCATTACATTACAGTTATATTTATTAATATATTTAATTAAAAAATGTTTATGATAAAATTGAATCATGATAAAATCATATTACTTATATTATATATATATAACAAATATTTTCCGAAGGAAAGATATAACACTTACGCGAAATCGTGTAATTAGAATTTGTATACAAAATACCCTGGTGCCACCTATAGCGGGTTACTTTTAGGAACTATGTGTTGTTTATAATGTACATTCGTATTTAACTATACACTTTTAAAATGTTAAATAATATGCTTTAAATTAATATTTATATGATGAAAACTAAGTGTTCATTACTAATATATAACAAACAAATATGATATTTATGTTTTAAATGCTATAAGTATATATTTAGTAAGTAAAAGTTAATTTATATTGCATGTAATTTAATAGAGCATTGAAAACATTGTTGTATGCAAACAGAGCCGAACCTAAATCTATTTCAGTAATTTCGATACTACTGCTAGCAGCGGTTGGTGATATTACTAAATTACGTTGCATGCATAGGGAGTGTTATATCTTTGATTCGCAAAATCTTTGTATATAAGTTATATAACATATATGCCCACTGCATCCATTTCGACTGACCATACACTGTATGTGGCATACAGTAATCAGTACTCCCCATGTAGGAGCATATGTTAATAATTTTATCTCATTTGTATGTAATTATTGAATGTATTTATTGATGTATATGTTAATTGAAATCAATATTGTATATAAATAATATAAAATATTATAAAAGTTATATTTAAATTATATGATACATTTTAAATAATTCATTAATTCTATTGATAATATATTTCTTTTAAGTTTAATAATTACATATTATTTTACATTTTAAATAATTCATTAATTCTATTGATATTATTATTTATATTTCTTTTAATTAAGATTAATAATTACATATTATTTTACATAATTGAATTTGAATCTTGATAATAAATAATATAATATAATAACTTATATAATGCGTTTTAAATATTTCATTATGATTCTTTTAAATTAAAGATTAATTTATATACTTGAAATACAATTATATTTGAATAATAATTAATTTCATAAATAATATCATAAATTATTGGATACATTTTATTAATTTATTTTTATTTTTATTAAGACTAGATTAATAATTAATAATTAAATACTATTTTATATAATTAATTTAGAATCATTAATAAATAATATAATATAATATAATAATGTATTGAATGCATTTTGACACTATGTTAAATATGTTTAATTCAGTACATTAATATTATATTTTTTAAGTTTAGATATATGATTAAAAAATGTGTATGATTAAATTGAATCATGATATCATCATATTACTTATATAACAGATTACACCCATATAACATACACTACTACACCCATTCATCTGTCGAATGTACCATGCAGTACCGATAAAGCAGCATGTGGGAACATTGGTTAATAATTTTATCTCATTTGTATGTCATTATTGAATGTATTTATTGCTTTATTACTATTTATTACTTTAAATCAATATTGTATATAAATAATATAAAATATAAAAAGTTATTTTTAGATAATTCATTTATTTCACTAATATATTATACTTCTTTTTAATTAATTTTATTTCTATTAAGTCTAGATTAATAATTAAATAGTATTTTATATAATTGAATTAGAATCATACTAATAAATAATATAATATATTACATTATTGGTTAATAAATTTCAGTATAATAAAGTACATTCATTATATTAAAGTTATATTTCTTAATATATATAATTAAAAAATGTGTATGATACAATTGAATCATGATATAATATATTACTTATATAATATATTTAATATAATATATAATATATTACTTATATAACAGATACGACAATTACAACAATCCCAGTGTCGACTGGACCATTCAGTAATCAATACTCCGCATGTGGGAGCATAGGTTAATAATATTATATCATTTGTATGTCATTATTGAATGTATTTATTGATATATATATATATATATAATGTGTTGATATGTTGATATATATTGATGTATATATTAATTGAAATAAATATTGTATATACATAATATAAAATATATACAAATACTGTATACATTTTAAATAATTCAGTTATTTCACTAATATATTATACTTATTTTTTTAATCTATATCCATTAAGTCTAGATTAATAATTAAATATATTTTATATGATTGATTAGAATCATATTAATAAATAATATAATATAATCATTTATTAAATGCATTTTAACAATAAGTTAAATAAGTTTCATTCAGTACATTATATCATTTAACATTATATTTTGTAAGTTTAGATATATGATTAACATTTTATGATAAAATTGAATCATGATATAATCATATTACTTATATAACAGATAAACTTATATATAAGACCACTACATCAATTCCTCTGTCGACTGTACCATGCAGTACCGATAACGCAGCATGTGGGAATATTGGTTAATAATTTTATCTCATTTGTATGTCATTATTGAATGTATTTATTGATGTATATGTTACTTTAAATCAATATTGTATATAAATAATATAAAATATAAAAAGTTATTTTTAAATAATGCATTTATTTCACTAATATATTATACTTATTTGTTTAATTTATTTTAATTTCCATTTAGTCTAGATTAATAATTAAATATATTTTATATAATTGATTAGCATCATATTAATAAATAATATAATATACTAATTTATTAAATGCATTTTAACAATATGTTAAATATGTTTCATTCAGTATATTAACATTATATTTTTTAAGTTTTTATATATGATTAAAAAATGTTTATGATAACATTGAATCATGATATAATAATATTACTTATATAACAGATACGACCACTACACCAATTCCTCTGTCGACTGTACCATGCAGTACCGATAACGCAGCATGTGGGAATATTGGTTAATAATTTTATCTCATTTGTATGTCATTATTGAATGTATTTATTGATATTTATGTTACATGAACTCAATATTGTATATAAATAATATATAATATAAAAAGTTATTTTTAAATAATTCATTTATTTCACTAATATATTATACTTCTTTTTAATTAATTTTATTTCTATTAAGTCTAGATTAATAATTAAATATTATTTTATATAATTGAATTAGAATCATATTAATAAATAATATAATATATTACATTACTGGTTAATAAATTTCAGTATATTCATTACATTAAAGTTATATTTCTTAATATATATAATTAAAATTTTTTTATGATAAAATTGAATCATGATATAATAATATTACTTATATATATCCTAGTATCGACTGGACCATGCAGTAAGCAATAGTCCGCATGTGGGAGCATAGGTTAATAATATGTTATCATTTGTATGTCATTATTGAATGTATTTATTGATATATATATATATATATATATATATATATATATATATATAATATATAAATATATATATTATATATATATGTTGATATATATTGATGTATATATTAATTGAAATCAATATTGTATATAAATAATATAAAATATATACAAATATTGTATACATTTTAAATAATTCATTTGTTTCACTAATATATTATACTTATTTTTTTAATTTATTTGTATTTCCATTAAGTCTAGATTAATAATTAAATATATTTTATATAATTGATTAGAATCATATTAATAAATAATAATATATAATAATGTATTAAATGCATTTTAACAATAAGTTAAATATGTTTCATTCATGTACATTAACATTATATTTTTTAAGTTTTGATATATATTATTAAAAAATGTTTATGATAAAATTGAATCATGATATAATCATATTACTTATATAACAGATATGACCACTACACCAATTCATCTGTCGACTGTACCATGCATTACCGATAACGCAGCATGTGGGATCATAGGTTAATAATATTATCTCATTTGTATGTCATTATTGAATGTATTTATTGATGTTTATGTTACATGAACTCAATATTGTATATAAATAATATAAAATATAAAAGTTATTTTTAAATAATTCATTTATTTCACTATATACATGATCCACCAATACGCTACTACCTCAACTACCTCTTAACTCAACTCATATTCAACTAACAATCGAACATGTGAAATATCCGCCACATACTATTGGAATATACTTGCATATCACCCTATGACATAATACATCCATGTTTCAAATAACTACTGAATTAATTTTAAATTAAAAACATCAACGTTACTTAGGATACGTCCCCTATATACGGACGGTTAGTTGCTTTATAAGCACACGTTGTAGTCATAGTAACCGACACATGTATAATGTAAATATACTACATATATAGACAGCTGAATAATATGTGTGTATATACATTCATACATGTATATATGTTAGGTATATGTATATTATATATTGATATAATTAAAATTTTAGTAAAATATATTTTAAAATTTTTATTTATATTAAAATATTTTAAACATTTTAATTAATTATTCAATATAATGCCTGATTATAAATCGTAATAAACATTATTATTAATTCTACTCAACATACTACATCGTTATATTTTAACTGCCATTCTTATTATATAACAACAAATATGTTCGCTACAAGAGCCTTGGGATCGTTGAACAAGGCTCTCATCATCGCAGCCCCTATAGCTCTGATAGGAGGTATTCTATATACGGGCTTTAAGTATAGCCTCACTGCTCCTGTTATAACAACACTGCCAGTCTATGTTACAGATCTGCCCGGAGTTACAGATTTGCCTTTAGTTACAGTTAAAGACAAGGAGACACATACAACAGAGGATATATGCCCTCCCGATCATAGTATTGTGGTATGTATTGTATTTAAAGTATTACGTAATATTTATGTTATATAATACTGACGGGTGTAGTTTGTTATAGCTTAGTATAGTATCGGTATGTTTGCATACTATAAATAGTACACTTAGCTAATAATAGTGTATAATCATTCGTGCTTTAACTGTCTACATCACTTTAGGATACCTACTATTTATAATAATTATGATTATATTAATTTGTTGTTGATTTTACATTATATATATATATATATATATATATATGTATATATATACAAGTTCAATATATGATATAGGGTGAATTTTTTGTAACGTACCATAGTACCACATTACTACCTGTATGCTTATACATGCAAACTCAAGTGGGTCAGTGGTACTAACTTTTCGACATCCTATTCCATAGTACCACAGTACCATAGTCCCACTTGAGTTTACATGTATAAACATACATTATTGGTGCGTTTTTTGTAACATACCACAGTACCACAGTACCAATTTAGTGTACATGTATAATCATACAAGTGGGACTATGATACTGTTGTACGTTACAAAAAATGCACCCATAGTTTGTGTATTAAAATTGATATTAAGATGACATTAATTATAATGACATGAATGTAATAAGTTATTACTAATAACTATGGTTGCACCCTACCAACATATACATTGCATTACCTTATTCATGTTAGGGTGTGTTTTTCGTAACGTACCACAGTCCCACCTGTATGCTTATACATATAAAATCAAGTTGGATTGTGGTACTGTGGTATGTTATAAAACATACGAAATATCCCAACATACCACAGTACCACAGTACCACTTGAGTTAAATTCATGGGCGTTTCAGATGGTTCATTGGAAACATCAATATAAATAAACGCTCCCTATATCTATATCTAGGATGGTACTGTGGTAATGTGGTAATGTGGGACTGTGGTATGTTATAAAACATACGAAATATCCCAACATACCACAGTACCACAGTACCACTTGAGTTAAATTCATGGGCGTTTCAGATGGTTCATTGGAAACATCAATATAAATAAACGCTCCCTATATCTATATCTAGGATGGTACTGTGGTAATGTGGTAATGTGGGACTGTGGTATGGGACGTTGAAAGATAGTACCACAGTCCCAATTGAATTTGCATGTATAAGCATATTGGTGGTACTGTGGTACGTTAGAAAAAACGCACCCTTAGGGTGCGTTTTTAGATTACTTGTGTCGTCCCCACCTCGAATTTAATGGATAGGAAAATAATTTTTTTAAATTTAAGTGTGATTTTTTTTCAAAATTTTTAAAAATCTCTTTCCCATAAAAGTCTTTTTCCGTAAAAAATCTCAACAAAGTGTATACTTAAATTCAAATAATGCTCGATTTGAAATTTTTTTTTGCCAATGTATATATATGAGGTTAGCTACCCGAAATATATTTAGGAATACATATTATGCGCACACTCATTTTCATCTACGGGCAATATTTCTGGTAGAATTTTGGGTTTTTATCGTTAAAATTTTATATTTAATATTTTATATAAATTCAAATAATTAAAATTCGCGAACGCGAGATCCGTTTTCCGTAATGAAAACGTCAGGTGATAAAGTGGAGCGGCGGGGGTAACATGAATGATTTACTTTTTTGAATATGTATTCGCGTGATACCAATAATCGTTAAATAGTGTCATTTTTAAATCGATTTACGTAATCGAAAAATTTAAATTCGACGCAAATTTTTAATAACAAACTTAATCGTGAATAATTTGATGGTAAATAATTTCGTAAAAATTAGTTTCTTTAATTTAGAATACATTACGTAGATTTATGCAATGGTATTTCCGGTTTGAATATCTGAATACAAATTTTTATATCGGCATTTTCGTACCCGTATTATTGAGAATAAGTTCACGAACGAGTAAAACCGAATTAATATTGTTATTTTATGTTGTAATAGTATATACATAATCGTATACTTAATAATTAGAATAATCATAATTTTACAATATATTAATATAAGGGTAGCGTATATTAATGTACGTAATAAATAGTCGTATGTATATAATACATGGTATATATGTAAGTTTTAATATTTGTAAGCTGCATTACTTCACGCGTAAACCTACAAAAGTATAGTGATATGTGTGTGTGGTCATTGATATTTGGAGTATTAGTTATTTTCACAGTTGGTTAGGTTGGGTTAAGTTTTAATTTGTGTAGGTTTTTTTAAGCTACATTACTTCCCGAGTGAGCTTATAAGAGCATATTTATTTATATTGTTATTTTCACAGTTGTGCTTAGGTTGGGTTAAGTTTTAATTTTTGTAAGTTTTTTTAGCTGCATTACTTCACGAGTGAACTTATAAAATCATATTTATTTATATTATTATTTTCACAGTTGTGGTTAGGTTGGGTTAAGTTTTAATATTAGTAGGTTTTTTTTAGCTGCATTACTTTCTGAGTGAGCCTATACAAGTATATTTTAACAGTTGTGGTTAGGTTACTTCCCGATTGAACCTATATAAACACATTAATACAAATTCCCGAGTATATCACAAAGTGAACATTACGATCGAACACGGTCGAAGCCGGGCCCCGGCCACCTAGTATATATATATATATATATATATATATATATATATATATATATATATATATATATATACTGAGAATACGTATTAATAAATATAGTATATTAAATATATAACATATAGGTAGTATACATTATCCTATTATTTCATATCTATATATAACCTACTGTTAAATATTTAAATCTGCATAGTCACAATACATATACATTAGCGTACACTACAATACAATACAGCCCGCTAAACCTAAGCAACCCCTGTGGTATCTGATGGAAGCCGCAGCTTGGTACTACCGCACTGAGAAGTACGGCCATGCAGAGGAATACTACTCACGGGCTATACAGTTGTACGATGATAACGGATCACGAAAGTTGGCGAGGTGTCATCGTAAACGTGCTGCCGCTCGAGAGAAACTCGTTAGTGACACGGTAGCGACACCTATCTCCATGGCAACGTAGCCTTATAAGGAGCGTTACTACTGAATGTTTATGTAATGTACGCTATTGATGGGTAGGTACTTACTAATTAGTAAAACAATAATAACTTTATTTTATCGATGTACTATTCTTTTAAATGTATTTTTGAAGTATACTTATGACTATAGTCAATTTACTATTTCTAAAACTATAACCACCATAGTATTACCAAAACCATTTCGCGATTGTACGTGTTAATATATAGGGAATACATATATGTACCTACTAGTAGTAGGCTACTATAGTAGGTTATTAGCAACTATATTTCAAAGGAAAGATATAACACTTACGCGAAAACGTGTAATTCTATTTTGTATACAAAAACCAACAGCGCCACCTTTAAATGGTTAATTTATGGAACTATGTGTTGTTCATAATATACATTTGTAACGAACTATACACTTTTAACATGTACAAATAAAATTCCCTACATTTTTATTTATATGATGACAACTAAGTGTTCATTACTAATAAATAACAAAGCAATAGGATATGTTTGTTTAAAATGCTATACATATATATATATATGTTCAGATATATCTATGTGGCTAATAAAAGCTAATTTATATTGCATGTAATTTAATATAGCAATGAAAACATGGTAGTATGCAAATCTCGGCAACCTAAATCTATTTCAGTGATTTCGATATAACTAGCATGCTAGCAGCGGGATACTTGAATACTAATCAAATTGAGTTAAACAATTCAGTTTAATTTAAAAATTGCGATATTTATACAGTATGATATACTGTCCTCGATGATATTCTAGTGGTAATTCTCCAAAGCAGGTTTCCCTTTTACGATTTGCAAGCCTTATTTAAAGCTATATGTGAAACTATTAAAGCCTATAGGCCTATATATAGACTTAATGGCTTATAGGAATATATATATATATATATATATATATATATATATATATATATTATTACGGTATACCCCATCGGACGTAACTCCATTACATATCTATATAATTAACTAGACTAGGGTTGTCATGGTTTTGACTCATATCTAGATATTAAGATTATAATCTTATAATTATAATTAATTATAATTTAGATTTTATTTTTCTTAAAATTAGCGATATGACGAACAAATATGAAATATTAAATAAATATGTAATTATATTATATATATTATAAAAAATATATGTGTTAAAAGTAATGCCCTAATGACTAGTGGTTGTGATACATTGCACATGCCTACGATATGCTAACATACCCAGGCTTGTCAATCTAGCTAATGAACTATAGTTCATTATAAATATATTTAACTTTGTGCTGATCTTCGCTAATCTCACACACATGTGTGAATGTGTGAATGTATCATATTCAAACATACACAGATAAATACAACTACTACTATAAATGATATATTAGAGTATTAATAACATACGATTCAATACAGAACGCTAATCCAAATATGTACCTGTGTGAGATAATGGAAACCGGAATGACTGATTACACGGATGGAAAGTACGACCGTTCTGTACGATTGTTCACAGTGGGGATACAACAATGCCCCGAACACAGCTGCCGCGAGATGGCGATGTGTTATCAGTACAGGGCCTCCGCTTACGAGAAACTCGTTAGTTATAGTTTTATATATATATGTTAAGTATATTTATGATATGTTGCTATTTATGGTTGCATAAATACATAATAATTAGTATAATAAAAATATAGTTATTTTATATCGAAGATTACTATTACTTTTAAATTTAAATATTTAAGTATTTTTATTAATATTTCTAAAATATAACTATAATAGTATTACTTTAACTATATATCTCCTAAAGCGGGTTTCCCATTTACGATTTACGAGGGTTAAAGCGATATGTTGTCAAATAATTTAAACATATGTTAAACAAAAAATATGTTTAAATAAATTATTAAAAATACAAAATATTTTCAGCACATTGTAAAATATAATTAGATGTATTTAAAATATTTAAGAATTAGAATTATATTGATTAACATTTCATACATTAATTATTTTTTGATTGGAATTATATTTTAGGAGATCTCTAGGGTGTCGATATTACGTGCATGTCGACATTAGAGCACTCTCCCTACCTATAATATCGTCACAATGAAATTTCAACAAATATAATTAATAGGAATACGTCCGAAAACATTAAACATGATTACTTCGGTATATATTGCTATTAAATATATGTGTCAACTTATTTCAGTAGATTATATGTGCATATATTATATTGTGACACATGCGCATTATATACGCTGATATAAAACAATGTAAACTTATAACTTAATTATACATATGTGGTTATATGTGCCTATTTTGAATATGACGACTTCCTCCTCTATTCAATTAATCGATTACGATAAATATAATTAACAATGATAGCGGATAATTAATCTATTATAATAAGGGGCAATTGTCTTAATAATCAACACTGCTTCTATAATTACCCTGACATTGCCTAAATCTGATAATAATAATAATTAATGGTTATTAATATAACACATTATAATTATAATTTCTATAATCCTAATAAGTACGCATTACACTATTAACGTATGGTATGTAAAGTAATATAGCATACACTCACCAGGGTGAGATGTCTAAAGTGATAGAAGACTGTAGTAGTTCGTTAAAGTATAATCCACGGTGCGTAGAATCATACAACAGGAGATCGAGAGCCTATGAACATCTCGACATGTATGAAGAAGCTCATAACGGTATACATTATATAATACATTACATAACACCCCCTCGCATTCACTCACCGCTAAATCCACCTAGTATTCAACAACCTATATAACTGATCTCCTAGCTAAACCACGCCCCTTAATTCACATCCGTAGCGATACTGTTACTTAACTGCCACGCCCCTATTCATAACTTTATTTAATCCACTTAAACTATACAATGCTATATTGTTGCCTACACGTCTATTAGGCTATCATCCTAGCATACCTGTCCACTCCCAGTCCTTCTATAGTACACACAGTTCATGTGTCATCTATATATAATTATATTATGATATATATATATATATTATACATTTATTATATTTCTTTATTTAATTGGGTTTATTTTATTGTTGACTTTGTTATATATTTATTGAAAAATACCAATACCTTCTATACCATCGAGGTTATAGGAGTTATTGAAAATACAAATTGATTTCCATAACTATGCTTTGTTCTAATACACCAATTATCTATATATATATATATATATATATATATATATATATAAATACCTCTGTTATATCTATTCTTAAACTCTGCTTGTATCTTATAATATATATTAACTAATATATACTATGGCTTTATTTAGATGTAGAATTCAATTATATATATATAATATATAATATATAATAATTTATTAAATCATGTTTTACATTTTGTTATGAATTTTATAAGTAATACTTTATTTAATATTTAAATTGTGTTATATATAATTGAATTGATATCTAATACTAAACATATAATCATACATATACAATCAGTACTATAGTATGATTCACATATATGTGAATGTCAGGAAATAATATCTATCCTTGACTCTGTATATGTGGATATAGTACGTGTGCACTATTAGTCATGGACCTAGCCTATATCTTACATACATACACTTTAATACAGACAAGTCTCTAGAGAAATTCCTACTAGATAATAAAATGCCCGAGGTTAACGATAAATGTGAAGCTCTACTGCGGATAGCAAGTATAAGAAAAGCTAGCTCCTTTATCAAGGTTACTGTATAACATATTTGTATTGTGGCAATATAGAACATATCTATTAATATGCACTTTCTAATAATAGTTAATTTTAAATTAGTATATAAATATATTAATAACTATTTTATTAGTATATATATATATATTCAATTAATTAAATAAATATACTTTCTTTATATACTAGTTATATATGTATAACCCACATATTATAATGAATACATATTTATATATGCATACATCCATCACTACTATAGTCACGAGCTCCAAGAATGCCGGCCTCCAGATATGTGAAGAACTATCTGGAGTCCTTTTATAATGACCCTATAACCCCGGCATTCATAAATAGGTTATTTGTCTTTTCACTTATATATTAAATAGTTAATATAAATAATATAAATATAATATATACTCATATAAATTTAGTTTATATTCAAAATTATTTAAAAAACTTATATTATAAATTATGTATATAGATATGGTAATGTATTAGTAAAGTAAAACATACAAATATTTGTAATTTTAATGTGAATTCAACAAATTCATTAAAACATTAGTTATGTTACATAACTAATACAATTATAAATCGTAAATTAATATGTAAATACACCTATTAAAAAATGTATTTTTTATATTCTATTTACTGTAAATATAGTCATAGAAATTAACTATTATATTGACATTTCTTTTATGAGTTATAAAATTATGTTGATTATCCATTAATTTAACTCATTATGTCAATTTATAAGACCTGAACAGAATTAAAATTCATTAATTTACTTTAATGAATATATTTTATATAAGGGAATATTATTTTACAATATTTATAATAATATAAAATATAATATGTTAATCTTTTTTAAAGTATAATTTATATATGCTAAATATTAATAAATTGTTTGTAATATGTAATATAGGTTTTATTTGGTATATTACTTATTATTTTTATTATTATTATTAATATATATATCTATTATTAAATACCAATGAAACATCTACAATATAACTGACCTCCAACAACAATAATGCACGTATTCAGCAGCCATCAGAGTGAGAGAATAAACACGGCGATGCTCTCCAGTGATTACTCCAGTATTGAGGGTATAGTGCAAGAAGAGATGGGGCAGTTGACCTCAACAATCTCTACACATCACCAGCTGCTGCTGTCTCCTAAGCAACAGTATCTTACACTGGTACGGGCCACCTTCCTGCTCCTTAGCGGTGACCTTGAAACATGTAACGAGGCCCTGGACACAATCATCGGCGTTAAGGATATACAACCCGAAGTTAGTATATGTAATACCTTCATTCGTAATGGTGGTGTGAAGTGTGTGTATTTGTATGGGTACAAATGTATGTTTATCTATGTTTATTTGTTTGGGTATACCCATATGTTTATAAACATAAATATTTAGTATAAAATTACCTGCTATTATCCTTCCTACCTAGAAATAATATGTCTCCTATATATTTATGTTTCGGCAACTAGTATCTGTTTACTAGATATGTATACAATATTTATACTAGATACTAGATATGCATCTATTTAGGGACACTAATATATCTTAGCTCGTATTATCGCATATATAGCTACTTTTATTGATGATATATAATTCATGCCCTCGCTTTTTATACATCGATCCATATAATCTTTTACCCCAAACTAAATTAGCAGATTTCTTAGAAGATACATCTACCTTTCTTCTCTCCGAAGTTCAAATATCATTCTACATTATCATGACCTTACTTGACCTTGCATTAATATCAGATATACTTCTGCTATTTCATCTATAATACATTGACTTCATGTCATCTTAAATGAATTCTATTATGCTATTATCTCATACGTAAAAGTATATCTATTGTTGCCGTTTACACCTGGCAATCATTTGTATTATTGATTCCACTTAGATTTATTATTTATAGAATAATGCTGAATTTTTAATTTATAAACGATTTAAAAAAATCATCAAATGTACATTGTGGGTTCAAGCTATGTGCTTTAAAATAAAAATAACAAAAAAACAAAAACAATATATATATATATATATAATATATTATATAATATGTTTAACATTAAATAAACCTACATTAATAGTTATGATATTATAAGTAAACTAATTTAACATAGTAATATGTACGTAATATAATCTATTAATCACACCTACACACTCACACACTCACACACAAACACACTCACATACATACACATACACACACATGTGTAACACCCCTACACTACAAATAGTATAGACACGAGCAGGGTTAACATACATTAACCCTTACCCGTATCCTATAATTAGATAGAATGTAACGCACTTCTAAAGCGTGCGTCTATGCATATCCTTCACGATGACCTTGACCAGGCATACTATGATATTGAGGAAGCCATGAAGATATGCCCACACAATGCTGACACGTATTACCACCGTGCCCAGGTTTATACGCACTACTACATACACATATTTCGTATTCATTAAATTCAATTAATTTAAATATTCTCTAATTTACAATTTATTCGTTTAGGTATACCTATATGAAGAATCATATATTTTATATATACTATATATTTACTAATTAATATGTATTAATAAATATGCTATAAAGTTAAACATAATGCATATTATCGTGACAACAATGTTAATAGTTGCATATGAAGATGTTAATGGGAGAGAAGGCACTGGTGGATTACAGGAAAGCTTGCTCTCTTTCGCGTGATTTTGTCGCTGCTCGTGCGCAGTACTGCTCTGCAGGTATGTGTCGTATTCTTATTTTATATACGACAATATATTAATACTTAATTTATATATTATATAACAAATAATATTTTAAATTATATTCACATATTTACACGCATACACTCATACATATTTATATATATATATATATATATATATATATATATATATATAATTATCATTATTATTTAAATAAATTGTATTTTAAAAACATGTTTTATGCATAGAAAATATAATTATTATTAAATGTTTATGAAATTAAAATACAGTTTCAAAATCCGCTGCTGTAAAGAAAGACCTCCAATTAATAAAACAGTGTAAAAGAGAATTTGTGAAGTTGATTTCAACATTTCCCTCATCTGCAATCGTTCATACACTGTACGCGCAGGTAATTATAGATGTAATAGTATTAACCTGTAACTTATATTAATGCGTATCCACAACCAACTTAATAATTAAAAAGTTGCAATCTTCCATCTAGTATTCGAGATATTACATTGTAATCCGTGTATTAATAGTGTAAGTTTATATTATTATACGTTCTATAATCTTAGGTATACTATAACTAATATCTACTACCACCAATAACCTACATTATAATTATGGTTTTAATATCTGTAACATATCGGTTATGTAAAATTCACTATGCTATAGTTTGTTATGTGTGTGCATATTGTGATAATATCAATAGTATAATGATATATCTTAACTTTAGAAGATTACTCATCATTAATGTGTACTATATATAGTATTATACATTTTCTCAATATTCTTTTATTTTTAAATTACATATTTTAAAAATATAAATCCGTAAATTGTATTGACTAATAGTAATACAAGTTGTGATACATAGTTTATTGTTTATATGATATACACATACATATAGCTCGTATCAATACAATATAGTTTACATTACTATTATTACTACAGGTTTTGGTGGATGAAGGGAGTTACGAGGAAGCTGAGGATCAGTTCGGTGCTTCGTTAGGCATTAACACAGATGATATAGAGGTCCTCTGCCTCACCATGTTAGTCATTAGTGTATATTCATTAGTTTATATACAATGCTGTTCTTATATTATACACACACACTTGTCTATGTTTGTGCGTGTATTTAAATGTATCAATATAATTACTAATGATCTATATTTGATATATTATTATTATTTATGCCAAATTTCAATTGACTACATTTATTAACTATATTAATTTATAATTGTCACTAGGGGACGTGAGGGTTTTGGTCGATGCCAATATAATCACAACGGTAATAGATATGACAATAATTTATATTAACGAACTGTGTGTTATTAAGTAAACTAATATTTTAAGAAAATCTTTATAAAAATTTAATATTGAATAATATTATCGATTATGTAAAAAGTGCATTTTCTGCTATATTATTGTAATTACTAATATATAAGTAATGGTCAAATATTGCATATATACTATATAGTAATTACAATTATGAGTGTATTACATATTATCATATAATTATAATACATATTCGAATTAGTTAATTTAACTAACATTTTATTTTTGAGTATATATGGCTACAAGTATTAACACATTCGGAACTATAGACCAACACTAACTTACCCATCACATATTATATTTCACCGATATTTACGAGTAGTATTATAACTGATAATATATAATGTTGTTATCATAATATACAAATTCGAGATATCTATTTAGTAGAATAATATCTTTTTAATAGTAATTCTAACATTTAAATTCTAAGATTCAATTGAATATTAATATTCACGGAATTCTGGTTATAGCCAATACTATAGTATAGCGTAAACCCTAAATTTGATCGACTAAACCCCCTTACACACCTATAACTGTCACTTTTCCCTTGTACTATATCTATACACTTATTGCATTCGTGTATTCATAATAAACAATCAGTAACGTTACCCTATAACCACTGTATGTAGAGTTATGTTCATCCAGTGGCACAACGACAAAAAGAAGAGCATATATATGCTAGAGGAAGCTGCGCTAGTAGACAATACTTCAACGATTGCACTGAAACTATTGGCCACTGTTCATCTGCAGAAGTTATTACGTAACATTATTATCACACTTAATACACTATATATTTATATATACTTAATATTAATTCATTCATTTTGAATTGTATGACCATTTATTATTATAAATACACACATTTTAAAAATATCATCCATAGAATTACATTTAATTTATAATTGTATTATATTATATTTATAATATAATGAAATAAAATTCATATTATACTAATTTTAACTTTAATATTATATATACATATACTAGTATTGAAATGTTTAGATAATATCAAATTATTTTATATTAATATGTTGTATATAATTAATAGTCAATATCACTATATTATATTTTAATGATACCATTAACAAAGATTTTTCCAAGCAAATATATAACACTCCCTATCTACGAAACATGATTATTATTCATATATCCCGCTGCTATTAGCAGTATTCAACTCGATTTAAGTTTGCCGCGATTTGCATACTACAATATTGTCATTGCTCTATTAAATGATATGCAATATAAATTAGATTTTACACCACATAGATATTTATAGCATTTAAAAGAAACATATCATATTGCTTTGTTATTTATTAGTAATGAACACTTAGTTTTCATAATAAAAATAATAATTTAAAGCATATTATTTTTCATTTTAAAAGTGCATAGTTTGATACGAATTTACATTATAAACAATACATAGTTTCGAAAATTGACCCTATATAGGTGGCGCTGTTGTTTTTTGTATACAAAATAGAATTACAATATTATGCGTGAGTGTTATATTTTTCATTAGATAAATCTTTGCCATTAATATCCTCATCTAATCAACATTCTATTATATTCACATATTCGTAATAGCGGAAACAATAATGAAGCCTTGGCCTGCCTTAGAAAAGCTGAGGAGAGGTGCCTCCAGGAGGAAGAGGCGAGGCAGGTGTATAGCCTGATGCTAGCCGCCCGAGCTCAGGCTAATATTGACCTGTTAAGGGCATAAATAGGTTTACCTTTTATATCTACTATCGCATTATGTACATACACTTATTATATATCTATTTTATATTTACATACTTATTATTTAATTTAAAAACATAATTAATCATAAATATAATTAACAGTACAACTGTCTCAGACCTCTCGCTTCCTGCCCCACCAGCCTTAAAGCTCATACTTGCTGACTCACAAGCCTTGGAACCTTCACCTCTTGCATCACTAGCTTTGAAGCTCATACTTGTTGACCCACTAGCCTGGGAAGCCCCACTCTTGGACCTACAATCTAGGAGCCCTCAGCCCTAGCCCCATAGACTAGGAGCCCCCATCTTCTGCCTCACTAACATTGGAACCCTCACCTCCTGTCTCACTAACATTGGAGCCCTCACCTCCGTGTCTGTCATCCACTGAGGTTCTGTTACCATGGAAACATCCGGTGTTATACTCCTCACCTATGCGGGAGAATAGGTAATATCCTAGAATAGGATATCGAGGAAATGACATATTCAATATTTATCAGCAATACTAACTTTTATATTATGCAATATATTATTTTCGGAAGTATATTTCATTGATCTCCCGCCAGATTATATGTACATATACCAGACATATTTATTTATTTGAAAAATAAAACTTGCATTAATTATATAATATGTGTATTTATTAATAAATATACTACCAATATATAAATATAATACAATATAATATGAATTTATTTATATATTCTATTTGAATTAAAATATGCATTCTATATTATATATGTGTCGACATTCTATATAATACAGCACATATTTTATGATATTATAATTTAGACTTAATAATATTGAAATCATCAATTCAAACATATTTAATCATTTTATTTTATATGTTTTCACTGATTTATATAGTAATTCAAATATATATATATATATATATATATATATATATATATATATACCTATACGTCTATAAACTAAATTCAATATGATAAAATCAAGAGTAACATAAAAGTTTCTAAGTAAGAAAAGTTTTATCCTTACTAAATATTATATAATTTACAGAATATGTTACTTTATCAAATACATTATTCATAAATAATATAATATGAATATGTAGGGTAAAGTATCCAAATATGAACAGTGCCCGAATACGGGTCACTCTCGGTATATCAGAAACCATAAATCCTATAAAAAAAATATGTAGGTAATAAAAATTCATAATTATATAAATAGTCAAAATAAGTATTTTTTTGTATTACTATTACATTTTTAAATTTTTGAAAAAAAAAAAAACTAAAATCTGCTCAAGAATATACAAATGAATCGATATAAATTTATATCGATTAAGCATAATAATATATTATTAAAAAGTAAATCATTCTAAACATTATATACATAATTTCTATATTTTATATCAAATATTAATTAAGTTATAAGCATATATATAGAGGTCATATAAATCCCTAATACGGACACTATATATGTCCTAATACGGAAACCATATAACCAATCATCGCGTAGCGTGTGAACTATTCAGATTTTCATAAAAATCGCGTGCATTATAATATTAATAACTGTAATGACTCTAAATCTAAAAATGTTATAGATACTTGTTTTATTAATTAGTAAAATAATCAAAATTAATAAATTAATTACTAATTAAATTATATTAAATAATTCATAAAATTAATTATAAATAATATAATAGTAATTATCTGATTGGTTCATCAATAATATATAGTTTATCTAGTGGTATCATAGACATAGGAGCGCTCCTATATCTATGGTTCTACTTATGGTTCTACTTATAACTATAGTTCTACTTATCTCACCGAAAAATTAGGAAATATGGGCCACATTACTTTTTTTTCAGTACTCTCACGTTACTTGATACCATACTATCACCTTCCAGCACAACGTACTCTCACGTTACTTGATATCATACTACCATCTTCCAGCACAACGTACTCTCACGTTACTTGATACCATACTATCACCTTCCAGCACAACGTACTCTCACGTTACTTGATATCATACTATCACCTTCCAGCACAACGTACTCTCACGTTACTTGATACCATACTATCACCTTCCAGCACAACGTACTCTCACGTTACTTGATATCATACTATCACCTTCCAGCACAACGTACTCTCACGTTACTTGATATCATACTATCACCTTCCAGCACAACGTACTCTCACGTTACTTGATATCTTTATTTATTATGATTAATTCGTCTAATATTATGTATCCATTGTTTTCGCCTTTCTATATCTTTAGATGGAAACCTATATATTTAAAATAAATCTCTATTTATTAAATTTATTATTTAAATATATTATAAAAATACTTTAATCCACTCTATTTATTAAACTCGCCTATTTATATTTATTATATAATATTATATTAATTTTATAATATTATATTAATTATATAATATTATATTAATTATATAATATTATATTAATTATATAATATTATATTAATTATATAATATTATATATTATATTATATATTAATTATATTTCATATAATTATGTTATGAATATATTTAAATCATAACTTATATAAAAATAATAAGGGCACCTGCTCACTAATTTATTTAAATTTTCATAATTATATTGTGTAAATTAACTATATTATTTGTATTAAGTATTTGAAAATATACATTTATATAAAAAATATATTATTATAAGATATTGTTCTGTATAATAAATATACTGTAATTTTATTATAAAATAGTTTACTATATAATACTTTTACCATGAGTTAACTATATTTAATTATTACATATTTTCTTAAATAATACATCATATAATAATATATATATATATAATTATAATTTATGAAATAATGTATATTTATATATATAATTAATGATATATAACAATATATGTGTCAAATTATAATATTATATTTTTTAAATAAATATTTGTTAAAAATTGAATTATCGAGTATTTAAAAATAATTATAATGTTTTATATAACATAAATTATATCACTAACAAGTGTAATGTTATACCATCAGGAAGATCATTCTGTTTTACCGAACAGTTAATGGAACTACATATAGCAGGCATTTTTGTATAAAATATTATAAAATTTTATAGTAAACTATAAATCTATGGTTGGATATGATGGATTTGAAATGGCGACATTTACTGCGGTACTGCTCGTCGTATATTTCTCTATGGCGAGATCAGGCAATGCACAGTCTATTCGCTCCTATGTCTATGAGTGGTATATATGTTTCGTATTATAACACAGGATGTCCATATTCGGAAACGGGTATCGAATATGGATACCCTATAGGGTATATAACTATAATTATATAGTTAATACTATATATAGTTATCTATTTAATAAAAGATTAAATAACATTTTAAAATCACAATAATATCATATAATATTAATATATTGTAATTTTTGAGTAAAAATATTGAGACATATATTAAGACCATTTATTGTTAAAGTGTCCCTACTAAAGTAGGGTACCTACTACCTATAGGTTACCTACATATTAATATTCTCAATTACATCAACATTTATCCACTTATTGATTAGTTTTTATAATTACAATAATAATATGTATATTATCTTATCTTACAATAGAGGTATTATTATTAGAAACCTATATGTATTATTTAACATAACTTTAAAATGATATTAATATCAATAGTGTATTATTATTATTATTTAAATATAACATTATCATTACATGAAATACAATTCATAATACTATATATATAGTGATATATCATATATTTATATTTATATATACTATTCTATTTATATTACTATAAAACAACAAATTAAGAAAGTATTATGTATTTATTTGTCGGTATACCCCATAGATTTATAGTTTACATAGATCGGTAGTCACGTGGTTTTTCATGGTCGTACATGGTGCCTGGAATGGGGATTTTTGATCTTTAATTGTTGTAAACTTAAGATGGCCGACATCACGTGACACATGATATTTCATAACAAATATTTAAATAAATAATATTTATTTTTTACATACATTTGGATTATTTTTCTATATACGCTTATAAAATGCATTTCGATTATATCAAAATAAACATTTATATTTATTTATATTATATATTTATAATGTAATATAATCGCAACACGTAATTTGCTTAAATAATACTTTATATAGGTAATTTTAAATTACAATTTATCGGTGTATTTTTAAATTCTTATATCGCTTTAATTTTTTCTATATACGCTTATGTAGTGCATTTTTATTATATCAAAATTAACATTTATATTTATTTATATTATATATTTAGAATGCACTATAATTGCATTACGTAATTTGATTAAATAATACTTTATATAGGTAATTTTAAATTACGATTTATCGGTGAACTTTTGAATTCTTAGATCGTTTTAATTTTTCTATATACGCTTATAATGTGCATTTCGATTATATAAATATAAACATTTATATTATATATTTATATCGAAATATAACTGCAACATTTAATTTGATAAATAATACTTTATATAGGTAATTTCAAATTATATTTTATCTGATATATTTTAAAATTCTTAGATCTTTTAAATTTGTTTATAAATTGTATTTAAATTATATCAAAATAAACATTTATATTAAATTGTATTAAATATATAAATTACAGTATAATAAAAAACTTTAATTACATAAAATAATACTTTACATTAATTTAGAGTAATTTAAAATGTGAAATGTAACAGTACAATTTTAAATAGCATTATCTAGGTTAATTTCATTACTAATATTTAAATATTACAACTTAATTAGATAAATACACATTTATATTAATTTATATTATATACTGCAATATAATTACAACATTTAATTTGATTAAATAATACATTATATAATTCTAAATTACGACAACTATAAGAACGCTATTATTTTAAATATTTAAAAATGTTTAATTAATCGATGACTGTTGTTCTAATAGTACACGTAATTATCCAGAAGGAATAACTCTCTACAAGTTTGTATTATATAAATACATTTAAATATTATTTTGAAATTCATACAATTATTTAATTAGACATGTAGATGTTATATCTAATTATGTATGAAGTCAATAAATGAATACACGCTTAACGTATGAAAATCAAATAATCATACGAAATTTAATTTTAATTTCATAATTATAATTATTATAATATGTTACACGATTATAGCAAACATTTTCTGAAGGAAAGATATAACACTTACGCGAAATCGTGTAATTCGAATTTGTATACAAAATACCCCAGTGCCACCTATATTTATATACTATTAAAATTATATAAAAGAATAAAGATATATGTAAGTTTTATAATAATCACGATACATCTATAACAGTTAAGACTTTTTCTATAATGTACTTAGCTATGGCGTAAGCCGTACATCTTAAAATAGGTGCCTGATACATGCGTCTTCAGAATTAAATATATATAATTTATATGTAGGGTGCTTTATTGGTTAATTTCTAGTAAGTCGATAGACTTTTTATGCATTTTCATTACATTCATTAAAATCGTTACATATCATATATCATTTATATCATAATATGATAGGTATTTTTTATAATAATTGTGTATAATATTAATATGATTTTTGTTACTATAATCAAAGATTTTGCGAAGCAAAGATATAACACTCCCTATGCATGCAATGTAATTTAGTAATATCCCCAACCGCTGCTAGCAGTAGTATCGAAATCACTGAAATAGATTTAATTTAATATAAATGTTTATTTTGATATAATTTAAATACAATTAATAAACAAATTTAAAAGATCTAAGAATTTTAAAATATATCAGATAAAATATAATTTGAAATTACCTATATAAAGTATTATTTATCAAATTAAATGTTGAAGTTATATTTCGATATAAATATATAATATAAATGTTTATATTTATATAATCGAAATGCACATTATAAGCGTATATAGAAAAATTAAAACGATCTAAGAATTCAAAAGTTCACCGATAAATCGTAATTTAAAATTACCTATATAAAGTATTATTTAATCAAATTACGTAATGCAATTATAGTGCATTCTAAATATATAATATAAATAAATATAAATGTCAATTTTGATATAATAAAAATTCACTATATAAGCGTATATAGAAAAAATTAAAGCGATATAAGAATTTAAAAATACACCGATAAATTGTAATTTAAAATTACCTATATATAAAGTATTATTTAAGCAAATTACGTGTTGCGATTATATTACATTATAAATATATAATATAAATAAATATAAATGTTTATTTTGATATAATCGAAATGCATTTTATAAGCGTATATAGAAAAATAATCCAAATGTATGTAAAAAATAAATATTATTTATTTAAATATTTGTTATGAAATATCATGTGTCACGTGATGTCGGCCATCTTAAGTTTACAACAATTAAAGATCAAAAATCCCCATTCCAGGCACCATGTATGACCAATAATTTAACGTTGGCAAGATATAGCAATACCGATCTATGTAAACTATAAATCTATGGTTTACCCTAAGTTGTATCTGTACAACTAACACTCATTATACAACGCACACACGACGAGTGCCTGTAATACGCCCACCCATGCATGTACAGCCGTCTCGCATAAAGGACTCCGCCAAAAATAAAATAACTAAATACAAATACGTGACTTAGTATATATACATCATATATCCTATATCATATAATATATGTATTCTATAGGAAAGTATACATACTTCCCTGAGAACACATGGGGACATTCGATGGTTGTTTTTATTTCAATATATATATTACTGTATATAGTATACGGTAAACAGTAAAACCTCTGTATAAGAAACTATTTTTGTTCAGTACTTTTTTTCTTATATAGAGGTTTTCTTATAAAGAGGTTTTTACTTTTCCAATGATTTTAAGAATTAATTTATAATTGAAAATGCATTATATATAACATATAGGTTATATATATATAGTATATTTATTTTATATACTGTTATAAATGTATAATGTATTGTTTGCGCTTAGACATATGTCTAACATATGTTAATACATGATGACATTTTATTAGATTTACATTAGAAATTATAAATTATGAATCATCATTGATGAATATAATATAATGAATATTATAATAATCTATTATTTAACAATTAATTGCATAATATAATAAATTGTATCATCAATACATTAAGGATATAATAACATTTATTAATTAATTTAATACATTTATGGATATACAATAACATTTATTAATTAATATTAATAAATTCAAGGATAAAAATAACATTTATTAATTATTTTAATAAATTTATGGATATACAATAACAATTATCAATTAATTTTAATTCATTTCGAGCTATAATATAATATTTAAAAAAAAATATCTTATATAATAATTAATTTCTATAATTGTTATCAATATACAATACTTCTATTTATATATAATTATTTTGTATACAATTAATTTCTTATACAGAGGTTTTTCTTATATT
Organism: Osedax fenrisi; assembly: GCA_964019155.1. NCBI lineage: Eukaryota > Metazoa > Annelida > Polychaeta > Sabellida > Siboglinidae > Osedax > Osedax fenrisi. The sequence continues at coordinate 36,624,486 of OZ025244.1, forward strand.
TTTCTTATAAGATTTTCTTATAAAGAGGTTTTTTGATGTGGAAAAGGTTGAATTCCAACCAAATGTGTGAAAAATGTTCTTATAAAGAGGTTTTTCTTATAAAGAGGTTTCTTATAGAGAGGTTTTACTGTATATTGATTCAGAATAACTTTACATATGAAAATTATAGAGAATAAAAAATATTAAGATACATTTAATTTGAATAAATCAATAATCAATAACTTTTGTATTATTGATTGATTTATAAGGTAATATAATTTAATACGTTTTTCGCTTAAGAAAGAATGATGATTAATTAAATAATTTATATTATATCTCAATATTGAATAACGTAGTATACTATTTGTGTAATTATATATTGAATTTAGCATAAGCCGTCAAATAATATATCGCCACATATCGGACGTTCATGGAAAAACCGCGGAGTTCAGGAATTCAACCCAAATTGTTGTTCTCTTATATTAATCAAATATTCAAATATAAAATAAGATAACTATATTGTAAATATAAATACTGTGTATATTTATATGTTAACTGTTAGTACTTACTTCTAGTTTTTTTTTAATAAATTTACCACATAATAAAGTCGCTAAAATATTAACTACACCCTATATTCCCTATTCGTTATTTAATAACAATATATACATATACTATTATATTATCTGCCTATATAGAGGTAGTATACTACTATATATGCTACCATATATTACAATATCCCCTCAATATATAATCTAAGATTCAAATTCTTAAAAATGCTATATTTAACTAAAGAGATCACTTTTTTAACTATATATAGTAACTATAGTTACATATTCGATATATTAATATACCTCCAATACTGTACATTCCATTGGCACCGTACAGTGTACGCCATATTCTCCTCTATTAAGCCGTACTATTTGTAAATAAAGCAATCCCTCATGACTCTGCTAAAATCCCTACGAACACTTATATTACCAACTACTACCACTATACGCTCAACCAATACACTCCTAATGTTACTATAGTTATAGGTATATCTCTTCTATCAAGCTTTACTACTTGCGATTAAAGCAATCCACCGTGACTCTGTATAATATAGTGTACATGTACGTGTATAAGTGTGTGTAGGAATGTTATCAGAGTCACGCTATCGACCATTATCACTATAGTGCTATATATACATGATCCACTAATACGCTACTACCTCAACTACCTCTTAACTCAACTCATATTCAACTAACAATCGAATATGTGCAATATTCGCTACATACTATTGCAATATAGGTACTAGTATTATATAGGTACCTACTCCCCACACCACCCTATGACATAATACATCCATATTTCAAATAACTACTGAATTAATTTATTAAATTAAAAACATCAACGTTACTTAGGATACGTCACCTGTATACAGACGGCCAGGGCCGGCTTAAGTATACTATGGGCCCCGGGCAAACAAAACGTATGGGCCCCATAAAAATTTCATAACATATTAAATGGGCCATTCTAGAAATAACAAATATCTATAACACTTCAATTTATTTTTATTTAAATATATATATATACATGTTTTTTCATATATATTTACATATATCGTGTGAATGAGATGCATTTAAGATGCATATAATATATATAGAGGGGTCTCCTTCACGCATAGACATAGGAGCGAAATTCGCTCCTATGTCTATGCCTTCACGCTATGGGTGTAAATAGATATTACGGTACCCAATTAAAATTATTGCAATGTAATATTTTATAATTTAAAATTTTAATTTTAATTTTAGAGAAGCTTCTCTCTCAAGTTTAATTATTTACCATTACATATATTAGGATGAAAATGTCTACAATTGGATATATCTAGCCCATCATATATATATATATATATATATATATATATTAATATGTGTATAGTCCACTCCTTTAAGGTGTATATAAATATGATATAATATATTTTTAATACTAAATTAATTGAATAAATACCTTGACTCTAGTAATGTAATTTACGTAATATGTTAACATATTATTTAACATATATAATATCAGATATAAATTATGTAATTTTGGGAAATCCACAAGATATATCTTGTATACTGCTCTAATAAAATCTGCATGTGATGACCATATTATATTCGATAATGCTTTTAATATAACATATTATATTCTTCTTTAATATAGATGTTAATATATTCTTTATTTAGTTTGGATATATAATAAATTATATTTATTTGGGATGAAAGCAAATAATATTGCTACAATTTTCGAAGATTCAACGGCATTTTGCCCAACCAGATTTAAGGAATGTACAGCGCAGATACGGGGATCTATATTGGCAATGGACTATGGTATATTATGATATATTTGATTTTATTGAATCTTCCAGACATATTTCTGGATTTTTCATAACTTTGAGTTCTATGATCTATTATAATTATATTATTATTTAAACAAATTCTAATAAATCAATAGCTAAATATTGACCAATGTGATAATGAATCTTAACGTATAAATACATAACTATATAAGAATAATATAATTATATTATATTTTTAATTTTATATTTATTCAATTATTAAGATATCAGTGATAACTTATCACCTGTTCTCAATAAGAATAGCATCATTGTGTGTATTTATTTATAAATATATAGATGAGGGTGATGTAAATCTAAACATTCAGTTGTAAGTACTAGTTGGATAATTGCAAAAATGACTTTAGTATTATATTTAGATTATATATATATATTTATAAATAATATCTGTTTCAATAAATATATATATAATTTCTTTTTCCTATAATAGTCTGTTGAAAATGTTATGTACAGAGTTCCCTTTCATCAATAATCATTATAAAAAATACTATAAAGCAGAATATTCCTATTTAAATTAAAACTATTTTATATATCCTATATATATATTATTTACACTAACAGAATTATAATAAAATTTACACTATGAGAAGATACACCTTTTATTAATACGAGAGGTAGATAGAGAAAATTAATTCTTTTGAGAAAAATTCTTTTGAAAATATCTAATTATTTTTAATTACTATAAAAATTATAAATCTATATAAAATATAGTTTTTTTTCGTAATTTATAATCAATATAATCCTTTACAAATAACAGAAATCATAGTTAAAATATATCTTAATATATATCTCATATTTAATTTTAATATAAAGAAGTATACTTTTTTTTTCTTAAACTAATTATAGAAATATAAATTGTTAAGATTGAACTATGGTTAATATTCCCTTAACTTGGGTAAAAAAGGTTAATACGTTTATCATTTATCACTTTCTAGTTTAACAAACAATTATTTAGCAATCCGTTTCATACTATTTTATCTGACAAGCAGAAATGTGTGATATGATCTATGGTTATCACTATTAGCATATGCTCGAGCTTAGATCCAACATCTTCATGTACTTGTTTCCACCATAACTTCGTGTAAATTTAGAAATTTTTGTAAAATTCACTTTTCAAATCAGCCTAAATGACTCATATTTAATTAATTTATTATATTATTTTTATTTATTTGATTAGAATTAATAATATATAAAAAATACAGTTAAGAATTTTTTTTTTATATAAATAATAAAAAAAATAATTCTCAAATAATTCATGGGCCCCCCAAAATGTGGGGCCCCGGGCAATTGCCCGGTTTGCCCCCCCCCCCCTTAAGCCGGCCCTGCAGACGGCCGATTGCTTTATAAACACACGTTGTAGTCATAGCAACCGACACATCTATAATGTAAATATATTACATATACAGACAGTTGAATAATCTGTATGTATATACATTCATACATGTATATATGTTAGGTATATGTATAGTATATATTGATATAATTAAATTTTAGTAAAATATATTTTAAAATTTTTATTTATATTAAAATATTACATTTTAATTAATTATTCAATATAATGCCGGATTATAAATCGTAATAAACATTATTATTAATTCTACTCAACATACTACATCGTTATATTTTAACTGCCATTCTTACTATATAACAACGAATATGTTCGCTACAAGAGCCTTGGGATCGTTGAACAAGGCTCTCATCATCGCAGCCCCAATAGCTCTGATAGGAGGTATGCTATACACGGGCTTTAAGTATAGCCTCACTGCTCCTGTTATAACAACGCTGCAAGTCTATGTTACAGATCTGCCCGGAGTTACAGATCTGCCTGTAGTTAAAGATCTGCCTGTAGTTAAAGATCTGCCTGTAGTTAAAGATCTGCCTGTAGTTAAAGATCTGCCCGTAGTTAAAGATCTGCCTGTATTTAAGATCTGCCTGTAGTTAAAGATTTGCCTGTAGTTAAAGATCTGCCTGTAGTTGAAGATCTGCCTGTAGTTAAAGATCTGCCTGTAGTTAAATATCTGCCTGTAGTTAAAGATCTGCCTGTAGTTAAAGATATGCCTGTAGTTAAAGATCTGCCTGTAGTTAAAGATCTGCCAGTAGTTAAAGATCTGCCTGTAGTTAAAGATCTGCCCGGAGTTACAGATCTGCCTGTAGTTAAAGATCTGCCTATAGTTAAAGATATGCCTGTAGTTAAAGATCTGCCTGTAGTTAAAGATCTGCCTGTAGTTAAAGATCTGCCTGTAGTTAAAGATCTGCCTGTAGTTAAAGATCTGCCTGTAGTTAAAGATCTGCCTGTAGTTAAAGATCTGCCTGTAGTTAAAGATCTGCCTGTAGTTAAAGATCTGCCTGTAGTTAAAGATCTGCCTGTAGTTAAAGATCTGCCTGTAGTTAAAGATCTGCCTGTAGTTAAAGATCTGCCTGTAGTTAAAGATTTGCCTGTAGTTAAAGATCTGCCTGTAGTTAAAGATCTGCCTGTAGTTAAAGATCTACCTGTAGTTAAAGATCTGCCTGTAGTTAAAGATCTGCCTGTAGTTAAAGATCTGCCTGTAGTTAAAGATCTGCATGTAGTTAAAGATCTGCCTGTAGTTAAAGATATGCCTGTAGTTAAAGATATGCCTGTAGTTAAAGATATGCATGTAGTTAAAGATATGCCTGTAGTTAAAGATCTGCATGTAGTTAAAGATCTGCCTGTAGTTAAAGATCTGCCTGTAGTTAAAGATCTGCCTGAAGTTAAAGATCTGCCCGTAGTTACAGATCTGCATGTAGTTAAAAATGTAAAAATTATTTAATAAATTATTATATATTATATATATATATATATATATATATAATTATATTCTATATCTAAATAAAACCATAGTATATATTATTTAATACATATTATATGATACAAATATAGTTTTAGAATAGATATAACAGAGGTGTATATATACACCATCTATAGATTATATATGAATAATAATAGATCATTTGTGTATTAGAACATCGCATAGTTATGGATATCAGTGTGTATTCTTTAATAAATATATAACAAAGACAACAATAAAATAAACCCAATTGAATAAAGAAACATAATAAATGTGTAATATATGTAAATCATAAATTATAATTCATAATATAAATTATATTATATAATTATATAGAGATGGCACACGAACTATGTGTACTATAGAAAGACTGGGAGTGGACATGTATGCTAGGATGATAGCCTATTACACGTGTAGGCAACGATATAGCATTGTATCGTTTAAGTGGATTAAATAATGTTATGAATAGGGGCGTGGCTGTTAAGTAACAGTATCGTTACGGATGTGAATTAAGGGGCGTGGTTTGGCTAGGAGATCAGTTATATAGGTTGTTGAATACTAGGGGTATTTAGCGGTGTGCACACATGTGAATGCGAGTGTGTGTTATGTAATATATTATATAATGTATACCGTAGTGAGCTTCTTCATACATATCGAGATGTTTATAGGCTCTAGATCTCCTATTGTATGATTCTACGCACCGTGGATTATACTTTAATGAACTGCTACAGTCTTCTATCACTTTAGACATCTCACCCTGGTGAGTGTATACTATATTACTTTACATACCATACGTTAATAGGGTAATGCGTACTTATTAGGATTATAGAAATCATAATTATAATGTGTTATATTAATAACCATTCATTATTATTATTATTATCAGATGTAGGCAATGCCAGGGTAATTATAGAAGCAGTGTTGCTTATTGAGACAATTACCCCTTATTATAATAGATTAATTATCCGCTATCATTGTTAATTATATTTATCGTAATCGATTAATTGAATAGAGGAGGAAGTCGGCATATTCAAAATAGGCACATATAACCACATATGTATAATTAAGTTATAAGTTTACATTGTTTTATATCAGCGTATATAATACGCATGCATCATAATATAATATATGCATATATAATCTACTGAAATAAGTTGACACATATATTCAATAGCAATATATACCGAAGTAATCATGTTTAATGTTTTCGGACATATTCCTATTAATTATATTTGTTGACATTTCATTGTGACGATATTATAGGCAGGGAGATTGCTCTAATGTCGACATGCACGTAATATCGACACCCTAGAGATCTCCTAAAATATAATTCCAATCAAAAAATAATTAATATATGAAATGTTAATCAATATAATTCTAATTCATATAAGTATAATTTTTTTTAATATTTATATTTTTTTAATTATAAACAAAAAACTGATTTTTTCGTTACAACTCTAAATTTATGAAATTTTTGAAGAACAATATCGATTCTCAATCATTTAAAATTTTAAATATTTTAAATACATCGTATAGATCTAATTATATTTTACAATGTGCCGAAAATATATTGTATTTTTCATAATTTGTTTAAACATATTGTTTAACATATGTTTAAATGATTTGACAACGCATCGCTTTAACCCTCGCAAATCGTAAATGGGAAACCCGCTTTAGGAGATATATAGTTAAATAAATACTATTATAGTTATATTTTTAGAAATAATAATAAAATTACTTAAATATTTAAATTTAAAAGTAATAGTACTTCGATAAAATAACTCTATTTCTATATAGAAAATATTTTACTAATTATTATATATTTACGCAACCATAAATAACAACATTTCATAAATATACTTAACATATAAAACTATAACTAACGAGTTTCTCGTAAGCGGCGGCCCTGTACTGATAACACATCGCCATCTCGCGGCAGCTGTGTTCGGGGCATTGTTGTATCCCCACTGTGAACAATCGTACAGAACGGTAGTATTTTCCATCCGTGTAATCAGTCATTCCGGTTTCCATAATCTCACACAGATACATATTTGGATTAGCGTTCTCTATTGAATAGTGTGTTATTAATACTCTAATATATCATTCATAGTATTAGTTGTATTTATCTGTGTATGTTTGAATATGATACATATATGTTGCTATGTTATATATTAGCAATGAACACTTAGTTATCATCATATAAATAATAATTTAGGTCATATTATTTGTACGTTAAAAGTGTATAGTTCGTTACAAATGTACATTATGAACAACACATAGTTCCATAAATTAACCATTTAAAGGTGGCGCTGTTGGTTTTTGTATACAAAATAGAATTACACGTTTTCGCGTAAGTGTTATATCTTTCCTTTGAAAAATATTTGGTAATAACCTACTATAGTAGCATACTATTAGTAGGTACATATATGTATTCCCTATATATTAACTCGTAAAAGCGCGAAATGGCTTTGGTAATACTATGGTGGTTATAGTTTTAGAAATAGTAAATATACTACTCTATAAATAAATTTAAAAGTAATAGTACATCGATAAAATCAAGTTATTATTGTTTTACAAATTAGTATGTACTAAGTACCTACCCATCAATAGCGTACATTACATAAACATTCAGTAGTAACGCTCCTTATAAGGCTACGTTGCCATGGAGATAGGTGTCGCTACCGTGTCACTAACGAGTTTCTCTCGAGCGGCAGCACGTTTACGATGACACCTCGCCAACTTTCGTGATCCGTTATCATCGTACAACTGTATAGCCCGTGAGTAGTATTCCTCTGCATGGCCGTACTTCTCAGTGCGGTAGTACCAAGCTGCGGCTTCCATCAGATACCACAGGGGTTGCTTAGGTTTAGCGGGCTGTATTGTATTGTAGTGTACGCTAATGTATATGTATTGTAACTATGCATATATAGATATTTAACAGCATATAGGTTATATATAGCTATGAAATAATAGGATAATGTATACTACCTATATGTTATACATTTAATATAATATATTTATTAATACGTATGCTAAGTATATATATATATATATATATATATATATATATATATATATATATATATATATATTGGTGTAGTAATATTGTATTAATTATAATGACATCGTTATTCTTTATTAATTTTAAATTCATTTATTTATTATACTAGATATATAATATATAAATAGGAATCTATGTATTTCCTATTCCTATTCCTATACATTGTAATGTATTTAGTATAATGTATTTCTAAAATGAATAAGGTATGCAATGTATATGTAGATAGAGTATAACCATAGTTAATACATTCATGTCATTATAATTAATGTCAACTTAATATCAATTTTAATACACAAAATATGGGTGCATTTTTTGTAACGTACCACAGTACCACAGTCACATCTGTATGCTTATACATGTAAACTCAAGTAGAACTGCGGTAGGTAGGTATTACTGAGGTACTGTGGGATGGGACGTCAACAAGTTAGTACCACAGTCCCACTTGAGTTTGCCTGTAGAAGCATACAGGTGGTACTTGTGTACTGTGGTACTTTGGTACGTTACAAAAAACGCACCCTATATCATATATTGAACTTGTATATGTAAATATAATATATATATATATAATAAAATCAACAAAAAATTAATATATTCATAATTATTATAAATATTAGGTATCCTAAAGTGATGTAGACAGTTAACACACGAATGATTATATACTATTATTAGCTAAGTGTACTATATATAGTATGCAAACATACCGATACTATACTAAGCTATAACAAAATACACCCGTCAGTATTATATATCATAAATATTACGTAATAATTTAAATACAATACAAACCACAATGCTATGATCGGGAGGGCATATCTCCTCTGTTGTATGTGTATCCTTGTCTTTAACTGTAACTACAGGCAGATCTATAACTACGGGCAGATCTTTAACATAGACTGGCAGTGTTGTTATAACAGGAGCAGTGAGGCTATACTTAAAGCCCGTGTATAGCATACCTCCTATCAGAGCTATTGGGGCTGCGATGATGAGAGCCTTTTTCAACGATCCCAAGGCTCTTGTAGCGAACATATTCGTTGTTATATAGTAAGAATGGAAGTTAAAATATAACGATGTAGTATGTTGAATAGAATTAATAATAATGTTTATTACGAATAAAAATTTTTTAAATAAATACAAATTTTAAAATATATTTTACTAAAATTTAATTATATCAATATATACATATACATATACCTAACATATATACATGTATGAATGTATATACAGATTATATACAGTATATACAGATTATTCAGCTGTATATATATATATATATATATATGTAGTATATTTACATTATACATATGTCGGTTGCTATGACTACAACATATGCTTATAAAGCAACCGACCGTCCGTATATATGTGACGTTGTAAGTAGTTGACGTCCTAAGTAACGTTGATGTTTTTAATTTAATAAATTAATTAATTAGTTATTTAATATGGACGTGTTACATGTGTGAGGTGGGGAGTATATTCCAATAGTATGTAGCGGATATTGCACATGTTCGATTGTTAGTTGAATATGAGTTTGTTGTGTTATGAGGTAGTAGAAGTAGGAGAGTATTGGTGGAGCATGTAGTACTAATATAGTACTAATACCACGTGGTAATGGTTGGTATCGTGACTCTACTAACACCCCTACACACACTTACACATACATATACACTATAGTGTATATGTATGTGTGAATGTTTGTAGGGATGTTAGAATAGTTACGAGGATTGCTTTAATCGCAAGTAGTAAAGCTTGATGGAAAAGATATACCTATAACTATTATTAAAATATATTGTATATATTAACCACGTATTGGTGGAGCGCAGGCCCGTAGCCTCGGGGGGCATGCGGGGCAAATGCCCCCCCCCCTGAGATCGGCTAGGCCCCCCCCTGAGATTAAGTAGGCCCCTAAAACGTGTTTCATATTAAGTTTTTTCATATAGTATTTACTAGATATTCAATTATATTTATATTTTTATTTTATAATTTTATTTATATTATATTTATTTATTAGAATGTATGTATGTTAGTCATATACATTATAGTGAGGACCCAATTCAGTAATTATGGTTTGATAACATATTTTCTAAAATTATGGTAAATATTAAAAATAAATTTTAATAATTTAAATTCATCTGATCTCGGAAATGTTTGTCTTAAATGTACAAGTTGTAGAGCAATTTTGGAAGTAAAATAAGAATATTTACCGATGATATATATTATAATATTATATATATATATGTATATATATATACAAAATAATGCAAAAGTTTTACTGAGTATTACTGAGACTTGGTTAACTACTGATGATTCTGCTCTAGCTTCCCAACTGACATCTGATTATTTTTAAGTATTGCTTACTAATAGGTCTACATCACATCGTCGTGTTGCTTGGCTCTGTTATTCTCATCGGAACTTAAGATTATTTCGTCATCCACCCCATATTTATCTTTACATGGAATTATGATATCTAATATTCAGTTTCCTTCATTATTTGCCATTATAATTATACTTAGGAAGGAAGGAAGGGAGGTTATCTATCTTCCACCTTTATATAGCCTAATGAGTTTATTAGCTTACCTCTCTTCTATTTTAGAATATTTGACATTAGTTAACACGGTTGTTCTTGGTGATTTTAATATTCAAATTAATAATGAAAATCATGATTCCTTATCTCTGAATAAACTTATATTTGATTATTCTCTGACGCGTTTTCTTTACTAATAACACTAATAGTAATAATATTGAATTTTGTTATATCTAGCTAATTCTAAATTAATTTCATATCCCACTTAAAGTTCTCTAATATCTGATCACTCTGTCATATTATTTAATTTGAACTTGCCGATGACACAAATTAATCGACCTTCTAGATCGTTTCGGAAAATATCCCCTATTGATAAACCAATGTGTGTTAACTGTATTCCATCAACTTAACAACAGTATATCTTTTGATTTGTCTACACTTTTGGATTATTTGGCATTATCTCATTCGCTTGATATTGTTGTACTCTCCATTACTATTATCAACCGAACTTATTCTGAGTTTTCCTGGTTTAATACTGAGCTTATTAAACTAAAGCAACTACTATGTAGACTACAACGTAAATATGCATCCTCTAAATTTGAATCTGATCTTATTTCCTTTAAAGTTTTCGATCGCTTTACAAGAAAAAACTTTTCTCTACCAAATAGTCATACTTTACTGATATGCTCGTTAGTTATGGAATATCTTCTAAACAAGCTTATAAATTATCTTTCACCTTAGTAGGTAAAACCCAGACCAAGCATCTTCAGGGCCAGCCTGATTTAGTTATGTGTTCATTGTTTGCCAATTTCTTCCAACAAAAAGTTTCTAGCATTATCTATATACTTCAAAACATCAACTCGACACGACTCAATCTCAAATTAAAATACACTCATAATCACTGTTCATGTGTTTAGATTCCCACACATTACATTGCACTTTCTTTGATGACATCCTTGAATACCAATTCCCCCTTGATCCTATTCCACTCAATCTACTTCGTTCATTATCACCATATTTTATTGAACTTATCGCGTAAATCATTCATATATCTATTATATAATATATTGTTCCACATATGACATATAATGACATATAATGCCATATTCATAGATTATTCCGATTTAAAAAAAACAACTCTTGACCAATCTAATTTATCAAGTTATCGTCAAATATCCTAGTTATCATCCATAACTAAGATCTCAGAACGATTTGTGTCCACTCAACTTATTAATTACAGTATGTGCTAATGTAGTATAATGCTATTGTTGATAAATATCAAAGTACGTATCTTACTTTAATCATTAATGATATTCTCATATATCTTGATAATAAAGCCCCATGCTATCTCGTACTACTATACTTATATAGTATTTTGATACTCTCGATCACAATATTATTTCTATTGGACTTAATTAAATTGATATACACTGTCAAGTCCAGAGTTAGTTTATGTATATTGTTTAATCTAGAACATATTCGGTGAATATTAACTCCTCGTTTTCTCATCCTTATTTTAACATACATGGTGGTCCACGAGGCTCTGTTCTTGGCTCTATTTTGCTCATTATTTATATTCTTCCTATACAATAAATTTTCCACAAATATCCTAATATTAACTATCATCTGGCTACGGGCCTTGTGGAGCGTGTAGTGGTATTGGTTGATAATATAAGTGTTCATATGGATGTTATAACATATTCAAGAGGGATTGCTTTATTTACAATTAGTACGGATTATTAGAGGATAATATGGCGGTCACACTACTGCATAGAGGTGGCAACGGAATGTATATACTATTGGAGATATATTGATATCGAATATGTAACTAGTTACACAAATAATTATATCTTTAGTTAAATATAGCATTTTTAAGAATTTGAATCTTAGAATATATAATGAGGGGGGTTTGTAATATATGCATATACAGTATACTATAATATACTACTTCTATATAGGCAGCTACTATAATATTATATGTATACATGTATATATATATACAGTGATGGGCACCGATCATTTTTTCCTGGATTGGCAATCCTTTCCTCTATTTATTCTCTTATGCGATCATAATACGAGTTTATTTCATAATTCGAAACAATACATATATAGGTATAATACCTGTGTAATATAAATTGTTAATAATTGTAAATAATATTTATTATTAATATATATTTTAATAATAATTAAATTGAATGCATATATTAATGTATATCAAAAACATGTTGCATAAAATACGGCAAGTATACTTGTAGGATCCTATAGGAACCTAACTTACAAATCTGATAGTCAAGTTGTTGTGGTTGTATACAATTTATTTTTGTAAACACAATACACATATATAAGACTAGTATAACATGTTTATATAAACAAGTATTATAAACGGTATATAAATATACAATTATTTAAAAACGGTATTATAATTTTTTTTATTTATTACAAAATAGTAATATTTATAAAATATACCTATACAATTTATTTAGTTATAGTTTTCATTCTTAACCTTTATTTTTTATTTTACTTTTATAATGTATATACTATATGATATACTAAATTAAATATAATTTATTTATATAAATGCATTGAATTGGATACAAATATCTACTCATTGTATAATGTACATTGTACGACATACAATGTACGTTGAGTTAAAGTCAGTGGTTTACTTATATGATATCAATTGATTAAATTCTATCATGGTAAAAATAACAATTATTATTTAAATAATATGTAGGTTTTACCTATGCTTGCAATACCTTCGAAAACATTACAATAATAATAATAATAATAATAATAATAATAATAATAATAATAATAATAATAATAATAATAATAATAATAATAATAATAATAATAATAATAATAATAATAATAATAATAATAATAATAATAATAATAATAATAATAATAATAATAATAATAATAATAATAATAATAATAATAATAATAATAATAATAATAATAATAATAATAATAATAATAATAATAATAATGTTAAAGTGTCTGTACTAGGTTACCTACATATTAATATACTCAATTAGGATCAACATTTATCCACTTATTAATTAGTTTTTATAATTACAATAATAATATGTATATTATCTTATCTAACAATGAATGAATGAATATTTATTTACTAAATATTTAATTAATATACAGAAGGATATTCAGAAGCCATACGTAGCTTATATTAAGAATATCCTTATAACAACAATATTAAATATTTAATATATAATAATAATTAGGAAATAAGAAAATGTAATAACAAAAATGGTGTAATACAAGATATTTATATCGAATATACATATTAATAATAATAATAATAAATAATAATAATAATAATAATAATAATAATAATAATAATAATAATAATAATAATAATAATATAATAATAATAATAATAATAATATAATAATAATAATAATAATAATAATAATAATAATAATAATAATAATAATAATAATAATAATAATAATAATAATAATAATAATAATAATAATACAGTCAACTCCCGATAAGTCGGACACGCAAGGGACCGGGAAAAGTGCCCGACTTAGTGAGATGTCCGACTTATCCGAGATTCAGAATATCATGCAAATGATACATGAAATGCGCAGCGCGAGTTAAATGGTTACCGAAATGTTGAATTATGCAACAATCAACAACATAAAATGTTGTATTCAATAATATTACTTACTAAAATTATAATATTCATTATTTAAAGTAAATATTTCTGACAATTTATAAAAAGTCCGACTTATTCAGTATAAAAATCATTAAAATGACTATAATATGTGTTCGACTTATAGAAAAGTCCGACTTATCCAAACCAACTTATCCGACTTATCCGATTAATTTAACATGGAACTAGATTCAATTCAATTCAATAATAATAATAATAATAATAATAATAATAATAATAATAATAATAATAATAATAATAATAATAATAATAATAATAATAATAATAATAATAATAATAATAATAATAATAATAATAATAATAATAATAATAATAATAATAATAATAATAATAATAATAATAATAATAATAATAATAATAATAATAATAATAATAATAATAATAATAATAATAATAATAATAATAATAATAATAATAATAATAATAATAATAATAATAATAATAATAATAATAATAATAATAATAATAATAATAATAATAATAATAATAATAATAATAATAATAATAATAATAATAATAATAATAATGATAATAATAATAATGATAATAATAATAATAATAATAATAATAATAATAATAATAATAATAATAATAATAATAATAATAATAATAATAATAATAATAATAATAATAATAATAATAATAATAATAATAATAATAATAATAATAATAATAATAATAATAATAATAATAATAATAATAATAATAATAATAATAATAATAATAATAATAATAATAATAATAATAATAATAATAATAATAATAATAATAATAATAATAATAATAATAATAATAATAATAATAATAATAATAATAATAATAATAATAAATTATAATAATAATAATAATAATAATATAAATAATAATAATGCGCATATTAATAATACTTATGTACATATATTACAAAATATTATAAAAGATATGAATTTTTAATATAGATTAGAGATTACATGATATTAATAGATGTATTATTATTAGAAGCCTATATGTATTATTTAACATAACTTTAAAATGATATTAATATCAATAGTGTATTATTATTATTTAAAAATAATAAAATTATCATTACATGAAATACAATTAATTCTATATATATAGTGATATATCATATATTTATATTTATATATACATTTATCTATTATTTTTATCTAAAATGGAACTTATAATGTTAATACATGGTAATTGTATCGATAAGCAACATTGCTTCTATAATTTCCCTAGAATTGCCTAAATCTGATAATATATATATATATATATATATATATTGTTCTTTTTAATTGTGTTAATATTTAATTAAATATACATTACATTTAAAAGATTATACCAATATTATAGGATGTATGGAAATATATATATATATATATATATATATATATATGATGATATGGTTATGATGTAGTAGATGTTAATTCGATAAAGTTTTCATATAATGACACACTCAATTTTATCAATATATAAAAATATTTATTTCAGACGCTAAAAGATACCCACATTACCCACTGCTTGGTATCACTCTATATACACTGTATAATAATGGATATTATTCACTAAAATAATTGTATTACACACTATATTGTAATTTTTTAATTCTTTAATATCCAATTTTAATTTTCAATTTATATTATATAATAGTTATTTAATATATGTTTTACTAAACTTTTATTTCAATTTAAAAAAAAAAATTAAAAGTAAATTGATTTTTTTGGTAAGTTAGCAGTGTGCATTTTCATGTTGGCCACATTACCCTCCTGGCCATATTGGCCTACGGGACGTATACCATATATATATATTATGAAAATAAAATCACAACCTAATTAATAGATTGTTACCTCGTTGAAGACAGTACTAAAAGTTAAAATCTAAAAATGTAGGTTTCTGAGATACCGATAGTGTCCATATTCTGGTACTGTCCGTATTCAGTTACTTTCCCATACTTATTCATTTTATATTATTTATGAATAATGTATTTGATAAAGTATACTTTGTATACTATGTTATAATTTATTCTGTAAATTATATAATATTTAGTAAGGATAAAACTTTTCTTAATTATAAACTTTTAATTTACACTTGATTTTATCATAGTGAATTTAGTCTAGGTATATATATATATATATTAATTACTATATAAATCAATGAAAACATATAAAATAGAATAGTGTTTGAATTGATGATTTCAATATTATTAAGTCTAAATTATAATATAATACATATTGTATTATATAGAATATTGACATATATAATATAGAATGCAAACAGAAATAAATACATATTATATCGTATTCAAATTATTAGTATATTTATTAATAAATACATATATTATATAATTGATCCTATTTTATTTATCAAATAACTGAATATTTCTGATATATATTTCAATGAAATATACAATTGTATTAACCGGTTAACCGAAAAGAATATATTGAATAATATAAAAGTTAGTATTGCCACTAAATATTGAATAGTTCATTTCCTCGATATCCTTATCTAGGATATTGCCTATTCTCCCCGATAGGTGAGGAGTATAACATTGGATATTTCCATGGTAACAGCACCTCAGTAGATGACTGGTAAGGGGGTGAGGGCTCCAATGTTAGTGAGCCAGAATATGGGGGCTCCAAGTTAGGTGGGGCGAGTTGTGAGGGATCCATGGATCGTGCACGATTAGAGGTACAGGGGTAGGGGTTCCAAGGCTAGTGGGTCAGCAAGTGTGAGCTTCAAGGCTAGTGAGGCAGGAGGTGAAGGTTCCAAGGCTTGTGAGTCAGTAAGTGTGAGCTCCAAGGCTGGTGGGGCAGGAAGCGAGAGGTCCAAGACAGTTGTACTGTTAATTATATTTATGATTAATTATGTATTTAAATTAAATAATAAGTTTATGTAAATATAAAAGATATATATAATAAGTGTATGTATATGATACGATATTATATATAAAAGGTAAACCTATTTATGCCCTTAAAATGTCAATATTAGCCTGCGCTTGGGCGGCTAGCATCAGGCTATATATTTGCTTGGCCTCTTCCTCCTGGAGGCACCTCTCCTCAGCTTGTCTAAGGCAGACCAAGGCTTCATTATTTTTTCCGCTATTACGAATATGTGAATATAATAGAATGTTGATTAGATGAGAATATTAATGGCATCAATTAACATATAATGTAGTGATATTTAATATTAATTATATATAACATATCAATATCAATTAGGTTGATATTATCTGAAAATGTCAACACTGGTATATGTATATATATATATATATATATATATATAATATTAAAGTTAAAATTAGTATAATATGAATGTTATTTCATGATATTACATATAATATAAAATATGTATACAATTATATATGAAATGAAATTCTATAAATGATATTTTAAAAAGTGTGCATTTATAATGGTCATACAATTCAAAATGAATGAATTAATATTAAGTATATATAAATATATAGTGTATTAAGTGTGATAATAATGTTACGTAATAACTTCTGCAGATGAACAGTGGCCAATAGTTTCAGTGCAATCGTTGAGGTCTTGTCTACTAGCGCAGCTTCCTCTAGCATATATATGCTCTTCTTTTTGTCGTTGTGCCACTGGATGAACATAACTCTACATACAGTGGTTATAGGGTAACGTTACTGATTGTTTATTATGAATACACGAATGCAATAAGTATATAGATATAGTACAAGGGGACAGTGGCAGTTATAGGTGTGTAAGGGGGTTTAGTCGATCAAATTTAGCACTCGCTATACTATAGTATTGTCTATAGCCAGTATTCCGTGAATATTAATATTCAATTGAATCTTAGAATTTAAATTTTAGAATTACTATTAAAAAGATATTATTCTACTAAATAGTTATCTCGGATTTTTATATTGTGATAACAACATTATATATTATCAGTTATAATACTATTAGTAAATATCGGTGAAATATGGTATGTGATGGGTAGGTTAGTTTTGGTCGATAGTTCCGAATGTGTTAATACTTGTAGCCATATATACTCAAAAATAAAATGTTAGTTAAATTAACTAATTCGAATATGTATTATAATTATATGATAATAATATAATACACTCATAATTGTAATTACTATATAGTATATATGCAATATTTGACCATTACTTATATATTAGTAATTACAATAATATAGCAGAAAATGCACTTTTTACATAATCGATAATATTATTCAATATTAAATTTGTATAAAGATTTTCTTAAAATATTAGTTGAAATTAACATAACACACAGTTCGTTAATATAAAATATTGTCATATCTATTACCGTTGTGATTATATTGGCATCGACCAAAACCCCCGTATTGACAAAAACCCACTCACGTCCCCTACTGACAATTATAAATTAATATAGTTAATTGTTAATATGTGATTGTATTTGAAGATTTAAGTCATATGATATATATTGAGTCATATATAGGTTACGAATATAATAAATGTATGTAGTCTATTGAAATTTGGCCTAAATAATAATAATATATTAATAATATTATTATATATCAAATATAGATCATTAGTAATTATATTGATACATTTAAATATACGCACAAACATAGACAAGTGTGTGTGTATAATATAAGAACAGCATTGTATGTAAACTAATGAATATACACTAATGACTAACATGGTGTGGCAGAGGACCTCTATATCATCTATGTTAATGCCTAACGAAGCACCGAACTGATCCTCAGCTTCCTCGTAACTCCCTTCATCCACCAAAACCTGTAGTAATAATAGTAATGTAAACTATATTGTATTGATACGAGCTATATGTATGTGTATATCATATAAACAATAAACTATGTATCACAACTTGTATTACTATTTGTCAATACAATTTATGGATTTATATTTTTAAAATATGTAATTTAAAAATAAAAGAATATTGAGAAAATGTATAATACTATATATAGTACACTTTAATGATGAGTAATCTTCTAAAGTTAAGATATATCATTATACTATTGATATGATCACAATATGTACACACATAACAAACTATAGCATAGTGAATTTTACATACAGAACCATACATAACCGATATGTTACAGATATTAAAACCATAATTATAATGTAGTTTATTGGTGGTAGTAGATATTGGTTATAGTGTACCTAAATGTGTAGAACGTATAATAATATAAACTTACACTATTAATACACGGATTACAATGTAATATCTCGAATACTAGATGGAAGATTGCAACTTTTTAATTATTAAGTTGGTTGTGGATATAGATACGCATTAATATAAGTTACAGGTTAATACTATTACATCTATAATTACCTGCGCGTACAGTGTATGAACGATTGCAGATGAGGGAAATGTTGAAATCAACTTCACAAATTCTCTTTTACACTGTTTTATTAATTGATGGTCTTTCTTTACAGCAGCGGATTTTGAAACTGTATTTTAATTTCATAAACATTTAATAATAATTATATTTTCTATGCATAAAACATGTTTTTAAAATACAATTTATTTAAATAATAATGATAATTATATATATATATATATATATATATATATATAAATATATATATATATATATATATATAAATATGTATGAGTGTAAATATGTGAATATAATTTAAAATATTATTTGTTATATAATATATAAATTAAGTATTAATATATTGTCGCATATAAAATAAGAATACGACACATACCTGCAGAGCAGTACTGCGCACGAGCAGCGACAAAATCACGCGAAAGAGAGCAAGTTTTCCTGTAATCCACCAGTGCCTTCTCTCCCATTAACATCTTCATATGCAACTATTAACATTGTTGTCACGATAATATGCATTATGTTTAACTTTATAGCATATTTAGTAATACACATTAATTAGTAAATATATAGTTTATATAAAATATATGATTCTTCATATAGGTATATCAAAACAAATAAATTGTAAATTAGGGAATATTTAAATTAATTGAATGTAATGAATACGAAATATGTGTATGTAGTAGTGCGTATAAACCTGGGCACGGTGGTAATACGTGTCAGCATTGTGTGGGCATATCTTCATGGCTTCATCAATATCATAGTATGCCTGGTCAAGGTCATCGTGAAGGATATGCATAGACGCACGCTTTAGAAGTGCGTTACACTCTATCTAATTATAGGACATGGGTAAGGGTTAATGTATGTTAACCCTGCTCGTGTCTATACTATGTGTAGTGTAGGGGTGTTACATATGTGTGTGTGTATGTGTATGTGAGTGTGTTTGTGTGTGAGTGTGGCGGTGTGATTAATAGATTATATTACGTACATATTACTATGTTAAAGTAGTTTATTTATAATATCATAACTATTAATGTAGGTTTATTTAATGTTAAACATATTATATAATATATTATATATATATATATATTGTTTTTGTTTTTTTGGTATTTTTATTTTAATGCACATAGCTTGAACCCACAATGTGGGTCCCACAGCATACTGCTTATGTGTTTGACGCCTTAGCCAATTGAGCCACACAGGCAGTTATATATACATTTGATGATTTTTTATAAATCGTTTATAAATTAAAAATATAGCATGATTCTATAAATAATAAATCTAAGTGGAATCATTAATACAAATGATTACCAGGTGTAAACGGCAACAATAGATATACTTTTACGTATGAAATAATAGCATAATATAATTCATTTAAGATGACATGAAGTCAATGTATTATAGATGAAATAGTAGAAGTATATCTGATAGTAATGCAAGGTCAAGTAAGGTCATGATAATGTAGAATGATATTTGAACTTCGGAGAGAAGAAAGGTAGATGTATCTTCTAAGAAATCTGCTAATTTAGTTTGGGGTAAAAGATTATATGGATCGATGTATAAAAAGCGAGGGCATGAATTATATATCATCAATAAAAGTAGCTATATATGCGATAATACGAGCTAAGATATATTAGTGTCCCTAAATAGATGCATATCTAGTATCTAGTATAAAATTGTATACATATCTAGTAAACAGATACTAGTTGCCGAAACATAAATATATAGGAGACATATTATTTCTAGGTAGGAAGGATAATAGCAGGTAATTTTATAGTAAATATTTATGTTTATAAACATATGGGTATACCCATACAAATACACATAGAGAAACATACATGTGTACCCATACACATACACATACTTCACACCACCATTACGAATGAAGGTATTACATATACTAACTTCGGGTTGTATATCCTTAACGCCTATGATTGTGTCCAGAGCCTCGTTACATGTTTCAAGGTCACCGCTAAGCAGCTGGAAGGTGGCCCGTACCAGTGTAAGATACTGTTTCTTAGGAGACAGCAGAGGCTTGTGATGTGTAGAGGTTGTTGAGGTCAACTGCCCCATCTCTTCTTGAACTATACCCTCAATACTGGAGTAATCACTGGTGAGCATCGCAGTGTTTATTCTCTCACTCTGATGGCTGCTGAATACGTGCATTATTGTTGTTGGAGGTCAGTTATATTGTAGATGTTTCATTGGTATTTAATAATAGATATATATATATATGAATAATAATAATAAGAATAAGGAATATACCAAATAGAACCTATATTACATATTACAAATAATTTATTAATATTTAGCATATATAAATTATACTTTAAAAAAAGATTAACATATTATATTTTATATTATTATAAATATTGTAAAATAATATTCCCTTATATAAAATATATTCATTAAAGTAAATTAATGAATTTTAATTCTGTTCAGGTCTTATAAATTGACATAATGAGTTAAATTAATGGATAATACTCAACATAATTTGATAACTCATAAAATAAATGTCAATATAATAGTTAATTTCTATGACTATATTTACAGTAAATAGAATATAAAAAATACATATTGTAATAGGTGTATTTACATATTAATTTACGCTTTATAATTGTATTAGTTATGTAACATAACTAATGTTTTAATGAATTTTTTGAATTCACATTAAAATTGCAAATATTTGTATGTTTTACTTTCTATTTACTGGCTTAAGCCAATATAATTATATTACTAATACATTACCATATATAAAATATATAATTTATAATATAAGTTTTTTAAATAATTTTGAATATAAACTAAATTTATATGAGTATATATTATATTTATATTATTTATATTAACTATTTAATATATAAGTTACAAGACAAATAACCTATTAATGAATGCCGGGGTTATAGGGTCATTATAAAAGGACTCCAGATAGTTCTTCACATATCTGGAGGCCGGCATTCTTGGAGCTCGCGACTATAGTAGTGTTGGATGTATGCATATATAAATATGTATTCATTATAATATGTGGGTTATACATATATAACTAGTATATAAAGTAAGTATATTTATTTAATTAATTGAATATATATATATATATATATATATATATATATATACTGATAAAATAGTTATTAATATATTTATGTACTAATTTAAAATTAACTATTATTATAAAATGCATATTAATAGATATGTTCTATATTGCCACAATACAAATATGTTATACAGTAACCTTGATAAAGGTGCTAGCTTTTCTTATACTTGCTATCCGCAGTAGAGCTTCACATTTATCGTTAACCTCGGGCATTTTATTATCTAGTAGGAATTTCTCTAGAGACTTGTCTGTATTAAAGTGTATGTATGTAAGATATAGGCTAGGTCCATGACTAATAATGAACATACGCTATGTCCACATATACAGAGTTACGGATAGATATTTGTTCCTGACATTCACATATATGTGAATCATACTATAGTACTGATTTTATATGTATGATTATATGTTTAGTATTATATATCAATTCAATTATATATAACACAATTTAAATATTAAATAAAGTATTGCTTATAAAATCCATAACAAAATGTAAAACATGATTTAATAAATTATTATATATTATATATTATATATATAATTGAATGCTAAATCTAAATAAAGCCATAGTATATATTAGTGAATATATATTATATGATATAAGCAGAGTTTAAGAATAGATATAACAGAGGTATTTATATATATGAATATATATATATATATATATATATATATATAGATAATTTGTGTATTAGAACAAAGCATAGTTATGGATATCAGTGTGTATTTTCAATAACTCCTATAACCTCGATGGTATAGAAAGTATTGGTATTTTTCAATAAATATATAACAAAGACAACAATAAAATAAACCCAATTAAATAAAGAAACATAATAAATGTATAATATATATATATATATATCATAATATAATTATATAGAGATAACACACGAACTGTGTGTACTATAGAAGGACTGGGAGTGGACAGGTATGCTAGGATGATAGCCTAATAGACGTGTAGGCAACAATATAGCATTGTATAGTTTAAGTGGATTAAATAAAGTTATGAATAGGGGCGTGGCAGTTAAGTAACAGTATCGTTACGGATGTGAATTAAGGGGCGTGGTTTGGCTAGGAGATCAGTTATATAGGTTGGTGAATAATAGGTGGATTTAATGGTGAGTGACAGCGAGGGGTGTTACGTAATATATTATATAATGTATACCGTTATGAGCTTCTTCATACATGTCGAGATGTTCATAGGCTCTCGATCTCCTATTGTATGATTCTACGCACCGTGGATTATACTTTAATGAACTGCTACAGTCTTCTATCACTTTAGACATCTCACCCTGGTGAGTGTATGCTATATTACTTTACATACCATACGTTAATAGGGTAATGCGTACTTATTAGGATTATAGAAATTATAATTATAATGTGTTATATTAATAACCATTAATTATTATTATTATTATCAGATTTAGGCAATGTCAGGGTAATTATAGAAGCAGTGTTGATTATTAAGACAATTACCCCTTATTATAATAGATTAATTATCCGCTATCATTGTTAATTATATTTATCGTAATCGATTAATTGAATAGAGGAGGAAGTCGTCATATTCAAAATAGGCACATATAACCACATATGTATAATTTAGTTATAAGTTTACATTGTTTTATATCAGCGTATATAATACGCATGCATCATAATATAATATATGCACATATAATCTAATGAAATAAGTTGACAAATATATTCAATACAATATATACCGAAGTAATCATGTTTAATGTTTTATGACGTATTCCTATTAATTATATTTGTTGACATTTCATTGTGACGATATTATAGGTAGGGAGAGTGCTCTAATGGCGACATGCACGTAATATCGACACCCTAGAGATCTCCTAAAATATAATTCCAATCAAAAAATAATTAATGTATGAAATGTTAATCAATATAATTCTAATTCATATAAGTATAATTTTTTTTAATATTTATATTTTTAATTATAACCAAAAAACTGATTTTTTCGTTACAACTCTAAATTTATGAAATTTTTGAAGAATAATATAGATTCTCAATCATTTAAAATTTTAGATATTTTAAATATTTTAAATACATCTAATTATATTTTACAATGTGCTGAAAATATTTTGTATTTTTAATAATTTGTTTAAAAATATTTTTTGTTTAACATATGTTTAAATGATTTGACAACATATCGCTTTAACCCTCGCAAATCGTAAATGGGATACCCGCTTTAGGAGATATATAGTTAAATAAATACTATTATAGTTATATTTTTAGAAATATTAATAAAAATACCTAAATATTTAAATTTAAAAGTAATAGTAGACTTCGATATAAAATAACTCTATTTCTATTTTACTAATTATTATATATTTACGCAACCATAAATAGCAACATATCATAAATATACTTAACATATAAAACTATAACTAACGAGTTTCTCGTAAGCGGAGGCCCTGTACTGATAACACATCGCCATCTCGCGGCAGCTGTGTTCGGGGCATTGTTGTATCCCCACTGTGAACAATCGTACAGAACGGTCGTACTTTCCATCCGTGTAATCAGTCATTCCGGTTTCCATAATCTCACACAGGTACATATTTGGATTAGCGTTCTGTATTGAATCGTATGTTATTAATACTCTAATATATCATTTATAGTAGTAGTTGTATTTATCTGTGTATGTTTGAATATAATACATTCACACATTCACACATGTGTGTGAGATTAGCGAAGATCAGAACAAAGTTAAATATATTTATAATGAACTATTGTTCATTAGTTAGATTGACAAGCCTGGGTATGTTATTATATCGTAGGCATGTGCAATGTATCACAACCACTAGTCATTAGAGCATTACTTTTAACACATATATTTTTTATAATATATATAATATAATCATATATTTATTTAACATTTCATATTTGTTCGTCATATCGCTAATTTTAAGAAAAATAAAATCTAAATTATAATTAATTATAATTATAAGATTATAATCTTAATATCTAGATATGAGTCAAAACCATGACAACCCTAGTCTAGTTAATTATATAGATTTGTAAGGGAGTTACGTCCGATGGGGTATACCGTAATAATATATGTATATATATATATATATATATATATATTCCTATAAGCCATTAAGTCTATATATAGACCTATAGGCTTTAATAGTTTCACAACATATCGATTTAAATATGGATTGCAAATCGTAAAAGGGAAACCTGCTTTGGAGAATTACCACTAGAATATCATCGAGGACAGTATATCATACTGTATAAATATCGCAATTTTTAAATTAAACTGATTTGTTTAACTCAATTTGATTAGTATTCAAGTATCCCAATGCTAGCATGCTAGTTATATCGAAATCACTGAAATAGATTTAGGTTGTCGCGATTTGCATACTACAATGTTTTCATTGCTATATTAAATTACATGTAATATAAATTAGCTTTTATTAGCTACATAGATATATCTGAACATATATATATATATATATGTATAGAATTTTAAACACAAATATCCTATTGCTTTGCTATTTATTAGTAATGAACTCTTAGTTATCAATGACAACTTGTCATCATATAAATAATAATTTAGGTCATATTATTTGTACGTTAAAAGTGTATAGTTTGTTACAAATTTACATTATAAACAACACATAGTTCCATAAATTGAATATGTAAAGGTGGCGATTTTGGTTTTTGTATACAAAATAGAATTACATGATTTCGCATGAGTTTTATATCTTTCCTTTGAAATATAGTTGGTAGTAACCTACTATAGTAGCCTACTATTAGTAGGTACATATATGTATACATCCTCTATATATTAACACGTAAAAGCGCGAAATGGTTTTGGTAATACTATTGTAGTTATAGTTTTAGAAATAGTAAATATACTACTTTAAAAATACATTTAAAAGAATAGTGCATCGATAAAATAAAGTTATTATTGTTTTACTAATTAGTAAGTACCTATCCATAAATAGCGTACATTACATAAACATTCAGTAGTAACGCTCCTTATAAGGCTACGTTGCCATGGAGATAGGTGTCGCTACCGTGTCACTAACGAGTTTCTCTCGAGCGGCAGCACGTTTACGATGACACCTCGCCAACTTTCGTGATCCGTTATCATCGTACAACTGTATAGCCCGTGAGTAGTATTCCTCTGCATGGCCGTACTTCTCAGTGCGGTAGTACCAAGCTGCGGCTTCCATCAGATACCACAGGGGTTGCTTAGGTTTAGCGGGCTGTATTGTATTGTAGTGTACGCTAATGTATATGTATTGTAACTATGCATATATGTATATATATATATATATATATATATATAGATATTTAACTGCATATAGGTTATATATAGCTATGAAATAATAGGATAATGTATACTACCTATATGTTATATATTTAATATACTATATTTATTAATACGTATTCTCAGTATATATATATATATATATATTGGTGTAGTAATATTGTATTAATTATAATGACATCGTTATTCTTTATTAATTTTAAATTCATTTATTTATTATACTAGATATATAATATATAAATAGGAATCTATGTATTTCCTATTCCTAAATAATAGAAGAATTAATCCCAAGAAACGAATCATGAGAAACAAAATTAAATTATCCATACCGGCTCGGCCGTCGCCCGGGATAAAAAGGACCGCGCATATCGTTAATTATCAGGACGAATGTGAAAAAGATGCTACTGATAAGAAGAAAGACAGAAAGTCAATGAGGCTTCGCAATAACGCAACTTTTGGCACTTGGAACGTACGAACTCTTAACAGAACAGGAAATTTAGAAGAATTGGAATATGAAATGAAGAAATACACATGGCAAGTTTTAGGACTATGCGAAGTTAGGTGGAAAGGATCTGGTAATGTCGTAACTGACAACGGTAACCATCTTTACTATAGTGGTGAAGAGAAATATCATAAGAATGGTGTAGGATTTTTGATTTACAAAGATATAAAAGACTTTGTAGCCGAATTCAAACCTATTTCCAGCAGAATATGTACATTGAGGTTAAAAGCTAAAATATTAAATATATCGATAATACAGATATATGCACCAACTTCGGATTATACAGATGAACAAATTGAAATCTTCTATTCAAGCCTACAAGATATAATTGACAAAACCCATAAAAAGGACATGTTAATAATTCAAGGTGATTGGAATGCAAAGATTGGAACTGACTCACTGACAGATTGGAACGAATATTGTGGACCTTCATGTAACAACTCAACGAATGACAGGGGGATCAGATTATTGGAATTTATATGTTATAATGACATGATTTTGGCAAATACTCTAGGAATACACAAATCCTCAACAATAGCAACATGGCACTCTCCAGATGGTAAAACTCATAACCAGATAGATTATATCCTCATGAAGAGACAATTTAAATCTGGTATCAATGTGGCTAAAACTAGAGTATATAACAAATCTGATATAGGAAGTGATCATGACCTTGTGATGATATCCTTCAAACAAAAATTCAAATCTCAAAGAAAACAAAAGAGCATTCGTAAAAACTACAACATTGAACAATTAAGTAATAATTCTTCAATTCTAGTTCAATACAGAGACACTATAGAAAATGAAATTAAAAACAAGTTAATGCACAACACAATCAATTCCGATGAAACAACTGATATTCTTAACAGAATAATAAGTGAAACTGCAACAAAAGTAATTGGATTTAAAAGGAAAAAGACAAAACCATGGATAACAGAAGATATTCTGGAACTTTGTGATAAACGTAGATCATTGAAATCTCAAAAAAGTAATCACTTACAAGAATATAATTCACTGAATAAGAGGATAAGAAAGAACATGAAACAAGCCAAAGAAAATTGGTTAAATAACGAATGTAAAGATATAGACAATTCATTTGCAAGTAACAGATCTAAAAAAGCATATTCAATTATAAAAGCTCTGACAAAGAAGAAATCAGAAACGATCAACACAATATTAAGCAAAGATGGTAAAGTTTTGAGTGAAGATACACATATTATTAAAAGATGGACTGAATACTGCCAAGAATTATATAATTATGAATCCAGAGGAGACAAAAATGTTTTGCAAACGATAGATGAACAACACGAAGAAGAGAGAGATGATAGTATTTTAAGAGATGAAGTAGTTAATGCTATATATTCACTAAAACATGGAAAAGCTGCTGGTGTAGACAATATACCAGCAGAACTAATAACATATGCAGGTGAAGGAATGACAGACATACTCCACAAGATATGTTCCAATATATGGGAAATTGGTATCTGGCCAGAAATATGGACAAAATCGTTAATTATAACTCTACCGAAAAAAGGTAATCTTCAACATTGTTCTAACTAGAGAACGATAAGTTTGATAAGCCACGCAAGCAAAGTGATGTTGAAAATCATTAAGAATCGTTTACAACCACAAGCGGACCGTATTATTGCGGAAGAACAGGATGGATTCATGAAAGATAGATCTATGATAGAACAAATATTCAACCTAAGAATACTATGCGAGAAACATAACCTACAACAAAAAAAGCTATATCATATATTTATTGATTTCCGAAAAGCATTTGATAGAGTGTGGCAAAATGCACTATGGTCCTCAATGAAGAAATATAATATCGATACAAAGTTAATTAATTTAATACAAAGTTTATATGAAAAGGCAAGCAGTGCAGTAATCAATAAAGGAATATGTGGCGATTGGTTTCCAACGAAAACCGGAGTAAGACAAGGATGTCTTCTCTCACCTACTTTATTTAATATATTCCTAGAAGATATAATGAATGACGCGCTAAGCAATCATACTGGTTCAATAAAGATAAATAGCCGAAATATAACAAATCTCCGCTTTGCTGATGATATAGATGGTTTAGCTGGCTCGGAAGAAGAACTAATAAATTTAACTGAGTGTCTTTTTAAATCAGCAAATAGATTTGGAATGGAAATAAATCCTTCTAAAACTAAGCTTATGTTAAACGACGACAATTGTCAACCAAACATTGATATTCATGGCGAAATAATTGAGACCGTAAAAAGCTTCAAATATCTAGGATCAATCATAAACGAAAATGGATCAAGAAAAGAAATCCTGTCAAGAGCGACACAAGCAAGTCAAGCATATAGCAATCTAAAGATAATATGGAATGATAAAGACATACGTCTAAAGTACAAGTTAAAACTCATGGACTCTCTTGTCAACTCGATATTCCTGTATGCATGTGAAACATGGACTCTAACTGCTGAACTCGAGAAAAGAATACTAGCATTCGAAATGAAGAACATCAGAAAATTACTCGGTATAACATACCTTGATAGAGTTACTAATCAAGAAATAATAGACCGAATATCATCATCATTAACAAGTCCCTTCACCGATATCCTCACAACAGTTAAAAGGATAAAACTGAAATGGTATGGACACGTGACCAGAGGCGATGGACTTGCCAAGATAATCCTTCAGGGTAATGTCGAAGGTAAAAGATCCCGTGGACGTCCAAAAAAACAATGGATAGATAATATAAAAGAATGGACCGGAAAAGGCTTCAATGAACTAAATGAAATTGTATATGACCGGAAGAAGTGGAGAAAATTTTGTTTCAACGTGACACGCCCCCACGGCTCAACAGGCTAAGGGACCAAGGTAACAAGGTAAATAATAGTCCTATACATTGTAATGTATTTAGTATAATGTATTGCTAAATACAAGTAATCTAAAATGAATAAGGTATGCAATGTATATGTAGATAGAGTATAACCATAGTTAATACATTCATGTCATTATAATTAATGTCAACTTAATATCAATTTTAATACACAAACTATGGGTGCGTTTTTGTAACGTACAACAGTACCACAGTCCCACCTGTATGATTATACATGTACATTCAAGTGGTACTGTGGTACTGTGGGACTGTGGTATGTTACAAAAAACGCACCAACATACCACAGTCACATCTGTATGCTTATAAGCAGGTATGCTTATACATGTAAACTCAAGTAGAACTGCGGTAGGTAGGTATTACTGAGGTACTGTGGGATGGGACGTCAACAAGTTAGTACCACAGTCCCACTTGAGTTTGCCTGTATAAGCATACAGGTGGTACTTTTGTACTGTGGTACTTTGGTACGTTACAAAAAACGCACCCTATATCATATATTTAACTTGTATATGTAAATATAATATATATATATATAATGTAAAATCAACAAAAAATTAATATATTCATAATTATTATAAATATTAGGTATCCTAAAGTGATTTAGACAGTTAACGCACGAATGATTATATACTATGATTAGCTAAGTGTACTATTTATAGTATGCAAACATACCGATACTATACTAAGCTATAACAGACTACACCCGTCAGTATTATATAACATAAATATTACGTAATACTTTAAATACAATACATACCACAATACTATGATCGGGAGGGCATATCTCCTCTGTTGTAGGTGTCTCCTTATCTTTAACTGTAACTAGAGGCAGATCTGTTACTACGGGCAGATCTGTAACATAGACTGGCAGTGTTGTTATAACAGGAGCAGTGAGGCTATACTTAAAGCCCGTGTATAGCATACCTCCTATCAGAGCTATTGGGGCTGCGATGATGAGAGCCTTGTTCAACGATCCCAAGGCTCTTGTAGCGAACATATTCGTTGTTATATAGTAAGAATGGCAGTTAAAATATAACGATGTGGTATGTTGAATAGAATTAATAATAATGTTTATTACGATTTATAATCAGGCATTATATTGAATAATTAATTAAAAATGTTTAAAATATTTTAATATAAATAAAAATTTTAAAATATATTTAAATAAAATGTTAATTATATCAATATATAATATACATATACCTAACATATATACATTTATGAATGTATATACTGATTATATACAGTATATATAGATTATTCAGCTGTCTATATATGTAGTATATTCACATTATAGATGTGTCGGTTGCTATGACTACAGCGTGTGTTTATAAAGCAACCGACCGTCCATATATAGGTGACGTATCTTAAGTAACGTTTATGTTTTTAATTTAATAAATTAATTCAGTAGTTATTTGAAATATGGATATATTATGTCATAGGGTGATGTGCAAGTATATTACAATAGTATGTGGCGAATATTTCACATGTTCGATTGTTAGTGTAATATGAGTTGAGTTAAGAGATAGTTTAGATAGGAGCGTATTGGTGGAGCGTGTAGTGTTTTTGGTTGGTAATGTAAGTGTTAGTAGATATGTTAGTAAACTCATGAGGGATTGCTTTATTTGCAAGTAGTAAGGCTTAATAAAGGAGTCTATGACTCACAGGTAGCAAAATGGAATGTAGTTAATTATGGAGATATATGAAGATTGGATTATTTTTATAAATCGAATATATACCTAAAGATAGCATTTTTAATAATTTGAATCTTAGATTATATGATTAGGAAGTATTTTAAAATATGGAGTTACAGTTGTATAATAGAGTTTGTATAATACCTATATGTAGGCATATATGCATATACCTCTATAGATTATAATTATTATTATCTATAGATTATAATAGTATAGGTGGATATTGTTATTTAATAACGAATATGGCGTAGTGATTGTAGCTAATAGTTTAGTAGGTAACTCTTTATAAAGTTTTCTATACACATTAACAGTAGGTTGTTACCTACTGTCAAATATAACACTTCGTTCGATAACGGTTAAGTATGTGATAGGGAGAACACATTATAGTTTAAACTAGTTGGTGAATCCATTAACTGACATCCACTATGACATTTGCATGGCAAGTAGGTGTACTATATAATGTACCAGGTGGTCCATTTTTTTTCATATTTTCTGGAATTAGTTTACGTTTGTAAATGATCATCGGTGGTATATACCCAGAAATAAATATATTCATCGCTTTTCGACGAACAGAGCCAATCATTCCGAATTAATGTCGTTTTTATGACAATTTGCGGTCAAAAACGACAACTTTTTCTATTATACTTTGGTCGCTGCAGCGCCCAAAAGTGTCAAATGTGCGCCTATAATTTATTATACTCTGCAGAGTCATGGGATAAAAACTTCTATTATATTAATTACTGGAAACTATTTATATCATTATGTTTATATAGATGATCTCTGGATAGGTGTTTATTAATAATTGGATAGGTTTTTCAGTCCATTTATTTATATTTGACTTCCGTCTTATGGCCTTTCTATTTGACGATGTCTTTCTACTTTGCATTGTAGACTATTTTTTAGCTAGGTTGTCATAGCAGCATATGTGACCAAAGTAATTGAGCTCTCTTCGTTTCACATTGGCAAGTAGAGGTTCGTATACACTAATCTGGTTTTTGACAATTTCTTGAACGTATATGTTTGTTTTTCGCTGTGGATATGTTATTCCTAAAAGTCTTCTATGAGCTTTATCTTCGAATGGTTTTATCTTTTTTTCCTCTTTCTCTTTTAAAATCCATGTTTCACATCCATATACTAATATTAATAATATTAGTGACTTGTAAAAATGTTTGCATGGTTATCGATGTTGACGCTATTCACCATAGTTTTGCTTTTTTTCTTTGCTTATTTCCATTCCATATTCTTTAGATTCTGATACAAGTTTGTTAGTAAGCGTTTGCAATTCTGCATTACTTCCTGCGATTAAATCAATGTCATCTGCAAATCTTAAATTGGTTATTTCATTTCCGCCAATATGTATAGTAGTCTTGGTTTGATTAAGAATTTGTTGCATGATTTTTTCGAGAAATATGTTACATAATACTGGAGATAATAGGCATTCCTGTCGGACACCAACTATCGTATGAAAAAAATCTTATTTTGTGTTGTTTAGTAAAACTGCACTTTTTGAGTTATCATATAATTATTTTATAATGTCAGTAATTTCTTGATATATGACAAAGCTTTCCATGCAACTCCACAATCATTTATGCCATACTCTATCGAACGCTTTTTTGAAATCAATGTAGTTGTGGTATACTTTCTTCTGTATTTCAATATGTTTTTCAATGATTAATCTGATGTTTAGTATTTGTTTCTTGATTTTCTGAATTCAGCTTGTTCTTCTGCTAATAATAATTCAGCTTGTGGAATTAGCCGGTTTAGAATAATTTTCAAGAGTATTTTTCTTGGATGTAAGATCAGACTTGATGACGATAATTAGAGCATTAATGCAAACTAAAAATTTGAATTTCCTCTTTTAGGAATGGGAATGATTAGAGATTTAGTCCAATGACTTGGCCATTTTTTGTTGTCTTCAATATGGTTTGCCATATCATTTTAAATATTTTTGTTAGGCTTTCTCCTCCATGCTTCAGAAGTTCACTTGGAATATTGTCATTTCCAGGTGATTTGTCATCTTTTAATTTCATAATTGCATTCTCAACTTCTGACTATAATATTGGTAAGTATACTTATTATAATTTCATTATGTTCGTTGGTATTTAAATTAATCAAATTTCATTTGGTGCAATATATTGCATTCCTATAGGATAATTGAATAATTTATCACAATATTCAGTCCATGTTTTATATAATGATTCATTGTCAGGTATGGGTTGGTCATTGTTATCAACCTATTAGCATAGTTTCCTCTTTGTAGTCTTTGTCAGCATGTTTAGAGTATTGTATGCTCTTTTGTTGGCTCTGCCTCTTGACATGTCTTCGTTTATGGAGATACATTGTTTTTGAATCAAATCTTCTTTTGCTTAAGAAACAATTGTTTCATTAATCTTCAAATTTTGATATTAATGTCTCTGTATTTGTTTTTTAGTTATGGATTAGTCTTTCTAGATGAATGCCTTGCCCTTCTTTTATTACAAATATATAAAATATAATAGGTGATCCAAGGATGCTTCTTCTTTCGAGGTTTTCCAATAACTGTAATAGCTATTAAATGTATGGATTTTTCGATCTTAAAAGATCTTAAGAGAGTGTTATTAATATATTTTTCGTCTATTTTAATTTTCATTATTTCAGTTTTTAGTTTTTCGCTATATTCTTTAGCAAGAACTGGGTTTAGAAGTTTATCTAAGTCATATCGAATTATGGTGCATTTTGTTCTTTTTTGATAGACAGCTTCATTTTGATGTTGCAGATAACTAGATCGTGGCCACTACTTATGGTAACACCAAGGTATGTTATTGTACTAGTTTTGATGTCACTTGGTTTGAATCTTTGTAGTGTTAAAATATAGTCTATCTGATTGTGTTTCATTACATCTAGAGAATGCAATGTTGTTTTTATTGAATTCTTATGATTATACAGTTTGTTTGAAATGACTAGTTTGTGTTTTTCTGCGAATTATAGTATAATATCTATATATTTTTAATAATTTATAGATGTTGTATGACATTTTAGGTATTATTATGCCAATTGAAAAACAGTTTCAAGTACAATTATTAAACTTATCATGAAGGTTATTAATAAATTAAAAATAAAGAAAAAAAATAAATACATAAATAAAAAATACACTTATATTAATAATAAATTAATTAACAAATTATAAAGGAAGAACAATCTTCGAAAAGAATCAAAAAGTATGTAATGTTTGAAGATGGTTGATTGTTAAAGAATTAGATATAGGTAATAAACTAATAGCTAATAGGTTATTTTGTATATCTTAGCTAGGTAATTATCTAGTTCATTAATTAATATATTAATACATTAATATTGTATATAATTAAATATATATATATATATATATATATATATATATACAATATTAATATATATAAATATATATAATTATAATATATATATATATATATATAAATACATTATTTTAAATGAATAATATATGATTTTACTAAATATATCTATTTAGAATAATTCAATAGATGTTATTTATGATGTAATACTGATAAACATTTAAAATATAACTGATACACTAACATAAATAGAACTTTAACACGATCATAATGGTAATAACTCCTATAACTTGAGGGTATAGGATATATTGCCATAATAAGAACTCTTATAACCACGAGATTATAGGATGTATTGCCATTATACGGTTTTATAATGTATGATTCATAAAGTAAAGTTTAATCGTATATTGTGTAATATTTAGTTTGAAATAACATAGATAATAACTTATATTCTACCTACAAACGTTATTATAAAATTCCTATTCGATTATTATATAATATATTATATTAATCAGAAATTAACTTTATTCATTAAGAATTAACTTTATTCAGAAATGGATTAATAATTCATACAATATATTCTATTGAATATAATATACAATTATGTTATAACTGTTATAACAGTTCGCGTGACAACGCAACAATAACAACAATAAATTTTAAATTAACAAAATATTACTTATTTAATTTTAACATTATTACCCATAATCAAGCTAATTCCAATATTTATTACCATTTACTTCCACTAAACTACTTCTACCCCCGATTATGACTGACTCCACCCACACTGACTTCACATGCTCCTCGTGTAACACTATCGCGTCGTTCACTTAAAGCCCCTCTCCCCACTGTCACCCCTGTAGAACTACTACTCCTCTTCGACAAATCTTTCAACGACAAACTTTCCACCACCCTTTCCACCCTTCCCACCCCTGTCATTCCCACCACTCCCATCACCTTTCCCTTCTCCCTTGACAAATTTGAATCTCCCCCACTTGATCAAATCATCTTCCTTCTCAAATCTACCTCCTCAACCTCATCCCTTGACCATCTTCCCCTCTCAATACTAAAGCAGATAACTAACACTGTTGCAACTCCCCTTCATCAAATCATTTGCTGTTCACTTTCTTCCGGCTCCGTCCCTCCCGATTTCAAAAAAGCAGTCATCACCCCTATCCTTAAAAATCCCCACCTTGATTCTCTGTCCCCCTCTAACTACCGACCCATCTCTAACCTCTCAATCCACTCTAAGATCCTTGAACGTGTTATCTCCTCCCAACTTATTATATACCTTACAACCAATAAAATCCCCAACATCATCCAAATCACCTACCTCCCCCACAAATCTACTGAATCCGCCCTAACCCTCATTACCTCCGACCTACTCTCTGGCCTTAACAACAACCGTGGCACAATACTCGTCCTTCTCGACATGTCCTCCGCTTTCGACACCCTTGACCACAATGTCCTAATACACATACTCTCTGCTATCGGCATCACCGGCATTGCTCTCAACTGGTTCACCTCCTACATTACCAACCGCTCTTCCTCAGTCAGGATTAATACATACTATTCCCCCTCCCGCTCTATAATCCACGGTGTCCCCCAGGGCTCCGTCCTCGGCCCACTCCTCTTCAATATTTACCTCCTCCCCATGTTTGACATATTCACTGACTAACCCGACATCTCCTTCCATACTTACGCCGACGACCTTCAACTATATCTTAACTGCACAGACTCCCCTACTTATGCCCCTGGTCGACTCTCCTCCTGTATAAAGTCCATACACCATTGGCTTACCTCCAACTCTTTAAAACTGAACCCCACTAAAATGGAAACTATTTTTCTCCACTTACCCTTACGCTCCTCCACTCTCCCTGAACCCCCCCCCATATCACTCGACAACACCTCACTCCCCTACTCTCAACACGTCAGAAACCTTGGCTTCCATCTTGATACCACCCTTTCCCTTGACTCCCATCTTATACATATGCACACATCCATCCACTACCACCTACACTGCCTCCGCTTAATCCGACACTCCATTCCCCTCCCCATCGCTATTACCATTGCATCCTCCTACATCATCCCCCTATTCGACTATTGTAACTCCCTACTCTTTAACCTCCCTTAATATAAACTTATCAAACTACAACGACTCCAAAACGCTGTAGTGCACTGCGTCCACTTTCTTCCCCGTCATTCTTCTGACTCCATTACACCTCTCCTAAAACAACTACACTGGCTGCCAGTCCCCTACCGCATACAGTACAAACTTTCCCTGACCATCCACAAAGCTATTCACTCCCCTGACTACCTTGCCTCCCTCCTACATCTACATACACCCATCACTCCACTCCAGACCCGTTCCTCCAACACCTTTATCCTTACCACTCCCCATCTACATAAACTCCACTCTTCCAATATACGATCCTTTGCCCTCTCTGCCCCTTACCACTGGAACTCCCTGCCCAATCACCTACGAACAAACACATCAACTCCCTCCTTTAAACGCCACCTTAAGACTTATTATTTCTCCCTTGTATTCCCTCCCACTCAATAATTCCCTCCCACGGACGCCGTCCGTCGGAGGGCCGATTGCTCACACACTGATGCAGTCCATAAACCAAAAAAAGTAAGTAAAGTAACTAATATTATCTATCATTTCTTCTCAATCAAATATAATACGTTTTACCCGCATTTCAAATATTAACTGATTACCATTAATAATTACACATAGAGCACAGTTTTTTCTCTAGCTCTATGATTGAATGCATAAATTTGCATTTTACCTATAATAAATCTCCGATAAATCTATGATGGAATGAGATCCAAAGGGAATACAATTTTGATGTCAAAGGTCAACTATTATATATTATAATATCTAAAATCGTTGATAAACATTATTAAAAATTGACGTTGACAACTTGTTATGCTACCACAAAATAATATTTCAAAATGTGTGGATATATCGAAAATTACAACATTGGATCAAATAAAAGCAGGCTTAGAATCTCTCACAGAAGAAGAGGTTATTATTATATATATGCAAAGTAGTTTAATTATAATTAATATCATCATTTTAAAAAAAATATTATTTTAAATTTAAATTATTCATACTTTTAAAGTAACTTTATATGATATAAAGTATAATTATTATAATAATACTTAGTATTTATAATACAATTTTAGAGTTACTTTATATCTGTATATTCAGGATAATTATACGTTATTTGTATGATTCTACTTTATATATAATATATCCATTTTAAGAGTATATTAGGTTTAATATTTTTATTAAACTTAATTGCAATTTACAATTTGTAAATATAATACAAATATTGTATATAATATTATATTAAATATATAATAGATTATCATATGTATATCTGTAATAGTTACTGATTAACAGTATGTTATATATGTATTATTATAATAATTATAACATATATTATAATTACTTATAATTATTATAATTATAATAATATAAGCAAAGGGAGTACAGTCTGAAACGGCGCCAATATTTATAATAATACGAATTTGATTGACGTGTGGGGGGCGTCGAACGTGCGAAACGAATTGAATATAGGTCATGACTAATTAGTGATAGCTGCTATGTGGCAAATATTCCTTTGATGTAAATCATTTACTAAATGTATTATATACACAACTTGTTTACATTTATATACACTGTAGTTTATACAAGTTTCTTATATACTCTATGCTATATATATATATATATATATATATATAATATATATATATAATATATATAATGTGACAACATACTTATTATTTTAAACTTATTTTATAACTAGTTTATATATTATATATATATATATAATAAGTATGTTGTCACATTATATATATATAATATATATAAACTAGTTATAAAATAAGTTTAAAATAATAAGTATGGTGTCACATTATATATATATATATATAATATATAAACTAGTTATAAAATAAGTTTAAAATAATAAGTATGTTGTCACATTTTATATATTATATATATATATACTAGGGTGGGTGGCCGGCGTTGCCCGTGAATGATACTATTTTAGGTGTGGGTGTAATGGGTTAGTTGAGACTATTGGGTCTTTTTTAGATTTTTATATAATGTTTTCTAGCAGTCAATGGGCCGTTATTTATCTTTTTTTTATTTTAATGAAAAAAAAACAATGATAATTTCATAATGTATATTAAAACAAAACTTTAACTACTTTGGTCTACTATTACTAATGAGTAAAAGTATTTAACCCAACCTAACCACAACTGTGAAAATATACTTTTATAGGTTCACTCGGGAAGTAATGCAGCTAAAAAAACTTACCAATATTTAAACTTAACCCAACCTAACCACAAATGTGAAAATAACAAGCTCACTCGGGAAGTAATGCAGCTAAAAAAAACCTACACAAATTCAAACTTAACCCAACCTAACCACAACTGTGAAAATATCCTTGTATAGGCTCACTCGGGAAGTAATGCATCTAAAAAAAACCTACACAAATTAAAACGTAACCCAACCTAACCACAACTGTGAAAATAACAATATAAATGAATATGCTTTTATAGGCTCACTCGGGAAGTAATGCAGCTAAAAAAACCTACGAAATTAAAACTTAACCCAACCTAACCACAACAGAGAAAATATACTTTTATAGGCTAACTCGGGAAGTAATGCATCTAAAAAAACCTACACAAATTAAAACTTAACCCAACCTAACCACAACTGTGAAAATAACAATATAAATTAATATGCTTTTATAGGCTCACTCGGGAAGTAATGCAGCTAAAAAAACCTACACAAATTAAAACTTAACCCAACTTAACCACAACTGTGAAAATATCCTTGTATAGGCTCACTCGGGAAGTAATGCAGCTAAAAAAAACCTACACAAATTAAAACTTAACCCAACCTAACCACAACTGTGAAAATAACAATATAAATGAATATGATTTATAGGCTCACACGGGAAGTAATGCAGCTAAAAAAATCTACCAATATTAAAACTTAACCCAACCTAAACACAAAAGTGACAATAAATATAACTAAAAATATCAATATATATATATATATATATATATATATATATATATATTTATATAGACTCACTCGGTATTTAATGCATATATAATTATAGAATATATTTTAGAAAAAATATTTTTTATAAATCTATATTTTTTTCTTTGACCATATATGATGACATTTGGCGAAATATTAAAACAGAGATGGAAACCCTATTATTCATATTTTCATGATTTTTCTGATTTTATTACATGTATTTTCGTACTCCTAATCTGATGAATTCATAATTTATACGAAAAATTTACCGGAAGTCGGTCAAATAGACTATTCTAAAATCATGTATTTTTTACTTTTTCGCCAGTAGCTCGAAGAATATTAAACATAAGAAGTCCCAATTTATAAAATTATATTCTATTTTAATTATCTATTTAATAAAGTTAAAATTATTGAAATTGAATAATTATTGTAGATTTTGATTTTTTACATCACCGTATCGTATCACCTATGTTTAATAATTTATTTTTACATGGCGTAGATAGGAAATAATTAATATAAACTCGATTTTACTCGTTCTTGAATTTCACCTCAATAATACGGGTAAATAAATTCCGATGCACTTGTTTTTATTTAGATATTCAAACCGGAAGTACCATTTCGTAAATCTACGTAATGTATTCGAAATTAAAGAAACTCATTTTTACGAAATTATTTCGATAAAATTCTCCATGATAATGTTTGTTATTAAAAATTTGCGTCGAATTTAAATTTTTCGATTACGTAAATCGATTAAAAAATGACACTATTTAACGATTATTGGTATCGCGTGAATACATTTTCAAAAAATTAAATCATTCATGTTACCCCCGCTGCCCTACTTTATCTCCCGACGTTTTCCTTACTTTTTCCTTACGGCGAATTTTAATTATTTGAATTTATATAAAATATAAAATATTAAATTTTAACGATAAAAACCCAAAATACTACCAGAAATATTGCCCGTAGATGATAATGAGTGAGCGCATACTATGTATTCCTAATGATATTTCGGGTAGCTAACCTCATATGTATACATAGGCAAAAAAAAATTTCAAATCGAGCATTATTTGAATTTAAGTATATACTTTGTTGAGATTTTTGACGGAAAAAGACTTTTATGGGAAAGAGATTTTGAAAAATTTTGAAAAAAAATCACACCTCAATTTAAAAAAATTATTTTCCTATCCGATACTGTCGAGGTGGGGACGGCTCGGCCTGCGGCCTCGGCGTACGAGCCCGCCGCGCACCACCTAATTAAAGTATGTTTAGACGAATATATATATAGATAGCATAGAGTATATAAGCAACTTGTATAAACTACAGTGTATATAAATGTAAACAAGTTGTGTATATACTACATTTAGTAATTGATTTACATCAAAGGAATATTTATAATAATATACTAATTAGTCATGACCTATATTCAATTCGTTTCGCGCGCGTGACGCCCCCCACACGTCAATCAAATTCGTATTATTTTAAATATTGGCGCCGTTTCAGACACCCTAAGCAAAGATTTTCCGAAGGAAAGATATAAAACTTACGCGAAATCGTGTAATTCGAATTTGTATACAAAATACCCCAGTGCCACCTATAGCGGGTTAATTTTAGGAACTATGTGTTGTTTATAATGTAAATTCGTATTTAACTATACACTTTTAAAATGTTAAATAATATGCTTTAAATTAATATTTATATGACGAAAACTAAGTGTTCATTACTAATATATAACAAACAAATATGATATATATATGTTTTAAATGCTATAAGTATATATTTAGTGAGTAAAAGCTAATTTATATTGCATGTAATTTAATAGAGAAATGAAAACATTTTTGTATGCAAACAGAGCCGAACCTAAATCTATTTCAGTGATTTCGATACTACTGCTAGCAGCGGTTGGGGATATTACTAAATTACGTTGCATGCATAGGATGTGTTATATCTTTGCTTCGCAAAATCTTTGATTTAAGTATAAATGAAATATTAAAATAATTAATAATTTAAAAATATCATATGTTCACTATAATAATGTAAATAACCTATATTATTATAATAATTATAATAAAATATCATGCTTATAGATTAATATATAATAGTTTAAATAAATATTTGATAGTATACATATTTTAAAATTATATAATCATAATAATGCACTATTATTATAATTATTATTATGATAATTATAATAATAATTATAATAATCATCATACTTATAATGGGAGACGATTAAAAAGAAAGAGTTGAAGGTCAAAGGCATAGAGCTAGAGAGAAAGTTTCTTTCTAGCTCTATGGTTAAAGGTTACATTTGAAATACGAGTTAATAGTATAATATATATATATATATATATATATATATATATATATATATTATATATATATATATATATATTATATATATATATATATATTATATATATATATATATATATATATTTGTATTTATATTTGTAGGTTATTTGGTTTAATTGCTTTAGTTTTGTCCTGCTTGTTTTTTTTAGCTGAATTACATCCCAAAGTGAACCTATACAAATTTATTTCACATTTAATATGTAACCTTTGTAACTCAACTCGTCCTTTTTGATCGTAACCCATTATTATAATGATTATAAGCCAATAAGTATGATCAGTATTATACTTATTATATTAATAGTGAATTATAATAATAAAATTTTAAAAGACATTTATTGTGTTTATGATTATCATAACGATAATACAATTATATTTGTAAATAAATATATATGTATTTATGTAATTTTTATGTATCAATGTGATGTTACATCGTTTACAAAATGAAGTATTAGTAATGTATCATATCATATTATAATTTGACCAATACAAGTAGTAACAACTTTGTAATTAATAAAATAATAATAATTATATGTATGTTGAATAATAATTTATATAAATTCTATGTATATATGTATATATATATATTATGTATTTGGTGTGTCTATAGCATACTAGTTATGTGTAAGCATAATGCGTATGATTGTGTGCATAGATAGAACGTCAAATCTTATGTACATTTATCAGGGCGAATTAAAGGGGACTTTTATAAGGGACTTATTATCAAGTGATTATATACAGCGGCGGTCCGCTATATATATAGATATATATATCTGTACGTGGGGCAGTCATGTGAGACGGCCACGCAGTAATGTGTGCGTGTTATCCCAGGCACTA
Source organism: Osedax fenrisi (assembly GCA_964019155.1). NCBI lineage: Eukaryota > Metazoa > Annelida > Polychaeta > Sabellida > Siboglinidae > Osedax > Osedax fenrisi. The sequence continues at coordinate 36,668,253 of OZ025244.1, forward strand.
GGCGTGCGTGTATGTGTATCACTTTGATAGATACTGATGTACAATATCTACGCAATAACAACTAAAATATATAACGATATTAAGTATATCTTTGTATATGTATGTGTAGCTGTATATGTATTAGAATATATTGACTAATACAGTATGTATTGCGTATTATAATAAATGATATAAAAGTAAAATTAAATATTATATTACAATAATATACTTTATAAATAAATATTAAAAAAGTAATTACATGACTATATATATATACAAGTAAATTATACTATAGCATACTATACACGTAAATCAGACTAGTACTGTACAATGTACAGTGTACGTACAACTGTAGTACACTGAATTGTACACTGTACATTATACTAGTATTGTACAATGGGCATTATACACTTAACTAGTTTTAGTACATACTAGTATATTAATCATATACTATATTACTATATATTATAATATAGTAGTAGTATAATGTATGTATTCACGAAAACCAATTTTAAATAAATAGTCCAGAACTGAGATATAATGATAATAATAAATTTATGCCGACATCAATAATACATAGTTTGAAAATGTGTTGGAGTATATTAAAGTGCAGCAGTTCATAAAGTAACTCAATTTAGTTCAAGTAAATATCCGTGTAGTTTGTTTATAAGATATTACCAGTATTATTCATTACTGTACAATAAACCTTCCGCTAAATACTGAAGAAACATCTTTTATTATAATGATTTTTGTTTAACATTATTATTTAAGTAAACTTAAGATAATTGTTTCCACTATTATTGAAGTGTCTATTATAACTATTCGCTAGGAGCAAGTTAACGATGAATTGCGACGTTTGCTGAACACTAAACCCGATGAGAAGATGACTTCAATAAAAAACATGCTGTTCGTACCAGTAATCATTATTCTAGTGTAACCGACAATAGCATAGTAACAATAGCATAGTAACAATAGCGTAGTAATACTAGTACACACACCTATAGTGTAGGTATGAACGACTATTTGTGTATATGTAATTAGCACTTGAATTCAATATATGAAATAACATATTTTTTCTTTATTAAAATATATACATGCATTTTTAAAATCTATGGCTCAGGTCGAATACTGCCTATAACAAAAGTATACAATTTTGGCAGAAATACTCTATAACATTATATGATAGCTTAACTATATAATATCTGTATAAACTAAATCGGCTTAACCTACAGTAGGTCCTAGACCCATAGTCTACATTCGATCTGTAACATAGCAACATTATTACACATGCACAACCACGATCAATACATACATATTACACACCTAGCCCTACATCCACAGTCATACTATCAGTATAATAGAAACACTATTACACACACCCCCACAGTAAGAGTGATTATCATTTCTAAATTCAGTCGCATTATGTATTTAATAGATATGGTGATTAAATTAAGTATCTAATTTAGTTTTTTTGTTTTTGTGCAATATTACGATAGCGTTTAATGTTTTTAAAAATCTATACAAAGGGTATAACTTATGAATTATGACAATAAACGGAAACATTACTTATCATCACTGATACCCCACAGTCCGAGTCTACACTCTATCAATAGCGACGCTGAACATCTGGCTGGTATGATTGGCTTCACCTCCACACTAGCTGAGAACATCAGCAGTAAAGTACGCCAACTTGATCTAGCCAAGGTTACCCTCACCCCATCTTACCCTATCTCACCCCATCTCACCCTTATCCGTGAGGGTCTGGTGGCAGACACAAGGAGCTTCCTCCTCTTGTCATACATCTATAATGTAACTTAACTCTTAACTCTCATGGCAGTTAATACAACTAGATGTGGTGCTGTGGGCAAAACTCATCTTTCCTCTAATAGCTATACTAATAGAGGATAGCTATACTAATAGCTATACTAATAGAGGAAAGATCAGTTTTGCCCACAGCACCACATCTAGTTGTATTAACTGCCATGAGAGTTAAGCCTTCAACTCATTAATCGGTATAACTAATAGTAGGGGTGTAGTTATAATGAATATTGAACAACTATACATGCTAACTATATACGACACTATTTATATGTATTCATTCCATACCACTTGGTAGGTCATCACTCTCTTCAATAGGATAGTGAATTACTAATAGACACACTAACACACACACACAGAGTAGGGTGATTGAATGTATGCAGCGAGTGGAAGATGTCTGGGATCTGAAGTTCTGCACCGATGGGGTGCAAACAGCCCTACAAGACGAGGACTACGAGAAGGTAACCCCCCAACACCCCACCTACTATTCAGTGGGGCCTACAGTACAGTAGCAGACATATAACACTCCCTATACCGTAACGTGATTAATATTCATATGTTCCGCTACTAGCAATAGTATAGAATTCACTGAAATAGATTAAGGTTTGCGCGGTTTCCATATAATAATTTTTTCAATTCTCTTGAACATATATAGGTGGCACTGTTTGTTTTGTGTACAAAACCAAATGATAATATTTCGCATATGTAATATCTTTCCTTAGAAACATCATTGCCAGTAGGTTATGTGCACTAGTCATATACTGCAAGATAGAGCTATTATTCAGTGCACCACAATAGGGTGCAAACAGCTCTGTGAGAAGGTACTAATGATATACAGCCTTAGCATATATATGTAGTATAATTGTATAAAACGTATTACATATTTACTTAGTTGATGACTTAATACTATCCATTGAATAAATACAATATATATATATATATATTAGATTTCTATTATAATAGATTAATATAATGCTATCTTTGATATAGGCTGCAGGACATATACATAGATTTCTATCTATGGACGAGAATATAGTGAGAATGCAGGGAATCTCTAGAGAAGGTTTATTCAATACATATAGTACATGATATACATTAGTACCTATTGTTATTTTGTAAATAGTTTATGGTTTGTATAATGTACTAATTACGTATTATCACAATAATAACTATAGTAAATATTATAGTCTCATATTATTTTAAAAATTTAAATTTTGTTAATCACATATAAATATATATATAAGTAAATCTACATATTATATGTATATTGTTATATGTTATAAGATGAATAATGTTATTCAATATTCAGAAATAGAGAAAATAAGTGAATTCATATTTAAATTTTAATAAATAACATGTCCAAGATAACACAGCTATACATGTACTAGCATAGAAAGAAGGTATACAGTTCCATAACACCTACGTCCACATCGTAACACTTACCATTACCACCTAGGCGATACCCTGGAGACGTCGTTCAAACGTCTACGCGACGCACAGAAACGTCTACAGACCATCGTACACAAACAGTTCAACATCGCGGCCATATCCGATGATTCCGCCTCAGCCGAGAGGTTCTTTAAGGTAACACAGCTACTGCTATGCTGCCTGTAACCCAGCCACTGCTACGCTGACTATCATTTTGTGAGGCACTGTGAATATTGTATTCATATTTTAAATGTAATAGATATTAAAATTTAAATACAATTTTTATTGAAAATTATATATTTCCCTATTTTACTAATTTTACGTTTTATTGATAACCAATATATATATATATATCTAGTCTTCTTTAAATTAATTACTTAGATATATTTTTTATATATATATATGTATGTTTAATATATTATTTAATTTATCATTAAAATTTCATTATCAGATATTTCCTTTGATCTCACAACACAAAGAAGGTATGGAATTATTTGCAAAGTATCTTTCCACAAAGGTATGTATTATTAATATATATATATATCGTTAAGGGCCGATGAAACATGAATATTTACATGGTGATGATAGGATTTTTTTTACTAAGAGTATGATAACTTCTGAAATTAATAAGAGAATGACAAACTTTATTTTGCATTATTAGATATTATATGATAATTGTAAAATTATGAAAATCTGATCTACAAACCACTAATTTTAAAATAAAAAAATGTCCAGTAATTTCCAGTAATTCCCGTACCTAAGTTTTACTTAATATATATCAAGAAATATTATGATTAACTCTGAATATTTCACATACATTTATAAAGTATATTTAAAGTTATGGATCTTAAAATATTCAAAATTAAGTTTAAAAATAAAGAGCATAAACATCAGTTTAAAAAAAATTTATAAATATTTTACATTTAATGTTTATTTGTATGCGGTTATTTTTGTAAATGCTTTTATAGTTACTTTTATGAATCAAGCCTTTCTAGAATATCTCTATTTAAAGATAATATATAACATTTACTGATTTTTAAATAATATCATTTTTAATCAAATATATATTATTTCAAAAATCATATGTTTCACCAAACCTTAATTATAATAATGTGCTGTTTACTAAATTGTTATATATAGTCTCTACATTAATATTTAGTAATTGATAAAATAATATATTACTAGTTTTGCATTTAATAATAAAAATTCAATTCACACAATCTCATAAAATCATTATAATAATTCAAATGATCGCTTCAACGTGGTGAATATAGACTATGGACACTTGGTTGTGATAACATCTTCAGCTCACAACCTTCACTTCACTTACAACAGATTTGAGTGGTAGTGGATGTAGATATGTTCACTTTACTAAAATAACCTCATCTCTCAACAGAATTAATCTCTACATATTCCCATCACCTCACCTCACCTTACCTACAGCAGATACGAGAAGTAGGAATGTCGAGTTCACTTTGTTATAATAACCTCTTCACATCACATCACCACACCTATTCCTCTCTCTCACCCTCTCTCACCTCACTTCACCTAGCTTCACCTTAACTACACTAGATACTATAATTAGCGAATTTAGAGTAATAACCTCTTCCTCTCCTCTCACCCACCTCAAATCACTCCTCTCACCCACTCTTCTCTCTCACCAACTTCACTTCCCCTCTATGACACTTCTTACCTCACCAGATAAGAGAAGTATCAGCACACAACTTACATACAGCCCTATCTAATGTATCCTCATCTAACTCCATCACCCCCCTTTCTAACCCCTCCCCTCACCTCACCCCCTACACGACAGATAAGAGAAGTATCAGCCCACAACCTACAGAAAGCCCTCTCTAATGTATCCACCCCTCATCTAACTCCATCACCCCCTCTCTAACCTTTCCCCTCATCTCACTCCCTACACGACAGATAAGAGAAGTATCAGCCCACAACCTACAGAAAGCCCTCTCTAACGTATCCACCCCTCACCTCACTCCCTCACCCCCTCTCACCCCTACACAGATAAGAGAAGTATCAGCCCACAACCTACAGAAAGCCCTCTCTAATGTATCCACCCCTCACCTCACTCCCTCACCCCCTCTCTAACCCCTCCCCTCATCTCACCCCCTACACAGATAAGAGAAGTATCAGCTCACAACCTACAGAAAGCCCTCTCTAATGTATCCTCCCCTCACCTCACTCCCTCACCCCCTCTCTAACCCCTCCCCTCAACTCAACCCCTACACGACAGATAAGAGAAGTATCAGCCCATAACCTACAGAAAGCCCTCTCTAATGTATCCACCCCTCATCTCACTCCCTCACCCCCTCTCTAACCCCTCCCCTCAACTCAACCCCTACACAGATAAGAGAAGTATCAGCCCACAACCTACATAAAGCCCTCTCTAATGTATCCACCCCTACCTCACTCCCTCACCCCCTCTCTAACCCCTCCCCTCAACTCAACCCCTACACAGATAAGAGAAGTATCAGCCCACAACCTACAGAAAGCCCTCTCTAATGTTTCCACCCAGAACCGAGTCAGTGTGATATTCGCTGACACTCTAACGCTTCTCTTCGAACAAGTCGCACGCCAGATTGAGATACACCAACCCCTAGTGGAGACCTACTACGGTACTATAACCCCACCCTACCCCCATCCCCACAAGTAGTATTATATTGAGATACATTACCCCCTCATTGAGATCTACTATGGTACTAGCCCCCCAACCCCCACTAGTGGTAATCTATTATGATACATTACCCCCTCATTGAGATCTATTATGGTACTATATAGGTACTATATCAAAAATAAATACATTTCTTATTAATTATTCAAACACAATATAAATTTGTATTTGACCCCATGATAAATAAATACTATGCATAGGTATATGTAGGTATATAAATATACTTGTATCAAATTACTAATGTATATGATTGATTCGTACAAGCATAACTATTATTATTTAAAATGTATTATCATTGTTTATTATATATTTAACTTAAATAAACATACCATTTAAATAATATTTATTTTCTAATAAAATCGATTTACTTTTTAAAATTATAATATAGTATAATTAAATATAAATATATTCACATATTATAATATTACATTATACCTTTATCCGCATAGTATAACGATGACTTAATACTTGTCTTTATTACATAATAATACTAATAATACCAATAATAATAAGTATACATTACAATGTGTTGTTCAAAATTTTATAATAGATACATATAAAAATGTGGAAAATGTAGAAAATGAACATCAAATTAACATGTAGAACTATTGTAATGTTGTAGCTCAATAATATACAATAACGTGATAACTCATCATCACTAATGTTTACCATTATCACCACCTTCACCCCCATAGGCCCCGGGTACCTGATAATCCTGATAGAACACCTACAGCACGAGTGTGACAAACAATCGCGACTTATCCTCGATGAATTCAAACGGCATCGAAATCTTCACGAAAAAGTGCGTGCTATAAACTGTAATGATAGTGAGAGGTATTCGTACTATTTAGTATGTACGAGTATCTATATTGTTTATGATTGTAATATTGATAAGAGTAATGTATTAAAATATCAGCTCCATTTATATATCTTTTTCATTATACTAATATTAATAATAATAATAATTTTTTAGAAGTTTTAACTTTATAATTTTATAATACATATAAATGAATTTAAACATTATTGAATATGCATTTACTTCTAAATAACTTCAAATGTAGATGTATTCTATTGAGTTAATCAGCATAGGTATACGCTATTATCATAATCAACATCGTTGTTTACAGTGTACCATTATACAAGATGCTCTCAGAAATCCTCATATTAAATTTGACAGGTTTGCCCTAGCTATAATAATGTCCTTATCTCTAAACAATGTCCTAGCTATTACTATGTCCTTAGTTACAACCATGTCCTTAGCTATAACTTTATCAGCGTGACGTTAATCTACTGCGATAACTTATCTACATGCAGGTTTAGAGTTGATAACACACAATACCGTGTATGCATACATATGACTGGGCCTATATCTGTAAATACCCCAGCTATGTACTAATAATAAGTATTATTATTATTCATTAGAGGTTTTTTTTTAATAAATAAATACCAATACAGTTTTGTGATTTAATTCACCTAAAGAGCTTCTAGATTGATCATTTCAATTGTTATTATTTCAATATCAATACGTGGTTATTATGAGAGATAAGTACAGTATCACGTATAACGCAGCCCTAATCTATGGTCTATACTTCTACTATCTGTGTGCTCTCTACGTGCTTGTTCTCATAATCCATATTTAGCTGCGAAACAGTTGCCCGATATAGGCTGCTTCAAAGTATTCGTTTTTAAACATTTACTATATATCGGGCAATTCAAATGTTTAAGATTTGATAATAGTTAATTTATATATACACGCACGCATGAGGTGTGCATTGATCTGCCCTATATCAGTCTGTAATTATAAACGTTCACATCACAACTGCCTGATTTTGATGTTAGACGATATCAAACTATACAATAGGGCTGATATCGGGCAGCTATATTTAGTGTGAATACAGCTTTACATGATATTACACTGTACCAATGTCTCAACCTATTGCTATCATACATATTGCTCATTCGGTACACCTTAACTTAGCAAATAAACAAAACAATTTCCTATGTGAGTTATATCCCTATGTATAAATCATTAATAGCTGTTTTACAATCTGTGTATATAGTGTTATTGTTAATGTTATTTTGGTGGAGTACTTTCATCCCATCCAGGAGCTTAGATGAAGTTTTCATTTATAACTATATGGCTCAAATGTTATTTTGAATATAATATAATATAATATATATATATATATATTATGTATATGTATGCCAATAGATAAACTAACGAACTCAATACAATGCTCACTTCATTGTTTAGATTTGATGCCAAAGAGCTGGACATAATCCTAGCTGAAGTCACACTGCTGAATGCCAGGTCGGAACTGTATAACCGTTTCATCAAGCGCCGTATAGTGGTCAGTAGTAGTAGTGGTCAATAGTAGTGGTCAGTAAGGTTATAGTGGTAGTCAGTAGGGTTATAGTGGTGGTCAATATGGGTATATTGGTGGGTACTTCCCCTAATCCTCCTCCCCTCCCCTATCTCTTTTACCCCTTCGCTCGGTTATGTTAATAATAGTACGATAATATCGCTGTAGTTGATCGCACTTGTAGTTATTACATTCGTAGTTAACATTAATATTTATTATTTTAGTATAATATTTTTTAAATAATTATATATTTATCAAATAAATAATGATTAGTCATATTTAGTTGTCACAAATATTTAATATTAAATTTACAGTATATCATATGTTACTGTCCTATCACAAGTTACTACATGTGAATATATTCTGTAGGTAGATCTACAATCATTGAAGGAAGTTGGCAGTACAGGTTATACACAATAGAGATATATCTTCCTATATGTAATAGCATGTAATACAATACATTTAAACCGTGAACGCTCTTATATCATTGGTATCGTTATAGCACTAGCATTAACTTTATAGAACATTTCACCATTATATTGCCCTATTTCACCTTGGTTTCGATAGACAATAGAGATCTCAACAGTATAACAAGTAAATTTGAATCTAGATTTAGAATTAACTTTAAATAGAATATATAACTACTGTATTGAACTATCTCACCGTTTAATTAGACTGTAGATATCTGAATACTATTATCTTTAACTTTGAGCTCAATCTATAGCACTGTCATTAACTTTATATGGAATATTTCTCCATTATATATTGACCTCTCAATGGTTTTAATAGAACACATAGATCTCAACGATATATCGCTAACTTTGATCTAAATCTATAGGTATTAGATAACATTATATATAACATGTCAGCGCTATATTGACCTCTGTTGACCCATTTTGAACCCTTTCTCCCGTTTTACCAGACACTAGAGATCTAAGCAGTATCATCGCTAACTTTGAGCTGAGTGCCCTCATGCAAGAACTCATAGGAGGCTACATCATGATCGAGGAACATTTCATGAGGGAGATGGTCACCAAGGTTAATACTGTGTGTGTGTGTACGCTTGTGTAATGTATGTCTATGATAGGAGTATTATATATTTATTATTATAATAATTTTATTTTATTGATATATATTTGTTGATCTAATTAATTTACAATACAGAAATTCAGATGAGTATTCTATTAATAACTTTAATGAATTACAATTATTATATGAAATTACAATTAACGAATCTTTATGAAAATATAATTATGTTGTAATGTCATAAAAGTTGAGGCTATTGAATTGATAATTTTATAAATTGTTTAAATATATATTTTAATGTATAACATAAATATTATATATATATATATATATTTATATATATATATTTATATATATATATTATTCTATACTTCGCAATAACAATAGATAAGAGTAATATCTTATTTTGTTGCAATTTAGGAAAGATAAGTTATAAATATTTAATTTATTTTATTTTATTATAAAAAACTCTAATAAATGATTATTCATAACGATATATAACGATTACCCTTGCCTCGAAGGCAGTGAAACTGGACACTTACGACACTGGTTCAATGACCTCTAGTATGATTGATGACGTGTTCTTTATCATTAAGAAATGCATTCGGTTAGCGTTCGCTCAACCGTGACCCATCTCTCCGTATTCCTGTATTAGATTAGATTAATATTATAGTATTGTTATATTTGTGGATGATAATATTGTTTTTATCTAATTAATTAATATCACTATTAACATCTATGCTACTGAATTTGCTGCTCTAATACACGACCTTTACCAGTAATAATATTAGACTCCATTTTTGTTTTGCAATTCTGATACTATATATATGCATTTAACTTATTTAATATTTAATGAACAATCTTGAATATATATATAATATATAATATATATTATATATATATATATATATACATATATATATATATATATATATATATATATATATATATTGTTATTTATATACATACAACTAGTGTTGGAAAAGTTTCGAATATCGAATCGAATTCTTTCAAATAGTAAATTTTCGAATTTGACAGATATTCAAAAATGTCGAATACCTAAATCTAATTATTCGAAAAATACTTAATTTAATACAAATAATACTATTTAAAACCTTAGAAGTGTATTTATTTACTATTTTAAACCTTCGAAATGAATAATTTAACTATTAGAAAACTCCGTATACTTAATTTAATACAAATAATACTATTTTAAACCTTTGAAATATATCTATTTACTATTTTAAACCTTCGAAATGAATAATTTTACTATTTAAAAACTTTGAATACTTAATTTAATACAAATAATGCTATTTGAAACCTTCAAAGTGTTTTAATTTACTATTCGAAACCTTCGAATGAGTAAAAAATCTGAAAATTTCCAACACTACATATAACACAATACTTTCACTGCCCCCCCTTCTCAACACAGCCGAGCCCTATCCAGTAGCAGTATCGATGGGGTGTGCGCGATGCTGAACCACGCATGCGACCTTCTAGAACACGAGCTCACCTCCGAACTCACTGAAAGACTGAAGAACGCCGCCTCCGGACTAAAGGTCAGCCCGGTGTTAACCTTTCACCTTACGTGGACGTTTCAAGCATTGTTGAAAGAAAATGTCTATTTTAAATTTCTTTTTTTTATTATTTTTAATTTTTTCGCAAATTAAATTTTAATTTCTTAAAGTCTAACTTTATTTAGATTAATCGCGGTGTCGAATTAATATCCTACGAATTGGTGTATTCGCATTGTATATAACTCTAATAGTGTCCGTATGTATGGGGTCACGCACTATTGTTGTAATCATAATACGATATTGTTACTAGCGTCTACATTATCAACAATATGACGCGTACGACATGATTCATACAGTATGACTCATACAACATGACTCATACAACATGATTCATACGACATGACTCATATGACATGACTCATACGACGTGACTCATTCTGTATGACTCATATTGTATGACTCATACGCCGTGACTCATACGACGTGAATCATACGACATGAGTCATACAGTATGACTCATACGACATGACTCATACCTCTCTGAATCTATCGCACAGAGTTCAGCACAGTTTGATTTCTCCCGTACGGCGTACAGATCTTCCGCTGCTCTTGTCTCCATGGCCGAAGCCGTAGGTTAGTGTCATGTGACATCTAGCTAATGAATCATTGTGCTTAGCTATGTGTACGTGGGTGCTAATTACAGTAGAGCATTTCTACTATCGGTGCAGGTGCGAGTGTACCGTGTGTGTGTATTACATTAGGTAATATTAACGCTCCTCGTAAAGTAGAAGTTTATGATCGTAAATTAATTAACGTTTTTATAATTTTTCAATACATTGTAATAAAATATCAAAAAATAAATACGAAATGATTGAAATATGTTATGATTCTATTCAAACAATCTGAAGTAATTAGTTTATACTAATATCAACGAATGTAGAAGAAATAGAAATTATGAAATTTAAAAGGATATAAAGAAATAGCATTCGTAAGGCTTTAGTTTTTGTATTTTTATATAATAAATTATAGATAATATCAGGGAATTAATAATCACGTTAAATATGAATTAATTTATATATTCACCGTGCAATATAATTTGGAAATCTATATGAAATTATACTACTTTGTAATAGATATTGTTAATATATCACAAAATATAATAAGATTAATAATAAATCATTTAAAAACTTTATAATAACAATCGTAAATATATCAAACCAGTGTTTCATTAGTGAATAAATCACGATTATCTATTGCGCTGATTATAATATCACGGTGATTAATCTATCTGGTGATTTATTGCGATTTATAATTTGAAACTAGCGCAATATTCATTAAAGGTAATTGTAAAGTGTTTATAACTGTAATCGTAATATTGGTATTTAAATACATCTTTTACACGCGTATACACTTACATACACCGATAGTAATAACTATATTGTCCTCGTGTATATTAACGTATTCATATAACGGCCCTTCCAGCTCAAATCAACGATACATGTTTCCTCCTCATGATATCCGCGCACTAACTATAGTTACTACACTAACTATAGTATCCGAGGTATACCTCTCCCAAAGTTAGCTAAGCATCTACTTATTCAGTAAATACTGAGCGCTGTTAATTCTCACCGTACTTCCACCGTACGCTATTGTTACTGTATGCTATATTGAAGCGTTACCTAAATAACACTGATAACCGTGATCACCGCTGCAATAGGAGTAACGAGCAGTGTGACGGGATCTAGTGCGGCTGATGATAAGGCTAAACCTGCGGTTAACTACAAGCAAGTGTTCGTGGTTAGTATACACCACCGCCTGCTGTGTACAGCTATCTATTGACGAGTGTGTGTGTGTTATTAAGTACAGGTAAGTTAAAGTTGAAACATTCACTAACGATAAGTATACGTTATTGAAATAAACTGAGAATAATACGTAATTAACAAAATAAAGAACATACAAATTAGTTATACGATTATGGTGCATTGCAATACCTATACCCATGAAGAGAACACATGCGATACTAGTGGTAGTCATGTGTGTTCATTGTACACTTGTAAACCTTGATCATGTACTTCTTGATAGGTTATTGCACATGTATATCTCGTCCACATCTTTATACACCTCACCTTTCATTGCATGTACAGACGACATTGAACAACACCGATATGTGTAGCGAGTACACTGAAACTCTGGCTAAAAGTCTGAAATCCGACGTCGATAAGATGTTTTCCGACCAACTGAACGAGAAAGATTCAGCAAAACTTGAGGTTAGTTTATTAGTTGTGAAGCGGTCATCTTTTATGTATGTAAGCTAAATAATTTGTCTTCAAAATTTAATAAAAATATATATAAATTTTACATATTTATGTCATTTTTCATTTATTCATTTTTTTTTGATGATCGTATATAAAACTAAGCTATATCAGTATATATAGTATATATCAGTTATATTATTATATTATAGTAATCAAATTATAAATATTATTTGAAAATATAATATTATATTGTTAATTTTTTTGAAAATGTCTTGAAATTAACAAAATTAATATTTATTATACTATATATTTATTATTTCAAAGTAAATATCAAATAAAGCAAAATAATAAATTATCAGCTTTCATTATAAATTAAAAAAAATAACAATTGGAAATATATATTACTAGTATATATATTAATCATAACCCCTCTCAATTATCACTCCATTATCTATTATAAGGCTGTATTTATGCTGTAACTATAGATTTTAAGTAACTGTATAATATAGTAATGCTAAACCGCTAAAATTAATAATTTATCATAAAATTACTAATTTATCATAATATTTGAATCATGATATCTGTATCTCTAAGTTACATTATGGACAATTGTACAATAACAGAGTTGCCTTCATGATTTGACCTTGATCTCTAAACGCTTCTCCGACGTTCTCGACTTTGGCTTCAAACAGCTGTCAACCTCTGTGATAGGTCCGACCTTGAAACCCTCAATTGTTGCATTCTCTTCCGTGGATCACAATATAGACGAGGTTAGTGAACAGTTAATAAATCTGTATTCATGCAGTATTATATGTAATCAATAATTCACTTATATCAATTTATAATTGAAAATAAGTATGGTTAAATCAAAAAATACATATCACACTGAAATTATATATATACTTAATTTATATCTATTTAAATTTTCTTAGTAAACATAAAATGTGGAAATTCATAGTATTATAGTGTATGTAAACAATACAATATCTCCAATAAAATCACCAAAATATACCTAATGAATATTTCAATATTTCACTTCTTAATAATTATTGTATATAAGTGTCCTTTGATAAGCATATCATTTAGTAAATCTACCAATTCATTATTTTTAATTTCTATTAATGTAAATATTTATTAAATTACTAGTTTTTATTTTCAAATAATTATGATGATTTAATATAATCCAGGTTGTTTGTAATACAACAACCTGAAATACTATCTAATGTCTTCTATCTAACTAATCAATGTTTGGTTATTTACCAAATAGTGAACTCATTTTATTTTTATATTTTTAAAAATAATTATGTAGATGCAAATTTTTTAAATTATTGTCTCACTTATAAATTGATTAATATCTTATTATACATAAATTTTCATATTTTAAGCTAACATGTTTTTTTGTATTATAAATGAGTAAAATGTGTTTCAATGACTATATGATTTAGAGGGGTTAGTGTAATTTTAAATAGATACAAATAATTATCCATTTAATAAAGAATTAAGTGATATCACAATAATGTGTTAATAAATATGCAGTATAATATATTATTTATTGAATATAGATAGATAGATAAATAGTTTATAGTTTAGCAACACGAATACAATTATAATAATAGTAGTGAATTTAAAATAAAGCGAAACAAACCGACACGAAACAAGAAATTAAAATAAATATATTATAAAATTGATAACAAATTTGATTTAAACGGGCCGTGTACTAAACATATTCCAAAATAAACATGAATATATATATATATATATATATAGTGAAAGTGTTAAATACAATAAACTGAATGTGTGTAACAAAAACTAGAGATGAAGTCTCGGGGTGAACAGGCCCATATGGGATGGATACAATCCCTAGGGATGGAGATAGTCCCTGATAAAGACTATATATATATATATATATATATATATATATATATATATATATATATATATATATATATATATATATATATATATATATATATATTATATTAATTTGAATTTTATATATAATATTAATTTGAATTTTATAAATAATGTACAATTATTTTAAATATCAAATATCAAATCGATGATTTTCAACAAGAATTAAAATACTAAAAGTAATAGTTTATCCCACATACTCTCTTATAACTCATTAAATACAATTTAAATAAGACTTCAATAGATAGTATTTTATAAATTAATTTAATATTCATGTTTATTTAATTTTTAAAAATAATTATGCACCACAAATAATACTCTCCCAACTTTGAATAGGATACATTTGCATCATATGAAGCAAATGACCCATGGTGTCAAGAATTAATAGTAAATGTTGATAGCTTACTCAACCAATACAAAGTTAGTATAATACCTCGATAAATAGTAAGATATAACTAATATAATTTTAGTTTAAGTTTCCACAATCCTATTCATGATAATGGTTGCTTTATCCGAATAAAGTTCCGCTCGTGATATCACTAAACTCCTATATACCGATTATAAACTTTACGAATAAAGGTGTCGGATTCATATATAACGTAAATGACGTTAATATAACTGTGATAATATAAGTTTCGGTATCTATAAGCTAGCATTCGCATGTTTTACTATAACCACTACCAACACTAAGTGTAATATAATAATAGTTATATTCTTTTGTTTTGTATATTATATTATATGTCACTTGTTTCTCCTTCAAAAGGATTCAAAATAAGATGAATCACTAGCATTGATACCCCTCCCTCCCCTCATCTCCCACTTGTGGTTGTAGGTGTTGCTCACCGATAAGAACTTTGATACGTTCAACCAGAAGTTGTGCATCGATGTGTCAAGCAGACTAGAGAAGAGTGTCCTGAAGACTAGCTTCAATAGAGTTAGTCATGCAACCCTAGTTATCCATCGGGTCGCTCTCATTGTTTCAGGGTGACATAGACTTCAGTGTTATTATCAGTGTTGATATTTAGTTAGATTACTATATCGTGATTCACATCATTTATAGCATATTTATAATTTATTAAATTTCTCCATATAAATTATTTTGCGCAACTTTCAAAATATATAAATAGTGATTTATATAGATTGTGTAGTTAAATTATATAACAAATAATTTTATATATATTTTTCATATATTTACATATCTTATTTATCCCATATTTTATTGATAATTTTTAATTTCTTTGTAACATTAAAATCATTCACTAATTTGCTATAATAAAAATAATTAATAAAACAGTAATTCATGTATAAATCAATAATCGTAATTTCAGTTGGGCGGTATGCAATTCGACAGAGAATTGAGGACTCTTATTGGCTACCTATCGTCCGCTTCCAATTGGTCGATACGAGACCGATTCGCTAGACTTAATCAGGTTCTCCAACATCGACCAATCAACAAACTTCTCTCGCATTGTACTTTATATTATTGACGACAACAGACAATATGATATAGCTTATTGTGAAACCCTTTAGGAGGAAAAATCATATTACTATTATAAACTAGAAAACTAACAGAAAACAAACTACAATTCTTCTTCTATATATAAAATTATATCTCACTCCATCGCTGTCGCACACCACAGATTTCATTGGCCGTGAACCTGGAAAGTAAAGCTTCGGACATCCTCGACTATTGGGGCGTTAACTCTGGCTCCTTGACCTGGTGGCTGACACCTGTGGAGGTGAAGCAGGCGCTATCTTTAAGGTTAGCCCATACCCAGGCAAATTAGAGCCCCATACCCAGGCACATTAGAGCCCCATACCAGGGCACATTAGAGCCCCATACCCAGGCACATTAGAGCCCCATACCCAGGCACATTAGAGCCCCATACCCAGGCACATTAGAGCCCCATATCAAGGCACATTAGCGCCCCATACCAGGGTACATTAGAGCCCCATAACCAGGCACATTAAAGCCCCATACCAGGGCACATTAAAGCCCCATACCAGGGTACATTAGAGCCCCATAACCAGGCACATTAAAGCCCCATACCAGGGCACATTAAAGCCCCATACCAGGGTACATTAGAGCCCCATACCCAGGGCACATTAGAGCCCCATGGTTATAAGTAAACACTTCATCTATATTCATGGATGGGATGACAGGAATAATAACAACTTGCAATAATAATAACAATACATGACTACCACCGACGCCTCCTCCTTTGATGGGTTACCTCTAGGTAGAGTTGGGTAACTATTAAATCTAATCTACACTTGTTATTGTGCTAGCTCTCTGTGTACTATACAATTAGCACTAGCACTCTATAATATTTAATTGTAATCGCACAATTTCAACCACATTTATTTCGGCAATTGCACTTTCAGTAACTCTATATAGTGCCGCCATACAGCCCAATAATACCTCTATGTAGTTATCTAACTAAGAATAACACTATTCAATTCCTTTAACGATGTCCATTTACATTATCGTAAAAAATAATTGTTATAAAGTAATGATATAATACAATAAATATAGATATTTAACAGTTATCATTTTATTGTGTATTGTTTATCAATTTTTTTAATTAAACTCTTCACTAATCTCTTTCAGAGTTGAGTTCTCGTCCGAAGAAATCCAATCTCTGAAGTTATAGACCCGCACCTCTATTCATCTATTATTTATTGAACAATACTATATTATTAGGGGAATTGTTATTCATACAATGATACAGCTCATTACATTATTAAGTATGCGACGCCAGCTCATTATACTACTACATTATTTATATACATTCAAGTTATATTTTAAATAAAATGATTTAATACGGAACTAATTTATATTTGTAAAGACGAAATGTCATGCAGCATGAAAACATTGCATTTATCATTATCATGAGTATATATTGATATTATTATTAAATATATTAACTTATAATTATTTTAATTAATTAATAAATTATTATTATGACTAATAATAGTTAATAAACAGTTGACTAATAAACAGTTAATTAGATGTTTAATGATAAAATATAGGCATGGTTAATATTTATCTCTCAAATTTATTAATATTCTAAATATAAATGAATGTAATACGTAGATATAAATACATTGATTAAATAATGATATACTCACACTTTATATTGTGTATTACCATTATCATACATTATTTAAAATATTTAAATATTATAATAAAATTAGGATATATAAACCATCTTTATAGAAAATAAATAATAATGATAATCAAAATAAATATATTTTATACTTAATTGACTTTATATAATTTATAATGTAATATAGATATTTGTATAAAATATATATTTTATACTATAAAATTGATATAGTATTCGTATGACAATTATGAATAGATAATATATATTTAATTGTTATAATATAGTAAAGTTACTTACTTATTCTTTTTTTTAAGTTTATACCAAATATTTTCCAAGCAAAAATATATATATGTTATATACACTCATTATCTAGAACTTATCGAAATCACTGAAATAGATTAAGGTTTGCCATGCAACAATTTGTCATTGTTCCATTAAATTACATGCAATATAAATTAGCTTTTACTAGCCACATAGATATATGCCATTTAAAATCAACATATCCTCGTGCTTTGTTATAAATTAGTAATGAATACTTAAATTTCATCATATAAATAATAATTAAATACATTTTAAAAGTGTATAGTTTTATAAGAATTTTTCTGAAATATACCCTATAGAGCTGTTGTAATGTTTTTTTGTAAAAAAATTAATTACACGATTTCTAAAGTAAAATTATATAAGCTCTTACATATTCCTATAGGAATTGCTTATTTTTATATTATTTATCAAACAATATTGTGTTTATACGATAACTGAGAGTTATTTTGATTATTTTCACAGTAACTGTAAATTGTTTATGTCCTCTATCATATCATTTATTATTAATTTCAATAATAATTGAAGCATACTATCATTAGAAATCATATATAAACTTTCTATTGTAAATTTATAATCAAAAAAACAATTTATCAATAAAATAATTATTCAGAGGTATCCAATCTTATTTATGTAATTACGTGTTTGTACTTTAAATACCTACACAAATTATGTTTTCAATATATTTTAGTTTATTTCATCATTTATTATATTTTTGTTATCCCTTGTAAATATTGACAATTAATTGAATTAAATTATATTTATAATTATTTTATACAAATATTTTTTCTATTATTAAAAAAGGGCAAGCGCTGGAGTTCATCTACACCATGCTATTTATAGCTCCACCGAAAAAGTTTGGGATAAAAAAATAATAAAGATAATTACATAATTTTTTTTTTATTCAATAGATACTATCCTAATACATATATATTCTGATTTTTATAAATACAATTAATTTAAAAGTATGAAATAAAACAGTTTATAAACGATGAATATTTTTTATTATAAATATATTACATAATCATACATAATCATTATTTATTTAATTAATATAAAATATAATAATTCAAACAGGATTTATATAGATGTATATACATTTACAGTAACAATTTCAGATAAAAATAATATAAATTAAAAAAGTAGTAGGCATTTACATGTGGTTACTAAGTGAAAAAGTAAAAACTGGAGAAAATGACATTCAAAGTTTTTACATAAATAATCATAGATAATATGTACAAATATGTAACTATATAAAAACAAATAGGATTATATAACACATGATTTGTTTATTTATTTAATGCTATTTAATCTATGATCTATGCTAAAATAAATCTAGACATTTTTAAATTAAACGATTATTCTAATAAATCGTAATATAAGATTACATATTACAAGTATTTACATAAATACAAAATATATTTATAAATTGATTACTCCTAAAACACTTTATATTGATAGAAATACTCAAAAATATTAAAAAAAAATTTAGGATATTATAAATAAAATACAGAACTTGGATAATACATAATAAAAAAATATAGTCAACAAATAATATATTTACTATCATGTTAATACCAAATAATAACACAATTTATTCTTCATTTAAATATTTTAAATAATCATTTGTTTAAAATTTTATAAATGAGTCCTTATATTTTAAATTAAAATACTCTAATTATTATTTTTGCTTCAACAATAAATATAAAACTTAACTTTCTACATATGTAAGAATATATATATATATATATAAATATTTTATATAGAATTTTATTCTGACTTCTTCAAAAATGTAACAATATTATAATAAATGTTAATATAGCAGTATATAATAGCGAAAGTAAACGAATACGGACACTCTTTGTATCTTAGAAACCATAAATCATACAAAAAAATGTTTAATAAATAAAATATTCATAATTATATAAATAGTCTAAACAAGTATTTTTTATTTTTTAATTATTCAAAATATTGCTGATATATCCAATAAACTGATTTTTTTATTACGTTTTTAAATTTATGAAAAAAAATGTCCACTTAAAACCTTCTCAAGAATATACATATGTATCGATATAAATTATAACATTATATTATTACAATATAAAGCAGAGTTGTTTGATTTAAATCAATTGATTTAAATCATTTGATTAAATCAATGATTTTTTTGAAGGCAAAAATCATGATTTTTTTGATTTTTTTGATTTGTTTTGATTATAAATCAACTTTTTTATAATTTGATAAAATGTAATTAATAGTTTGGATTACTATTATTAATAGTATTACCAATGTTATATTTATTTATAATGCTTAATTAATTTGTTTTGTAAATATTAAACTAGACATTTCTAGAAATTATTATTTAAAATAAATATAATATATTATATATATATATTTAAAATTATATTATATAAAAAACCTATTATAGAATAAAAGATCTTTAGCTCTTTGATATATATTTTATGCAGCATGCTATATAATGTATTCTTTGAATGTAAAGATGTTAGCTCTTTGATATATATATTTTATAATTAGTAATTATTAATTACTATAATATTATATTATGCATTCTTTGAAAAAAATGATTTCACAAATATTTATCTTATGTGTAGTTTCTTTAATATTTAACATCAAAGAATTATATACATTCAATGGAACATTGTTAATATAATCATTTTATATTATAATACAAAATAATAATTTAAATAACAATAAATATATTAATATTATTAGTATTAGTTTTTCATATAGGGGAATTATGTATAATACGGGCCACTTTTTATGGTATCATATAACTTTTTTATTTATGATTATAAATTAATGAAATTTTATCACGATTTAGATATTATAAACGTCAATAACATTACAATTTCAATTTTTGTAAAAATGTTATTTATCGTCGAAAATGTGCCCGGCCCGTATTGCAAACAATGTTTGTAATACGGGCCAGGTGGTTTTAATACGGGCCGGGTGAAACATCCAATAGATGGCGAAAGTAGTTATCAATTTCAACCAATCAAATGAATTGTTATATTGATGATACAATTTTCACGCTATAAGAATACTTATCACGCATACTTCAATTTATTTCAGTGATTTAAACTAATTTACACCATAGTAAACTACGGCAACCTACTAATGTAACCTACATATCTAGTAGATACTATCTACGTTATTTCTATATATATATATAGGAATAAAATAAATAATAGATTACATAATTTGATTTAATTAAGTGGTAGTAGTAGTAGTAGTAGTAGTAGTAGTAGTAGTAGTATTAGTAGTAGTAGTAGTAGTAGTAGTAGTAGTAGTAGTAGTAGTAGTAGTAGTAGTAGTAGTAGTAGTAGTAGTAGCAGCAGCAGCAGCAGCAGCAGTAGTAGTAGTAGTAGTAGTAGTAGTAGTAGTAGTAGTAGATAATTAATATATTTGTTAATATATTTAATACGGAAATATAAATATTAAATGATATCATTATCGATTACTAATATTGATTATTATCAATATACTATAATGGAATACTTAATAGACATGTGATTACATATATAATATATATACACCTACGATGGTATTACAGTGTATAAGTATTGGGTGAACATGTTACATTAATAAAATTATATTTATAATAAATAAATTAATATGCATATCAATGTAATGTTAAAATATACGATACATGTCAAGTATATTTATAACAAACATATCGATTTCTATAGAAATCAAACTGTAAAATCTAATGAATCAACAAGTATTGCATAATAAGATATTGAATTGTATGGCGAATTTTAATTTTATTATTGATTTAATTTATTTTTAATTGTAGCCTTTAGAATAGTAAATATAAAATAAAACTGTTCATTGAACTATGTGTTATAATGTGTGTCTGCATATTTAACGGCGTTGGGTATAAATTAGAATATATAATAATATATAAATTAATTATTTATGATGAATTATTTATGTCTATATACATTGTATAGTATGCAGGATCTAGAGAAATTAACAATATTAAAATATAATTTAAAAATATAAACTTTAATAATTAATTATATATATGTGTTGTAATAGTGAATAGATTTGAAAAATGTTGTATACAATATAAAATAAATATTAAGTGAAAATTTCGATAAATAAATATAACAATGATTTATATGAATAAACAAAAATGTTGTTAACAAAATTTGCAATATATAAATATTATAATGTAGCTACATTAAGTTAGATATAATAAATAAAATAGAAATAACAATGAAGTTGACAGCAAAAGTTAACAAAAAGTTAACAATAAAATGCATTAAATAAATTCTATAGAATATCGGTAGAGCGTAACTTTAATTGTTCTATATAACGTATACTATGCTGAATAATGTAAACATGCATACGCTGTGTTTCTAGAGACTGTTACATTTGATAGTTATTTTCTATCAACTGACTTAGGAAATTAATGCAACAGTAAAAATATACACAACCTATATGTAGAATAATATTATATAAAATCATATAATAATGAATGGAAATTAGGAATGAGATAACATAATTCATTATTTATTGACAAATATGTATATAATTATTATAAATTATGTATTATAAATAATATCATATAATCATAAGCATATAATTGTATACATAAACTATTTACCAATCATATGGTTTATAATATTAATACAATAGAAATAATAATATATTTTATACATTATATAACCTATCTATTATTAGTAAACACATTAATAAGTCGAATTACTAATCAGAAATTCATATTATAATTACTTTAAATGAAACACATTGTAACATCTATGGATTTACATATACGACTTTCTTTCATAATTATATTATTATAAACAAACAATGCACATAAATATAATTACTGCCTCGCTAGATATATATTAGATGCCATCTCGATGAGCTAACAATAGTTTCCGATCTCACTAATTTTAGATAATATTTATTCCATTATATTAAAATTTACATTATTCTTTAATGCATATTATATTTCAATATAATATTTATTATCGATTATAGTCGATAATTATAGATATCATAGATACCAATTATGATTTTATTATTTAATATTACAATTGACACACTGATATAATTACAAATAATATCACATTTGCTAAAGTTATATATATATATATATATATATATATATATATATATATATATATGTTAGTATGAGTATGTATCTATGAGTATAAATATGTGGTTATATATAATACAATCGTACATAACGAGTACACTTATTCCCTCTCATATATTTAAATATATGTACAATATTATAAATGCATATATATTTAAACATATAATATGCCTTTATATATCAATACATATTGATATTAATATATGAGTATATGCGTATATATAGTGTATATATATATATATATATATATATATATGTATATATTAACATACATATGAGTATACGTAAATATGAATACATACGGTGTAATAATCATATACATTAGAATCACCTAATTGTAATGTATATGATATTAGTGTACACATTCATTATAACCACTCTCGTAATAGTTCGATCTATCAATAAACGCATGTATGAATCATACTTTCTTTATATCGATGGTATGAATATACGATATAAAGAAAATTATTTATATCGGTGGTATTAATATACGCACGATGTCGCACGCACTTATATTACATTTTATTTCAGTGATATAATATTGTAAAATAGTAACATAGAATCAAGCATTTTCATTGGTCATGTGGCCCGTATTACTAACATTAGGTGGCCCGTATTGCAAACATTTGATACACTTGTTAAATAACCCCCCACGCACTTAATATTGAATATAAAGTAGAATGTATACATTTATATTATTCGTATTTAATTAATCTTTCCAATCGTACTTTGAATTATTTAATTAATTTTATATTTATTAACGAAAATGGTGGATAAATAAATAATTATTTAGTACATTTTCATTTGAAAACTATTTTTTGATATAATGATCAATATTAGAAATATAAATGCAAATATTAAAAAAAAAAATATCCATTATTAATAGAAATGTGATACTGAATAAATCTTGTATATATATTTTTTTGATTTGAACAATAGTTACTGAGATATCGCAGTGGCCCGTATTACACACTGGCCCGTATTAGACATAATTCCCCTAGTATATGACATATACACCCTCCTTAAAGTATGGAATTTATGTCATTATGAGTTGGCATCTATAACATACAAGTAGTTTTAAAATTATTTTTTAAGTACATTTTTAATAGAGAATATTTTTTAATATAATAAATTTATATAATTTATATAAATTTATATAAATATAATTTATTCTATCAAAAAAATCAAAAAAATCACATTGATTTTTTTGATTTTTTTGATTTTTTTTTAAAAATCATGATTTTTTCCAACTCTGTATATTATAAAGCATTCTAAAATGATATATATAATTTATATATTTGTTATCAAATATTCATTAAGTTATAAGCATATATCTAGAGGTCATATAAGTCCCTAATACGGACACCTATAACCAATCAGCGCGCAGCATATGAACTATTCTGATTTTCATAAAAATCGCGTGAGTTATAATATTAATACCACCAATAAAGCTAAATCTAAAATTTATATTATTTAGATACTTAAATTGTATTATTAAGTAAAAAAATAATAAAAATAAATAAATTATTAACTAATTAAATTAGAATAAATTGTTCATAAAATTAATTATAAATAATGTTATTTTAATTTGTCTGATTGATTCATCAATAATAAATAGTGTATCTAGTGGTATATAGGGTGTCCGTATTATAATACATAGTGTACGTATTCGGAAATGGGTACCGAATACAGCCGAATACACCCCCGTTATCTATGGAATTACAAAATAAAATAACATTTTAAAATCACAATAACATCCATAATCATATAATATCAATATTTTGTAATTTTTGAATACAAATAATGAATCATAAAATATTAAGACCATTTATTATTAAAGTGTCCATATTAGATTACTTTCCCCTGTTATAAGGGTATTCCTAATTAATAGTATTAGTATTCCCCTATAGGGCATATATACCATACAATTATTATAATTCTATTTGAAATTTAAAAAAAAATTAGTTATCAATTAATATATTAAACCTAGTAATAGGTATACATATTAACTATAACATATAGCTATAAACATTTAATAAGCATACTAGCACACCTACATACATTATAATTATCAACAGCCATGTAACTTTATATCATTCTGAAATAGTAAACTAAGTTAAATTGCGTGTAGGGGGAATGTGGATAATACGGGCCTCTGCTATATCTCTAGCCTCTTTAGTAGAGAGGCTCTACTATATCTGTTATTCAAACATATATCTATATATATATATATATATATATGTGCTTTAATAATATATTTTGTTATTTTTTATTATATATTAAATAATAAGTATTTTTAATATTAATAATTATACTCAATATTCTAATACTTATCATTATATCGAACAATATTTACAAATTAAAATATAAATAATAATTTATTTATTCGTCATGTGCATTAATGTAAAAAATAATTAAATAATTCAAAGCACAATTGGAAATATTTATTAAATATGAAAAATATATATATATTTATATTTAAATTTATATTTAAATTTATATTTAATATATATATATATATATATATATATATACTTTATATTCGATATTAAATCCGTGATGGATTTATCAACAGTGGAACATTTGTTACACCTACCCTCATAGAAACGCTCGACGCGTATTATCTATGTATTATATAACGTTCAACCAAAGCCCGTGTTTCTACCAAGAACATGTCCTTGGTTCTACACCTGATGATTGACAGGCTGATTGCTCGCCCATTGTCCAATCAAAGCACACCTATTGGCAAGACATATAGCCACGCGGCAGTTGATCACCCATTATAATGGGTGATCACAGCCACAGCCACAGCTAGCCTATAGGCTAGCTGTGGCTGTGCTTGTTATAGTTCGACATAATGATCAGTATTAGAATTATTAACGTAATTATTAATATTAAAAATATATATTGTTAATAATAATTTGATACTGAATGAATAATGTATATATTTGTTTGTTTGAACAATATATATATATATATATATATATATACACCTATAGGTACAGATCTAGGGGAAAATAAACGAATACGGACAGTGCCAGATAAGTACACTCTTGGTATTTCAGAATCTATAAATCCTACAAAAAAATGTTTAATGAATAACATATTCATAATTATATAAATAGTCTAAATAAGTTTTTTTTATTACCTAAAATAGTACTGATATATCCAATAAACTGATTTTTTTTATTATGTTTTTAAATTTATGAAAAAAAAACTTAAAACCTTCTCAAGAATATACAAATGTATCGATATAAAACATTACAATATATTATTAAAAACTAAACCATTCTAAACATTATATATATATATATATAATTTCTATATGTGTTATCAAATATTAATTAAGTTATAAGTATATATCTAGAGATCATATAAATCCATAATACGGAAACTGTACGTGGTATACGTGTACGTCGGACACTATAGGGTATAACCTAGTATATATAACCAATCAGCGGGCAGCGTGTGAAGTATTCTGATTTTCTTAAAAATCGTCTATTGACGCCTATAACGTATACGTTATAATATTAATATCACCGATAAAGCTAAATCTGAAAATATTATTATTTAGATATTAAACTTGTATTATTAATTAATAAAATAATACAAATTAATTACTAATTAAATTATATTAAGTTATTCATAAAATTAATTATAAATAATGTAATTGTAATATATCTCATTGGTTCATCAATAATATATAGTTTATCTAGTAGTAGGGTGTCCGAATATGGACACTGTCCTTATTCGGACATGGGTACCTAATACGGACATCCTCGTTATCTATTGAATAAATAAAATGTTAAAATCACAATAATATTATATCTATAATCATATAATATTAATAGGATATATCGTAATTATTGAATAAAAATAAGAGTCATAAAATGTTAAGACCATTTATTGTTAAATGTCCGTATTAGCAAAGCCCTTATGGCTTTGGTATTAGGTTACTTTCCCCAATGTAATGTATCAAATTATATGTATTTAAATTGAAATTAAACTCATTAGTTAATTATCCTATTAGGTATTATTAATACATTATTAAATTATATTGTATTAATATATATTATATATAATATATATCTGTTCGTTTATGTTGTGTTTTATTGTTTGCGGTATACAATTTATTTTACTTTTGACTCTTAATTGCTCTGATACAAATAGTGAATAAAATAAATTAAATTAAAATCAATATATAATATTTTAGGATTAGGATACCTATAATTATATAATATATATTTAATTTCTATTAATTAATTATTTTCGATGATAATTAAAAATATATTCTATAAATATAAATCCTTATTGTATATATTTTATATATTAAATATATACATTTATTTATTGAAAATTATTATTCACTGCATTAATTTATGGAGCATCCAACTAGTGTAGGTACCTAGTTTTATATTTGTTTATTATCTTTGAATATATTATAATAATCCTATTGGACAATAATAACTGAATAATTATAATAATTGTTTTCTAAATGTTTATTTAAAATAATGTGTATACTGCTTGAAAATATAAAATAATTACAATACAATTACCTATACAGTTTTTGTATAATATCAGTTTATATATTATATACAACTAACATAATATAGATATATATTACTAACTAGTTTTATATTAACATTTATTACATAGGTTAATTATTAAATTTATTGTTTATAAACAGTTTATAAAATTATAATTTTAATATATTAATAACGAATTATAATAATAAGAATTATCTAATATTAAAATGACTTCAAAAGTTATGTTAAACGACGAGGTTGTAAAGTCATTCAGTATTAAGAAAACATTTGACACTAGCCGTGTTAGAGATATGTGTTTCAGCGACACTGGAGAGCTTCTCGTTACCAGTACCGAAGATGAGTCGATTATTATCTATAACTGCTTGACTGCTAGGTTATTATATATTTTATTATCAATGTTAGGACTATATATAAATATTATTATAATAATAATATATTAGTTATAATATATTAATATATTTTATATTATATAGGCATTAAATTATATATTATAATAAATTATATAGGTCTATCTAGTCATTAAATAACATATATTTATCTACTATGGAAATAATTGTTCAAATATCTATTAGGTAAGTAGGCCTATAAATAATTATAAATTAATTATCCTATATAAAATAAAAATGGATTTTCTTACTGGTCATTTGTTGTTCATATAATTATTTCTCTTACTTTTATTTGTATTTATAAGTCATTGTTATATTCTATGCTAAAGTACAGGTAGGTTACTATTCAACATTTTCTATATTTTTATGTTTATGATATTTTACGATATACGATATATTACCTATATTTTAATTATAGGCCTAACTATTAATTAATCAAGTCATTATTATTATCATTCTATTTAGCTTATATTTATAATTTTATTTTTTATATTTTATTAATTATTTATCATTATGACATACATTAAATTAATTGAATTATTTCATACTATTATAATAGTTTTAATAATACATACTATACAATGTATAGTATATATTGTATAGTATGTATTATTATACATTGTATAGTATAAATATATATATATATATATATATATATATAAACATTACAATATGAATGAATCATCTTTAAATAGAGAAGAAAGTATGTATTACAGTAAAACATATGGTGTGGATAAATTGCAGTTTACACATGCCCCGAATACTTTATTGCAGACTTCAACGAAAGTTAACGGTTGGTAAAATGTAATATACATATATACACTTAAAGTATACTTATTATAACCGTATTATATATAGTTATAATAGGTTATAACCTATAGGTTATAATACGGTTATAATAAGTAGTATAAGGTATAACGTATACTATTGTTTTAATATATTAACTATACAATATAGTATATACTATATTAATAACTATATTACTAACACAAATAGGCACACCCATATATAAGTTTCAATCATATATTTGTTTTTAATATTATTAATATATATTAGAGAGTAGAATTTAAATTACATAACACTTATATATATATATATATATATATATATATATATATATGTATTTATATATACATTTGTATATATATATACATTATATGCATATACATGTATTAAATATTAAATTTATCAATTAAAAGTAATATATAATTCTGACTTTATCTGTAGATATGGAAATTTATGGAAATAAAGTATCTATAGATATTATATTAAATATTCGGTATATATACCGAATATTATACTATACTTGAAAAGTGTATATAGGTATTAAGTTATTAATATTAACCCCTTAAATATTCATTACTTTTTAAAGAGATAAAATAATATGATGTTAATTTCTAGAATATAGCATTGTAAATATAAAAATATTTTTTTTAGATATATGCAATTAACCTTTAGGTTGAATTAAATACAAATGTTCTAGATTATAATTATTTCATATCGTAAACAAAAAATAAATAATGATATTTTTAATTATTTACAGTTATTGTTTTAATTATATTATAGTATACTTATATATACAATGAATTAAATGTGTATGTATAATTCCTACATATAATATATTCATCCTATAGTTTATATATATATATAATATATATATTATATATATATATACTATATATAATATACATATATTGTATACAATATACTCAGTAAATCAAAAGATAAAAAGTAAATCGTTTAATACTGACCATTTGACGTTATATAGATTACCTATATGGAGTAAATATATATGAGCCACATATATGTATCAATTGGTAAGCGCCTTGTTGTTGTTCAGTTTATTTACTGTGTAAAATATAAATTAAATAAATATAGCTAGGTGGTATAACCCTTTCCAGATATTTACTTTTTGATTTTTGTAATTTACCTAATTATTAATTAGTAGCATATTAAATATAGAGATACTTAGGTTTTATATAAGTATATTCTGCCATATTCTGCATATTATAATATATATATATATATATATATATATATATATATATATATATATATTATAATATATATATGCATATGTCATGACGTAACATTGATACTTTAACAACATTACATAATATTTTGGAAGATCAAACTATTTATATAAAATGTATCCTAAATAATATAAAATATAGATTTAATTATTTAAATTTATAAAATTGTTATATAATTATTATAAATACATTAAAGATCAATAATTCCACATTTATATTCCCAGCTAATTAATTAACACATTAATTAATAGATTACTATAGTATGTATACATATAATATGTATACATAATACACATATATGTATACCTATAGGTATACATCTAAGTGGATATAAACATATATATTGAAAGTATCCCCATTATAATTATGTAACTATATATATATATATATATATAGGGGAAAGTAACCTAATATATTACCGTATACGGACACTTTAACAATAAATGGTCTTAACTTTTTATGACTCATTATTTTTATTCAAAAATTACAATATATTAATATTATATGATTATAAATATTATGTTATTTTAAAATTTTATTTAATCTTTTAATTCCATAGATAACGGAGGTGTCCGTATTCGGTACCAATTTCCGAATACAAACCACCCTGTATTATAATACGGACACCCTATATACCACTATATAAACAATATATTATTGATGAATCAATCAGACAAATTATAATTAATTTTATGAAAAATATATTGTAATTTAATTAGTTAATATTTAATTTATTTTTATTATTTTTTAATTAATAATACAAGTTAAGTGTCTAAATTATAAAAAAAAATAGAATTAGCTTTATTGGTAGTATTAATATTATAACGCACGCGATTTTTATGAAAATCAGAATGG
Source organism: Osedax fenrisi (assembly GCA_964019155.1). Lineage (NCBI taxonomy): Eukaryota > Metazoa > Annelida > Polychaeta > Sabellida > Siboglinidae > Osedax > Osedax fenrisi. The sequence goes on from OZ025244.1 coordinate 36,699,616, forward strand.
TTCATACGCTGCGCGCTGATTGGTTATAGGGTGTCCGTATTAGGAACGTATATGACATATAGATATATGCTTATAACTTAATGAATATTAGATAAAAAATATAGAAATTAAAAATAAAATGTTTAGAATGCTTTATTTATTAATAATATAGTATTATATTGTATATCGATACAGTTGTATATTCTTGAGAAGGTTTTAAGTTGACATTTTTTTTCATAAATTTAAAAACGTAATAAAAAAATCAGTTTATTGGATATATCAGCAATATTTTGAATAATTAAAAAATAAAAAATACTTTTTTTAGACTATTTTTATAATTATGAATATTTTATTCATTAACATTTTTTGTAGGATTTATGATTTCTGAGATACCGAGAGTGTCCGTGTTCGGGCACTGTCCGTATTCGGTTACTTTCCCCTATAGGGGTATAACACCATATATGGTATAACACATGATTATATTCCAAACTATAAATTGTATACATACCTATATACTCTACTAATAAGCTATAGATAATAACCTATAAACTTGTATTACATAACAGACAACATCAGATACGTATCGCTACACGACAATAAGTTCATACGTTTCTACGACGGGCACAGCGACACGTTAGTTATAACCATATATGGTCATGCTAACTTTAAGGCACAGCACACCTATCTATAGTCAAGTCAACTTAATATTTAGCAATTATAATGTATATATATATATATATATATATACAATTAATATAATTATTATTATCATTATATTTGTTATTATTATTACGGTTATTACTATTGTTATAATTATTAGGTATCCTATAACGTATTTGTATATATATATATATATATATTAATATACACATAAGTAGGTACCTAATATATATATATATATATATATATATATATATATATATATATATATATATACAAATACGTTATAGGATACCTAATAATTATAACAATAGTAATAACCGTAATAATAATAACAAATATAATGATAATAATAATTATATTAATTGTATTGGTTTAAATGTTATGTATAACGTAATGGATATCCAACAACAATAACTGATTTTCACAATATCTTAGTCTCATGAATAAAATCGAAATCTAGGATCCTATATTATATCCTATATATAATATAGGATCCTAGATTTCGATCCTATATATCCTATAGGATACTATATATATATATATATATATATATATATATGAATAGATAATGATAATAATAATAAAAATTATCCTATATCATATCCTATATCATATCCTATATAATACTATATATATAGTAATAGATAATGATAATAATAAAAAGTATATATATAACCTAACAGGATTAACAATAACCATAGTATGGTATACCAAAAAAAGCACCTATTAGTTAGACACACGTTAAAAGAACCTATATATAGGTGCTTTTTTAAGGGGTGTTTTATTAGTAATTACCTCCACTATTATTTGATACCCCACTTTTAAATGTATACATTTATTATATGCCCATACATAATCAGTTTTTTCATAAATTATACCACCTATCCTATAATTGATTATAAACCTGTATATCGGTATTGCTATAGCTGTATTTTATACTAGCTATAGCTGTATTTTATTAGATTGTTTTATATTAAAGAACACATATTTATTTGTGTAATTTTACCCCTTCCATTTTAAAATCGATAAAAAACACACCGATAGGACATGACGATAACAATAGTAAACGAAACTGCTTCGATTGGTTGTAGAACAAAGTTGAAATTTAGAAAATAAACCTATCTTTATTTTATTTTATATATTTATAATTTCATATTATTATAATAGAGTGAACTCTATCGACATGAACCCTGCCGACGACTCGTTCATCAGTACGTCGAAGGATGGTTCGGTGATCATATGGGACCTGAGGTGCGGCCAGCAGGTGTCTCGGCTGAAACCGACGGACAGCCAATACGAACCGTTGGGCTGTTTCGGGCCTAGGGGACTGATATTCGCCTTGGCGCTAGACTCGCAGAAAGTTAACCTCTACGATCTGAGGACTAACGTTAGCCTATAGGCGACTATATATATAGTAGGGTATACCCAGAGCTGGGTAGTATCGCCGATACAGTATCTATTAAAGCAAAAAATCAGTATCGTAGATACATTTGTATTTGTATTTGTATCTATTATAAAAATTACAAAAGTATTTGTAATCGTATCTATAAGTCATAAATAGTATCTACGATACATATCTACTAAGACAATTATGTAAACAAATACAAATACATTTAATTAAATAATAATTCATTTGATATTATATGTATTTTATATCAATATTTTATAATATCATTTATAAATTAATTTTAATATATATATATATAAATCATCAATATATTTTTAATAAAATATCTTTTGTAAATATTGAAATCAATTAATTGTTAAAAATGATGATATATAAATATAGTGATTTATTCTCAAAAACCATTATATACATTTATTGAAAACAAAGAAATTATTTTGATAATATATTTTATATAATAATTGATTTATAATTAAACTACTTTCTAATAAATTCATAAAAAATCTAAATAAATCATAATTATAATAATTAAAAAAATGCAATATTTATCTTTATAATTTAAAAATATATAGCTTGCTCGGCAGTTCATTACACGTTACCTCCATTCCTCTCTATCATTCATCGCTATCGGTAATTCCTCATTTGTGCACATCGTGTAATCATTTATTAAGTATTAATTGATCTAAATATGTTCTCATAGGACTTCCTCGAGAGAGTCGTCAGTGTTGTGGATTCCAGAGTAATACTTCACTCAATACATCGCTTATGTTTCTCCAGCAGTGACCGTAGAACCTCAGTCATTGTTCTCGTATTGTAACTGTTATTCTTGTAATTTTGCTGTACAACTCCTTATTTGTAACGTGGTCTCTCCATAACTTGTTTAGTGTAGCACGCAGCATGCGTTTATAGGCTCAATCAAATTATTTGTATCTAATGTTGTAGTTAGAGTCCAAGTAATAGAGCCATATACAAGAACAGTCTCAACTGTAGCTCTAAAGAAGTTTCTGTTGGGCTTACTTGAAAGGTTGGATTTCCAGATGATGTTCAGGCTATTCAAGGCTGCTCACGCACTCCCAATTCTTATGCTTACTTCATGTTGATTTGAACCAATATAACTACTTAGATATTCGAACTCTTCTACATATTTTATATCATGGCCTGGTAGGCTCTTTACGTTTGTCTGGTTTTCGTGATTTAAACACATGTATTCCATCTTGTCTGAGTTTATATGTAAACCGATATCTTTAGCCGTATCTTCAGAGTTGTTTAGTAGTTTAAATAATAAATAATTTTAATAAATATTAATACATTTTAATAATAATTATTTGCATCTATCAGACTATTAATTAGTATAGCTATATCATCAGCATAGTCAATATCGGTAATGTGTACATCAGGGTATCTATTGATTTTTCTTTTGCAAGAGCTCTTGTGCAAGAGCACTAGTGAAGCCGAGATGTAAATTGCTATCCACTGATTTTTTCAATATTGGAGACATATAATGCATATAAATTGTGCAAGTTTATCTCGGTGTAGTACTCCAGTAGTTATATCGAAGAAAGGTGTGTCACCATCAGGCAATCTTATCATAGAGCGAGTATTCTTGTATAGCATCAATATGACATTTATGATTTCAGTGGGTATGCTATATATGATTAAGATATCTTTCATCTTTTCACGATATATTGAATCAAAAGCCTGTGAAAAGTCTATAAAGAGAAGAGTAGGTGGTAGGTTTTTAGACTTTACTCCTTCTAGTATACGTTGAATGGTTAACATTTTTCCTGTCGTTGATCTATTTATTCGGAAACCATTTTGATTTTATCTCAGTGTAGGATATATCTCTGGTCTTATCCTATTTAATAGCATCAGGTTATATATTATATCTGCAATTGGACAGTTAGTGTGATTCCTCTATAGTTTTTTCGTTATAAAAATAACTACTTTTTTAGGGAAAGGATGTAAGCATCCTTCATGCCATATGTCTATTGGTTCTTGAGAATATACACTATTGCACTGGTTTAGTAAGATTTCTTGACATTCTTCTAGTTTCCATCCATGAGCTGGTATTTCATCTAAGACAATAGGTTTTCTATTTGTTATGCTTTTCGTAAAATATCTTTAATTCATATATTGTAAAATGCCTTTTTTGATATCTAGTTCATTTTGTATATTCAATGTACTTTCATCGTTTGATGTGAGAATTTATGGTTTACCGACTAGTTCCTTGAAATAGTCGTTCCATATTTGAATTTGTTCTTTTCCACTGTTTGCTTTAAGATTTACTCTTTTTGAGTTATTTCTTCCACTAACTTCATTTACTATTTTCTAGGCTAAGGCTGATATTTTGTTACACATCGAATTTTGAATTTCACTTATTTTATTCTGAACGCAATATGTTTGTTCCTTCTCATACGATTGTACAAGATACCTGTGAACTTCGATGAAATATCTGACATTTTCTGGTGTTGGTTGATTTTATTTATTTCGCGCTGCTTCGTGTAGTATTTTACAGTTTTGACATATATTATCTGTTTCCCAGGGTATTCATTTTTTCAAGGTAGGTTTTAATGTGATTACTTTAGCAACAGTTTCCTTACATACAGTTTCAAAGTGAGTATACATTTTGCTAGCAGATAGCGAAGCTGTGGTGTCACGTAGAGCTATGAATTTAGTTTTCTCTTTAGTAATAAAGGTGTCTCGGGTTTCCTATCTGTCTTTAATCTTGAACAATCGTAATGTTTGATTTTACTAGATTTCTTGTTATCAGCTCTAAGACTAAGTCTTGTATTTACTGATATAATACGATGATCAGATGCAACACTGATAAATGAGTTATATAACTCATTTATCAGTCTTTCATCTTATATAAGCTTATATAAGCTCTACAGTTTTTAGCATTTATGATATAATATATATATTTATATAGTATATTATATAGTCTATATATATTGGATATAATTATAATGTATTTGTATCTACTAAGATGTATTTATTAAGAAAATTATGTATTTGTAATTGTATCTACTATGATTTTTTTGAAAGTAATTGTAGTAGTATCTATTATAAGAAAAAATTGTGTAATTGTAATTGTATCTATTATATATTTTTTGAGTATAGTGCCCAGCTCTGGGTAAACCCTACTGTATATGATGCGTGAGTAGTGCATGCCGTACACCCGCGTAGGTAGGCATGCATACGTCGTACATTTAATGTAATCTCCTCGATGGAATATATGACTCTTTCTAGCATTTTCGAAATACGAAATGTTAACTATATAATAGTATATATTACATATTCATGTCATTCTGTTCCGAGTATTCTTCAACATTGAACGTATCATATAACAATTTGTGGCATGCCATGATGCATCATTACATTTAATTTCTATATTATTTGCTACTGCAGTATCATAGTAATGCCCCCCCCCCCATTTAAATCATAATACAATACCCATTATAGTTAATATATTATAACTATTCTATTACTTTTGCATTGAACCCCCTCGACCCCACGACGTCCTCTAATATTACTAATCCTCCTTACTCCATTTAATAAACTTGTATTTATACTCCCTGCAAGTATTCATAAATAATCCACTTTACAATAAACGTTGTAGAATCGAAATTAAATATAATCTAATCGTTAAATCCAGCAGACTAATTAAACCTTAAAACCTTACACATATTATCTTCTACAAGAGTTACTTATTTATCAGATACCATTTATCGTTACATGGTCAAACTGCTCGTAAACTACCAGTATACCTACAGATATTACCTATAACATATGTTTTAATCATGATATTATTAATAACTACAACTAAATATCCAAACTTATCTTGTAATACCAAGGACTGACGTCCGCTCGCTATCTCGGAAATAATTACTTTTTGTACTCCGAGCTAGATAATTTGTAGTGGTATATTTAATTATATTTCAATATTTAAATCTTTAAATCAGAGATATGAAGGATATTTTGTATATGTCAAATACAAATGCATTCATATTTGTAATTGTATTCCTATATATATATATTTTTTTTTTAAATACGAAGTTATTTATATATTATATTTAAATTTAACGATGTTTTTTATATATATATGTCAATATTAAAAATTAAATAATGTGTATTAAATTATATTATGAATTAAATTATATTTCAATTATTGATTTAAAACTGAGTTTTATCAATGATTTTTGTATCAATTCAAATTTGTATTCCTGAACCATGATGCAATACGATAAAATCACTCAAGCTGAGAATAAAATGTTTACAACATATTTGTTTACAGACTTACTGTCATTTTATATAGGATATATCACCAACTTAGTAAACATCAACAACTAAATATATTACCCATGCATATATATACATATATATATATATATATATATATATATATATATATATATATAATTATATATATGTGTGTATAGTATACATTATATAGGTATATATTATATATTTTATAGACAATAATAGAAAATATTTACATATTATTTGAAGCTCTTTAGAAGGACAAATATATTGCATCATCCTCATTGTTATTTATAACTATTATACCTACAATCAAAACCCATAAATCAATAAATATCACGTGATAATGCGTGACGTAATATCTGACGTAACATCATCGCACGTAAACATCACGTAGAGAATCTTCTCCAGTTTCAGCGGTATGACGGTTGAAGGTCAGCCCTGGACCAAGCTAACCTCGTGCGAAGATGGCTCACACTTCTGTTTGGAGACCACCGGAAGTAGAATCATCTTCAACGCGTACACTGGATTTGTCGAACATACCATAACGGTAATACACAGAATAGTAGTCACGATTGTTTCGCATTTTTCGAATGGTTTTTTCGATGTTTTTTCGGTTTTTTTGTTTTTTCGATATTTGAAAATTTAAATTACATTTGATTATACAAATTATAATATTATTTATTATTGAGATAGATATGTAGGTATAGATACCTATAGCCTATAGGCTATAGGTACATATGTTATTGAGTTAACTATAGTGAGAAAATGAAAATGATAAAAAATAGAATAACATGTAGGCCTAAGCCAATAGGACATGAAACATTAAACAAATATAAATAATATGTAAACGTATAAAAAGATTTAAAAATGCCGTTATACTTATAATATTATTATATTTATTTTAATATAAAATTGTAGAAAAATAATTTAGTTCTCGTGTTGAATTATTTTTTCATCACTTGGCTTTGTTCAATCTATATTAAGAAACAGGCTAAGTAATCAATAATCTGTAAACATATGCAAAATCATAATAAATATATATTTATACAAAAAAATCATGATAACCGACAAATGACAATAAACTGAAAAAACAATGATAAATCTGAAGAAAAAAATACATTTGATAGATTGTTTCGAAAAAACCTTTGGTTAACCTGTTAACTAATGGTTTAAATATGTATATTACTTCTTTCAAACATGAGTTGGCATACTTAGGATTACCTATGATCTACATTAAAATTGTATTTAGTTATAATTGCTAAAAACCCAATCGTCGATATATATGTTAAACAATTGTTAGAATACAATTGCCAATGTATTAGTCTTATAGACTATAGTCTAAATGGAAGATAATTCCTAATAATATGGGCATATATATAAGCTAATTATATATGTATATATGACACTATATATAGTGTTATATATACATATATAATATACCTACTATATACCTATTATATACCTTGTATAGTATTCGGATTCGTTGATAACAGGATTTCTAACATATATGTATATAATTATTCGTAGATTTTACTTTATAAGTAGATTCTAGTCCTCATAGGGGAAAATAACCGAATACGGACAGTGCCGGTATCTCAGAAACCATAAATCCTACACAAAATTGTTTAATGAATACAATATTTATAATAAAATGAATAGTCTAAATACGAATTTTTTATTTTTTTATTATTAAAAATAGTGCTGCTATATCCAATAAACTGATTTTTAAATTACGCTTTTAAATTTATCAACAAAAATGTCTACGTAAAACCTTCGCAAGAATATAGGTACAAATGTATCGATATAAAATATAATAATATTTTATTAAAAAGTAAAGCATTCTAATCATTCTAAACATTATATACATAATTTATCTATTTGTTATGAAATATTAATTAAATTATAAGCTTATATGACGAGGTCACATATATCCCTAATAAGGGCACTCTATAGATGTCTTAATACAGACACCCCTATAACCAATCAGCGTGCAGCGTGTGAACTATTCTGATTTTCATAAAAATCCTGTGCGTTATAAAAGTTATTCCACCAATAAAGCTAAATCTAAAAATGTTATTATTTAGATACTTAACTTGTATTATTAATTAATAAAATTACAAAATAAATTAATTAATTACTAATTAAATTATATTAAATTATTCATAAAATTAATTATAAATAATGCGATTGTAATTTATCTGATTGTTTCATTAATAATATAGAGTTTATCTAGTGATATATACACCCCATTATTATAATACAGGATGTCCGTATTCGAACATGGGTACCGAATACGGACATCCCCGTTATTTATTGAATAAAAATATTAAATAAAATTTTAAAATCACAATAATATCTATAATCATATAATATTGTAATTTTTGAATAAAATATAGAGTCATAAAATGTTAAGACTATTTATTGTTAAAGTGTCCGTATTAGGTTACTTTCCTTATAGTAGTTATGGCGATATGCAATATTTACTAACACTATAGTGTAGTATACTATACTGTATAGTCTATACATATATAGACACTATATATAATGTAATTTATTATGTGATTCGAGATATTATTTGGGATCCAATGTATTAATGGTGGTATATTATTTTTTAATAAATTATGAATCAGACGTAGGATTATATATCCCCCTCCTAATACCGACCCCTTTTCGTATCTCAGTAAATATAAGAGATATCAAAAAATTATATATATATACATGAACTGTTAGTAATTTAATGATAAATATGAATAAGTATTTTGTTTTTTAAAATATTCAAACCTATAATTATTATTTGATAAAATGTAATATTCTGTTTTTCTTTTTCAATATTTGAATAATAACTTATTTTAAATCATTGTAAATACTTTATAAAGGGTTAATTAAAAGAAAACTTAATACTGCGCATAATATTGTAGATCAATACAATTTGTATACCTATTATAAAAATAATTTAATTTGAATAACTATTAACCAATATATCTTAATTATAGCAACCCATATTATTGTCCTATTACCGACCCCCTAAATTACCCTAATACCGACCCCATGTGATTTATAATATCAAATCAAAATATATCCGTATTTTACTTTAAAATATGTCGTAAGTAGTTTGTATATCATTGATATAGATTTAGTATTCATGATTCCATTCGATTATATACATACTGATTAATAACTAAATATTAAATAATAATATACACTATTTTAATATAACTACTATAAAGTTTAAATTTAAATTTAATATTACTATTAAAACATAAATTCAATAAAAATAAATTGCGTGCATGTTATAATTAAGTATATGTATGTATATCTATTATTTTTATTGGATATTATAATACTACAATTATTTATACCACGATTATTTTAGGAGGTCGGTAATAGGAGAAGGTGTCGGTATTAGGAACATGTATCCTATTACCGACCCCCCTGTTTATTCTTGTAAATATAATTATATCAATAATTTAAAATAGCCATATTATTCATTGCTATAATATTACCCTAATTATAAAATTTCAAATAAATATATTTAATATTGAATAAGTTATTACAAATATTCATTTAGGGGTCTGTAATCGGAGACTTTCCCCTATATTAATGAAGAATACTTTTAGACTATAGTCTATATATAGTCTAAATTTAGACTTTAGACTATAGTAGGTGTACATACTATCGAATTGTTGTGGATATTATTTGATAAAGTATACTATATGCAATACTCGAAATGGGAGAGAATATAAATTGATAATCTGTTGTATCTTCATCTAGAAATATAAATATATAGAGATAATATGGATGTATATTTAAATCTTTTATATATTTTATATATTTATATGGATGTATATTTATCCAAATATGGACATACAATGTACAGTGTACATCGTACAAATCTATTTATCTATATATATATATATATATATATATATATATATATATTGTATATCCACTCAATGTATGTAAACTATAGTTTACATAAATTGAGTGGATATATAGTGTCAAATATATATTTTAATAAATAATAAAATCCAGGTATCGTAAATATTCGGAAAGTGGAATGAAATTATTATAACCAATAACAAGTGACAATGGTGTATAAATTCCCATATATAGTAAACCATATATGGTAAACTATTTTAATGGGATATTTTTATTGTCTAAATTTTGTGATATTAGAATATATATTTTATTATAATATATATGTACCTATTTTAAAGTAAACTGTATTAGGTGGTGGTGGTGGATGTAGAGTGTTGGTGGAAGTGGTAATTCAAAATGTATACCATTATAGTTAAATTTAACTATATATATCCTAGTGATAATGTTAGTGACACTTACATTGGTGGTATCAGTAGTTGTTACATTAGTTATTGATATTTATATATATATATATATATATATTATATAATTCATATAATTAATTTAATCAACATATATACAATAGTTAACAAATTTATTAATTAATTTATATATGTTGACGATTTATTCTGTAGAATATTTGTTTATAGATATTAGGTTAAATATAATATAACGCCTCAACTATTTACTAGAAATATGAACACGAAACAGAAGATGTTTTAACCGGAACTTTCACTCCCGATTCCAAATATTATATGTCCGGTTTAATATATATATATATATAAATTACCTATTAAATAATGTCCTTATATAATATAATAATATACTAATGTATTAATAATGACGTGCAATGCTCTTCTGAATTCAGCACTTGAACAGTGTTCAATGAACACTTTTTTTTTAAATTCATTTTGATATAAATTATTCCTATATTATGGCTAATTAAATTATAGAATCCTTAATATACTATATAATATTATATATTCTTCAAGTATATTAAAATTATGACATATCATAATATATAAAATATTTTTTTAAATATGTGTATATATATTACTCTAATAATCAAATGTATTACACACGTTATTCAAAACATAGGGTGGCTAGGAATTTTCAAATAATATTTACTAATACCAAAGGGCTTTGGTATAACTATAATAGATAAATATCTTGTATTTTCCTCTTATTTTCTCGATATCATAAAGAGCATATAGGCTAATAAGAAAATAATGTATACATTATTTTCTGTGTTCTCAATATTATATAAAAAGAAGATATCTTATTTTTTCTTCATATATCTCGAAATGGTTTATCGGCCATATCTATAAATGTAGGCAGATTAATTCCTATAGTGTATACACCAGTGTATTAACCGATTACCATATGACTCGCGTGCATGACTCACTCTCATGGCCACGCGCAAGACTTACTCTCATTACTCACTCTCATGACTCACCGCATGACTCAATCGTGTGACTCATCCGCTACAGGATCCTCAAACACTAAAGTTCACGTTTGGTCGGTAAGCAGCGGAGAAAACCTTGCAAGTCTTCAAGCTAGCGACACGGAAGACAAGGAAACCGTTGTTCTTCACGTCAGATGTAATCCCAAGTTTAACATGATCGCCACCGCATCGGATAAAGTGGTAATTAACTATAGAGAATATTGGAGTGTATTTATGTGCGTGTGTGTGAGTGTCATCGATGTAAATAAAAGTTGTATTAAAGTTTTATTTAAAACTTTTATTTACATCGATATTGTGTGTGTATTTGTGTGTGTATTATATATATAAATATATATATATATATATATATATATATATATATATATATGAATCAGATAGAGTGTAAACACTCAGGAAAATACAAAAGCAAAGCTTGACTAGGTATTTTCCCACTCAACTTGATAACAACATTACAAGAATAAAAAAAAAAATATTAGTAAATTATAAAATGACAATAACTTATTTTAAAATTTCAATTTTGTATATCATTAGAACTATAATGTTGTATATATATATATATACTATTGTATATATTATTAAACTTATTTGATTTGTAAATGTGATTCGTGTAAATGAAAATCGTGCTGAATAAATAAGTAAGAATATACTTGAATATTGTTATCAAGGAGAGGTCATCATTTTCAGTTAAATACAAAATAAAATATAATAAATAATAAAAGTATATATAAATAAAATAAATGTATATTAAAAGAAGAAAAATATATAACACAAATGAAATAAATGCATAAAATATGTAAAAAATATAAAAATTAAAGAGAAAAAGATAAAGAAACTAAACACAATAACAAATATAAAAAGTTAACTAATACGAAGAGGTAATACATAATTTAATATTTGTTTTAAAAGTTTTTTTATTCATTAATTTGTGAAAAGAAGCTGGTAATGCATTCCATATCTCAGGAGCTTTGTTAGTAAGGCAAAACGATTTTCTATGTGTTCTAATTTTGGGTAAAACCAATTTTTTAGATAAAGGCTTATAAATATTTTAATTTTGTGTAAAAAGATATTGTAAAATTATAGGCAAAGATTTAGTCATATATCTATTTATATATTTTAAGATATTAATCTTTATAATATCTTGAAATTTTAAAAGATAGAATTTTTTATAAATTGTATCTATATCTACATTAAAAGAAAAAAACAAATTTTTTATTACCCTATTTTGCAATATAATAATTGGTTAAATATTAGACAAAAATGTACTACCACAAATAGATGAACAATAATTTAGATGACTTTCAAAAATACTATGATATATTTGTATACGATTTTGTAAAGGTAGTTTATGTTTTATTTTATTTATAATAGCAATGGATCTACTTAGTTTTGATCTGATATAATTTATATGATAATTCCAGTTACATTTATCATCAATTATTATACCAAGGAACGATAAATGATTCACCTGCTCTATAATTTCATTATAAACTTTTAATTCTAGTTTCTTTTTTGATTTAGAATTTCGAATATTATAGAGCATAACTTTGGTTTTTTTTACATTTAATGTTAATTTATTACTAAATAGCCAGTGAGTTAAATTATAAATGTCATCTTGTATATTAGTTTGCAGAATATCAAAAGATTTACTACTGAAAATTAAATTGGTATCATCTGCAAAAATTATAGGTGTAGAATATTTCAATATATTAGGCATATCATTAATATATATTAGAAAAAGTAATGGCCCTAAAACTGAACCTTGCGGAACACCAAATGATATGCGTTCCATATTTGAAATAGCCCCATTTAATTTTACATATTGTGATCTGTTTGATAAATAAATTTTATATATATATATATATATATATATTGATTTATTTGATAATATATTGGTTAATTTTAATATAGGTATATATATATATATTTATTTATTTATTATTTACTTATATTTATTTATTGATACTACTGTGAGTTTATATGTATAACGTCATTGTCATAACATATAACGATAATTAATATATGTAATTTACATTTAATTTGTATATATATAAGATATGAAAATATTCTAGTAAACATTTGTATGTAATATATATATATATATATATATATATATATATATCATAGATATAGAGTGGGATCTAATGTCCTCATTCTACTGTCCTCACTCTAATTTCTATGATATATATATAAGTGTATGAAGTTCACATTGTGAATACATATAATATACATAATAGGTACCGTATACGGTATACTACCTATATATATATATATATATATATATATATATTTAATTTATAATTTTATATATATATATATATATTTGTCAATATATGTATTACTATATATATATTAATATATTTACTTATATTATAAGTCTTGTGATATATTTTCGCAGTCATTTTGGAATACCGATAAAGTAAAAAAGAAGGATGATTCCAGTTCCAAGAAGAAAGCAAAAATTGAACCTGAGAGCTCTACATAATTAAACCCAAACATATAGGTTAGTTACGTTAGGCTTAAAGCCTAGAGAATAACTTAAATAACCTCAGTTTTATCTAAATGTATCCTATATATGAGATAGACCATATAGTATATATCTCACTAACAATGAATCGTATAAAATAACCCTCATCCTATTCATTGTCCTCCTCTTCTTCTATACAATAGTATTGTATTCATCCTATTAATACTGAGCCTTTTTAACAGACGCATCTCTAATGACACGGATGAGGAATTACCGTGTATCGCCCCCTAGTGAATACGTCAGATTACATTGTTTACGATTAAATAACCGCTAAGTAATGTCATCTCGTGCCACCATCACTATATGATGTGTATAGGATGGTTGATACACTATATAATCACTATATATGTATACTATTATATATATACTATAGTAAATATATATATAGTATACTATTCAGTGGATAGTACCCTCTATAAATCCATACCATCACTTCGAATATAAACTACATCACATATATTAACGTGTGTTTGATCTGTTCTTGGTTTCCATTGTAAAGTGGTCATTGTTAATTTAATTTATTTTTCTATGATTGAGTTTATATTTTAAATAAATTATATAATTAATAGATATGTATAAGTAATTAATAGGTAATTAATCATGTGCATATTAATACATTAGAATAGTTCATAAAATTATAATAATAGGGGAAAGTAACCTAATACGGACACTTTAACAATAAATGGTATTAATATTTGATGACTTAATATTTGTATTAAAAAATTACAATATATTAATATTATATGATTATAGATATTATTGTGATTTTAACATTATATTTAATCTTTTAATTCCGTAGATAACGGGGATGTCGTATTCGGTACCCATGTCCGAATACGGACACCCTATGTTATAATACGGACGCCCTATATACCAATAGATAAACTATATATTATTGATGAATCAATGAGAAAAATTACAATTACATTATTTATAATTAATTGTATGAATAATTTATTCTAATTTAATTAGTTAATAATTTATTTATTTTTATTATTTTATAATTAATAATACAATTTAAGTATCTAAATAATAATTTTGTTTAGATTTAGCTTTGTTGGTGGTATTAATATTATAACGCACGATATTTTTATGTAAATCAGAATATTTCATACGCTGCGCGATGATTAGTTATAGGATGTCCGTATTAAGACATCTATAGTGTCCGTATTAGGGACTTATATGACCTCTAGATATATACTTATACCTTAATGAATAGTTTATAACAAATATAGAAATTATATATATAATTTTAGAATGCTTTATTTTTTAATAATATATTGTTATATATTATATCGATACATTTGTATATTCTTGAGAATGTTTTAAGTTGATATTTTTTTTTCATAAATTTAAAAACGTAATAAAAAAATCAGTTTATTAGATATATCAGCAATATTTTGAATAATTAAAAAATAAAAAATACGTTTTTAGACTATTTATATAATTATGAATATTCTATTCATTAAACATTTTTATGTAGGATTTATGGTTTCTGAGATACAGAGAGTGTCCTTATTCGGGCACTGTCCGTATTCGGTTACTTTCCTCTATATACATAGATAGGTAAATTAAAGTAGATATATTTACTTATTTTTTATAAATATTAATATATTAAATTATTATTATTTAGATATTATAAATAATTATGTGATTTTAGCATTCCATTAACGTATATATGTAATATAATTACTTTAATTAATTGTAAACTAAGTAGGTAACTTATAATTACATCATTTTTTATTATTTTAATGATATAATACTTATAATAATATGTATTATTTGCTATTATAATTGTACCTAATTATTATCTCCAAGTCATATCACCTAAATATATTGATATTGTATTTTAGATTACCAGTCTCTATATAAAAAAGTGTATTGATTGGACATTAATATTTAAATATTGAAAAAAACTAATTAACCTATAATTGATAATAATAAATATATCGCTTTATTTTTCATTATTTTGTATACATATATATATATATATATATTATCTATAGACAATGAAATGGGATATATTCCATATAAAATATAACTATTTAATAATAGCATGTTATTTTTAATAATAATAATATTTTATTATCGATTTTAAAAATAGATATTTGTGTGATAAATACTAATAAGTGTAGAATATCTATATGTATATAAGATAAAGACAACAACATACTCTTACAAAATAGGAAACTCAAATAATGAAATCTAAAATATAGAATAATTGCAATTTTATAGAAACTAAAAATTAATAATTATAATATATGAAATTATAAACATTGGTTGTCTAAATCATCAAACGTGTGATATATGTTTGATATACTTATTAATCCCGATACACGTATTCAATATAGGGGCAATCAATTCACTTTCAGTTAAAAATCATCTCTCCATTCATCTCTATTTAGTACGTCAACTAGTAACTCGTCTATAGGGGAAAGTAACCTAATACGTACACTTTAACGATAAATAGTCTCAACTTTTATGACTCATTATTTTTATTTTAAAATTACAAAATATTATTATTATATGATTATAGATATTCTTGTTATTTTAAAATTGTATTTAATCTTAAGAATAACAATTATTATTCAATAGATAACAGGGTGTCCGTATTGGGTACCCATGTCCGAATAAGGACACCCTGTGTTATAATACGGACACCCCATAGGGTGTCCGTATTATATATATATATATATATATATATATATATATATAACACTAGATGAACTATATATTATTAATGAATCAATCAGAAAAATTACAATTACATTATTTATAATAAATTTTATGAAAAATGTATTCTAAATAAATTAGTTAATTTATTTATTTTTATTATTTTTGTAATTAATAATACAATTTAAGTATCTAAATAATAACATTTCTAGATTTAGCTTCATTTGTGGTATTAATAATATAACACACGCGATTTTTATGAAAATCAGAATAGTTCACAAGCTGCGCGCTGATTGGTTATATATAACCAATCAACGACAGTCCGATACTGTCCGTATTAAGACACTATGTAGAGTGTCCATATTAGGGACTTATATGACCTTTAGATATATGCTTATAATTTAATTAATATTTGATAACAACTATATAAGTATGTATATAATGTTCTGAATGATTTTGTTTTTAATAATATTTGTTATATTGTATATCGATGCATTTGTGTATTCTTAAGAATGTTTCAAGTAGACATTTTTTTTCATAAATTTAAAATAAAAAAAACGTAATAAAAAAATAAGGTTATTGTATATATCAGAACTATTTTGAATAATACAAAAAATAAAAAATACTTATTTAGACTATTTATATAATTATGAATATTTTAGTCATTAAACATTTTTTGTAGGATTTATTGTTTCTGAGATATCGAGAGTGTCCGTATGTCGGGCACTATCCGTATTCGGTTATTTTCCCCATAGTGGCTCACATTTTGCTATTAAGGAGATAGTTTGGTTTCTAACAAGTATGTTTGTCCTCACTTTTTGATACTTTATGCTAAATAGTTTTCTGTTCGATTAGTTATACAATTATTGTATCTTTTTGTAGTATATACATTAAGATTAGGTAAAACCTACATACTTCATTCCCGTACCAAATATTTTGCGAAAACAATATATAACTAATAATTCTCTCTATGTAACGTAATTAATAATGTACCATTGCTGATTCTGTCAGTAGTATCATACTGAGATCGATTTAGTATTGATGCTGTTTTTAGTTTTCATCATATAAATAGTGATTAAAAACCATTTTTTACATTTTAAAAATTATATTAATATAGTTTGATACGAATTTACATTATAAATAATACATTTGTTCAAAATAAAAATATATTTAGGTGGAGTTGTTCATTTTTGTGTACAAAATTGATTTATCCGATGTTGCGTAAGTATTATATATAATATATTATATATAACTTCATTTTACTTCATTTTTTTCTTCTTTTATACTAATACATCTATATTTTTGTTTAGTGTATTATTTTATAGTACTTATTATTTATTTTAGTTATTTATTTATAAATAATTAAATGATGATTACATAATTTTATGGCAAGTTCAAACAATTTATATTATTTTTCTATTTTATTCATTGTATTGTATCTATGTAAACAGGAAGTCATCTAATATTTTATAATATTTTATTTATTTAGTTTTTTTTTGAACTTGCTTTAAAATTAAGGGTAATTGTCTCGATAAGCTTTAGCTTCTACAAAAACCCTGGTGCAAACCTAAATCTGATAATAATAATAATAATATATATATATTCCATTGAATGGTTAATTATAATATATATATATTAACAAATCATTACCCATTTTAACATCGAAAATTTTACATACCTAATTTTATTATCCAAGCATATTTATAAGCTCCATATATATATATATATATATTTATATATATATATATATATATATATATATATATATATATATACAATAGTTTATGTCCTTTATGGTAATGTTTAGAATAATCAATATATAAAATGTAATTTAAATATCTAATGTATAATTTATATATAAAATGGCATAATACCAAGTACATAGAATCAAATAACGCATATTTAAAACAATTATGTTATGCTTGAGTGATGTTATCGTATTGCATAATGATCTAGGAGTACATATTTAAATTTGATATAAGTAAAAACAATCAATACAAAACTGGTTTTTAAATTACTGTTTTCATAATGATTATATTAAAATCGTAATATAATATAATGCACATTATATTAGTTTGAATATCTACTTATAGAATATATAAAAATATCGTTCAATTCAAACCGATTTATAAATAAATTCATATTATGAAAAAATGTTTGGTTTATTTGGGCAGTAGTAATTTAAAAACCAGTTTTGCATTGATAAAAAAACCTGTTTTTACCTATATCAAATTTAATAATGTATAGTATTAATAATATTAATATTCCTTACTTTCCGGCAACTTACCCAGCAAACAGTAATAGCCTCATAATAGCAACGTAATAGAATATGTAATAGCCTCAAATGTTTAAATTGTGCTATTATGCTGATATTGTGTTACCATTAGTGCTGCTATTATTCTGATGTTATGTTGCTATTTACAGTCTATTATTCTATTAATTTTAAAAGTAAATTATTCTACTATTATGTTGCTATTCTAATAATATCAACATAATAACAGCATAATATACCTTTAAAATTAATAGCAGTATAATAATAGTATAATAGACTTTAAATGGCTGCATAACATCAGCATAATAGCATGACAAATTAGTAGCAGCATAATATACATTAATAGTAGCATAATAGCACAATGTCAACATTTGAGGCTATTACATATTATATTATGTTGCTATTATGAGGCTATTACCAATACCTCCTATAACCTCTTATAACGAGGTTATAGGAGCTCCTAGGTCTTGTTATTACTGTTAGATGGGTACAAGAAATATAGGTATTAACTTTACCTAGTAACTTTAAAGGGGGTATCCCACAGATCTAGACAATTGTTTTCTAAGAAGAATGTCCCGATATTATTTCCCGCACTAATGGTAGTTGGATACCCCCTTCAACCTGTCAAAGCAAATAAAACCAAATATATCCCAATACAACCAAACTAAATTAAACTAAATAAAACCAAACCAAACCTTTTTCCTGTTACTAGTATACTGTTATTTATTTTCCTAGATTCATATATCAAAATAACAAATATATGATATATTTCATAAAGTTATTTGTTAATACATAATTAACATTTTACGTATATTGTGAATATATTATATAAATGATACATTAAATATTATATTATATTAAATATATTATTGGTCTCAGAAAAAATAACGTATATAGGTATTGTATATTTGTATTTCATAATCTTTGGTAAATACAAATAACCGAATAAAGACGAATAATATATATATTAATAATTTTATTATTACTAGTAAAAGTATTCTTTAGTGTTATATATACTTTAGTTTACCATATTAAAAACAAATAGTATAGTGAACAATTTAAATTTAATTTTGCATGGTTACTCTATTGTTAACTAAATAAATTACAGAATTACTTGCACCAATAATAACATAAAAGGTTCATAAATATAAATTTATTTTATAATTTAAAATATTAGAAATTTTTTTATATATTTTATAATAAAATAATACGGAGTTTCATGTAATTAGGCATATTTATGTTCATATGAAAATATAGTAGTAGGGTTAACCGTAATTTGTATTAACATACGCCACAATTGTTTTACTGTGTATGTATGCTTACATATAATATATGATTTAATCATATATTCTTATAATTATTATAATAATAATTCTAAGAATAATTTATTCTTAAAATGATTATAAGAATATATGGATTACGATCCTAAAGGACGAGTTGCGTCTCAAAGGTTAAATTTGACATGTAGTGTATAGGCGATATATTCATATCCAGTAGATGAGTACCTATTATATATTTAACTATGGCTCATCATTATGATTATCATATGATAACGCGCGAACAAAATACTATAAACACTAATTGGATTATATAATATTCAATATTATATATTATATATATATTATATTGTAGATAGTTTTTTTATAGAGTTATTTTATTTTATTTGAATCGCTAATTTGATTATATAATAGTTAAAAATATTATAGTTATTTTATATGCATGCATTACTCGTATTCTATGTATACATATAGACATTTACATGTAAATATATAGGTTGAAATAGATGGTCTTGTAAAAAAATACTGGTCACTGAATATTGAATATTTTTAATTAATTTGTATTATAATATATTCACAATATATATCTATCATTTATTCTTATTATCAAAAAATCTAAAATGAACCTAATCTATATTAAAAATAAGATAAAGTAAGTCTTAATAATAATCTATTTAATTATGATAATTTTACTATTAGTTTCACATTGAGTACCCATGGGTACTGCAGTAATTAAAGTAATCAAATACCATAATCAGATTACAATCCAACAAGTATCCAGATTACTATCATGGGGCTATGTATTGATGGGTATTGATTACGATCACAGATTACAATTCGATTACAATCATTGATGTAAATTTGATTACGAACATTGATTTACATGTTTGATCAGTTAACAATAACCGATTATAATCATATTAATATCAATGATTTAGAAGTGTAGTTCGTAATCAAAGCATAGTTGCTTATCAATGATTGTAATCATGTGTATATGCACATGTGTATGCGTGTGTGTATTTATGTGTGTGTGTATATTTATATGTGTATATGTATATTAGTGTTGGAAATTTTCAGATTTTTCACTCATTCGAAGGTTTCGAATAGTAAATAAATACACTTCGAAGGTTTCAAATAGTATTATTTTTATTAAATTAAGTATTCGAAGGTTTCGAATAGTAAATAAATACACTTCGAAGGTTTCAAATAGTATTATTTTTATTAAATTAAGTATTCAAAGGTTTCGAATAGTAAATAAATACACTTCGAAGGTTTCAAATAGTATTATTTTTATTAAATTAAGTATTCAAAGGTTTCGAATAGTAAATAAATACACTTCGAAGGTTTCAAATAGTATTATTTGTGTTAAATTAAGTATTCGAAATTTTCAAATAGTTATTCATTTCTTAGGTGTAAAATAGTAAATAGATACACTTCGAAGGTTTAAAATAGTATTATTTGTATTAAATTAAATATTCGAAGTTTTCAAATAGTTAAATTATTCATTTCTAATGTGTAAAACAGTAAATAAATACACTTTGAAGGTTTTAAATAGTATTATTTGTATTAAATTAAGTATTCGAAGTTTTCAAATAGTTAAATTATTCATTTCTAAGGTGTAAAATAGTAAATAAATACACTTCGAAGGTTAAAAATAGTATTATTTGTATTTAATTAAGTATTCGAAGTTTTCAAATAGTTAAATTATTCATTTCTAATGTTTAAAACAGTAAATAAATACACTTTGAAGGTTTTAAATAGTATTATTTGTATTAAATTAAGTATTCGAAGTTTTCAAATAGTTAAATTATTCATTTCTAAGGTGTAAAATAGTAAATAAATACACTTCGAAGGTTTCAAATAGTAAATATATTTAATAATTAAAAATAATAATAATTATTTATTTTGACACAAAATATATATAATAATAGAATGTAATATAATTAAAAAGGGTTATGAATTTTGATTAATGATCAATGAATATCAATAAGTCTAATTTCTCTGGACATAATTTTGAACGTTTTTTTTTTAACATATTTGGAGCCATAGAAAATATTCTTTCTGCAGGAACAGAAGATGACTGCCCAGTTAAATATTTTTTGCAATCTTGGAAAGAATTGGAAATTCCTTATAGTGGTCAGACCACCTCATTAATGTACAATCATTCCGGTCAATTCTCGGTTTATACAGATATAATTTCAGTTCATCTATTTCATTATAAAATAGAGATCAGTTTCTATTATTTTAAATAAAATTAGATAAAGTTATTTAAATTATATTTATTAAATAAACTAGTAATAATAATAAAGATGTTTCTATTATTTTAAATTATAATAACAATTATATTTATTAATAATAATAAAGATACGTTTCCATTATTTTAAATAAAATAATGAATTATATGATAGTTAAAAAGGTTAAAACGGAAGTAAATAGACTAGGTTAAATAGTATTAAATTATTTGTTATTTGTATAATAAAATATATGCATGCCTTTTACCGTTTTTTTTTAATAGTTAAATTTTGATATTCGAATAATTAGATTTAGGTATTCGATATTTTCGAATAATTAGATTTAGGTATTCGACATTTTCGAATAATTAGATTTAGGTATTCGATATTTTCGAATAATTAGATTTAGGTATTCGACATTTTCGAATAATTAGATTTAGGTATTCGACATTTTCGAATATCTGTCAAATTCGAAAATTTACTATTTGAAAGAATCGAATATTCGATTCGATATTCGAAACCGTTTCCAACACTAATGTATATATATATATATTATTTCTTTGTCCCCGAATTACACATGTGTAATAATAGCTCTATGTAAAACTATCTACAATATTATATAATCCAATTAGCGTTTATAATATTTTATATTGATGCGCGTTATCATATGATGAGTAATAGTTAAATATAGAATAGGAAGTAAAACTAGTGCGCATTCATGATGCCAGCAAAAGTAAGGTATATGAGGTGACATTTCTACATTTGTCATCTGTCAATCTACTGGATATGAATATATCGCCACGCCTTCAATCATGTCAAATTTAACCTTTGAGACGCAACTCGTCCTTTATGATCGTCTCCCAGAATATATGATTAAATCATATATTATATGTAAGCTTACATAATCAATAAAAATGTTTAATAATTTATTATAATTTAATTATAATTATTAATTAGTATAATAATATAATATTATTAATAATTATAATAATTATAATTATTAATATTATAATTAAAATTATTATAATTATTATTATTGTAATTATTATTATAATAATATTTTATTAAATTCATATATATTTAATATATCATTTCTCATAATTTGACATATTATAAATTATGATTACACCCAACTTAAGGCAATAATTCATATATTTCAACTATAGAGGGAGTTAGTCGAAATAAGTTTTATAAAATTATTATATTATTATAATATTGAATATTACTAATTATTAATATTCTATAATATTATATTACTAAACGTCTAATATTTACTTTATTATACCTTATATATAAAGTTTATTTAAATATTATAAACTCATTCATTATACAATATAAAGATGTATACTCTATATTAAAATAATATCATTTATTATGTATTCTGATATTATTTCTATATCATTAGTCTATTGTTGAACTTTTCATAATATTGTTAAAAAATTGTTGCCTTTAGTCGAAATCCAGTTAAATTAGTATAGTCCATAATATTATATAGATACTATTAATATATATATATATATATATATATATATATTATGACTAGTAGAGGATGTCTTCTAATAAATATTGATTGAAACTTTTATTTTAAGAATAAATGATTTTATCATGATTATATGATCATCATAATATAACCATCATAATGATGGTCTAGGAATATTTGAGTTTGATAATACAATGCAAAAACTCATTTTAAATTGGTAATTTCAATATGATTATATTAATATCATAATATTATACACAATATGTTATTTAGAATATCGAACACATACATCGTTCACTTCAATCAAAATTTATAAAAAAATCATAAAATATTTATAAAGAGGATTATGAAATACAAATGAAAAAAAATTATTATATTATTACAAATAAATAAATATCTCTGGGATCTTTGCCATTGAAATATAAGTTTATATACTACTGAAAAGCATCTATTTCGGAGTATAAAAAGTTACCATTGCAGAGATAGCTAGCAGACATACTGTCATTGGTAATACGCTTCACTATTTGTTTATTTGTGCACTTGTAAGTAGTAATATTTAATACACATGTATATGAATAACCTTAACCTTAATCCCGTGACTGGTTGGTCGTAGGGGTGGATTTGAATCGTGGCAATTACACATGTTTTTTCCATTTCTCACGGTTCCATGTATTTTCGAGAAGATCACCGATATCACTTTTTATCCATTTTATAATATTAGACATCCAGTTCGTTCTCGGTCGTCCCTGTCTTCTCTTTCCTTCTACAAAACCTTGCATGATTACTTTATGGATAGATTCATGTCGAGAATGTGTGGCCAAAATGAGCCAATTTCCTTCTTTTTATAGTTAAAAGGAGTGGTTCATCTGAGCCTATTGCTTCAATAATTTTCTTGAAAATACTCATTCGTTTTCCTTTCTCGGTATGAAATTCCTAGGATTCTTCTATATGATTTAGATTCTAATGAATTTATTCTTTTCTCTAGGGTTTCATTTATATCCATGTTTCACAACCATGTAATAGAATAGAGATTTTTATAAGTGTATCTTGGTACGTAATAGAATTATATAAAGATATATAGTATTATATAAATATATATATAGCAGTATGGAGCTTATTCAGGCCCTATCTGATCATTAAAATAGATCTTAAAATAATATTTAGAAGTGATTTTATATAATTATATATACAATAATGATTGGCTCTCATATATTAAAACCATGAATGTCTTAATATGATAGCGGATGCGAAGGGGAATTAGGGCCACTAGGTTATAAGTTAATAATAACTTCATCTAAGTTTCTGGACTGTCAACAAAATAAAACTATTTTTAAACTAAACTATATATGTCATTAACAATATTATTAATATATCAACATATTCAATGTTTAATTTAATATTTGATTAATTAATTAATATTCCTATCTATATTGATATATATATATATATTACAATTACAACAACAAAATCATCATTCTACTTAGAATTTTTTTAAATACATTGTAATAGTAATAATATTATTCTAGATTATAATGAATAACAGATAGTAGTGATGTAAATGATGCCGAGCTTTTGATGCCGAGCCGAGACTTTTGTTTTGGGAAAAAAAACCCCGAGCCGAGTTGAGACTTTTACAAAACATTACCGTGCCGAAATGATGCTTTTTTGAAATTACATTTTAATATTAATTTTTATATATTTCACATTTACATCAATTTAAAAAAACAATCTGCGCCAACTTCGCGATTCAGTGAATAATAATGTAAATTTCATCTAGTGGTGTAAATAATACCGAGATTTTTTATGCCGAGCCGAGACTTTCATTTTCGGAAAAAAAAACGAGACAGAGCTGAGATTCTAGCCAAATGAGCCCGAGCCGAGCCGAGACTCTAACAAAACGAGCCCGAGCCGAGTTGAGACTTTAGGTAACTGCAACATGCTTTAGATTTGAGCATCATTTACTGCATTACTAGCTGATAGTAATCTATAACTCACACTATACATGCGTTGCATGCATTATTAAAATAAGCTGTGTGCTCTAGTATTATATTTGAATATGTATAATTGATATTGATATGATTAAATATGATATCACATAATATGAATATCAATTGTTTATATTTAAATAAAATTATATTAATTATTAATATATTAATTATAATATATAAAATGTAATATATACATAATTAATAATTTAAATCCAATTTTATTTATAAATAAGTTTATTTATATAAACCAAATCCATACAGCTAAACAAATAAAAATACATACAGCTACTAATTCAACTTTTTTAATGATAATCCATACGTTAAATTTTATTTAGCATTCATTTTAAATATAAATATACTGTGCATGTTGCATGATATAATACTCAGCTCAGAGCCAGCCTCTGTAGGTGGTATATCAAGGATGACGATACATCTAATATAACATTGAATAGATAGGCGTTCCAGCTCTAATTAGCATTATATCTAGATTTCTCAGTATATATAATATGTATGTTTTCACTTTAGTATCTTCAAAGATTTTTCTAATGAAATATATCACTTACGCGTAATCTTGTTATTCGATTTTGTACACAAAAACTAACAGCGATCTCTACATATGTTCAATTTTTGGAACTATGTGTTATTTATAATGTAAATTATTATCAAACTATACACTTTTAATAAATATATTTTCAATTATTATTTATATCACGACAAATAAGTGTTCATTACTAATACATAACAAAGCAATAGGATAAGTTGGTTTTAAATACTATACATATATATGTGCAAATAACAGCTAACTTATATTGTTTATTATGTAATGGAGCATTGAAAACATTCTTTTATAGAAACTGCACTAAACATAAATATATTTCAGTGATTTTATACTACTGCTGGAAACTGGACACATGAATATTAATAACATTGCGTACATAGTCAGTGTTATATCTGTTTCGCAAAATCTTTGGTATCCTATAATAAAATATCAAATAAAATAAATGAACTTATTTAAATAACCTATTTTTGTATAAAAAATTAACTGCAGATGAAGGAAGACCTATTATATTATAGTTATATTATACAAGCATATAAATTAACAAGTTATCGTTAATTTATCTTATATTATAATACATAGATATATGTATACATAGATCTATGATATATAAAATAAATCACTTTATATAATTTTATATAATCATTTGTTATCTAGTTGTGAGATTTACAAATAATTACCTGGAAATTGTGTACCTTATTATTTGATAAACCATAGATATAGAATTTAATTTCTATAGATGATAGAAAAAATATTATTACAAACATAGTAATCTTGTTAAATTAATCGTACTATTATAATATGTAATGTTATTATATAATAGCATTGTTTACAATTAGTCAACCGGTTATATCATACATACTATTTATGCAAATCATTAACATCATTTATCGTAAATATACTTTATGTAATCTCTATGCAAACGGAATGTGGTACATATACAATATATGTGCATACGGGTATTAATTACACTTGGTATATCCTAAGTATACCTCCATATAAAGCATCCCTCCATATAACGTCAGCATCCTCAACCTTCACATCCATCAAACACATCAATCACATAATATATTGTAAACCATTTATTTTAATATAATATCATATACACATTTAAGATATATTTATTAACAATAGATCATCACCCCACCCACTATTTATTTATAGAATATACATAAATTAAATGAAAATAATTATAATATTTATCATTAGCAAATAAATACCTCATTTATGTTACAATTAGTAATTGTTGATAAATACATCAATTAATATATAATTATTAAAATAATAATAAATAATATAGTAAATGGTTAATAAATAGATCAGTAAAATGTCATTAGCAAATAAATATGATTTTATGTAAACTCTAATTTAATTATCAAATTTCTTATAGTGTAACAATAATAGTACAATACAATAATAGAAGTGTACAATGTGATGAAAACGAATATATTAGGAGTTCAGATATCGTGAACAAGGAGGTAATTCTTTAGTTTGTGTTTGAAGGTGGTTGATGACGTTTTAATGGATTTGAGGAATGAATGGAGTTTATTCCAGAATAGGCTGGCGCAAATAGAGTTCTTGATTTGGGTTTAAGGCTTCCTGATTATTTCCGGTTAAACGAGAGTTCAGTAAGACCCAATAGTTATAGAGGAGCGTATATTTCGCGGTAGAATATCGAGTGAAGTTAGTGGATAGAGTTATCGGGTTGTTTAGTTAGTAAAGAGGAATATAGAATGGATAGTAATTTAAGGTAGGCAATTTTTTTTGAAGATGGCAAGTTAGGTCGTGTTTGTAGGTGAAAGATGTGTGTAGTGTAATCAGTTTTCTTCAGTTAGTAGATTAGTCTACTGATGGTAGTTGTAAAGTAGTTATTGCGAGACAAAAGTAGGATAGGGATGTAGTAGTAATAATAAATAATGGCAGTCACTCATAAGGCTTACATATTTTACAAATATATTAGAATAAAATACGTTAAAATAATACGTAGACTACACTATATATATATATAACAGTTATATAATTCCAGTAGATATATCTATGTATGTTATCCTACATTGATGGTAGCTATAACTGTAGAATATGTTTACAATACATGGTGAATAATCTTGATCACAACTATTTCCGATGAAGGCAACTATTTTACAATTATAGTGCGTATCTAGTCTCAGCCACTGCGCACACATACATACATGCATGCATACATATATATACATGCATACATTACTACTAGGTTGATGTGGAGATGTCGGGTGGCAGGAAGTCTAATAATGGAGTAGAAGTACCGGCTCCTATTAAAGTTAACGATGGTAAGTATGTGTGTGTGTGTGTATGTGTGTGTGTCAGTGTGTGTGTCGGTGTGTGTGTGTGTGTGTGTGTGTGCCGGTGTGTGTGTGTGTTGTTGAATGTTGAAAGTATTTATTTAGACACATCTTTAATAATAATAATTCTAAATTAATATCAATGTGTATCGAACAATATCTATCATATACAGATACAAATAGCGAATATAATAGTATATATTTTTCAATAATAATCACGATGCGAAACAATGTTGGTCAATAAGACATTTATTAAAGATATAAATTAAGAGTTTTTTATTGCTAAGTGAAGGGGTTAGTTTATTCCATCTAATTGATGATGATGAACTGAATGTTTTACTTTCGTATCTGATGTAATGGGTAATTGGTTGGTGTAGTTTAATGGAATTTGTATTACGTAAAAGTCGTGTTTGTTTTAAGTTTTATTTTGTTTCATAAATTATAGGGTAAGTGTTAAGTAATAGTATTTTTAAGTATTGTAAGTATTTTGTAGTTTATAGAGTCTTCAGTGTTTAGCCAGTTAAGTTTGTTACGTAATTCAGTAATGCTAGTTGTATAGTCAGTATTCTGTAGTCAGTATATATTTCTATATGTGTGTGTACTTGTATACACTATTGTGTGTATTAGTTTGTGTGAATATTTGTATGTGCTTATGTATTAGTGTGTGTGTATGAGTATGAGTGTGTATGTGTGTATTAACTTACCTTACCAGGTAGAGCTTGTTCAACAGACCATGACACATCTTCTCCATCTTTCTCTATCACTCATCACGTTTGGTAGTTCACTGAGGGTTCATCCAGTATCTTCGCGTTCTTTTTTATAATTATTTCTTAGATTCTTTATGTTAAAAATAATCTATTTTCTTTAAAAGTTGATAACCAATATAAAATCAATCAAATAAAAAATATTAAACAGTTTGATATTATAGAATAATAATATCAATGAATATTGATTATTAAAATGTAAATGATCTAGTTGATAATGGTATTCTAAATATAGAATGTATACAATACATACACATATTAATATTTGAATAGATTACATAATATTTATATTCTATATATATTTTTAATTATATTGTGATTATTAACTTACTTATGTGTACAATAATTGAATTGTATTAAATCATCAATAATTTCATATTAAATTATAATTATCTTAATTCATGACCTTTAATATATTTGAATATAATATTACACAATAGTAATCTAAAAATCATACTTAGATGTAATAAGAATCTATCATATGCAACAATTCGTTCTTTCTACACTGAATGCATTATTATTTGTAAAACTAAGTCATTTATTACGATTAAGATTACCAATGATATCATTTAAGAAAGCGTTCATATTAATCTACTTACCAATATACGAACATATTCATAATTAACTATGTAATGTAATCAATCTAAGGCGAAACAGTTATATTATATAACTACTACCACCTTACCACTTATAATAACTACTCTGTTTGTGTTTACAGTTTGTACACAGTTCATGGTTAAGGAAGATGGATGTATGGCCGAAAGAATTCAGAAACGAGAATGTAAGTTCGATATAAATGTATATATTTTAATAAATTTATATATATATAAATATATGGAAATATCATATACTTATTTAACATTTAAATTTATTTTAATAACTGTTAATTGACCCTAACAATACAAATTAATACAAATAGAGCAATACACAACAATACATATATGTACTATATATAGTAGAACAGACATTATTATATTTAATTGTTAATATGATATTAATATTCTGACTATCCTTGTTATCTCATTTTCTTAATCTTTACTATTTACTCTTTGTCTATTTTTCTCTCTCTCTCTCTATCTCACTCTCTCTTCCTCTCTCCCCACCTCTCTCTATCTCTCACTTTCTCTCTCTCTTTATCTATCACTCTCTATATCTCTTTATATCTCTATTTATATATCTCTCTAGAATCTCTAGAGTCTAGATCTCTATATATCTATCTCTCTCTTGATTAATGCTCTGGATAAATGAAGTTGCCTTCCTGGTAAATCTCCCACAAATTCTCATATAACACGTATTATCCCTTATTTTCTTTGTTATTATTATTATTATTATTATTATTATTATTATATTTATTGTGTTGTTTACTACAGATATTTATCCCTTGATTTTACATAGTTTTGTAACTTGATGATTATGTCTGATTAGCTCCAAATGATATTACAAAGAGATATCAACTTAATACATCCTAATCCCATATCATATATAGGCTTAAATCCATCCAATATCACATCGCTAATATTTATCTCGTTGTTAAATTATATATCTGTATTCAACTAGTATGATTCAACTTGTCATAATGAGATAATTAATAAATATATATTAATCATTTTTAAGTAATATTAAAGAGTTGATTCATTATTAGCATTCATCATAATATGATAAATCACTGCTATATTATTAGAATAGCACACTATCTCAGCTTTATGTGTAATCTTGTATGATATCTTGTTTGGGTTGCATGCATGTATGTCCTACTGCAGTCAACTGTTACCCCCCCCCCTATGTGATTATATCTATAGAACAATGCCTATATTGTTATCTTATGTTAATATGTATATATATTACATAATATAGTGTCAATATAAATACACATAAACATATATATATATATATATATGTGTGTGTGTGAAAATACTCACACACACATACACACACACACACATACATACACACACACTCACATTTTTAACCAATTACTAGATTTCTATTATTATACTGTTTATAAAATAAATATATATAAATTTTAAATAATATATACATATTTATATACAATACATACATATATATGTAAATGAACATTTGCATTTATTCTAAATATTAATAAAAGTATTACAGCCACTTTATTAAGGGAGTATCCCACTAAAAGTATTTCCGGAAACTTGCCGGAAATATTTTAACTTTATAACGATTTTCTATCAAGTTAACTACAATTTTAGTGGGAAACCCCCTTACTTTACGGCAACTTGCATGAAATATAATAACTTTATAGGGGGTATACCATTACAACTTGATAGAAAATGGTTTTAAAGTTAAAATATTTCCGCCAAGTTGCTTGAAAATCTTGTAGTGGGATACCCCCTTTATATAATTGACTACAATAATTATAAAATTCACAAATATTCGATATTATTACCTACAAATAAAGAAATTTGTTACCCCAGTCTCATCATATCACATCATCACCACTACCCCTATCTTACTCCCATCACCACTACCCCTATCTTACTCCCATCACCACTACCCCTATCTTACTCCCATCACCACTACCCCTATCTTACTCACATCATCACTACCCCTATCTTACTCCCATCACCAACACCTCAGTTTCAGATAAATACACCAACAACAAGATGAACAGACGTACTGTAAGGTCAGATATTCCTCTCGCGAAGTCAGTCCGAGATGAAGAAGAGGAGAAATTCAGATCTCGAATACAAAGACAAGAAATGTATAACCAGGAAATGTTTGTTATCATTGTAACCATGTGACCAACTTGATTACTATGATTATACATTCTACATTAACTATTCAAATATTGTTATGTATTCACAAAATGTATGCCAATAATATTTTATATTATTCCTATAGTTTATATACATATATCGTATACCTAATACATTGAATTAATACAATATATAGTAAATTATAGTAAATTATAATTATTCTCAATATATCTATTATAGGTGTTAATTGTGTGTAATTAATATTATAGTTGATTTATAATATATTTCCACTTTCACCCTATTTGTACTCAGATCGAGGCGGGACGAAGAGTATGCGGTCAGTGTTACTGAGAATGAACTTAATGAAATAGAAAGAGTTAATAAGATGAGGTTATTACAGTTCACTAAATCTGCCCCTTATCAGTGGTGTGGAGGTAGTGGAGATGTTGTCAATATTCCACCTTCGGGTAATACGTTACATTAATAACACTGAAGTATCTTAATGAGTGGTAGATTTTACTAATTCCCCAAGCCTTTAATCGGTTTATTATGTAATCTTGTTTAGAATACCATAATCTCTAGCTCCGCCCCTTTATGTCAACTGTAATCTCTAGCTCCGCCCCTTTATATCAACTATATGGTACCCAGATTATTATTAATAAATAGTACGGCTCTCAATATTAATAGGGGAACTTTAGCACTACCGTAATGCTAATGTCAATCAGGTGTCTACAATGTTATCTCTATGTTTACAAACAAGCCCACTGCTATACAACCAATTAGCGCTGAATATCTAATTTCACTGAAATGCAGCAGCCTTATAATAAGCATTATACATCACTTCCTCATCATTGAATACCATCGCCCATCTTATATGCATACTCTAATACCTACATTTAACTACATACACACACACACATACACACACGTATATATGTAAATACTATCAGGCTATTATGATATTCTTCAAGACTATAATCTCCCCTTATATCATCAACATCAGCATACTTATTATCATAACTACTACTACAACAACATGTTTGTGAATGATTATCATAACATTTAGGACATAAATCATATACCTGTCATATATGACTTCTATCAAAGATTTAGCGAAGCAAAGATATAACACTCCCTATATACTCCATTACCCCTATATATGCAATGTAATTAATAACTACTACTCGCCGCTACTAGTCGAATCACTTAAATAGATTTAGCGATTTCCATACAACAATATTTTCATTGCTCCATTAAGTTATATGCAATATAAATTAGCTTTTACTCACCTCATATATATGTATATTATTTAAAAATTACATATCATATTGCTTTGTTATATATTAGTAATGAACACTTAGTTTTCATCATATAAATAATAATTTAAAGCATATTATTTAACATTTTAAAAGTGTATAATTAGATATACTTTACATTATAAACAACACATAGTTCCGAAATTTGACCCTATATAGATGGTGCCGTTGATTTTTATATACATAATCGAATCACACGATTTCATGTGAGTGTTATATATTTCCTTAGAAAAATCTATGGTATTTTATAGTACCATATATACCATACCATACCAATACCATTTTATGTAAACAAATAAATGAAATATTTTAGATATTCAAAATTCATATGAAATCAATAAAAGTGTTTCTTCTTTTTATTTTTGAATGTATCTCCTTTATCTAATTACATATAAACATACATCAATAGGGATGAATTATTCCCTTAGTCACTTACACAACTTAATGTATAGAGGAATTAGCAACTATGCATGTGGTCTATCAGGTAAATTAATACTTTTATTATGATTATTCACTATCTTCGAGTATTCTACCATATATATATATATATACACTAATATTTATATATATTATATATCGAATCTTGGGAATCTGCTATTCTAATATTCTAAATTTGCTTCGTAGAGATTCCAAAGATTCGATACTAGCTCAGCAATTACTTCAGCAAGACTACATCAATGATGTCCTACAACGAAACCGGCTTGAGAGTAACGATCATGTTAGTACCACCCCCTATCTATCTCTATTGTTCTCTTCCTCTATCTCTATTGTTATCTATTGCTACTCCCCTCCCTCTCTCTCCTTATGCCCATACCCCTTTCTCTCTCTACCTATTCCTACATCCCCACACTTTTTCACCCTATTCCTACTCCTTTCCCTATATCTACTCCCTTACCCCTATGGCAGTCTACATTTACCCCTTCCGGGTTAACTACCAGGTTTCTTACCAAGTTTGAAAGTATCCCCCAAGCATATTTTGTATTTTATAATATAATTGTATTTCAATTAACATTTTTATTTTAAATTACTTTATTACCTAAAAAATATTTAATTATAATATTTTGACATGCCTATTAAATAATTATTAATCAAACAATTGTTTGATCCATAAAAATAAATATGGAGGTGATGAAGATTTATTGCCACCATATATTATCATCAAATAATATTTTGTTAATAATATTATCATCAAATAATATTTTGTTAATAATATTATATATAAATTTATGTATAATATATAATATGATAATTATTTATTTTATACTTGTATTAAATTATATATATATATAAATATCTATATATATATATATAATTACAAATTAAATAACCATTTAATTAAAAAATATAATATATATATATATAAATATTAATTAAATAGTTATAGTCAACTAAAAGCAAGACTTCCTCTTGATCAACTATAGGTGGTGATATTCATATACATCTATTATATTGCTAAATTCATAATATTGACTATACTCATTCAATACACAAACACAAGTTAGACTATATTGTCGGCTATCGACATTGTGGGTGTGACTATAATGCAAAGTTCTGACGATTATTAATACAATAATGTAGCTGTTGTGGTTCCATGTATTGTATTTCATATGTGGGAAATCATTAATATCTTTGACGGCAATGGTGATTAAATACTACTATGTATATTCAATATGAGATGAGTAGGGACTTTCTATGTTCAGTAAAGAGATTGGGATGAGCAGCAGTTTATACTTTATTTAATTTATCAACGAAATTAAATTCTATACATAAACAAATCTGTATACCCTGTTAAATATTATTAACAGTAGTTAATAATAATAATAATAATAATAATAATAGTTAGAATAATACTAATATATATGTGGATATAGCTCTAGCACAGATGTATACACGTTACATCGTGTATCTTGTATCAATGTTAATTTCGAATAACAATACATTTTATTATACGTAGTCATTTATATGTGCCGATTATTTAGTGTTGAGTATCGCTACGTATTCGAGAGAATAGCATTTATAATTGTGGGTAGCATTTACCATTCTATTGGATCAACATAGTTGTGTGGATACCTGGTGGAAGGGCCTTTGCCCACATTACCGGGTTTGCTTACGGGTATTAACCACTATTGTAGTCCACTTTGCTGATGGCATCTCACGAAGGTGGTGTCTCTCTACAAGTATTGCTCGCTCGTGGCGAACGAGACAGAGTTGAGTACACATCGACTGTATTAATACGATACACAATATACATATTCACTTGGTAACGTACATATATAGATAGTATTTATAAACAGAATATAAACAATAGTATTTTGTCATAATTGCCAAGTGATTAGCAAGGTTTTCATGTTACAATACCCGTTCGCACTTGTATTACACTAATTAGCAGGCCTTCAGTATAGAAACTAATTGTCAGTGTATTGCGCTTACAATTTCTATAACAATATACTCTGTACAATTCACGGGTAATCTGAATTTATATTTATATAATTATACTTTCTATTTAATTATGATTCAATTTACCATTTATAATATCTAATAATAATTTATATTTACTTATATATTAATACAAAAAATTATTAATTATATTAAAATGAAATTATATTAAATAAAATATAACCTTTGTTCATAGTTTATAAATATAATAAATTTATCTTTTGGAAATATTTTGAATAAATATTTATATAAATAATTTAAATGAGTTTTATGATTAGACTATTTTAATATAATTAATAGATATGCATTATAGCCTATACTTAATAATTAGTAACAATTATACATAATATGATTATGTATGAAGTGTAATTGTGATGAGTAAATTATTAGATTATCCTTTATGTAATGACACCTATGAATGAATATATATATATATATATATATATATATTTATATATATATATATATATATTAATATGTTTCGTATTTTAATAAAAAATAATATATAAATAAAAGTGATTACTATATATATTACTTTACTTGGATTATGATACGTATAGAAAAGTACTTGATAAATAATCTAAAAGAATATAAAGATTTATAAATATAATTTATAAATAATTCGTATTTTTTAATAAAATATGAATCATTTTTATTTTACAAATAATAAATATATCTAATATTAATTAAAAGATTGAAATCATTGACATAAAATATACCACTGAAATGGGATTATGATCATAAAGGACGAGTTGCACCTCAGAGGTTAAATTTGACATATAGTGTATACGCCTATAAGCGTGGCGATATATTCATATCCAGTAGATTGACAGATGACTAATTTAGAAATGTAACCTCCTAGACCTTAATTTTGCTGATGTCATGAATGCCCACTAGTTTTACTACCTATTCTATATTTAACTATGACTCATCATATGATAACATGTGAACATCATTATAAAATACTATGAACGCTAATTGGATTATATAATATTGTAGATAGTTTTTTTATAGAGTTATTTTATTTTATTTGAATCGCTAATTTGATTATATAATAGTTACAAATATTATAGTTATTTTATATGCATGCATTACTCGTATTCTATGTATACA
The DNA here is from genome assembly GCA_964019155.1 of Osedax fenrisi. Taxonomy (NCBI): domain Eukaryota; kingdom Metazoa; phylum Annelida; class Polychaeta; order Sabellida; family Siboglinidae; genus Osedax; species Osedax fenrisi. The sequence goes on from OZ025244.1 coordinate 36,736,920, forward strand.
TATATACATTTACCATGGATATAAAGAAAGTAGATAATCAAAGGAATGTAATGTATGGTACTATCCGCTACGGGTGCTGCAGTCGAAACCCAATATCTGGCCCACTACTTTTTATTTATAATAATATTTATTTATACATATATATTGATAATTACTACTAATTTTAATGTACTATCTATACTAAAAATAAAATTATATATTTAAAATACATCATATCAACACTCCTCGTAATTTTGTGTATTTAAATTGAAGATATCATACTATTTTATTGATATTTATAATCTATATCCATTGATATAGATTGAAGTCACTTTAATCTATTCCTACTGTTTTACTATTGTACATATATAATATGACTAATATCCAATCAAAATCACTGATACCATTTTGTTAATTTATCGATAAAAGTTCCATTCACGTATCTATCTTTAACATGCATTGCGTGCGTCTATTTCTTATCCACTTTCTTTATATCGATTACATTTACATGTAAATATATAGGTTGAAATAGGTAGTCTTATAAAAAAGTTACTGGTCACTGAATATTGAATATTTTTAATTAATTTTTAATATAATATATTCACAATAAGCTATAATTTATTCTTATTGAAAATCTAAAATGAACCTAATCTATATTAAAAATAAGATAAATTAAGTCTTAATAATAATCTATTTAATTATGACAATTTCACTATTAGTTTCACATTGAGTACCCAGTAATTAAAGTAATCAAAGTCCATAATCAGATTACAATCCAACAAGTAATCAGATTACTATCATGGGGCTATGTATTGATGGGTATTTATTACGATCAAAGATTACAATTCGATTACAATCATTGATATGCATTTGATTACGAATATTAATTTACATGTTTGATCAGTTAACAATCATCGATTGTAATCAGATTGATATCAATGATTTAGAAGTGTAGTTCGTAATCAAAGCATAGTTGCTTATCAATGATTGTAATCATATGTATATGTATGTGTATTTAATAAATACTATTTATGTATGCGTGTGTGTGTATGATTTGTTGTTGTTGTTGTTGTTGTTGTTGTTCGCGGCGTAGCGTTCACATGGACGGGAGTCCATGCGCAAACGCTATTACAGCCTCTGGTTGTTCAATCAGGGCTGACAGTAGGGGTGCCGCTCCCCCAAACTCACGGATTCGTCTTCGAGCTGTGGCCGGGCACTCTTGGAGCCAGTGCTCGAGCGTCTCTGGGGCTCCTTGGCAGTGTGGACAGGTCGCGGAGGAGTCAGCATCGACGATGTTTCGGTATGCTGCCAGCTTGTGGCAGTGGCCACTGCGGAGCTGGGCTAGTAGGACCGAATCCTTTCTAGAGAGGGAGACTGGGGCTCGCTTGCCGTTAAAGACCGCTTTGGTTCTCTCGTGGCTTATGGCCGGGTCCATCGTTTCTCTCTTCGTGAAGGCTTTGGCTGTCTGGAAGGTTATACCACCATCCGTTGCCGCTGGCTCTTCGTCTGAAGCTGCCACTGCTCCGGCTTCGACGTCCGCCCACTCGTTTCCTATGAGCCCTATATGGCCGGGGACCCATTGTAGCGAAACACGTGTATTCAACGAGTTCAGGATTCGGCGGGTCTCTGCTAGGTCTGAACCATCGCTCAATCCAGGCGACTGTAGTGCTGTCAGGGTTGACTGGCTGTCGGTGCAGATAATGAAGGGGCCTTGGTTCTCGCGGTTCTTGATCCAGCCAACTGCCAGTAGCATCGCTGTCACTTCCGTCTCATAGGACGACGTGAGACGTCTTCCCTTGCGTGTGATGGAGGTGATTTTGACTGGGTCAGTGGCTGGGCCTGATGTTATTACTGCTGCGCTGCCTCCGTTTTTATATCCTCTTTCCGCCGATCCGTCCGTATAGATGGTGATCTCCACTTCTCCGGCTGCCGCGATGGTGTCCACTGTGTCCGTGAGCAGGGTTCTCTGGTCACAGGACTTATCGCTGCCGCCATTTAGTCGTGTATCTACCGTCCATGTTGGCTCTCTGTCCCAGTTCCAGGGTGGCGCTTTCTTTGGAGCAAACCTCTCTCTAGGCAATTGGTCCAGGCCGATGCGTGCACATTCTGCTTGAGCTAGGGTACTGAAGCTCGACCTTTTCCATTTATGCTCGATAGGCGAGGTGAACAGTTTGTGGGTTGCCGGCGGGGAGCCTAGCTGACCTTTCCCAGGCAACAATGCAGTTACGCCTGATCTGCGTCTCGAAGGAAGTTAGCTCGGCCTCCGTGCGTAAGCATTCGAGAGGTGTGTCAGCCTGTTGACCTGTTAGGATACGTAGAGCCCGATTCTGTACTCGTTCCAGGATGGCAACGTTCGACTTCGCGAGCCACGGTTGCCAAGCCGCGCCGCAGTAGTGCAGTGTGCTGTGAATCAGTGCTGTGTATATCCGCGTCATGCATCGTCTGCTCCATCCCCACTCTTTGGATGACAGGGAGGATAGGATCCGGATCCTGGACATCACTCTGAGCTTGACAGAGTCGACATGTGGCCGAAAGGATAGCGAGCGGTCAAAGGTGACCCCGAGGAACTTGGGAGTCTTGTTGAATATGAAGGGCTGGTTATCTAGGGTAATCGACGGAATCCACTTTGCTTCATGAGTGTCGGAAGTGAAGAACGACACTTCACACTTCGACGTGTTCAATTTTAGCTTGTGGAGATAACTCCACTCCGATACCCTGTGCACCGCCTCTTGTACCTTGCTCTCAGCAACAGTCTTATCGCGGTCTTGACTCCAGATCGCCATGTCGTCCGCATACATGCTGACGCTCACCCCGCTCGGGACTTCTTCTCTAATACCATTAATATAGAAGAGGAATAGTAGGGGTGATAGTACAGCTCCCTGGGGCACACCTTGTTGCATCTTTCTTCTGGCGCCGATAACGCCGTCGATCCGAACAGCTGCCTTTCTGTCGCAGAGGAATCCTCTGATCCATCGGACGTTAGTCCTTGATACGCCTTTCTCCATCATCAGCTGGAACAATCGATTCCGCCATACCGTGTCATACGCCTTACTGTAGTCCAGTAGTGCGAGGACGCAGCGCTTAGCGGGTCGAGTCTGGAAACCGTCACTGACTGCTTGGGAGAGGCGGAGGACTTGATCCTCGCAAGATCTGAGAGTCCGAAAACCAGCCTGGTCCTGGCACCACCACTCATTGGACTCTGCCATGAAGGAGAGGCGGCTTGCCACCATTCTCTCCATGGTTTTTGCCACGCAGGATGTGAGCGATACTGGGCGGAAGGAGTCGATCTGACTTGCTGGCTTACCCTTTTTCAATATGGGGACAATTATAGCCTCCCTCCATGAAGCCGGGCAAGAACCTGTTTTCCATGAATCATTGAAAATGCGCAGCATGAAGCTGGCTGCGATTGGGCCCATGGCTTTGATGAACCTTGGGTGAATCTTATCCTTCCCTGGTGCGCCTTTGACTTTCATCCTTGTGATTGCGTTGGACATTTCTGCGGCATTAAATGGTATAGAGCTCGGATCCTCAACTATTGGACCTATTAGGGAGCGGCGCACTGAATTCTTAATTCGGCATTCCTTGGGTATACTCAACCTACTGGTCGCAGCGTACCTTTGTAGGAAGACATCTGCTTTGGCCTTGTTTGTTATGTACTCCCTCCCCTCGTGGACCAATGTTTCATTCCTGATGCTTGCTGTATTCCTTCCACTTAATGACTTGATTATGCTCCAGATCTTGTGGGGGTTCGAGCTTGAGTCAGAGTCTTCGAGGAATTCCTTCCATCTATTCTCCTTACTCTCTCTGATCATATCCCGCACTGTCATACATGCCTCAATCCATTCAGCCCGCTTGTTCGTGATGTCTCTCCTCAGCGCGTTTCGTCTCTTCACAGCCTCTCGTATGTCCCTGGACATCCACTCCTTTCCATTAACACTACATTTGACTTTGCCAATTGCCTTGTTGGCCGCGTCAATCATTGCCATGTTCAGGAATTTGGATCTGGAGTCTAGAGAAGACTCGCGTATGGCCGCTGGTGCTGCTGTCACCGCTTCGTCTACCGATTCAGCAAATAATCGGAAATTAGCAGACTTCCAGTTCCATTTGAGTTCGGTACGGGATGGGGCGTTCAGAGTTGTCACTTGACAGTCAACGGTGATGAGTATGGGGAGGTGATCCGATCCTAGGCATTCAGTCGTGCTCCACTCCACTCGATCCAACCAACTGCTGTGAACGAGGGTCACATCGGGCGCGCTGCTTCCTCCGGTACCTGGGTTAGTCCTTGTTGCAGCTCCGTCGTTCGCGATGCAGAAATCTTTTTCCATCAGCCACTCCTCGAGATTCGATCCCAGAGAGTCTTCAGGTTGCCATCTGTCCCACATATGACTGTGTGCGTTTAGATCGCCCCCTGTGATTGCGTTCCGGTCATGAGGCAGTTCCGACATCTCAAACTCGTTACCGTGGTTTGCTCCTCTTGACGGGGGGCAGTAGACGTTGGATAGTAGAGTCTTGACGAAAGGTTTAGCTCTCAGTTCAATCGATTGAATCTCCAGTAGAGAATTCTGGGCACTGGGCGTGTTGTCAATAGTTGTGAAGGGTATATCTTCCTTCATAAAAAAGAGAAGTCCCCCACCACTACCGACGCCTCTGTCTTTTCGGACTGTAGAGTAGCCCTTTATAGCAGGGTTCTTGTCCAGGGCCCTCAGCTTCGTTTCCTGGATCATGATAATGTCGAGATTGAATTTCCTTATTCGGTCTTCGAGCTCTACCATCTTGGTCCTGATCCCATTAGTGTTCCACTGTAGTATTTTGAGGCAGCCTCTTCTGCTCACATCGGTCTTTCTCGACGGGGCCGCTTGGCGCCGGTCTCCGCTATCCACGCCCTTGTTGTTCGCGCTGGTCGAGCAGTTTTCACAATGCCAGGAGCCATTGGATATGTGCATGCTTTGTTCGCCTCTCGACATATTAGAGCAGCTTTTGTGGCAGGTACGCCGGCATCCTATGCAGACGAGCGGGTTGGGCGAATACCTTACAACTTTTCCGCATTGCAGGCATCGCTTCTTAGGCGCGCTGGTTCCTGAAAGTCTCGGGGCTCCTATCGGTTGTCCAACCAGTGTGGGTACGGTCGATGGTAGGGGAGGCGTACAGGAGCGGGGTGGGACGCAGTCGCTGCAGGTCCAGTTTCCTGGAGTCTGTGACACTCGTCTCAGGCCGCTACATTTCTCTTGCTTGTGTGAGGTCGCAATGCACGAGCCACATCTGAGGTGTGGCTGATTGGTTCTCAGCGTCCTTCCGCAGGGCTTGCAGAATAGTCCAGGGCCGGGGTTCACTTCCACATCACCAGCTCTCATCAATAGCATCCGGACCACCAGAGCTGGTAGGTGTCCGGACCACAGAAAAACCCCCGTGAGTGTGGGGGGGCGGCGTTTTTCGCAAGATCCATTCCGTTGCAAGTATTAGCGCGGCTACCTCAGTATCGTACGAGCACGTCCATCTACAACCTGTACAGAAGCTTGTGTGTACTCTAGTTGGGTTACTTGCCGCACCAGTAGTGACAATGGCAGCGCTTCCTCCATTAGAGACACCGCCCTGGGCTGAACCGTCCGTATAGATGGTGTAATCTGCCACTCCTGCAGCACCAATAGTGGTGATGGCGTCCGCTAATAGAGCTATGTTGTTGTTGTTGTTAGTCATTACTAATGACCCAAATACTCATTAGTGATATTAAATAGTTCAGTTTTATTGTGGTTTAGTAGAAGATTATTATTTGTTAGTCAGTTTTGTAGTTCGTTTAAACAGTCTTGTAGTTGGGTTGAGTTTGTTATCGTTGCTTGTAGTTCTATGTCGTCTGCGTATAAGTTGTAAGTAATAGATGGATAACGTTTCATAATTGTTTGTAATGGAATAAGATATATAGAGAAGAAAATTAGGGAAAGTATTGAACCATACCATCATATATTATGTATATATAATTTATTTATAACGGAAAGTTTTATCGCAGACTGCTACGATAGAAGTCATTAAGGATTATATTATTCCACCTTTATAACTTATATAGTATAAGTCTACCATCTCTGTATATCAAACCGGAAGGGAAAATCATAGACTACAACAGGAGACTTCTAACTCCTCTCCCTATTCAGACTCCCCTTCTCCCCTCTCTATACCCATCACCTCGCTAACCCCATTTCTTCTAAACAGGAAGTAGCGCGGCGTCTTCAGCACGAAGAGAGTGAGAAATACGAACAGCGTAAACAGAAGAAACTCCTAAAGAAAGAGAGGAGTCGCCTCGAGAAGGAACAATCAGATCTACTGAATAGCTCTAAGTTTGCAGGTTAAGCCACAGTTTGTGTGTGTCTTTTTATACGTAAACATCGCATCTTGAACATCCCCTTAAAATAGAATATTTCACAAGTAAATTATAAAGTAGGTGGTATCATAGATAATATTAAACAATAGTATTAGTTAATTGAAAACTAAAAATAATTATATTAATACAAATGTAGAAATCATTATAATACCTAGTTGTCTAGTTTTCCATCTTAACGTAAGATTTTATTGTGTGTCTAATCTATTAATAATAGTTTTATCTAATGAAGCAATAGAATGAACCTTATATAGCTTGTTGTATTAACATTACGAAATACTATAGGTTTGAGTCTGATTAAAGGCCAGTCAAAAGACAGGTTAATATGACACCTTATCTTATCACACACTATACCATCAGTTTATCATCATCATCATCATCATCATCATCATCATTATCATCATAAGTACTTTATTATCCCTATCTACATCATCTGCATTCCATAAGTGTATGATTATAAATGTATGTATTCTATTAGTTGTTAATAGTTATAGGCATGTAATAATATTTAAATCATGTATTACTATTCCAATCTAATATTAATATATATATATATATATATATATATATATATAATAATTAGTATTTATAGAATTTTTTTATTTAAAATATAATAAATTAAATTAAATTCTGTATCTTATTAATTTTAAGGGGTTTCAAATCTGTACTATTATCATCGTCTCATATAATTAATCTTATCTTTTACTCATTCTATAGCTTCATTAGATTAAATACTATCATTAAGACATTTCACTATAGAATCTTACGTCAAGATGGAAAACTAGAAGATACTGGAGATTTTAATGATTTCTACATCGCCCCTTCGAGAGAAATGAACCATTTAGCTCGCCGGGAATTACAGGAACTGCAAGACCAAGTTATACATACTTCACTACTACTACTACTTTTATACTATAAACAAATGTAGAATAATTTCCCTTAATCCTATGTTAGATGATATGAATTTAGAAACTTAAACTATAACATTATTTTAAATAAATATTTAAAGTAATGATTGTAAAATTATCTTTCTTTGATAAATATATATCATATGTTTGCAATTTGAATTATATATATATATATAAATTTGTTATACATGTATTAAATTATATATAAACTATCATATTAATAGGCTTTTAATATAATGTTATTTATATTACAATATCTTCCTTTCCCGATAATACCCTCCTTAGTAAACTTGAGTATGGCCTAGGCTTAATTCTAGAGTAGGTAGCATATTTAACGTAGATTCACGTTATATGCTCGACCTAACACTCCTCACTAAAACCACCATCACTATCTAAATACATTACCTAACCATACTTCACTATCACCACCACCTAAATACCTCAATTAACCACCACCACCACCACCATGTTACCAGGATCTAGCAATACCTGACCTAACCACCACCACCACCACCACCAGGAGCTAGCTCGTCTGCTACAAGATCAGGAACACAAACGCAGCAGTAGACTTAAGCCTACAGATCTGGCTCTAATGGAAGATACCGATGCAGCCCTGGCAGCAGTGCTACAGAAGCAGGAGAAACTCAAGGCTGATAAATACATCGCCAGGAAGGAGCAGAAAGAGGTCTGAATGTTATGTCAAGTATTTAGGTATAATGAATTATTATTAATAACTAAAATGTAAAACAATGTATTTTTAAAACTATATATGGATATACAATACGATAAACATATATATAAATCCATTCATTTTATTATTAAAACTAATTTCATTTGACAATATAATTTCATTTAAATATACTTATTTAAAAACTGTTTATATTTATTCATAAACCTTCCTATTTGAAATATACTACATAATATTTGCAAATGATAAATTATTATGTAATAGTTATGTTATGTAATAATACTGTGAAATCCTCGATCAAACAATGAAAAAGTATAAACACGTGTCATATAAAAAAATGTTGTTTATTATTGTAACGTATTTATTAATATATATATATATATATATATATATATATACCTATAGGTAGTGCTATATAATATGTAAACAGCTATTTCATATTCAAGAATTTCAATCGTCTTTTTGTTTTTAAATACAACGCTATCATAGTAAATTTAATACGTAATACAACAACATTCTTGATTTTATTATTCTTTATTTATCTAATTTACACATGCATATGCCATAACTTAAGACAATTTATGTATTTTTATGAGCACATACTTGGAATTAATCATGCAAAATGGGAATATAACAAAATAATATAACTTTTGTATATGTGTATATATATTTTATTTTATAATTATTTTATACATTTTCATGATCAAAATAATTATTTATTTCTATATATTTAGTGTTTCTTTTAGTTGTAATAATATCATCTATAAACATTTCTATATTATAGAACTACAAATATAAGCAAAAATCTAATTATTTATATTGAACTTGATTTTCACACAACTTAATTATTTTCATATCATGGGTAATATAAAGTGAATTAAAGGGGGTGTTGATTAGTTACACCTTTAGAACCGTTATAGATTTATATTATTTGTATAGATCGATAGTACACATCCCATAATGGCCGCTGAAACAATTGTGAATTTTACAAGTAAAAGAACGGGAAAAGTGGGTCTACTAAAAAGATGACAACACATTTAGATCCATAATTTGTTACTAAAAGCAATACAATTTACTATTTCGTTCCTATTTTGGAACATAAATTGATCTTAATATATACATAATAATATTATATTATAAATTATAATTATGTATTATTATCTTTTATCGTATAATTTTACTCTAATTTTTCATCATAGATATTGAGTTATACATATTTTTTTTTAAAGTTATGAGATATTCTATGCTTCTAAAGTTTTGTATATTTTTGTAACTTATTTTCAAAACATAACTTTATTTATTCAGTTTATTATATAATAATTATATTATTAGCTATATTATGTAAATACTTGGTAAAGATTCATCGAAGGGATCAATAGGTATATAGTTCTACAAATAATATAAGTGATATAAGCTTATGGAGTTTTACTTCCTTTTTTATGAAATAAATAAATAATAATGAATATATTTATATATATATATATAAGAATATTATCACTAATATTACTGTTTATTAGTGTTAATATATATATGTGAAATGAAATAATAATATTACGACTAGTAATTAAATAATAGAAATACAAATATACATAAATAGAATGAGATTACATACAAAAAATAAAATATAAATTGGGTAACAAATATATGCAACAACTATAAAAAGGTGCACCCCGAGTATTATAACTTCAGGTAGTCCTAGTCATAATAATATGCTTTTTTATTCGATCTGTATTAGCTAAACTGATCAAATTATTTAAATATGTCATAGCAGAGGTGCTTATGTAGGAACTTATAGTTACTTTTGTACAAAGTAACATCATTTTCATCGATAATTTCAACGTTCAATAAATAATATTTAGATAACAATAACAATACAAGACACCGGCCCCTAACAATGAAATAAACTAATTGAGTGCCTGTCCACGCAGAGAATGTCGCAGAGAACCACTTCGCTACCCGCATACCCCGAACCACCCGCCTACAACCCCAGTCACCATCAGCCCCCACCCCAGCACCCAGAAGAGGGGCCCTCGGGACATCGCCGCCACGACAACAACGTAGCCAGATCCATGACGGTGGAATCATCTAGAAGTATGCCCGACACTCCGGACAGACTGCTTCCGGACAGACCCGATTACCTGGTAGATTACCGAGAAAAAGGACATGAGGGTGAGGAGGAGGAGGAAGAGCTGGGGGAAGAGAGTGTAGAGATACGAGGGCAGCAGCAACCTTCCTCATCCCAACACCAGCACCACGATAACAACCCCTACGCTGAACCTCTAATGGTGTCCGATGAAAGTAAGGCTGCAAGGTTTCACTACGTACGATTCATAGATTGATGTTTTATTTATCAGATATATAGTCGAAAGTATAAAGTATAAATATTTTCCAACGATAACATTTTTATTGATTGATTTTTTTTTAGGGGGTACGCTTGTTGTGAGAATTCAATGTAAAAATATAGGATTTTTAAAAGTCTATTAGTCTAAAATTAAATAAGTTATTTTAATTCTGTAAACGGCTTATTGTAGTGTGAAATATTGTTTATAAGTAAATGTATCATCATAAGAAAATATTATGTATTTTCGGAAATATAAGTCATCTAATAATGGTAAAAATTTATTTCATTTTATTTTTATTTAAAATTATTTTTATATATGATTTAATGAAAATAAATGAATAAGCCTACATTTTTATAATATAAACATAATATGTAATAAATACTGAAAATGTCGTCTAGTTATGAGCATTATTTTCGGAGTTATAGAATATATTAGGAATACAATTTAGCAAAAATAATTATTCTGAGAAAATCAAGTTTAAAAATAGTACTAAAATTATAATTTATAATTTTATGATATTTACATATATTATATTTATATTTTTAAAAATAGGTTAAGTTTTGAATTAGATTTGAATGTTTTATATATGGGTTTGAGCTCTAATTTTCGGATATGTTATATATAACAAACTATATTTGATATTTTTTTTTACATTTTTTAAAATATTTAAAATATTTCCACAACCAGCGGTATACCCCCTTAAGTAGATATATAGTCAAATCTATAAAGTATATTTGTCCGACGATATCACGCGTTATTTAAATAAACAATGAATATAAGACAATATCCTTTGGGGGTATACGACCTTCCAAGGGATGTACGACCTTCAAATGCGTAATTTAAATAGATTTAAATAAGGTGGTAAATTCAATTACATAAATTTAATAATAGGTAATCACATATTTTTTTTTCAATAGTTTAATAATATATCATTCTATTATGAAATATTTTTTTATTACACATTTTTATCCATTCATTAAATATTTATAATATATGTTTATAAATATATGTTTTATTTATCATTTATAAACAAAGAAAAACAATTAAAATTAATAATTTTTAGTAACAAAAAAACATTACATTACAGCCTATAGGCTATAGACAATATATTGTATTGTCTACTTATATTGAAAATATAAATTAATTATTTCTATTATTATGAAGTTATTAAATTTTGAGTGAGATTAATACATGAACAAAATTATTTTCTGTAAATAGCATTTAAAGTTCTTTACAATAAAATTTTAAATTACCATTTGAAAAATTATAGTACATACATATATGATATGAAAAATAATATTGATATATATCAAGTAAGAATATGTATTAATGTATATTATATATATATATATATATATATATATATATATATATATATATATATATATATATATATATATATATAATATATATGAATACTAATAAAATAAATAATATAATGAATACATTATATTACATAAAAATAAGTAGAATATACATTATAGTATACTTATTATATAAAGTATATAAATATTATATTATTAAATTATTATATTCATTTTCTTATGATCGTAAATGCTATTCAATTGGACAATATTCGTATCATAGTTACTGCAATATTATAAACTATATTGAAAACAAACAAAGAATGTTTGATGTTTATTAATGTATTTAAAATTGATAAATAAATCATAAAGTTATATAGTATTTATTTAACCGATTATTTAGTAATTATTACTGGTAATTTAAATTATATATTCAATTGGTACTTTTAATAATTACCCTTTTTATATACTTATATACTATATAATGATTTAAAGTATACTTTATGGATAAAATGATGGATAAAATATTTGATTGTTTTATACGTAATAATTTTTTTTTTTTAATTTCTTAAATAATAATTCCGAAGCATTGTCATCCCTTTAAATATAAACGAATATATAACTAATTACTTTGATCACAACTTTCTCAACAGTTATTTTGTCATGCTATTCTTACAAAATGTGTGATCTCGTACAAGTTTTATTCTAACTTCAGTAATATAAGTCGTACATAATCCTTCATTATCACACTCCGATAATTCTATGCTACCTCTATGTCTCTGTTGAAGTATAGTCTCTATAATTTACCATATGCTATAGATTAGGTTAATGATGGGTGAATGTTGCGGTCTACCATGCAAAGGGTGGGGTAAGCAAACACTAGAATGTAAATTAAAATGGGGGGAAATGTTCATAGCGTTTACATGTAAAAGATGTTTGAACTTAGTCTAATACATCATGACTGTGTCAATAACTAGGCCAATGACTTAATTACTTAAGGGGGCACGTGACGTTCCCGAATTTATATGTACAATTATTTGTAAACAAACACTTAAAATAGTATATATATATGAACATTTTATACAAATATACAAATATACATAAAAATATACATAATAATCATAAATAAAAAGTTCTAATATAATAAAATATCCTTTAAAAAATATCCATTTTCTATATCTTTTACATGTAAACTCTCAAATTTCAAAGCGAAAATTGCGCGTACCCTTATTTACAATAATATAAATATGACGCAATATGCAATGAAACATGATGCAATATGCAATGAAATGAATGGTAGAGAAGTCGTACACATCATTTTGCATAAAATATGTATAAATTGTATTCCTACTTAATAATATTTCACTAGACATGATTCTTAAATCAAAATAAACTTGATATCAATGGTATCAAGATATAAAAGTGTACATCAGTATAACATGTTCATCTTACCTCATTCACCTCAGGGAGCACATAGAGGCAACCAACGTGATAGCTTCCATTGACCCTACATTCCGTCCCAGCAGAAGTCGTATCAGTTAGTAGTAGTAGCTGTAGTAGTAATAGTAGTAGTAGTAGTAGTAGTAGTAGTAGTAGTAGTAGTAGTAGTAGTAGTAGTAGTAGTAGTAGTAGTAGTAGTAGTAGTAGTAGTAGTAGTAGTAGTAGTAGTAGTAGTAGTAGTAGTAGTAGTAGTAGTAGTAGTAGTAGTAGTAGTAGTAGTAGTAGTAGTAGTAGTAGTAGTAGTAGTAGTAGTAGTAGTAGTAGTAGTAGTAGTAGTAGTAGTAGTAGTAGTAGTAGTAGTAGTAGTAGTAGTAGTAGTAGTAGTATTAGTAGTAGTGGTGGTGGTGGTGGTGGTGGTGGTGGTGGTGGTGGTGGTGGTGGTGGTGGTGGTGGTGGTGGTGGTGGTGGTGGTGGTGGTGGTGGTGGTGGTGGTAGTAGTAGTAGTAGTAGTAGTAGTAGTAGTAGTAGTAGTAGTAGTAGTAGTAGTAGTAGTAGTAGTAGTAGTAGTAGTGGTGGTGGTGGTGGTGGTAGCAGTAGCAGTAGTAGTAGCAGTAGTAGTAGTAGTAGTAGTAATTATATATTGAATCTAAATATAAATAATCTAAATATGTATATTCCTGTATCTGTAATTAATAATTATATTATTTTCTAAGCCATTAATATAACTATTACTGATAAAATAAAATATTTACTTTGATCATGATTTTCTTAATATATTTTTTTCTGATATATATATCAAGCTAAATATTCATATAGTATAGTATATATAATAAAATAAAAGTTTTACAAAAGTGTATAATATGCGTTAGAAGATGTCCTGTCCTTGGTGTTACTTATAATGAAATTACAGTTATTTTATACATAGATATTTATAGATATTTATAATTACTTATCAATATGCAAGAAATCCCTATAACTTATCATAGCTTGCATATTATGGTATAAGGTTCCTATGGCATTAATCAAGAATACATGACAAATAATATTAGTGATCATATATTATATTTCCTTATCATAATACCACTGATATAAGGCATTACTGTCTTCCTTTGGGATGCAATGAAATGATTGCATTCATTGGGTTGATTCATTGTAAACATGCAATAATTCAATATTAATAATTAATAATCAAATAGTCTGATTCTATTACTAATTACTAACCATTAGGTGAACAATACCCTGAGAACAACTACAGTAACATGGCCGATATGACATCAGCAGACGATATAGTTAGAGGTCAAAGAAGGATGTCCAAGAGCAAAGAAACTACTAACAAAGCTAATTGTAAACAACAATAATTATATTGATTTTTTAGAAAATTATTCACTTATATATTAATTAATTGTTTAATATAGATTGATATACATATTTATATACATTATAACCTTACAAATTGTACATCTACATTTTACAACTTTTATATACAAAACTTATATATTTATCATATATATTATTAATAAGGTATTATTACAAACTTTTAATTTCTATTTGGTAATCATTTAGAGTAGGAATTCTTATACATTTTCCAATTTTAAAATCATTGTTTTTTGTATATCTTTATATATTATGATTGAAAATCATGTTATAATGTTACTTATAGTATTATGTCTTCATTGTGTTTCTTGTCTTGATTGTTTGCTGTATTTTAAATACCTAATACAACTACTAATTAACTTGGTATAGATTGGATTCTATGTAATTTATAATTGTTAATTATAATATTTTAATGATTATGCAATTTATAAAATAAAATATGAAATAAATTTGTTTTTTATTAATGTAAATAAATTTAGAATATTATTATATCATTATATGATTTATTATGATAAATTTATTATCAATTAATATTTTTTTATAATATTAAATTTTATTATTATTAATTAGTTTTGTTTGATATTTAATTTTATATTTAGTGTGATATATTAAGGACCAGGTAATATATGATTTTTGAAATAAATATTTTATTAAAAATGATATTATATTAAAATCAATAAATTTAATAAATAAATATATTATCTTTAAAATGATATTACTGATATTTATTTTGAAACATAAATTTTAATATTTTAAGTGCCAACTTTTGATCTACTTGATAGATTTATATGAAATTTGCAGAACTTAATCATAATATAACTATCTCTTCATAAAAATTAAGTATGACCTCAAAGTAAAACTTAGTTACGGGAATTATTTAGAATTTAGTTATATATATCTCATTCTCATCGTCTTATTTAATTATCCTATACTTATATTACTTAATAGTTATATAGATATCTAAATGTATTTAATGAGACAACAAAACTAATTATTCTCTTATTAATTTCAGAAGTTATCATACTTTTAGTAAAAAAAAATTCCTATCTTATCCATGTAAATGTTCATGTTTCGCAGGCCTTTATACCTTTATTACATTATTATAAATATTATTTTGTATTTACAATTAATTAAATATTTAATAACATAACATTTAATACATATAAAGTTAAATATAATATAGAATTTATGATTCTAATTATTAACTGAATATTGTCATATTTTATATAATTAGTATATCAATTATATTTGTACCTAATATTTATAAAAATATATTTCTCATTCAAATATTAAATAAATGTAATTAATCATATTAAATAATTCAATTCGATTATAATAGATTAAATAGTATATGGTATAATATTAATTGTTAATATGGTAAATTTATATATAATATATATTAAAATGATCACTCAAAATAAAGGACAATAATTGTACATAGATTTGTCAACGAGAGGAAGCATCAAAATTAGCATTGATTATGTGTTACACTTGAAACTAAGCCGGGTCGACGCTAACTGATGCTATAGTTTGATGAGGTTGAACATTACCAAATAAGTTTAATTTAGTTTTGGTTTACTTAGAATTATTTAACAATGTATTGAATATGTGAAATATTGATACACATTATTGCCTCATCATTATTTAGAAATAATTACCCTCATCGTGAAAAGTGTATAGGTATTTCTATATATTTTATAATTAAATTTATTTTTCTGAATTTGTATCTCTGTTTATATTCACGCATCTGACTTCATTGATTGAAATAGGTATCATATTTTAATACTTCATCTACGTATTTAAGTTTTCTATATGATATCAATATATGTATTAAAGATGCTTTAATAGAATTATATTCAATATATTGAGTATAATAATTATTAAATAGGCCATATCATGTCACATATATTATAATATAAGATATATCATATTGATAAGTAAATGTATTGTCTAAGTACATGTTATAATAAGTTTAGATTTCATTTGTAATGTAATGGATGAACAACTAGTATTAAGTATACACTGGGCACTTGTACCGGGTATCCCCATCATGAGAATGTGTTATAGATGTATTATATAATTATATCAAATAGGATGATAAACATGAATATAATTATATCAAATAGGATGAATAACATGAATATAACTATAGCGGATATGATTATATTGAATATATAATATTTTATATAGATTCTTTAAATTAATCATTATATATTTATAAATAAATTTATTTTTTAATTTGAACCCGTCTAGTCAAACAGATATATAAGCATCATATATTTTTCATATAAGTATTTATTCATAAATATTTTTAGAGTCAAAATAGGGTCTAGTTGTTAACATACTTAGAGTCTAAAATTAGAGGTAATTTCTTCTATTTAGAATCTGTGTGTTTGCTGGGTTGAATAGCATATTATGGTAGAGATATAATTATATTATAACACAATTATAACATAAGTTATGAATCATAATTTTATAATAATCAAGTTATCAATTATATTATAATCAATGAATCCACCAACATATCAAACATCTAAGATGGGTGCGGTTATCAGTTAAGGGAGTATCACCTACAAGTATTCCTGCAACTTTGAAAATAGGATACAAGGAAAAAGCATTGGATTAATATTATTGAAAAAATGTATATTACATAAAGAATAAAATAATAAATTACTGCGTCGAAATGTACGATGATGGGATATATATATTCCGAAGATGTATTATACCAGGTAGAAACCTACCTGATGATACACTTCAATATACACGTGTTCAAAGGTGAGAGAGTAAAACCATTACAAATATAATGATGATTAAAACCATATTCAATTAATGTACCAAGACCAGTTCCAGTACATCAACAAACGGAAGTCCAAAACGAACTACAGAAAATGATCGAATTAGGAGTAATAGAAGAAGCATGTGGTCCCACAGAATGGTGTAGCCCAATGGTTATTGCAAAGAAAGGAAACGGTAAAATAAGAATTTGCACAGATTTAACGAAGTTAAATGCAGCAGTGAAACGAGAGATACATCCTATGGCAACGGTCGAGGTTAGTCTAAGTAAAATCAAAGGAAACATTTTTTCAAAATTGGATGCAAATTCAGGGTTTTGGCAAATTCCATTAGAAAAAAAATGCTGGCATTGACAACATTCCTAACGCCATGGGGGAGGTATTATTATAAAAAATTACCGTTTGGCTTAACCTCAGCTCCCGAAATATTTTGTAAAGAAATATCTAAAATCTTAAAAGACTGCAAGGGGCTAATCGTACACGTGGATGACGTATTAGTAATGGGAATGGATGCAGACGAACATGATAGAAATCTAAAAACAGTACTCAATAAAATAGTAGAATCAGGATTGACATTAAATAAAAATAAATGTGTATTCCGTAAAGAAGAAGTAGATTTCTTAGGGTTTAAAATTACCAGTAAAGGAATTAAAGCTGGACAAAAAGTCCAAGGAATCATAGATATTCCAACACCAACTAGCGTAAAAAGTGTCAGGAGTTTTCTTGGGATGATAAACCAATTTTCTCGATTTAACCCAAATATATCCGAATACAGTGCTCCATTAAGAGAATTGCTTAGGAAAGATTGTTCTTGGATTTGGGATACGAAGCAAGAAGAAAGTTTCAGAATATTGAAAGAAGAGTTACAGAATACGAAGACATTATCGTATTTCGATGTTAACAAGAAAACAATATTGACAACAGACGCATCGGATCACGGTATAGGTGCGATACTAACACAAGAAGACGAAAACGGAAACCGAAAAATGATTGGAGCAGCCAGTAGATCCCTAAGTGATACTGAGAAAAGATACGCAACTATAGAGAAGGAAGCGTTGGGCGTAGTATGGGCTCTTGAAAGATTTAACTATTATATAGTAGGTGCACCCATATACGTAGAAACCGATCATAAACCTTTAATAACTCTATTAGGAAGCAAAGAAATAGAGAAGGTGCCTATAAGAATCCAAAGGTACAGAATACGATTGATGAGATATGCCGTAAACATGAAATATATACCCGGTAAAAACAATATCATTGCCGATACATTATCAAGATACCCTTCGAAAGATACAGGGTGCGACCTATTAGAAATCGAAACCGAAGAGATGGCAAGTAGTGTTTTCGTACCTGGGGAATCATGTAAAATACAATCTATAATCAAAGCTCAGAATAATGATCCAGAGATAACATGGTTGAAGAAGAAGATTATTGAAGGATGGACAAAATCAGATTTGAAACATAATTTAGGTCGAAAATATTATAATAGCCAACAATATTTATCAACGATTCAAGGTTGCTTAACGTACCAGAATAGAGCTATTATACCTGTCAGTATGAGAAAAGAAATGTTAAGAAATATCCATATAGGACACTTAGGAATCACGAAATGTCTAGAAAGGGCAAAAAAGAGTGTGTTTTGGTTTGGTATCTCAAACGATATCGACAAGGAAATAAGGGAATGTATAAACTGCAATATAAATGCAAGGACTCAACGAGAACCTGTAAAGATAGTACCAGTACCTTCCAAAGCTTGGGAAACAGTAGGCTCAGACTTATTTCAATTCAAGCAACAAAAATACATTATAGTGGTGGATTATTATTCCCGATATATTGAAACGATGTTATTGAAAGACATGAGATCGATCACAATAATTTCGTCATTAAAATCAATATTTGCACGACACGGTATTCCTGAGAACATGATCTCAGATAACGGAACTCAATACAGCAGCGAAGAATTCAAAGAATTTTCCAAAACATACAAGTTTAAACATTTAACATCATCACCAAAATATCCAAAAGGCAACGGAGTAGCTGAAAGAGCTATACAAACGCTAAAGCAGATCATGGAGAAATCTGAAGACCCATATTTAGGTCTATTGTCATATCGAAATACACCATTATCTTTCGGTAGATCCCCAGCTGAGTTGTTAATGAATCGTAGATTAAATACGACATTACCAGATCTACTAAATCAAAATATGATGCTCGAAAAAGATCATGTTGAATTCAAAAAGAAGGTCATGGAGAAGAAACTCAAGGAAAAACAGTACAGCGACAACAAACTATCAAAAACTAAAAGAAGATTGGCACTGGATGAAGATGTCTATATTAAAGACATGGACAGAATGGGAACCGTAATACAATTCGATGATAACAATGAAAGAACGTACACAATAAAATCAAATGACAACACAATCAGGCGTAATAGGATAGATCTAGTACCAGTTGAAAAAAACACAATTGTTACAAGATCAGGTAGGGAGGTTAGACCACCTCAACGCTTGATTGAGCAATGAGGAGCCATATGCCTCATGGGATTTAAGGTGTAGAAATTTTAGATTAAAAATTTGGTATAAGGGTGTAATATAATATGTAACAAAATATATAATTAGACACGCCCACATTATTAGTGATAAACACTTCACTTGTGATTATTTAAGGTGTATAAATTTTAGATTAAAAATTTGGTATAAGGGTGTAATATAATATATATAATTAGACACGCCCACATTATTAGTGATAAACACTTCACTTGTATCTTAGCAGTCAAACCAATAGCACTTACGTTAATCTATAATAGATAATACTATATACCCCAAACCACGAAGAATCATCTGCAGAGTACTCTGGCAGATATCTTGAAGCTACCCAAAGGTAATACATCCTACATATAATAGTATACCCAATACATATATTATATATATATTATACATTATATATTTAGGATAAGATTATCATAATCTTAATATATAAGTTATAACTCTATAGACGAACCAATTGATATATAATAACATATTACAATGATTTTATTATAAATATGAATTTATTTTAATTATGTAGTAGGTCATATTCTGCGGAGTAACAACTTATGTTATAAAATAATAAAATATGACATAGTTTTGTATAGATTATCTATAGAAATTTAATGGGATAGTTGAAATAAGTATATATTAATGTACAATATGGAAATAAGAATATAAAATAAGATCTTAGCTCGAGCTAATAATATATATTGTGCAATTATTAATTTATCATAGAACTTTGTATATGCAAATATACTGATTATATAATGAAAACATACTGGCATTTATAGATACGTTTTGTACGTCGCTTAAACAAATATCCATATATGTTTATATAGAAAAAAACAGAAGTGTAGCCTACAGTGTGTAGTTATATTCAATATTCAGATCTGTCGACAAATATCAACATCTTATTAAGAACTTTTAGATTTTTATATTTCATTATCAATGGTTTCTTTTCATTATAAGAATATATATATAAGAATATATGTTTTTAATATATATTTTGTTCAATTTTTCTATAAATATATCAAAATATTAAATTAATAATTTATTATTTTTACAAATATTAAATTAACGAGCATAACATTATTATTTGAATGTGTTGCCTTATAATTCGGGTTCTTTCATTTATAACATGTTTCCAAGGACATGTCCTTGGTGTTATTTATATTTATATTTATTTTTAGTAGGAATTAATATAAGAATTACTATAAATTGATATATATATATAACCATATATTTAAATTTATCATATAAATAGGGCTACATTAATATATAATTAAATATACTAACAATGCATCTTACAACCTTTATTTTATAGGTGGTATAATAAATTGAAAAGTATTAATTACTCTAAATCAATAATCCCACTACAAATATTTAAACTTAATAGCCGGCTTTATACTATCGATTATATCTGGGATTATATATTTGCTTACATAAATAAAAATCATTAATGACTTAATCGTGATTCTAACCTATTGACTTGTATTTACCCAATACAAGCAATAACTACTATAACCTCTAGGTATAGGAGGTTTTGATACAAGTCAATGTTGTAATATAGTAACCAATGGAAAAGATTTTCAGAAGGAAAATTATTGGAATCATTTTTTGGAAACATTTTTCGAATAGTATATAGTTGTTTAAAATATAATATTATATTATAATCTTTGATATTATTGACAAACACTGGCTTTTTTTTATAAATCGTATTTGAACCAAAGTTTAAATATAATATCTAATTTTTACGATTTATATATAATTTAATAACAGATTTAACTTTAAAAATAAAATATACCATATTAATTCATTATAAAGGTTGATCATTTTTAATTAATAATATATATTTTAATATATATAATAGTATATTTTATATATAAATACGACATTAAAATAATCATTATTTAATATTATATTAATTTAATAATTAAATATATTATTATAATAATTATATAATAATTTATTATAATGATTATTAAAAACTAAATTAATTAACATTCATCATGAATTTCATGTGATTATAATAATTATTATAGTATGCATTAATATAACGTTACCTAATGTATTTGTATCATCAATATAAAGAAAGTGGATAAGCAATTGGATGTTGTCACACTTAGTATCGACTAAGGTACCTCTATCGCAAAGCGAAATACACTACTCAGTAGTGTACTAATCTACTCTTACAGTAACTATAGAGTCATACTAAATCACTTAGTGACTAAGTCACTTAGAGGTACCTCAGTCGATACCTACTACTAAATTTAAAATTTACAAAATTAAAAATAATTATTTAGTTATATTTTAAATATTATTTATATTGATTCTAAGTATCATACTTAACATAATTATTATCAAGTTTAATGTACTATATGTACTTAAAATAATAATATATAATATATATGTATACTATATTATATAGTATATATGTAAAATACAATATTTAATATTGTATTAGTAATATTATATTACTCATAATTTTAATTGTTTATAAAAATACCCCTGTATCTATCGTTTACATGCATTTCCGAAATTATTTCGTGCATCAATTGTTTATCCACTTTCTTAACATCAATGATTTTTACATATATGTACACTGTACATATATAAATGTATAACTGATTTCTATTCTCCATGAGTTTATTTATAAGAAGAAAATGTGAAATAAAAAAAATGGTTACGATGACATTATTAAATATTTGTATACGAATTATGTTGCTTTATGTATCTTTATAATTATATAAATATATAAATATTGAAATATGTATGAATATTATACAAATGATAACAACCATTCAAATATAAAAAAAGTTGTTTGATAATGTCAATATGTAATTTAATATAAAATTAATAAACCTAATAAATTTAAATATAATTCAATATGTAATATATACATTTTTTTAATATATTAATAATATTAATATTAATTTAATATATATTTACACAAATTATAGACATATATAATATTTGGAAATTTAGTTAGATCGCCTAAACTAAAAGTGTGTATCTAATAGATACTATCTATAGAGAAAGTTAAATGTAATCGAATTAGAACGGTACTAAATACGATCATGCCATCTTAACAAAATTTGAACATTGTTTTTACGTTATTTTTATGCTCGAAAATACAAAATGACATATTATATATGACTCCATTTGCACATCCCCTAACACCTATCTCCCTCCTCCTGTAGATGTCCTACAAGGATCAAGACGATACACCGGTTCAGACTCATGGACGTCTCGAAGGAAGTGACCTCGAGGCTAAAGGAGGTCTGACGATAATGAAGAAAAAGCTCGCAGATCATACTTTCAAGGTCATTAGATAACAACATGCATCTCTCGCAAAAAAGTATGCCATCGATTGAGTTGAATAATTTATACGCTTCCTTCATTCAATAATAATATTTAATAAATTTCGTTATATATCATAAGATTAATATTACTTATGATATGTTTATATGGTAGATACGTATGTCCGAAAATATTCATACTTTTAGGCGTATTTGGGACCTTATGAAAATGTGGGCGCAGAATTAACGAGTGTGTTGTTTTTATCGCAATACATTTGGTGAGTGTGATTATTGAGCCTACTTATACACATGATATAAACATGTCTTAAGCCGTTAAGTAAACGTATGATGTCTTACTTGGAATAAATAGAGAGATTGTTTAAAATGTAGGCCTGATATAAATGATACATTTAATAACATAATTTTTTAATAATATGATTAAAATTAATCACCATGAAAAAAAGAAATTAATGAAGTTGAAATGCTTTGAACAATGTTTAAGGTACATCCATAATCTAAACATTTAACGCCATGGCGATTATAAAATGATAGATTCATTTTTAATTAGAATACACCAAATTACAATTAACATGCATATAAAACATATCTATGTATTATCATTAACTACTTACTGAAATGATTATCTAAGTATAATAATGGTTCACGCCAATGGTCACGCTCGGTTGAACACGTCGATGTTAATGATAGCATTGATTGACAGGTACCTACAACATCGCTACTAGGCCTGGATCGGTTGGGAGCGGAGAAGCGCCGTGAGAAAGAGAAGATCAACATGTACACTGATCGTAATCGTATCGTGAAGAGAGATAGCAGGTACGTAGCAGACGTGTTCAACACATGTCGGTGTGTAGTAGTGATGTAAATGATGCTGAGCCGAGTCTTTTGGTTATTGATGCCGAGCCGAAACTTTAATTTTTGGAAAAAAACGAGCTCGAGCCGAACGTAGACTCTAACCAAACGAGCCCGAGCCGAATTGAGACATTAGGTATCTGAAACTGAGACTGCATCATGGTTTAGATTTGAGCATCATTTACATCACTAGTGTGTAGTGAATTGTATAACTATTGTTATAAAAGTGTTAATAGTACATATCGGATACGTTTATTCATTCCAGTATTTGAATTAATAATAATATTTATTTATTGAAATCTCATATATATACAATACAAATATATACAATACAAATATATACAATACAAATAGCGGATACAAATAGACATCTCAAGTAGTCATAGACTTATTCATGTTATAAATAATTGTTATAAATAATAGTAACCCATATCACTATTTTAATAATGGATAGCTGGTTGGTGTGTTAACATGTTTAAATACGCTTACATTTCTCCCCTTCACGTCAGACCTATTGCAAGCATACTCTAATAATATATGTACATGTATACCCGCGCGCGTGTGTGTGTGTGTGTGCATATATGTAGTTATAGTAGTAGCAGTAGTATAATTTATTTAGCCACAAAAATAAAATTTTAAATAAATTATTGGTGAAGTATAAAGTGAAATATAAAGTTATGGAGACATCCATGATAAAAAATAATAATATTAATAATAACGAATGTGTAGGCCCTACACCGTGTGTGTGTATACTTGTGTATACTTGTGTGTAATTAGCGTGTTTGTTAACGCGCCTGTAACTCCTCACATGATTCCGCTACAGAAACTATCGCCAGCCGAAAGGGGAAGACACTCCTTCACATCCAGGTGGCGTTAGTAGTGATTACAAGCTGAGACACGAACAAAGGGAACAAAAGAGGAGGGATCATGTGGTTAGTACTGTTTACCTAATAATACCTAGTATCATCAATATCATTAATAATATAGTATAATAATAGTAAGATACATTATACATTATTACTATACATATTATTAATAATCTCAATTTAATATTCAATGAATTACTACTAACATTTGTCATTATAACAGATTACATCATCCAACAATAATAGAAATAGGAACTCCAAGTACGGTCAGTCTAACTTATCGTCGAGGACTAATATACCTATCATCTTTGTAAATAAATATATTCTTTCTTAATAAATGCAGATAAATTAAAAATTTATATTTAATAATTAAAAATTATTTTATGTTTACAATAACTTTTTATTTAATAATATAATAGATTTGAGAAAAATGTTTTTATAATATTTTGATAATATATCTAATTCTTACTCCATTTTACTTTTCTGTGGCTTGTAGATTTGTAATGTTATAGGAAACTTTTAAATATTTATTAATTTTAAGATTTATAAAAATGATCATATTCTATATTATAACCCAAGACACATGAATAGTGTAATGTTTGTATTAATTGATGCACATTTTATATTTTATTTAACAATATTTATCATTCATTTAAAATATAAGCTTTCAATATAATGTATTAATATTTTATATTAAAATATTAATCTTATTAATTAAACTATATCATATCAATGACATCATCTATATTATGTTTATATCCAAATGCCCATTTTCTGTATATAAATAAAGAATGTAGAAGAAAGACCCATTACAATAGTTTATGTGTAAAGAGAAATAAGTTGTGGGGCTCTGATATCAAATAAAGAATAAATTTAGAAATTTTCAAAACAAATTTTATAGATATATAAATTGTTGGTTAACAAATATGTTATTTTGAAAACTTGTATGATAGCACATGTTTCTCTATACTATAATGATATAATATAATAAATATTTATTAAATTCAAATTGTTACTTTTTTATTTCATAATCTGCTGAATATTGCAAATTATTTATGTTATTATTTGTAGTATATTACTTTATAAAATAATATATATATATATATATATATATATATATATATATATAATTAATCGATACTTAATGCATAGATCAACAAAGGAGATCAGATGATTGGTCGAAACCATCAACCCCTCGTCTCCCCTATTCTGATCGCGACACCCCCTACGATAATAAAAACATTAAAGGTTCGCAACAAATGATTTCATTGTCACATTATATACAGATCTATTGTTATATTATAAACAGTGTTATATTATATTATTATTATTATTTATATATATACTTATACGTAGACGCAGTACCCCGCTACATAATATAAACAGCCTCATTACGATGTACACCTTACGCTCTACTACGCTAAAACATACACCCATATAGATACACCGTCGAAATCTACGTGGGACGAGGACGATCAACTGAGGGGAAACCGCAGCCAATGGGACGTTCCCACTCCTGATATTCACTCCGGTTAGTGTCAGAACCAGCGTAACACTCTATTATTGCTATGTCAGAACGTGGGCAGCGAGTGTTTAATGTGTACCATGTGTACGTGATGATATTGATTGTTATCATTTTTACTTTATTTTTAAGTAATGATAGCTATCATAAACTTTAGTTTATCGTGATAAATTTATATTTCATTTATTTCATAAATACATGCAATCGTAATCTGTATAACAGGAAGTAGCGTAAGAAGTCACACTTCAGTCAGAGGAAACAGGTTAGCAATACAACACTAGATATCATACTTACATGATCACTCGTTGCAGGATTAATGAAACTCCATTGCCAACTCCTTCTTATAAACACAACGCTTGGGCGAAGAAAGGAAGTTACGGAGGCACGAGTTCAAGGGTCGCGCCTAGCTCTCGTAGAGGTTCTTATAGCTTTAGCTACAACCATTGTAGTATTAACAATTATATTGTATACTAGTATTTTATTTTGAGATTTACTTTTTATCATAAAATATAGTTATATTTATGAAATTTTTAAATTTTATTTTCGTTTTAATAATATTCAAGTAAAACTCATTTATTAATTGTTCAAATTTATTTAAAATATTATATATATATATATTATATAATATTTATATTTTCTATTATCCATCATATTTTAATAATATAAATATTAAGGTCAATTTAAATTTAAATAATAATTGTGTGCAAATTATTTATATTATTTTTTCATTATTTTATACCAATGAATAACTTATTTCTACATAATCATTATAATATCAATTAAATATAGGTTTATTACGATAATCAGATTTATAATGTAACCTGTAACTCCAGTGTAACACAAGCCCATCATTATAGTGTTTGCACTACAACATATACTACCTTCACCATTAATCCACCCCATCATCACGACAGATGGTAATCCTGAGTTTAAGAATGAGGAGGATAAGAAGGAATGGAAGGACGAACAGAGGAGGCTGGACAGGGAGTGGTACAACATGGATGATGGCTATGATGAGTTTCATAATCCTTTCTCAGGTTACCTGAGTCTACTACTATCAATATATATCTACATATTAGAGATGGGGTATTGGGGATATTAAATACCTCTATCAATTTTAAATACAAATACAAACAAAATATAATATAAGAACATAATAAACTGCTAAATTATATATTTACCACCTTATTGGGTAAGGGTAATTGTCTCGACAAGAAGCAATGCTTCTACAATTACCCAGGTACTAATACCTAAATCTGATAATAATAATAATAATAATAATAATAATAATAATAATAATAATAATAATAATAATAATAATAATAATAATAATAATAATAATAATAATAATAATAATAATAATAATAATAATAATAATAATAATAATAATAATAATAATAATAATAATAATAATAATAATAATAATAATAATAATAATAATAATAATAATAATAATAATAATAATAATAATAATAATATCTCCATCCCTGTTATATATTCATGTATAACATTGATGTTAAGAAAGTGGATAAGCAATTGACGTATGCGATGTAAGCAAAAGATAGATACACAAATGGCACTTTTCTCGATATATTACCAAAGACATCATAGATTTTTATTTGATATTAGTTATATTATATATGTCAAATATTAAAACATTAAGTTTTACATCGTAATAGATAGAAATAACTTCTATATATATATCTGAGGATTTAGATTAAACATGTCAATAATATATAGTATATCTTCGATAAAAATACATACGAAAAATTATAAGGAATGTTGATATATTGTATTTTAAATATATATGACTATTATTTTTAGTATACATAGTCCGAAAGTAAACTTGATCATTATTACCAATATAAATATAAATAAATAATAATAATTAGAAATTTAGTAGTAGGTTTCGACTGAAGCACCTCTATCGCAAAATATCATATACTACATTAAAATGTTTATCCAATTTCTTTAAATCGATGGTAGACACTCACACATATGAGTACCTATACACAACAATATTATCTTAATAATAGCATGATTACAACAATACTATAACTACATGCTGCCTGTGTGGCTCAGATGGCTAAGGCATCATACACACAACCAGTAGGACACGGGTTCGAGCCTCGTCCGGACCATTAAAATAGGTCTTAAAATATATTTAGAAGAGATCTTATATAATTGTGTATAAATAAATGATCGGCTCTCGTTAATCCAATGGATGCCTTAACATGAGAGCGGCTTCGAAGGGACATTAGAGCCATATATGATTATAAGTGAAAACTCCATCTAAGTTCCTGGATGGGATGAAATGACTACAACAAAATAAAATAATGATCACCACAACAACATAACAATAGCATGATTACATAACCCCTATCTCTCTCTCTCACGGGTAACAGATACTTCTGATGCCTACGTGAAACACAGGGAGCAGGAGTTAGAGAAACGTAAGAATAAGAAAGTATCGGCTCAACAACGTCAGATCAGTAAGGTTCGTGTGCTTGTAAACAGGTGGATCCATCTATGTTAACGTATAGTTATAATATCGGACATCTTGTTGTGATTCGTTTGATAGGTTCACTGAATTATAACCATTATCACTAAAGAGGTGTTCATACCTAAAATATGTATTCAAATTTCCTATGGAAATTCAATACATTATATTTGTGTAAGTTCATAATGGTTATTTAAATTTCATTAAGAAACGTCATCAAATTATATTTGAATGTAATCATATTATAGATTGTTATTTAGGTAAATGCAAATCTAATGATAATATACTTTATACGAATATTGTTTTAATAATTTATAATGTACGCATAACATTATAATCATATAATATACGTAAATTGGTTTGGATATATATGTACATATATGTAAACATATAAACATAGTGATTATACATAATATTCATATATATGTATATGATATATATAATTTATAAACAATCTAATATGTCAAAGTTTATTCAGGTTGAAAATAACTCTATGAATATTGATTTCCTTCTGAAATTCACAAAAATAGAATAGGTAGAATATAAATTCCATACAAGTTTCCGCTCGAAAATCAGTCATTCACACCTATTCCATCATAAATTTCTAACAGAAATATTTGATGTGAACTCTCCTTAATAACATTATCTTTTAGGATATTTAGAATAAAATAAAATAATAATATATTTGATTTCACATCTAATCAATTTGTTATCTTACTAATTGTCCATCATATTTATATTGACAACTAACTACCACATCACCAATACTACTAATAATCTCGCAACCATACTAGTGCCTCCACTTCTAGTACCATCACCACTACCACTACTACTAGCACCACTACTACTATCGCCACCTATCCCTCAGGATAACGAAGCCTGGGAGATTAACCGCATGTTGAGGAGTGGAGCCATTGAGAGAACTAACTGCGGCGAGGACTTTGAGGAGGATTCCGTAGCCAGAGTCCACCTGCTGGTACACAATCTGGTACCCCCTTTCCTCGATGGCCGCATAGTGTTCACTAAACAATCTGACCCCGTGGTACCGGTCAAGGTTCACCGACTCTCTCTCTCTCTCTCTCAGACCACAGCGTCCACTATATCTCAGTACTATATGTCTTCACTGATCACAGCTTGAGACTGGCTCATCTAGAATAAGAGAATACTGTTTGCCTCACTATATAACTAAGGCTGTGATTCTATTTATTTCAATTATTCTATTCTTTAATTATTAAGTTATACTATTAAAAATCTAATGAAATTCAGTAATGGTGAATGAATGCATATATTTATCTATATTTCCTAACACTTCATTAAATGTATGATTTATTAATAATACTGATCTTTTACCATCTCATATATAGAATGCTAGTGAGTTTATCACAATATATCAACGATTGCAGTAACTTCACAACTTGTAGCAATCGCTGCGATGATGATTCGCAAATAGTGGCAATTTCTGATATATATTTGCAAGTGTGACCTTAATGCTATAGAGGTCAATCGTTAACCTTGTTCCTATCAAATAGAAATGAATTCACTTCTATAATATTATCTATAGAACAATCTCCTTCACTAGTGTAATCATACTCACCTCACCAGTTGTCACCTAGTGTACAATAGACACCCGCGCTACGTGAAGTATAATACATGTATAACGCTGTAATACACTATGCTTATCTAATCGCCACCTCTGATTGGCTAGGATCCCACGTCCGACATGGCGTTGACGGCTCGCAAGGGGAGCTTCGTTGTACGCAAGGCCAGGGAGCAGAGGGAACGCAAGAAGAATCAACTCAAGCACTGGGAACTGGCGGGCACTAAGTTTGGTAACGCCATGGGTCTCAAGGATAAGAAGGAAGAGGAACTCGTGAGTGAATAGTATAGTTTATTAATATAGTATAGCTATAGTATACATATAGTATAACTATTAGTAAACTGCCTGTGTTGCTCAGCAGACTAAGGCGTCAGACACACAAGTAGTAGGGCGCGGATTCATATCCAGTCCGGTCTTTTAAAATAGATCTTGAATAATATTTAGAAGAGATTTTATATAAGTGAATGATTGGCTTTTGTTAAAACCTGAATGCCTTAACATAAGAGTGGCTTCAAAGGGACATCAGAGTCATATGGTTATAAGTAAAAGTGTCATCTAAGTTTCTGAATGGTACGAAATGAATGCACAGAAATAACACTAACTACATTAACAATAATCTCAATATACCCAAGTCAAGAGTATCATCTTAACATATTTATATGTTAATAGGTTATTGGCGAAATTCTACTAGACTAATATATTCATATTAATATTGTATTAAAAGCAGAGTATGAATAATATTAGATAATCACATACCATTCAACTTCAGAATAGTGTCATGCCATAAATTAACCAGTATTTTTATTATCAAATCACAAATAAAATATCTACTAAACAATTATTATCACTACAATAATAATTATCAATAACCCAAACATTATTCACCCCCCGTCCCAGGATGCTGAAGGCCCCGCTTTAGAAGATGACTCAGCAGACTTCAAGGACTCTCACAAGTTTGCCCAGCACATGCAAGAGAAGACAGACGCTGTCAGTGACTTCGCTAAGAATAAGACTATCAAACAGCAGAGACACTTCCTACCTATCTTCTCAGTAAGACAAGAGGTTAGTCAAGGTCACTCTTGTGTGTGTGCAGGATAGCAGATAGTTGTGTCTCTATAACAATACATTACTGGTCGCATTCGCTTTCATTGATATATTATTTAAGCAAATACATATAGTTAAAATATATAGTCGATAATATAAATTTGAAATATTTCTAACGATAACATATGTTATTGAAATAAATAAAGATTAATACGGAATTAAATAAATACAGAATGTAAAACGTTATACCGTTACGGTAAAATAAAAATTAAAACCTCTAATACTATTATCGTTGTTAATTAGTGAATTGAATTCACTGAATTCTATATAATATATATATAATTTGAATAATAATTATTATAATTATTAGAATTTTTTTTTGTTATAAATATAATAAATATAAATAAAAATATTGCATTTATTTTCCGTACTTTTAAAGGACATTAATAAGACGTGGTATAACTTTACTACTGTTATTGACCAATGTATAACACTGCATTAATAGTACAGCCCTACACAATTAACATGAATATAACCACTTGTATGATGAGGGTACATGTCTACACATTACTACACAGTTACTGAAGATAATCCGTGAGAACTCCGTAGTGGTGATAGTGGGAGAGACTGGATCAGGTAAAACTACACAGTTAACCCAGGTTAGTGTAGTGATAATGTTAGGTAATAAGCTGTGTTGTTATGTAATAATGTTGTTCTAAATATTGAGCATTGCGCAATATGAAGTGTATTATCAATATCTGTATCAGCCACACATTTAGCTTAACCATCTACTCTGCTATTAACATTGTCTTCTACCCCACTATATATATCTCACTCTGTAGCCTACTCTCTACCCTACCCTCTACCCCACCCTGCATCACCACCTGTCTACCCCGCAGTACCTCCACGAAGACGGTTACACTAAGAACGGCCTGATAGCCTGTACCCAGCCTAGACGTGTGGCAGCCATGTCTGTAGCTAAGAGAGTCAGCGAAGAGTTAGGCTGTACTCTAGGAGATACCGTAGGGTATGCTATCAGATTCGAAGATTGTACTTCAGAAGTTAGTTACACCCATCCCCGACTTCTCCCCATGAAGTTAGCGCCTCTATTTCCAGTTCTCCCATCCCCTCATACATCAGGAGGGTGGAATACTTACCCATTGATGTTCCACCCCCTATCACCTCCATGGATGTTGGACAACCCAACCCCAATAAGTATAAACCCCACTCCCAACTTGAGGAGATCTATTCGCATACTCTTAAGACCCAACATTATGTTCGCGGCGTTACATTTATAAGATAGGGTGTCTTTAGTTAAGATGTCTACATTAATATGTATACATTAGGATGTCTACATTAAGATTTCTACATTAGGATGTCTATATTAATATGTCTACAGCAAGATGTCTACTAGGATACCGTTAGCTTATTAGATTGTGTATACAATAATTGTGTTGATAACAAATAAGAATGAGCGTAACACCAGGCCTTAACAACTTAACAACTTCATCCTAAAGAAAGAAAGATTGTCCCTGTAGTTATAGCTATGCACAAGTTTCACGTACTTCAATGTTTATCTGATTTTCCTACAGATTTCGTTTATATATTGTAAGTTGAAAGCAAATATTAGCTGTATCTTTTTAGGTATAATTATTGATATTTATTTAATGAAATCGTATACTCTCATAAACATCATATACATACTTAACTCGTTTACAGATTATATTTATATATGTTCCTAAATTATATACTCAATCTTAACTGTCTCAACCTCTTCACATTAACCTATTTATAACCCCTCATTAAACCCCGATACTAGAACACCCTGATAAACATGTATATGTACATCACATGATCCATGATAGTTCTGAAATCCTATTTTGTATTATATCGCCAATAAAAATATCATTTATCCAAAAAACTCATATTGTTCTTGCATCTGTATTGATACAAATAAATGATATCTATCTATCTATCTTACTACGAGAATCTTTAATCTTTTAACTCATTCCATATAACCCCGTTTAATCCCTTAACCTACCCCCTATAACTCCACCACCCCCCGCCACTAGAACACCCTGATAAAGTACATGACTGATGGTATCCTGCTACGAGAATCTCTGCGAGACTCTGACCTTGAGAACTACAGCGCTATCATTATGGACGAGGCTCACGAACGCAGTCTGAA
This sequence comes from Osedax fenrisi, assembly GCA_964019155.1. Lineage (NCBI taxonomy): Eukaryota > Metazoa > Annelida > Polychaeta > Sabellida > Siboglinidae > Osedax > Osedax fenrisi. Next base: position 36,770,528 of record OZ025244.1, read on the forward strand.
CACAGATGTTCTATTTGGGCTCCTTCGTGAGGTTAGTACGACCTTCACAGTGAACTCTATTATTAGAGACCAGCTTGACCTATATAACTAGTCTAGCTTAACATTATGAAATAAAGTTGGAACACAGATGTATTTATGTGTTACTTGTTATTAGTATCGGTAATACATATGAATGATTTAAATGGTGACCTATCGGAAATTTTTCTACAAGTATTCACTTGAAATATATAAAATAATAATAACATTTTTTTTTATCTTTTAGATAATATTTATAACTATATATATATATATATATATATATAAAAGTGTAGATCTTATGATAATGAGACCTACAAATTACTAATTTGTAAAATAATAAATATTCCAGATATGTTATAATAATTATACGAACTTAGATATTATATGTGTTATTATATTTGAGTAGAGGTTTATTATAAATAAATGCTGAAAGTTTCATGAGGTTGATCAATTACTTCAAATAATACTAAGCTCAAAATTTATAAAATAAATTGTAATAAAGAGCAAATATATCGTAGATTTATAAAGAATGCAACTTATATGTAGTTCAGTTTAGATAAAAATGTCAGAAAATGCACAGTAATAAATACTTTTGTTTTATTTGCAATACGTTTTAACTATATATAAGATTAGTATATGTTATATTTTTTAATTTTTTACATCTTAAATATATTATTGAAATTATAATCTAAAATGTAAACATAATTATTAGAATTAGTTAAAATAGTAATAATTATTTTCACAAGCTTATGTTAATAGATGCTTATTTATATCATATTATGCTTAGTTATTTGTCTACATAAAACCATATATCATTTATTGGGCGACGAAGACCATCTTTTTATATTTTTATTTATTTTAGTATTATTTTAAAATATCAAAAATTAATTTATTATCTAAATAATGATATATAATATGTTATTTAAAAGTAAATATAAGTATAATAAATTTGAATTTTAAAACATGTAGGAATAATAAACTTTAGGAAGCTATATCTCATAACATTTTATTTGATTTTTTTTACTTTTTTCAAACTCCATTCAATTTTAACCTTTGATGGATCTTCATGATATTTTCTGAGTATATATATAATATTTTTAATAATACCTTAAATAATTAAAATATATGCATAAATACTATAGATACAAATATATTACATAATATCACAAAATCATGTATATTTTTTAATTTAAAAATATTTGTATTAGTAAAATCTATTTGTACTCGTTTTCTTCATCTTACCATCATCTAATAATATCGGCATTATATAACTTTCTTATATATTTCTAACTATCTTTATAATAAAAAATATTTACAAAAAATTAAACAATATCTTAAGAGATGATGTGATTTTATTAGACCCATTTTTCCACTATATTTTACATGTAAAGTATCCAAGGTTTCGTCTCCCCTTAAAAGGAAATAAATATATTTATAGATGTTAATATAATATTATTTTAAAATAAATATATTTACATCAAAAATAATATTTGTAGCTGCCCCTTATGTTCATCTATAGTATTTAATACCATTTTATTTGTTTACAAAATATGTTTTAAATCATTAAACTTTAACATTGTACAAACATTATTTATATTAATAATGTGAATACCATTACAATGTAGTGTTATCATTATAAAGAATACATTAAAATAGGTGATGGCAAATAGATTAGATTTGAAACTGATCATCACATCAGCCACCATGGACTCTGATAAATTCTCTCAATTCTTCGGAAATGTTCCAGTTTTCAAGGTTTGTACTTCAACTATACGTATACTTAAGTAGGTTCTCATTGTGTAAGTAGATAAAGTTGAATTATGTATATATATTATATATATTTATATATACAATATATTATATATATATATATATATATATATATATATATATATATATATATATATATTTATATTACTAATAGAAAAATAAAAATAAAATCCTTTATATAATTAGATAATTATAAATGAATTACTACTAATTCAGTAAACACTTACAGCAATGATTATCACAAACATAAGTATTTATACATACATCCCAATAGCATGTAACCCGCTTGTAGAACTACAGCTGTTATAAGTGCAGTAAATTATCTATGATAGCAGACCTATTTACCTATATTAACAGCCATACCTATCCAGTATGTAACAACACATATATCATTTGTTGAATTGAAAATATAAAATATTTCTCTAATATTTATTTACAGTTACTCTATTTCATAGATATGTTTGTGTGTCGGAATGATTGTTCTAAAGTGAGAGCAATAATAATTGTTTTAAATATCTTCAATTTATGTCAAATCATGTCCCTACCCGATTTTAGGGGGCTAGTACCCCCGTGGATATGTTAAGAAATTAATATAATACAAAAAATATGAGGATGAATAATTCTATCATTAGAATTACATATAATATTTACGTTTTTCCTATTGATTGCGATTCTACGAGTAATGCACCTATACCAAGTACGACTGCACCTATGCTAAGTGCGACTGCACCTAATCATCTATCTATTCATATGTTGCACACGTATCTATCCTACCACAACTAACAGTAATGGAATCTCATTATATCTCATCGTTGTGCGTATACAGTTACCTATTATGTTGACCTTACCATGTTATGTATCCTGTGTAACCAATAGTGTATGTGACAGAGTAGCCTGTTCGGTACCAGCATACTATCAGTGCAAGTGTTCTGTGTACGGTACCACTCTTACTGTACGGTATACCCACCTATAGGGTTAATAATATAACCCCTACTTATAGGTTATATTACGCCCCACCTATAGACTACATTAAACACACCCATATGCTGAATGAACCCCTCACCTATAGACTGTATTACCACACCTACCGGGCTGCTACTAACATAACCCCTGTACTAAGATGGAGTGAAGTATTCATTAATGATGCATTTAGATAAACTCATACAATGATGACATGCGGAAGTCACCATTTTGTATTGACTATTTAAAAAAAATGTGGAATATAAAATAATTATACATATATCATTTTGCAAATAAATAAGTAATTTTAGATAATAAAAACTACACATAAACACTCCTTCTTACCCTTACACCCCTCCATCATTTAGATTCCAGGGCGTACATTCCCCGTGGACGTTATGTTCAGTAAGAACCCCATCGAGGATTACGTAGACGCTGCCATCAAACAGACCATGCAGGTACATCTCAGCAATGTCGAAGGTAAGTAGTAGACGTGAAGGGGGACTAAAAGGGGTCTGGGGGTAAGTGTGGGGTGGGGGAGGGTAGTAGTGACAGAGAAGGGGTGATAGAGAAAAGGTCTCAGAGGTGGTGGATTTAAATAAAATAATTACATTTTATTAATTTTGTTTAATTACATAATTATCCCTCAGAACATCTGCACTCTATCTACCACAATGGTAACTGTTTATATTATACAATTTGTGTCAAGAAATACATACACTTTTTATGAGTATTTTCAATAATTTGTTCTAAAAACAACTATTAAACCTCACTAATTATTAATGTAACGACAAGCTATAATAATGCACTAGCTTTAATCTAGTTTGAAGGTAAAACTAAAGGTCTCAACGATACTAGAAATTAGAGTATGTGCTGTCCTTGATGTAGCACTACAACCCCTTTCTGGCTATAATCGAGACATGCGTGAAACTTTACTTAGCTGTTTGATATAAGCTACACAAGCTCACCTAGTTATCTATATGTATAGGTATGCATTGAGATCTAAACCACAACACTGCTGGCTATTTACATTGCACGTATCATTAATAGTCTACTGTAGTACACGTAGAAGAAGGGGCTGTGAGGGGTATGAGGGTGGTGGGGGTTGTATAATAGCGATGGGAGGGGAGGGGTTTGGCGGGAGGTAAGGTTGTTTAATTATGTCATTATTACTAAATAATAATCAATTCTTCATTAAGATACAACTCGTACAGTATTGCTTAAGTAGACATCATTTGATTAGTTAGGTTATAATATATGATATGTTGCATATGAATACGCCAATTCCACATGCCCTTACCCTTACCCCTCTCTCACCCTCACTAACCCCTTCGTCTGACCACCCCTCTGTCACCCTCGCTAACCCCTTCGTCTGACCACCCCTCTCTCACCCTCACTAACCCCTTCGTCTGACCACCCCTCTCTCACCCTCACTAACCCCTTCGTCTGACCACCCCTCTGTCACCCTCTCTAACCCCTTCATCTGACCACCCCTCTGTCACCCTCGCTAACCCCTTCGTCTGACCACCCCTCTGTCACCCTCGCTAACCCCTTCATCTGACCACCCCTCTCTTGACCACAGGGGACATACTAATCTTCATGCCCGGTCAGGAAGATATCGAGGTCACCTGCGATTTGATCAGAGGTTAGCATGCGCTGGTCTATGGGATGCTGACATAATCTGTATCACTAGTCTCTATAGTTATAACACTAACTCTCTTAAGTGTATGAATAGCTTTATGCTACCCTTCTTTAGCTTGCACATAGCCTGATATATATATAATATATAATATATATATATATATATATAATATAAATAATATAATATAAATAATATAATATAAATAATATAATATATATATATATATATTATATATATATATATTATATTATTATTTATATTATATATATATATATATATATATATATATATATATATACACTCAACTATAGAGGCAATAGATATAATTATACCACTATCTAGCATGCTGTTAGCCTAATACAGAGGCAATACATAATTCTTTGTTTCTCTTCACATTGTCTACAGTTAACATCCTACTATAGACATACGTATAATTATAATAAACTTACTGTAATATAATTTACTTACTGAATTTGTTTCTCTAAGATATACAACAAAATATAATATAAATATAAATATATATATATAAAACTATAAACAATATATAAGGATACAAGGTCAAAAGTATATAAAATGTATATATTCATGTGACTATTCAAGATGTTGTATGTGTGTATGTTAAAACAGATGTAAAATTTGTTGTAAAGTTCACTAGTTTTATTATCATATCATATATTAAGTACATTCAGCACATGCTTTAGTATTCTAGTAGATCATTATATTATAGTCACTATTTGGCATATAGTTTGTAACAATATAAACCATGACATGACCTTGTCTTTGTTAATATATATATATAAGACTAGTCTGAATTTAAGGGGTAATGCTTGTCAAATTAATAAAACATATATTTTTATAGAATTGTGTAAATAATATTTATTAAATTTTAAATTATTTATTATTTTAAATAAGTATTTTACGAGAGCTACAATAATAATACTATATATTACAAAATTTAAAAATATATAATATATCAATAAATATAGTCAGGTGCAATACAAATGAATACCTGATGATATGTATTTCTGATCAATCATGTAATGCAAACTAACATTTACAAAATAAATGTATATATATTTATATTATTCATGGATTCCTATTATAATATAAGCTTTACGACTATCACATCTTGCAAGGTCCACACTGTATGATATACTGGGGTTACACCCTTTTGCGGTTGTACATGCTATTTCTGTATATTAATTATATATATATATATATAATAATGTATTATAAAATAAATTGATATATATATATAATATTTGTTTATATACTATTGGTGCTATAAATCTTGTACTAATTATTTTTTAATTAATAACACTTTTTTATTATAATATATTCTTGTTTATATTATATATAAATATTTATATTTATAGTACAACAATTATTTACACATTCACACACACACATACATACACACACACACACATATATACATACATAAACACATACATACATGCATACATAGATATACACATGTATGATAGATTTTGATTATTTGTAATAATGCTAAACAATGGAAAATAAAACTTAGATTCACCTACTATATGTGTGTACATGATAACATCATTATTACAATATATATTTTTATATCAATAGATCTCTGAATGATATTAATACAAAGTATATGTTGAATATTTAATTCAAAGTATCAAAATTCTAGAGTTTTTGGGATATTAATTTTTTTCCAGAAAACTTGAAATATATCTTCACAAACTTTAATAAAATCCTTGTACCACTAGTATTTATATGAATGTTATACATACATATAATATGAATATAATAAATACAATTTATTCAGATATCTCTATTAATAAAATAATAGCAGGTATTTGAATATACTATGGTTAACATAGAGATGGTAAGACATATGTCCCAAGCACTTCCCCTAAAGTAAATTACGTATTCATTAAAGCTATCGTATTAAAGTTATTATATATCACTTTTGCATTAGAACCAGTATATTTAAGTTACTATATGATGGTTTGCATTAAAGTCTGTGTATGTGAAATATGTTAAGGACAGTATATTAAAGGGACTACATAGGGAAAAGAACTATTTTTTAAAGGCTATACACTTTTATATTTATGATTATTTTATTATAAGATATGTTTGTATATATCAATAATACTTAGTTACATTATATTTACTATTGATTATTTAGCAGTGTATATATTGTATTTATATATTCATTTTCATATATATATATATATATTCATTTTTATAAGTATTTTAAAAAATAAACACTTAAAATATGTATACATATGAACATTTTTTACAAATATATACACTACAAAATAATCAATAGTAAATATGATGTAACTAAGTATTATTGTTATATAAAAACAACAATTATACAAAAATAATTATAAATAAAAGGTGTATAGCCTTTAAAAATAGCCACTTTCCCCCCTATATGTTACATGTGAACTCTCTTAACGCTCGTCCCTTTAAAGTCTGAATAAAGAAGTTCACCCAAGAGCGCACATAATAAGTCACTACCACTACCACTACCACCACGCCCATGTAAACATCACTACCACCATCTCGCTCATGTAAACACCACCACCACCACCACCACGCCCATGTAAACATCACTACCACCACCACGCCCATGTAAACACCACCACCACCACCACACCCATGTAAACATCACTACCACCATGCTCATGTAAACACCACCACCACCACCACGCCCATGTAAACATCACTACCACCATGCTCATGTAAACATCACCGATACAGAAAGACTCGACGAGTTAGACGACCCTCCTGCCCTCGCCCTTCTGCCCATCTACTCGCAGCTACCCAGTGACCTTCAAGCTAAGATCTTCTTGAAGGCTCCGGATGGTATGCGCAAGTGCATCGTCTCCACCAACATCGCTGAAACCTCTCTCACCGGTTAGAGGTCGTCAGGGGTCATCGTACTCCGGTGGTAACAAATCAGCATCACTTGTATGAATACATATAGTTATAGTATTGAAATAGATTTGAAATATTAGAAATATTATATTATAGTAATTAGGTTTGCTAAATTTTCTAATTAATATATATATAATATTTATATATATTATACAATAATATTCATATTTGGTTATATAATAAATGCTAAATATAATATCAATAACATAATTGAGATTGATGTGATTAACACACATTGTGATATAGACGTATATAGACGGTGTATGCTTACATTATTATTGGTATACATTACTACAGTTATTATATTACTTTGAAATACCGATATTATTTTGTTAGTTAATAAATAATTAATATATCCTATATTTGAATGTTACCATTTAATAACTTATACTAAATATTTCTTAGTAGACTTTTAATCTACTTAAAACTTATTATGGTAATATTTCCAATTTTATATATTGTAAAGTTATTTTTATAATAATAGTTTAATATTAAATAAATCCCAATGTTTCCTATAGTTGATGGAATTCAAGTGGTCATTGATGCCGGATATTGTAAATTGAAAGTTTACAATCCCAAGATCGGAATGGATGCCCTATCTATTTATCCAATTAGTCAGGCTAATGCAAATCAAAGATCCGGAAGAGCTGGAAGAACTGGACCAGGGTACATTATTATATTAGTTCTACACATACATATATATATAAAAATATGTGTATATATTCCACGCATTCCACCTTATAATCTAATATTAATAACCGTAATTTATAATGCTGATAATATTATATAATAAGTATAACAGTAATATTAATTCGTTTAATTAATAAATTAAATGTTATTTATTTGAAATCTGTAGATTAAAATCTTTGTTTTCGTAATTAAATCATAGTTAACAAAAACTATCTTCAACTATAAAATATTTAAGTCCGTATTATTATGCCATTTGATATATAATAATGGTTTAGTATTAATACAACATTTATATTAGAATATAAACAACAATTAATCTTAATTTCCCTTTCATACAATTCTACATATATCAAACAATGATTATAGACAATATTACAGTAATTTAAATAATAATAAAGAGTAATAATAATAATCATTTATTAGTAGTTTGTTGTTTATAATGATATTATAAACATATATAAAAATATCAATTATTCAGTATTTATTGCCTTCTAAAGGGCATCACATTAACATCTATATAGTAGTCTGCCAGTCTCACAGCTAATACCAGCACCACTACCACTGCCACAGGCAAGCCTACAGATTGTACACCTCACGTCAATACAAGGAAGAGTTACTATTCGCCACTGTGCCTGAGATACAGAGAACTAATCTCTCTAATGTAGTGCTACTTCTGAAGTCTTTGGGGGTCATAGATCTACTCCAGTTTCACTTCATGGACCCACCCCCGCAAGTTTGTCTATAATACAGTGCCCCCTTTGTAGAATTCATCAGTTTTATATTAATAATGTTTATAATATTATTAATATTAATATTAATTTAATAGTATTATAATATTAATTATAATAGAATAATATATACGTCGTAATTATATCATGTTATATAATAACTTTTGAATGATGGATCTACGAATTATATAACCAAGAAATCAGAAAACCTATCAATAATATTTATATTAATTTCTAAAGAAATTCCTTAAGAACTAACTCATCAAAATCACATGCACAAACATGTACATATATGAGGCTACTCGAAATATATAGTATTACTACTACTACTACCTGACTACTACTACTACTACTACTACTACTACTACTACTACTACTACTACTACTACTACTACTACTACTACTACTACTACTACTACTACTACTACTACTACTACTACTACTACTACTACTACTACTACTACTACTACTACTACTACTACTACTACTACTACTACTACTACTACTACTACTACTACTACTACTACTACTACTACTACTACTACTACTACTACCTGACTACTACTACTACTACTACTACCTGACTACTACTACTACTACTACTACTACTACTACTACTACTACTACTACTACTACTACTACTACTACTACTACTACTACTACTACCTGACTACTACCTGACTACTACCTGACTACTACCTGACTACTTCCTGACTACTACTACTACTACTACTACTACTACTACTACTACTACTACTACTACCCTCACTACCCTCACTACCCTCACTACCCCCACTCCCCTGCCCACTCTAGGACAACATCCTGAACTCCATGTATCAGCTATGGATCCTTGGAGCCCTAGACAACACAGGGGGGCTAACAGAACTAGGCCGTAACATGATAGAGTTCCCCCTAGACCCCGCCCTCTCAAAGCTCCTCATCGTCTCCACACAGATGAGATGCAGTACAGAAATGCTGGTTAGACCTTATACCTCACTGCCCCCCTCTATCTCTACATCCACCCCTGTCTGTGTTTGTCCAGCCCTATGCACTACGGTCTAGCGTGTCTAAGTGTATTATCATTAGTGAACGATCTAGTGCATTCATCTCACTGTTCTCTATCTACCTCTACCCCTATCTGTGTGCCCACAATCAACTTTGTGCAGGTGTATCACAGATGTATGACAGATATATATTCACTTAATGATATCAACACTGTTTATAATCATATACCTGCCATCACGTATACAGCAACACCTTTGTGCTGATTGATCTAATAACTCCGTAACCATGAAACCCATCAATAATACCTGGATACCTCTCTATATGTTTTTCCTGCCACATCATGGTACCATCATGATACTAAGATCCACTACTATGTCCGATGTATTATTGAAATATTAATATAGATATTTAAATTGTATTTAATAATATTATATTACCATTTTTATTAAATTAATAATCCGTATATATAAAATAAATTTTTTTAATATATTATATTAGTTATTAGTATATATATATATTAAAATAAACAAAAATATACAAAATTATTGAAATAATTAATATTATAATTATATAGAAACAATCCAAAATAGATCTTTCCTATTGACATATTAACAAAGTAAATGAAATACTAAATGAATGAAAATAGTTTACTGAGTTCAGAAATGAAATACAATTTAGCAAATAATATTTATACCTTTACTACCCTTCTCTAAAATTACCTCTCCACATATGGTCGACTTGCTAACTCTACCATCACTACCACCAGTAAGAGTAGCTACATTAATCACCCCCCCCCCCACATGACCTTGACCTTGACATCCTTCAGATCATAGTGTCAATGCTCAGCGTTCCTGCTATCTTCTACCGGCCTAAAGGTCGAGAGGAAGATTCCGACGCAGCCCGCGAGAAGTTCCAAGTACCGGAGTCTGATCACCTGACCTATCTGAATGTCTATCTTCAGTGGAAACGTAATAAGTTTGCCTTCGTTCACTTTGTCTTAAGTTCAACTAAAGCATCACATGAATACAGTGCAAGCAACATATAGTGTGCATTGTATAGTGTGCATTTATTAATTATAATTTTAAATTAAATATATATTTAAATTTTCAAATTTAAATCATGGATCAATGTGTTTATAATATTCTTGCACACGATTCATGGGATAATAAATAGTATTATGTTAAGTTATGTATATTAACTTCCCATATTACACTAAGATTAACTTCACATTCGTGACATACACAGTAGTTTAATTATCTAAATCCCAATAAATTAAGTTTATTTCTAATAGAATTGTAACCCTCTACTTCATGTATTAGCTACCACCCCTTAGCTCCCTCCCCCTCACTCATAATATCATTCCAGTAATTACTAGATGTATTCATCAATATAACCGCATGCATACTTACATACACCTCCCCACTGTATCTGTATATTAACATGTTTACTATAAAATCTTATGTACCTAATCTACATTTATTTATTTAGTAATTTTACATCGTCTTTTTTTTGCATTTACCATTTGTCAAAACTTAATGAATAGAGATTTTGATTATCGTAAAAATATAAAATACCTTCGCCCGTTTCTTTATTTACACGATTATATGACATGTTCTATTTCTGTTACTAGGCTGGCATCTAAATTAGCGTTCTAATAATTAATTATTCTATCAATAACTTAATATATATATATATGTGTGTGTGTATATATATGTATACTTAAATATTCTAATTACAATATACTACTTATAATACACTAGATTATACATTGCCTATACCACTGCATACCTAGATTATATAACATATCATAACCATGTATATTACACAAACACACAATACCCATCATCTCCTAGTTAACAATAATATTATAATCACATAAGCCTACATATAACAATACATACACATATAGACACAACAATATACACACCTACATATATACCTGCATACACACATACCTACACACATACAGTTATAGTTTTATAGTTGAAAAAAACGTATCATATGCTGATGCTATAATAGAATTTGGATCCCAACTGGGAGTTCATATTGTACATGCAGACATTAGTATAGCGCATAAGTTACCCACCAAGAGTAAGTTATCAAGCACGTTAGTACGCTTTAATAGACGTTCAGTGCGTAATGATCTCTACCTAGCACGAAAAAAGATAAAAGATACATTAAATTATAAAATCTATATTAATGAAGATCTAACTCACAGAAGAAGTAATTTATTACATTCCTTAAAACGTGATGAGTTAACTAAAAGTTCGTGGTCTTATAATGGATTTATATGTTGTACGCTAAAGGATAATGATGATGTCATTTTGACAATAAAATCACCTTACGATCTCATCAAACACTATAAATATGATATCAATAAATCAAACTCTTTTTTCCCCGTTGATAAATGTTGACTATTTATTATTATAATTTTAAACTTAACAATAATATTTTATTCAAAAAAAATCAGTTTATGTTTTTGTTTTTTACTTTTAATTTTCCATGCTCGTTATAAATATATATATACATACTCATTTACTTATTTTATTCTATATAAAACCTTCATATATGCTTTTAATTTTTTCAATTTTATACTTCTTTATAATCATTTTTATCTTACATTTCTATTCATATTTATTTTATACATCTTATTTACTTTTTACACCTGACCATGATTGATAATCAATTCCATAATGATCCAACTCTTTGCAATGATCCAGAGAATCTTAATTATAATTTTGACAATGTTTCTCCTTATATGTCGATGAATGAACTTAATAAATTAAAATACAACTTAAATACGTTATCAGTATTACAATTAAATGGTAGAAGTATAGTTAAAAACTTTGATAATTTAAAGTTATTACTTAAATCTATACATAATACATTTGATGTTATTTCAATATGTGAAACTTGGTTCAATGAATTTAATATGAATCTATTTGAATTACAGGGATATACCTCTTTTCACACTATTAGAAATCACAAAAAAGCTGGTGGCGTCTCTATTTATATTAAGAGTTCATTTTCTACAAATAAAATTGTCATTCTATCTCTTAGTAACCTTTACATTGATACAATTACTATAGAAATTAAACTTAATACTAGAAATATTATAATCAGTTCAATTTATAGATCTCCCTCATTGGAAAAAGATTCTTTTGTTTATCTAAATAATTTTATTGAAAAATTCAATGTATATAATGGTAAACATATATTTCTCTGTGGGGACTTTAATATAGACATACTTAAAGCCAATACTATTACAGATTCTTTTTTAAACACATTGCAATTACAAAACCTATTTAAGTCTATAAATCAACCAACACGTATCAGTAATAATAGTTCTACATTGATTGACAATATTTTTTATAATGGAAATTTTTCTTATATTTCATCTGGTATTTTACAATATGAATTTACTGATCACTTGCCAATTTTTATCTTAATGAAATTAAATAAAATACGTTTCAAATGTAAACAAAATTTTCCAATTATAACTCACAATATAAATAACACTAACAATGTTAATAAATTAATGAAAGAACTTAATGAGACAAACTGGACATTTATAAAATCTGAAGATATTAATATTTCTCTTGATCTTTTTATTACACATTTTAGTAACATTTATGATAAAACATGCCTTAAAAAACATAAATCTAATAATATTTTTCGCAAAAAAGATATTCCTTGGTTTACAAAAAGTTTAAAGAAAGCATGTAGAAAAAAACAAAAGCTGTATAAAATATATAAATAATAGAAATGATAATAATCTTAGGATATATAAAAAATATAAAAATGATCTCACGAATATTATAAGAAAGTGTAAAAAGGATTTTTATACTAAATCTTTGGATAACAGTAAATCCATTAAAACTACATGGTCAATTATAAATTCATTGATAAATCCTATACAAAAAAAGAATACAAAAATATCAGTACTTGATATACATGGAAAGGAAATAAAAGATGAAACAATAGCAAATAAATTTAATGAACACTTTATACAAGTCGGTAGTAAACTAGCTAAGAACATTTGTTCACCTAATACATCGTTCAACGACTACCTTAAAAATAGTAATTATTATTCATTATTTTTATCTCCAATCACATGTAGTGAGGTCATTAAAACTATTGATAATTTTTCTCCAAAAATATCTAAGGATGAACATGATATATCTATGAAACTCGTAAAATTAATCTCATCCACTATAGCTGAACCTTTAACATATATTTTTAATCTTTCTTTTTCAACAGGCACTTTTCCAAATTTGTTTAAAAAATCCAAAGTTATTCCCATCTATAAATCAGGTAATAAAAATGACTTTAATAATTATAGACCCATATGTTTGAATATTCAATTCTCGAAAATCTTAGAAAAATTGTTTTTTTCAAGATTACTTTCTTTCTGTGATTTTCATAACATAATTAGTAGTTCACAATTTGGGTTCAGGAAAGGCCTCAGTACCCTCCATGCTATAGAAACCCTTCAAAAAGCTATTATTGATTCTCTGATCTCCAATAAATACTGTGTTGGCCTATTCATTGACTTAAAAAAAGCATTTGACACAGTCAACCATGAAATACTCTTAAAAAAGCTTGACTTTTACGGTATAAGAGGATTACCTCTATCATGGTTATCATCATATCTTAAAGACAGAAGTCAATTTACAAATTATAATAACTGTATGTCTACTACTACTAATATAGATATCGGTGTCCCCCAAGGTTCTATTCTTGGGCCGCTTCTTTTTCTTATATTTATTAATGACATGCCGACCTGCTCTATTAATAATACTTTTATACTATTTGCTGATGACACCAATATTATAATTAGTGATTGTTCAGCCAACAAACTAAAAGTTAAATTACAGCTGACAATTAATGAAATAATGTTATGGGTAAAATCAAATAAGTTGACAATAAACATTGATAAAACTCACTGCATGTCATTTAGAAATGATATAGAATTTGAAATAGAAATTGAAAATGAGCTTCTAGTTCAAGTATCTGAAACAAAGTTCCTTGGACTAATCATTGATAATTCATTGAACTGGAAATCTCATTTTCAATTTCTAAAGAATAAATTATTAAAAATATATTGGATCATAAAAAATGTATCATTCTGCCTTAATGAATCAGCTATGATTAAACTTTATTATGCACTTTTTTATCCCCATTTAATTTATTGTTTAGAAATTTGGGGGCATACATATAAATCTATTATAGACTGTATTCATGTTATACAAAAAAAATTATTAAAATTAGTTTTTTCTAAACCTATAGATTTTAGTTCAAAAAAATTATTTATTGATCATAAGTTATTAAATATCTTTGATTTGTGTAAATATAAAACACTAATATTTATGCATAGAATATATTATAAAACTTGTAGTCCAAGTATTTATAAACATTATAAAAGAATAACTAAAAAAAAAATTAATACAAGAAGTACTTTTGATTTCATTCAACCTTATAATAAATATAACTATATGAATAATTCTTTAATGTCATATGGACCAAGACTTTGGAATGAATTAAATATTGATAAAAGAAAATTAGTATCTATTTCCCTTTTCAGTAATAATATTTTTAATTATTTTTTAACCTTGTGATTTTTTAATCTACTATTATTTTTCTACATAAAATTATATTTTAACATTTTTTTAATTTTTAATAGGTTTACTATTTTTAATAAATTTTATCTTTACTCAGATTTTACATTGATTTCTCCTTTTTATCCATATTTTATACTATAATTACGCTTTTATATAATATTATATACTATTTTTAATACATTTTATCTTTACTCAGACTTTTACATTTTACATTTTTACATTAATTTCTTCTTTTTTCCATATTTTATACTATAACTACTCTTCGACTTATGAAAACTAAATATTTGTTACTTTGTGTAGATAATTTATAAATTTATTTTTGAATATTTGCCAAACATATATGTATTATTCTTTATATTAAATTTTCATATATTTACTCTTCTTAACCTTTCTTGTCTGTTTTTAGTTTTTTAGTCGTTTTAGTTTTCTTAATGTTTATTTTGTTTATTTTTATATATTATATGATGATTTTAGATAATTTTTTCAAGTCCTGCATAAGTACAATTATTTGATCTTATTCATAATTAGTTTTAGTGTAAACAGGAAGTCAACTTAGATATAACATTATGTTATATATAGTTATTCTTTTTTTCAGGAATTTATTATTCCAATTATAATTGTACTTTTTGGGACTTGTCAAAATAATAAAGGGTAATTGTCTCGATAAGCTCTGCTTCTACAATTACCCGGTTGTTAAAACCAAATCTGATAATAATAATAATAATAATACCTACATACACGCCTACACACATACACACAGGTATTCATCACATTGGGCTAATGAACATTTCGTACATGCCAAGGCTATGAAGAAGGTAAGTACACATACACATGCTCCTTTGTCTATAGTAATAGCTACTATGTGTATTGCCTTATCTATTAACTTATACCTGCATTTATTTATGTTTTTCCTAATTTTTTTTACATCTATGTAACATATATGTTATATTATAATATATATATATATATATATATATATTTATTTATATGCATGACATGTATTGTATTTATTGTCTTTATTTATATTTATTTATGTTTATTTATAATTAAAGCGTTACAAATCTCAAAATCCGTATTCTATAGATTGACTCTACACGCAAACTACACTGCAATCATTACTGTCTGACTACTAATATTAATAGAGAGAGCTATCTACTAATAGTGTATGACAACATGTAACAGCCCCTCCCCCTGTCACCTGACACCTATCACTCAATGTGTAGGTAAGAGAAGTACGTCAACAACTGCTAGAGATCATCGAACAGCGCAAGATGAAGATGGAATCATGCGGTAGTGAGTGGGATGTCATCCGAAAGTGTATCTGTTCATCCTATTTCCATCAGGCTGCCAGACTCAAGGTCACCTTGTTATCATTATGTTATCTATATAAGAATATATATATATATAATTATAATCATTAATACATTTTTTTTTAGATTTTTTTTCTATAATAAAATGAATTTAAATAAAATATTCATTTCTTCTAAATGGCTCCAAATTAAGAAGTTACTCTTTTCTATTATTATTGTTGTCACCTAGAAAATAATATAAATTTAAAATTAGATAATTATTAATAAATATATTTATTTCTTAAAATTTGTTGTAAAATGTCATCACCGATAGCAATAATATATTTATAGATACATCAACAATATTCTCATTGAGGGATATCTGATTATATAATATTTATTATTATATATATAAAAGAATAAATATATATTTTATTAAATATTATGAAAATAATGAATTATAATAATTATTAATATATTTAATAATATATTTTTATAATATTATAACAATAATTAATAAATACCAATTTGTCATTTTTTTTAAATATATATAAAATATAAAATAAAAACAATTAATTATTATAATAAATATTAATTATCATTTATTTATTTTTAAATAAATAATATTACTTATTTTACTTTATTCCCTTGACTCGTGAATCGTAGGGGAAATCAATGAGCTGGCTGTTATACAATGCCATCGCCATATTGTATATTATAAATAAAATATTTAATTAAATAATTTTATTTTACATATATGTCATATGTATTATAATTAATACATCCACATAATTTATTCAAATAAAATATGAAATAAAATTTATAAATATATAAAATATAAATTTGATTTAATTATGATAATTTAAATATTATGTAATATGATAATATATATATATATATCAATAAGATGAATCAAATAAATAATATAAAAACAATATTTTTACATTTTTTAAATCTTCTGTTTATATTATTATGATAAAAGTATAGTTAAATAAGTATAAAATAAATAATTACTTAGATTTTACACCGATATCGTACCGATTTTTCACCGATATTCTCTCTCTCGATGTGACACTCCTACCAATATCTCACCGATATCGCTATTCATCATTTGGAGATGTCTCTAAATATATATTGATTTACTGCGCATATCGGTGAAAAATCGGCCGACTTTTTCAGTGGCTTTATGAATAGTAATGAAAAGTATAAAAAAAAAATTGCAATTACAAAACATATATTTAGTATCAAAATAATATAAGTATTATATATACTATATTTATATAATTTATATACTATATTTAAATAATTTATATACTATATATATATAATTTTATACGATATTTAAATAAAATATTTTATTAAATATATATTTAAATAAATAGAGTTATGTATCTGGCACATGTGACTTTGTCGTAATTACACATTACAATACAATAAATCATCCATACCACTAATCCCAAGCTAATCATTGTAGCACATTAGGTGTACCACTACACCCCATTTTAACCCCTATTTTACCCTCGCTCATGCAGGGTCTTAGCGAATACGTGAACCTGAGGACTGGAATGCCATGTCACCTTCACCCCACCAGCTCTCTGTTCGGTATGGGGTTCGCTCCCGATTACATCGTCTACCATGAACTCATCATGACCTCTAAAGTTAGTGCTCTAGTCATCAATGACCTCTAAAGTTAGTACTCTAGTCATCATGACCTCTAAAGTTAGTGCTATTACTGTGGATGTATCCATTTGTGTTGATAGTAAATATTCCCCTCAGCCACATTTTAAGTGAATATTTGCTAGAACATTTTTGAATGTTTGGGAATGCCTAATATGATTGAACTTGAAAAACTGTGATTATTCTCGAGTGTGATTTCAGATTAATACTTCTTAGATTAATCACTGACTTAATCTAATCACTGACTTAATCCAGTGTATTAAGCCTCAATCTTAATCATAACTCAGTACCCCGTAATGTGATTTTAATCACACCCTCAACTAAAACAAATTATTAACTATTCCTATGAAACTGCAACGCTCATTTATGCCACCAGTAAAATATTAGCTGAAGCATAGTCTTCCATAGCCCTAAGCTACTTTCACACAAACACAACCAGCTGTCTGGTATCCCCCCAATATCAGCTGCTCTAGATTATTCGTCTTAAAACATTTACTAGATATCGGACAATTCAAAGTTTTAAGATTTTATATTAGGTAATTTATATATAAATGCACACATAAGGCGTGTTGTCGACCTGCCTGATATAGGTATAGCAGTTCACACCTAACCTGCCCAATTTTAATGTTCGAAGATATCGTGCTTTTATCGGTATCGTTTTTTTTTGGTGTGAAACATTACATATTAAATATGCTAATCACGCCCCTATTACCATTTAACCCTGCTAAGCACGCCCCACACCGATGACAGGAATACATGCAATGCGTTACCAGCGTGGACGGTCATTGGCTGGCAGAAATGGGGCCAATGTTCTACAGCGTTAAAGATTCCACTATCACGAAATTGGTTAGCGTCGGAACGAAGTCACGTGACCCAATGAATATATTAATACTATTGACATATATGTGTGTGTGTGTGTGTGTGTGAGTGTGTGTTGATGTATTCATTACATAACTCTAGTGTCAGAACATCCCTTAACTGCAATCAAACTATAACCCAATTTGAATGCTATATGGCTAAGAGGAGCCTTACCCTCGAGCCATATAGTACATAGATAGATAAGAGGTCTCTCTCTCTCTAGAATAACGTACTTTTAGGTATAGGATAATAATGATGCCAAGTTACTAGGGTTTATATGAATTTATCATGTGTATCTTGTGTAATATATATAGTATAGCATGTATATATGGTTGTATACTAAATATCATTTATATTACATGTATATTTTATTTAAATTTAATATAACCGTTTATTTCCTATTTAATGTTTATATAAATCATTTATTTTATATATTTAAAAATTTTAATTATTCATAATTATGAAATAAACAGTATTAATTCATATATAAATATGCCAGACATTGTTTATGTATTATGTTTACTTTTTCTTATTACTAAACTGGACTCATTCATAATATATATATATATATACTAAAATATAAGGTATATAATATATAATATATATATACTAAAATATAAG
This sequence comes from Osedax fenrisi, assembly GCA_964019155.1. Classification (NCBI taxonomy): domain Eukaryota; kingdom Metazoa; phylum Annelida; class Polychaeta; order Sabellida; family Siboglinidae; genus Osedax; species Osedax fenrisi. The sequence goes on from OZ025244.1 coordinate 36,790,329, forward strand.
GTATATAATATATAATATTATAGCTATGATTAAATAAATTGTATACAAATAAATGAAGTTTTTCATATCATATGATCGTTGAAGATAGTATTTATATTAAATATGTATTCATTGTATACATATATAGGATACTATAATAATATAAATAAACATTTTTACTAGATACATTTTTTAAATCAGCCATATATATTATTTATTATTTCTAATAATAGTATTTAAAAAAAATTAAATAAATATATTGAACAATTTGATTATAAATTATCCATATAAAATACCGCTTTCGGTAAATTATAATCAATAATTATTGATTATAGTCAGTTCTTTCATTTATAGATAACATATTTAATAAACAAATTGATAACATATATTTTTTGTAATTCATTGGGGTCTTAACCTTATGATGCCCTTAGGTCACAAGATAAGGTATTAACCTTATGATGCCCTTAGTTCACAAGATCCAAGTAAATATCCACCACCGTATAAAGTGACACACTTCTGTGATTAGGTGATGCATAGTTTTTATTCACTATCCCTATTTCTATATATATTTATATATATCTATATATATCTTCCTCTCCTTCACTATATCACACACCTCTATCTGTCATTCCCTCTCTCACTCTCTCACCCCCTATCTACATCTCTCCCGCAGGAAAGACAAAGACAAGCACAAGACCACATGTCCACGATGGAACGGGAGATGTCGGAAGCGATGGAAACCATTCGCTCTGAGAAAGAGCGTTCATCGTCTGGCTTCAGTAAGAGGTTCGTTATAGAGATCAGGTGAGGTGGTGCTGTGATAGGTAAGATAGAATGTAGTGGCATCTCTCACAACTACAGAATATTAATCCCAAATTACTGTTCATTTAATTGATAATGTCCAAATTTCAAATTTATAAATTTTTTTAATCTTATTTTTAGTTTTAACAAAATATGTGTTAATTTTTATTGATCACTTAAAATGGCCATTCACCAAACACTCATTTGTGATATTAGAATATCAGGTATGTTTAAGATACTATAATATAGAAAAGTCTGATTGTATTTGTGCGTGAGTCATCTACAAATAAATAATTACGAAAATGATCACAAAATAAATTAATTATATGTATTTTATTTTACTTTCTATACATGAATTCTAAATTAAAAAATGTAAACACTAAAATTAATATAATAATTACTATCATTTTCTATATGAATTTATACATATTTATAATAATATCATAAAATAACATTAATAGCATCGTATCCTCACATACTTTATATAAATTATCTTTAGGGGACAGAAGGGAGTAGTGGATGGTATTTTGTATGACTTGGTAGAATTGTAATATATCGATGAATAGTTGATTTTACAATTTCATATTTTAAAATTTTATAGAATATATATAGTTTTATAAAATAGCTATTTTAATTTTTTCTTTAACTTATTTATTTCTAATATTAATATCAGTTTAGTTAAACCAGGGTTACACTAACAAAATAACGACAAAATAGCGCAGGAAGGGAGTAGTGGATTTTAGTACCAATATAAATAAATAGGTGTCTCGCTAGGCTATAGACTCAATTAATTTTTTTAATATATTTTGTATAATAAAGATGCCAATTAAATTTTAATAAATTCGCTGAGTGTTTAATAAATTTACTTTGTATTATTGATCAATACATATGTAGACAAATTTGAAAAAAAAATATTAATTAATTTTGAAAAAAAAAATCATTATTGTTGTAGATATTGTAATTGTTGAAATATCTTGTATATATATTATTTTTGTATCTATAACTATTTTCGCGTAAATATAAATTACAACTACTTCTGTCCCCTAAATATCAACAGTTGCACACAAAATATGCTTTTGAGCACCCAATAGTTTTTAGTGAGACAGTCGTTTTATAGTCGCTATATATTGGGAGAATTAAAAATGTATGTATTTTTATCACTTTTTTCGTAATCTTCTAGTCATATTCACACTAATTAATCGTAGCATGAATATTTATCATTATTCTTCAATTTTTTTCAAATATTTATATTTATTATGCTGATATAGAATTGTATTTATCTGTCTACACATTTATCATAAGTTTAAAATAATAAATAATCAATAAAACATTTGATAAAAGTAATATGTTTTGGCAAAACTACAATTATAAATATAAATAAAAATAAATACAATTATATTTATAACAAGAATATTTATAAAAGTTATTTATATAAAGTATCTTATGTTTAAAAATCTTAATATATATTTTAAATAAGTACATGTTGTTTATAATATTATTATATATTTTGAATAAATTAGTACGAAATATAAACTAATTTTATATATTAATTTACAGCTATTATAAGATTAAATAATATTGATTCTCTTTAATTCTTATCTTTTAAATATATTACTGATACAATTATCTAAATATAAGTAATATATGTCATAAGTAGAAGTTATTTACGTAATTATATATTTATTACAATTATTTACTAATTATAAAACCAGTATAATAAATAGTATAACATGTGGTTAACGGGTAAAAGCAAATATTATCACAATTGATCAATCCTAATATCAAAATTTTAATTATGTTGGTATACATTATAATAATTTGCATTCAAAAATAAAATTTAATAATATTCTATCAAATTATATTTCTAGATAATTCTTTCATCATTTGAAAATATATTTTATTTTCTAAACTAATAATTTATTAAACTTATTTGTACTTATAATAATGTTACTATTTGTATTTCTTTATTAGATTAATTTAATTTTTACAAATTTCATGATACATATATTAGTATTATTTAATTTAACTAATAAGTTGGGATTTTATTTAATATGTACATATTTTTTATATATATTTATTTTTCAACTATTTTATAAAAATTTGAATAAAAATATGTAAATTAGTATTATATTTAATTAATTAGTATTTAAAATTATTAAATATAATTTAATTTTCAAAAATATATTTTTTAATTTATACATTCATTACATTCATTTTTATTTATAATAGTTTATTTTTAATTTATTATATTTAACAGATCACAGATAGCAACTCCAGGCTTTGCTACTCCTCAAAATCATTCTTCAAAAAGATCAAAATTTGGAATTTAATGAATAAAATGAAATTACATTATCTATTTATTATTAAATATTCAACATTTCATTATGGCTATGAAAACAATAAAAATAAAATAAAATCACATATGGCAACGAATCATATAACAATTGAATAATCTATAAGATCATGTATCAATAAATAATGTAACAATAGAATAATCTATAATTTCATGTATGGGTAGTCAATTTCTCTCAAAGGTTCAAAGGTTTCTTTAACAGATAATGGAGAACTGAATCTCTGCAGATAGAAGGGACCACCAGATTTATCATTGGTACCTAAGAAATATGATATTGAGTTAAAGTATAACATTATTATGATTATTAATTAGTATTACTAATTTAGTAATTATAAATAGTATTTTATAATTACATTATAAGTTACAATTATGGAGTATTGTTTAGATATGCATATGAAGTATTACTAATAGTTATCATAGTTTCCAAGTTTTATTAGTTATTAGTTACTAACCAGATTTACGTGCTCCACCGAAAGGTTGTTGGCACACTACAGATCCAGTAGATTTGTCGTTAATGTAGAAGTTTCCACAAGTTTGTCTGAGAGTCTTGCGAGCGGTAGCGACTACAGATTCATCAGCGGAGTAGATAGCACCGGTAAGGGCGTACTTAGATGTGCTGTTGATCAGCTCGTACATGGACTCAAATTTGCTATCTTCGTATACGTAAACAGCTACAACTGGTCCGAATATTTCCTAAAATAATACAAATATGTAAGAGGATGAGAAATAATGAGCATTACTATGTACAAACCTCAGACATCAGCTTATCTTTGGGATCCATACATTGGATGACAGTTGGTTCGATAAAGTATCCAACGCTGTACAATAAATAGAACATGTTTATATAATAATAGAATATAAATGTAAATATACATGTTTGTATATAGTAATGATGATATTAATTATATATGTGATCAAATTTATATTATAATGTAAAATAGATAGATTACCTGTTATCACAGTTTCCTCCAGCAATAATGGTAGCGTTATTGGAGCTCTTGGCATAATCAATGTAGCTCTTTACACGATCAAAGGCCTAGTAGATAGAAAGAAGACACATTATAATAGTCATAGATATATAAATATATATATAATATACCTTTCCATCGATAACAGCAGATAAGAAAGTATCAGCATCTCTGACTGAACCAAGTTTTAAAGTCTTTTGTTTAGTGATAAGACCTTCTTTAACCTATTACCATTATAACATTTTATTAATGAAACATGAAACATAATAACTATTTCTGTATAAAAACCTGAGCCCATTTGCTCTTTGGCACGTAAATTCTCGAAACAGCAGAGCATTTCTGTCCACCATATTCAAAACCAGAACGGATTGTTCCTGCGTGTGTAGTAGTGTAGTATGTAGTTTTGAACATAAGCTATAGCCATATTGATTACTAACCATTAATGAGAGATTCAACATCACCAGTTGGATGAAGAAGATGGTAGTTTTTACCTCCACATTCTCCAATCAGACGAGGATAGGTTACATAATTCTCAATATTGTCGGCAACATTCTTCCATAGGGTGTGGAATGTTCTAAAATAAATAATCAATACAATTAATGGAATGCTCCATAATTAGATGAGGTTCAATTAAACACACTTACCCAGTAGAACCAGTGAAATTAATACCGGCCAAATGTTCAGATTTAGTTACGGTGTTACCAAAGGTGGGTCCATCGGCGGGTACAAAGTTAATAACTCCTGCAAAGATGATGTAATACGTGATATGATGTCATAACAAGTGATCATGATGCAATACCTGCTGGCACTCCAGCTTCTCTGAGAATCTTGTATACTACGTAAGCAGAAAGTACTGAGGTATCGGAAGGCTTGAATAACACAGAGTTGCCCTGAGATGAGAGACAATAACGTAGCTAGCTATGTAACATTGGTAACTATGGTAAACAAACCATCATAGCAGGAGCTCCAGCTAAATGACCTCCAATAGCTGTGAAATTGAAGGGAGCGATAGCGGCCCAGAATCCCTGTGGTGTTACATTATTAGTATTAATATAACAACTAATAAATAACTGAGTGTCAATATTGTATATCTAAACAATGGATAATATAAGGGAATTTGTTGTAATATAAAGGACTTTGTTACTGTACCACTTAAACATTTCCACAAATAATGTTATCAATTATTTACATATGTGTATTATTTTTTGAAATTATATGTATAAGATTAATATATAACAATTAATAAATTTAAATAAAAATATATATTAATAAATATTGATTATATATTAAATTATATGATGTAACAATTTTATTACAATAGTTATATTTTAAATTATTATTATAAATTGATCTATAAAATAATAAAAACCTCCATGCCTCTCATTTCCATAGTGTTTTTACTTGTGCTTGTTGAAATTGGACTATATTTAACCATTTCCTATAAATAAAGTTAACGATTAAAGCTTCACGAATAATGAAATAAATAAGAATACTAACGGAAGCATATTGAATATCAAATCTATAAAAGTCGATAAGTTCACAAGTTGTGTCGATTTCTCCTTGGATGATTGTTTTTCCCTGAATAATATTATAATATATTACAATAGGTAATTCATAATAGGAAAGTTATACAACAGACCTGTCCAAGCATTGTTGTGGCCATCAAATCTTGTCTGTACTTTGTGGCACATAAATCAGCTGCCTTTTCAAAGATTTCAGCACGTTTAGCTAAAGGCACTAGCTCCCAGTCGGCTCTAGCTTTGATTGACACATCAATAGCCTTCTTTATTTGGGCCTAAGTACAATCAGATATGATTCATGTGTATAGAAGTGTATAGAATAAACAAATATAGTATACTATTATATAAATGTAATATACAACTATAAACGTATGATTCTAACCTCATCAGCATAGTAAAAGTTAGCCAACACTTTTTGATGATCGAATGGCTGTAAAATATTATTAATCACTATATAGTATATACAAATCACATATTGCTTGTATACATACCATCACTTGTTTGACTTTCTTTCCTGTACGTATTTCTTCATCTCCAATAACAACTGGAACATCGGTAGCTTGAGAAGAGTAAAATTCCAACTACAATAATAATACATTATTTAGTATATGAGATATACTAATATATTCCATAATGTTAGTATATTATCATATTAATATACATAATAATTAAACTAGTTTATATGTAAAAAGATGTGCATGTAAATTACAAGCTGTAATACACCTAATATCTGTATAAATATATATATATATATATATATATTTACACTTATTAGAGAGTTATTTTACAGTGACAAAATATACTATTTTTATTATTATTATTATATAATGTATGTTATATATGTATGTGTATAAGTAAATGAATTTATATATATATATATATATATGTATGTGTGAATGTATGTATGTGTGTATGTATGGATGTCTGATGTATGTATGCATGAGTATGAATGTATGCATGTATACATACATGTGTGTATATATGTATGTATGTATGTATATATGTATGCATGCATGCATACATGTATATATGTAAGTATGTATGCATTCATGTATATATATATATATATATATATATAGTGACCTTCTTCTCAAGTTCAACACGTTCGGGACTCCCTGGAAGATAATCGAAGATTGGTTCATTTTCACACTTGTAAGTCTCGAAGTTGAATGTAGAAGCAGAAGCACTTTGTTGAGTACTAGCAGACTTTGCTAACCTATTAATATATATAACAAAGTTTATTAGATAATATACTATAAATAGCTAAATATAAATATGTTAATAATTCAATAAATAAATGTATTGTTAGAATATAATAAAATAGAACAATAAAATTGATCGAAAAATCCAGATGTAAAAAAGACACATAAAGTCCAGTAATCAGTAAGGGTTCCAAGGTACAAATTATATTTAATTCAAGAAAACAGATATTTTAGCAGTTAAATTTATAATTAAATAATAACACTAAAATCTTTATTATATCTGAAACGTGACATAGCAGTAAGATATAAATAACTATTGTTTATATGAAACATCTTGATAATTAGCGAAACTGTCTATTATATAATGATATTAGGTCATTTTTATATATATTATTATATATATATATATTTGTATGCATTAAATATATTTGTAATACTTAATCTCAAGTTAAACTAATTTATTAAAACAATAACTAATAATACATTTATAATAAATAGGATTATGTAAAATTAATGAGTATATATAACATAAAATACCTCATTCAAGCAATGCAATTACAATCTCATATAGCTTGTAAAAACTATCAATTGACACATGAAAGGTTATGCTATTTATATATAATTCAATGACCCCGATGATTAATATATAGCATATAATAGAGAACAGAATTAGATAGCATGATACAAATGATATATCTATAATTTAAATATATATTTACAATAGGTACTTACTGATATTATATATATATATATTATAGGTATACTAGGTAATGCATACTATATATATATAATATGTGTATATATTAATATAAAAGATTGAGGTAAAATATAAAATACTATGTAGTATTAACTTTATTTTCACATATAATATCATATAACATACACAAATACACACACACACACACACACACACACACACACACACACACACACATATATATATATATATATATATAATTTAGATGATATTAAGATTGAATGAATTATGCAACAATATCCTGATTACAATATCAGATAAAGTTAGTATGAATATAAAAATTACCCAATAAAAACTCCCAGGCTTTATATCTAATATATTATTAATAGTATTACTATTATATAATTCAATCCATTACATATTAATAAACTTCAATACTTTTTTTAAATTCTATATATTCATTATACCAATGTACTGAAATGATAATTTATAATATTTATAAATATATTGCATTTATATAATTTTATTAGATCATGAAAATAGAATGATAATCAATTTGCTATTGATTTCAAAATATGTGCATTCATAATGATAAATACAAAATCATATAATATCATTATCATTTATCACTATATATTCATTTTACATTTTATATAATAATATAGTTGTTAAATGCAGTATAAATTGTTTAGTTAGAAGTATATTTGTACAGTTTGTATTTTAATATATTATAAACACTTCAATTATAAAACTATATTTATATAATACATATATCATATGTATTATTAATGAGATATAAATATTTGTGTATACTAAATATACATAATAGTTAATTATATTTTATTTTCTAATTTACAGTACATATTACAATATATCAAATCATATAAATATATATATATATAAATTTAAACTATGATGTATAATGAGCATATATGGTATGCATACACCTAATATGTAGTATATAAATATCAAATTAGAGCATATTTAGTTTTCAGATTAAATAAATTAATGTATATATTTCATACTATTTAAAAAGTAGGTACAAATATCATTAACGTAATTATATAACTCGTGGATCTCGAAGAAGGCAGCTGATTATTATCATTAGAATTTATGAATTAAATTTTTATTTTGGGGTTATTTGATTTATTTGGTTTAGTTTTATTTTTCTGTTTTTTTTAACTGCATTTTATCTTCATGTGAGCCTATAAAATATCGTATAATGCGTTACTCACTGAGTAACTTACTCAAGTCAAATTATTACTTTTAGTCAATTTATTTTAAATTTTGCAGTAGTGTATATATAAGTAACGCTCACCTTGAACTCTGAAATTCTTATAATAATAATCAGAGGCCTTCTTTCAGATAATTCATATAACTTTAAGTTAAACTTAATACATTTTATATATTATAAATTTAATTTGAACCATTATAGCATATCATACAATACCCAATAAATCAGTATGCTTATATAAGCTAGATTTCAAATAAAACTTTAGATATTTATGAGTTGTAGATGACCTATAGCTTATATATATATATGTATTAGTATACAAATAAATATTAAAATATTAAAATTAAAGTAATTTTTTTTAAATTTACATATTTTTATATCAATTATAACTGTTATATTACTATAATAATTATAATAATTATTTCTTTAAGATAATCTTATAACTAATAATTATAATTTATAATTTATAATATCTATTAAATAATGTATATACTATATAATATAGTAATTAAAAATAGTAAATGTGATAGTATTATAATTATTATTATTATTAAATAATTATACAGTATAATTTATACTAAGTATAATATTAAATATTAAGTTAGTAATTAAGTAACTACGTATACTTATTATAAGTATATAATAACTATAACAACTATCATTATTTCTTATAAGTAACTATAGTAATTTATAAGTAACTATAAAATGTAAAAAAGTAACTATAAAATATTGATAAAAAAGGTACATCACTTAAAAACATTTAATTTAATTTGATTTAATCTAATAACGAAATAAAAGTAATACATTTTAAGTACGTTACTTATTAATTAAATATTATAAATTATTATTATTGATTAAAGTAAATTCAATTATGAAAAACGTATTCAAGAAGCTTAACATTTGGTAGTAGAGCACTATACATTATTTAAATGTTACATATTTGAATAATATAAATTTTCAAACCTTCTACCGATGGTGAGAGCGCTGCGTCTTAATTCCATAATCGACATGTTTTAAGTTTGGATGAATCAGCGAAGAATATGTACAACCTTGTATGAGAGGCCCAATCCGAGAAATGAGATAAGAACTTCACTGAGTATAAAAAATCAACTATGGAAAAATAAATCCGAGCAAATAGTTCCTTCTTCTATTTATAGATTTTATTAATTTAAATAAATTATACAATATATTAAAAATGAATAATATTTTATGTTATATTTGTATCATTAATAAATAAATATATTTTATTTATTTTATTGAAGAGTATTAATTAATTTAAACTAATTTGTATTCATCCATCAATTTAAAATTATATTGTTTACGGATTATGACCTTTATATATTTCACCTGAACATAAATAATAAAATACATTAGAATTTGAATATTTAAAAATGAATATTACATTATTATTTAAAAAATACGTAATATGTAATCAATAATATAGATATGATTATCATAATGTCATACGATATATTATATACATATATGGTATACACACAACATATTACATATATGTATAACTATGTATGTCGTTACATATAAATAATTATAAATAATATTATCATAATAATTTAATTATTATGATAATAATTATATAAAAAATGGCAATAAATTATAATAATTATTATAACTTTTCATATAGTATATTTATATTACTTATATTATACACTTATGCATATGTAATGAGTATATTAAAAAATTAAAAAAGTATACTGCTATACTGAATATAAAACTCATTAATTTCTAAATTAAAATATCATAATTAGTTACTCCCTGGTACCCTGGGCCTGGTACTATAGTAGGTATATATACCGGGAGACAATCATAAAGGACCAGTTGGGGGTTTAAGGTTACATTTTAAATACGATTTAATAGTATATATGTATATATTGTATTGGTATTTGTGGGTTATTTGGTTTAATTGGATTTAGTGTTGTGCTGGTTTTTTTTATCTGCATTACATCCCATAATGAGTCTATATACATTTATTTCGCATTTAAAATTTAACCTTTAACCCTCAACTCGTCCTTTTTGATCGTAATCCTATATACCTATAATTATAAAATTTCTATCTAACCCATTTACTTTCATAAATTCTATAAATCATAAGTAATTGATAAATTGAATTATTAATTTATACAATTATTAAAACTAGTTTATGCATAGTTAAATAATGGAACTTGTAATATATTGTATGTGTACATTTTATTTTGGTACAGCTTATGTACACATATATGAGTGGTCCAACATTTCTAATTTCCATATATTTAAGAGGAGTCATATTCGTAAGAATATATATTTTTAATTCACCGATGTCTTATAGAAATCAAATAATATACTATAGGAGGTATACCTCCTACTTATTTGCCTTATTTCATGTACACACTATAGTTAGAAGGTATAACAGGGTTATAACATAACATAAGGCATAGATATATACACCCAGATAACAGTAATAGCCTCATAATAGCATAAATAATAGCCTCACATGTTTACATTGTGCTAATATGCTGCTATTATGTTGCCATTCAAAGTCGATTATGCTGCTATTCATTTGTAATGCTATTTATAAATGGTACATAATAGCAGCATAATATCATTACAGAGTAATAGTAGAATAATAGAATTAAACATTATAATAGCAGTATAATAGACTTTTGGTATAATAGACTTTTTCTATATAGACTTTTAATGGCAGAATAATAGCGTACTGTAAACTGTAAAATTATCAATTTACTACCAACATACATATATATATAATTCATATAGGCTACTATCTTACCTTTATCTGAGTTCGTTTCCACTCTTTTTTACCTTTTACCTATCCCATAGCATTTGGATGCCGTAGGGGCGCAGTAGATTTCGTCAAAAAAAATGTCCATCCCTCTCTATTTTCTGCAGCTCTCATCGCTTTATTTATATCAAGACCAGTCCATTTCACGATATTGTCTTGCCATTGCATTTTTGGCCTACCTCGTCTTCTTATACCTTCAATAGAACCCTGAAGAATTGTTTTGGACATGGAATTTGAGCTTATCACATGACCAAAACATCTCAGTTTCTTCGTGATGACCATTACTAGTAGTTCCGAATGTGGTCCGATTTCTTTGGTAACTCTATTGCGTACTTCAATGTTAGTAATTCTATCTCTGTATGATATGTTCAATAATCATCTTAAGCACCGAATTTATAATGTTGTTATTTTTCTTTACAGTTCCTTCGTTATTGTTCATGTCTCACACGCATATAAGAAAATTGAGTTAACTAGTGACTGCAGTAGTCGGATTTTCAGTTTCAGTTTTAGTGTTTTATCGTACCATATAATATTTAGTCTAGATAGAGCTGCAATCGTCTGTCCGGTTCTAGCTAATATTTCAACCTTTGAACCTTTATCGTCGATGATTGCTCCTAAGTATTTAAAACTGTCAACTACTTTTAGTGGCTCGTTATTTATTTTTATTTCTGATGTGAAACTACCTTCAGAATTTGCCATTATTTGTGTTTTCGTAGAGTTTATTTCCATTCCATATGCACGTGCTGTATTGTCGATTATTTTAATAAGATTGGCTAATTCAGATTCACTACCTGCTAATCCATCGATGTCATCTGCGAATCTCAGATTTGTGATTATTTTACCACCAATATTTACTGAACCTACATGATTATCTAAAGCATCGTTCATTATTTGTTCAAGCAAAATATTGAATAGTGTGGGTGAAAGTAGACAGCCTTGCCTAACTCCAGTTGTTGTTCTGAACCATTCTCCGATTTTACCGTCAAAGTAAACTGCACTTTCTGCTTTATTGTATAGATGTTGTATAGATTCTATTAGTTTTGAATTGATGTTAAATCTTTTCATTTCCGACCATAGCGCGTTGTGCCATATTCTATCAAACGGTTTTTTGAAATCGATGAAAACTTGATATAATGGTTTACTATGCTGAGAATATTTCTCTGAGATTACTCTTAAGTTAAATTACTGTTCGCTAGTACTTCTACCTGTTCGAAATCCAGCTTGCTCTTCATAAATGAACTCTTTCGTGTAATGTTTCAATCTGTTTAGGATTATCTTTAGCATTATTTTACTAGAGTGTGATATAAGGCTTATTGTCCTATAATTTTCACATTTCTGTTTGCTTCCTTTCTTATGTAAACTTATTATCATTTATTTTGTCCAGTCTGATGGCCAGATTCCAGTTTCCCATATTTTGTTACATATATCTAGCAGTATTTGAATCACTATATGTCCTCCAGCTTTAATTAATTCGGCTGGTATATTGTCAATCCCAGCTGATTTTCCCATCTTTAATGCCTGGATAGCAGCCTCAACTTCACTTTCCAATATAGGAAAAGTATCCTGGTGTGATGGTTCATTTACTGTTAGTACTGATATATCTCCTTCTGCGTTATGTGTATACAGTTCAGAACAATATTCTGTTTTAGTCCAACGTTTCAGAACTTCTGTTTTATCTGTTATGCAGTTTCCATCTTTATCGTGTACATTAACTATTATTTTGTCCTTCTTTTTTGTTAGCTCATTTACAATTTGGTAGGCTTTCTTGGTATTGTTTCTAATTAGACATTCACCAATATCAGTACATTTGTTATTAATCCAGATTTCTTTTGCTATTCTCATCTCCTTCTTTATTGTGTTATTTATTTGTTTGTACGTACTTACTGGTTCAAATTTAGTCTTTTTCAGTTCTCTTCTCAAGCCACACATATCCATCAGTTCATTTGTTATCCATTTTTTTTTCTTTTCTCTGTGTTTTCCTAGGATTTCAGTTGCTGTCTCTGTCATAGTTATATTTATTTTCTGTAACATTTCTTCTGTATTTTCAATTTCTGTTAATTTTTGTTCCGTCAGTTTTTCATTTATTTTTTTTTCATTTATTTTATTTAATAGTTTTTTGGTCTCTGGATTTTTCAGCTTTTCTAGATCGAATTTATTTCGAGTAAATTTATTTTTCTTAGGATTTTTCAGGTGTAGACTAAAAGTCATCATCAGAATGTCATGGTCACTACCCATGTCAGCTCCAGGGAATGATCTCTTATTTATATTCACACTTGTGGAAAATGTTTACTCACTAAAATATAATCGATTTGATTATGATATATTCCTCCAGGACTATGCCAAGTTTGTATTTGTGATTTTTTGTGCGGGCCAAATGTATTAACAATTGTTAACTCGTTTGTTTTTGCGAATTCCAGAAGTCGATATCCTCTCTCGTTTGTTACTGAATTGCAAAATATTCCAGAAGTTGATCCCCAATTCTTATGTGCATCCTTACCAATTTTTGCATTCATATCACCTTGAATCACCATTATATCCTTCTTTGAAATTTTTGAGATTGAGTTTTGCAATTCATTGTAGAATGTTTCAATTTCTTCATCTGTATGATCTGTTGTCGATGCATATACTTGAATAATTGATATGTTAAAAGGGGTTGCATGCAGTCTTATTATTGCTATTCTGTCATTTATCTGAGTGAAGCACATAACAATGCGTGTTACTTCACTGTTTATAAAACATCCAATACCATTAATTTGTTTGTCATTTCCAATGTAGTAAAGTTTGTGACCTTTTGTGGTTTGTATTTCGATCACTCCTTTTCTGCGTACTTCAAACAGTCCTACAAGAGTCCACCTATATCTATCTAGTTCATGAGTAGGTTCTTCTAGTTTACATTCTTCTCGTAATGTACGTACATTCCAAGTACCTATATATGTGTTTTTTCTTCTTATCTTTATTTTCTTTTGTTCATCAGTAACCATCTTAACGTTATTATCCTGATTTGCAATAAATAACGCGGACCTTATTTTCCCGGGCGACGTCCGAGCCGGTATGGTGTTTAAGTTTTGTTTTGAAATCATTTGCGTATCTTGGGCAGATAAGATCAGCGGAGCCCATCCCTCTCTGAAATCCCCCACATCATTAGCCTACTAAAAGTAGTTTCCAGGGTGTGGCACGAGAAGCCTGCTGTTAGAGTTGAGTACTAGGTCTGGTTGATTTGACTGTAACTAGTACCCCAACAACTCCAACTACCTTTATCTGAGTTCGTTTCCACTCTTACCTCTTATTAAATATTATTCAAGATACGTGTTATTTGTTTATTTATATATATATATGTTTATTGTACTTAACATTTTCTTTCAGTTGCTAACACTGCTATTGCGCAACTACTATAGAAGTGCGTTTTATTTTAGAGTTACACTCTTTTAGACTTTACCTAAAGAGTTCTTACTATAAGGTAACAGAAATATTTGGAAACAGAGTTACCTTCTCCTAGATCCCCTACAATTTAGCCAGGATACGTAGTAACCAGTTTACCGTGGTATGTAATTGTGTGGTACTCTAGGAGTTATGAGTAATAACTTATGACGTATAGAACCATAACACCATCAGGAAAGGGCTTACTTGCTCGGTCTTTCTTTTCACTTGTTAAGGCTAAATGTTGGATGCAGTTAGAAGGATAATAATAATAATGACCATACTAACCTACCACGCTATAGTCTACAAGCCTTGTACATAGTGCATCATACCACTATGGGACATATTTGAAAATCACTTCCTTGTAGAACCAATCAAATGAGGAATATCTGGAAATACCTCTTAGTAGGACACTCAAAATCAGACTAATTAACTCTACAGTTTACTCGTTCTGTTGTACGGATACATATGATATGTTGACCCTCACCAATAATCTACTAACATAACTATAGATTGCACAATGTGCACTGCACATACACTCTAATTCTACCATAGACCACCGTAGACTACCCAATCAGTGAAATGTCATCGTAACTAGTTGTTGACAAAGTCTCTCGTCAATTCAGAATAAATACGATGACTAACACATTACTCATACCACGTTTGGCTTTAATCTTTCGAGTAGTAGTTGACCTTTTATATGTGAGGATACTCTGAACTGAAGTTATCCGACACAATAGAAACGTCCACAACCCACACCACTCCCAAATATGTTTTCCAATAAACTAGATCTGGTTTTCTTAGTCCGAAAATCATTTTAATTATTGGTTCGACCAACACAGTGTATTCCTTCTTTTTGAGTTCCATATCTAGGTACCTTAAGGTAGTAATTACTAGTAATTACTAGTAATTACTATCGAGTCGCATCTTCTCAGTCTTGCATAATATGTTCTCAAACAGATCTGAAATATGTGTCATAGCGTTTCCGTACTGTTAAATGCATCACATATGTTTGAAGAATAGAGCTAGCGGTTTCTCTCTATATCTATGGTTTGAGGATAGATAAAAATACCTTTCCATCCTAGATTTCGTTTAGCAGTTGTTAAATGTCATAGACAGATATCAAATGTAGGCGTTACTCCGTATCAAAGATGTCCCATCAACCATCCAACTGTTAACAAACCCAAGAGTCGAGGAATCCTTCATACCATGACCATCGTGCTTCGATACCAATTCCCTACCTCAATCATCTTTGACCATCTTCAGTCTAGTATATTCAATTGAATTGGGATTAATCACCGATCTCTCAAAAATAGTTGACTTTCATAGGTCAGTGGAGAGGGAAAACAGAGCTGTAGTTATTGAGTCTGAATAACTATTTAAACCAGCTTTCCTATTCCCACGGATAATCTGAATTATATCAGTGAAACACTGACACCCAAATCCTTCGTTATTGTTACTAGCGTAAAAGAAACCCATCGGAAAATCTTTCGGTAAATGTAGCCATTTTCTTATGAATCTAATTAATAGCTATTAATCTAGTTTTAACCAGGTTTTGTATACTATTCACCTAATACCAGAAGGTTAAGATATTGTTTAGGTGGTAATGTTTAGGTTGATATGCTAATACATTGTTTAGGAGAATAACAATTCGCTGTTGGAATTTTAATGGAGCACTCATTAGATTGACCAACGCTAACTACAACCTTTCACATACGTTCTCACCTATCAATTCGCGACAATCGTGGATGTTGCCACCCGTGATAATAACAGAGCCCCCCCCATTAGAGCGGCTTGAAAAATATAAAATTTTCAGATAATTTATCGCTTCAGTAAGATAATATTAGAAAATATGTAATATAATTCAATACAAAAAAAAATAACTTAATTCGTAAAATATTGAATAGTCAATATGACTTTAAATTTTGACATAGGATTGATAGGAAATCTTATAATGGAGTAGATACAAAATTAATTCAATACATTTTTTAATATACTTCCTATTAATGAATTTTGTCATACGATATATATGTACTAGAATTAAATATTATTAACAGAATAGCAGAAAAAAAAAAAATTTAAATAATAATTTCTTTATAATTTTATCATTTCTAGGATTGAACTTTTTATGTTTATTATTTATTGAATATTTTTTGTTTTTTGTTTTTAATCAAAAATATAATTCATATCAAGTTTATTATATTCTTAATAAATGTATAATATATATTTACTATATATGATAATAAAAAAAAAAAAATTTTAATATTTTTCTAGGAATAATTTGAATTTTAATGATTTCTATAGAAAAAATAAATATTTTCAAGGAAAGATGAATACAAAATTTCTAGGACCTTTTTTTCTAGGACCATTTTTTGTTACCATAATATAATATTAATTATCATTGAGATGACCGCAATACAATTTTTTTTATATTATAATTTTTTCTAATTTAAAAAAAATAAAAATATTTGTAACAATACAAAATTTAAAATCTGAGTTTGTTAGATCCATATTTTGATTTAAATATACTTAGGTCTCTTAAATGCATATTAAATATATAATTAAATTAGAAGACGATATACATTAATTGGTTGTCAAGGTAAAACTAAAGATAAATAAATGCTATGCATGTGCAGTAAATTTAATTATAAACAAGTATATTTTCTATAAAATGTTATTAAACATCAAATTGACAACTCAATTGAGTATAACACAATTTTTAGTTGTTATACTACTGTTTATATATATTATATGTTTATAGTTTTTACTGAAGCAACATATGTAATGACTGACGAGCCACCCTACCCACCATTCATCTCTGAAATAAAAATCAAGTTATCCGCAAACGCAAGACTCTTTAGTAACACACCTATGAGGGAAACCCTTATATCCATGTCCGGATTCTTAATAAACTTGTCAATGACGCAATTTAAAAGTACCGAATACACGGGGTCGCCCTGCCGTACACCTATTCTAACCTTGATTAACCGAGAATATTCTGTACCAATCCTAAGGAGTATATGAGCCTGAGTAGAAATCCGCGATATACTTGAGCAGCGGCCTAGGGACGCCACACTTCTTCGCACACCTCACGATTTAATCATGAGTAACTGTATCGTAAGCTTTGGCCACGTCCAAAAATATTACGTTAATATCATTTAGTGATCGCTTTAACATCTTCTAGTATTGAGTTCAATATAAAAAGATTTTATAGCAATTCCTTCGAATTTCCTAAATGCTTTCTGCCGGATACCCAGTCGTGCCTATAGATCAATCAGATACGCTATAATCTTATGGAAAAGCATTCCACCACTGAGCCCAGTGTTATGGGTCGGAAGTCCTTTGATTCTCTGTGTAAGAGTTTTTTGGGATCAGCATCGTGGTTCCTTTCTTGAATCTTAAAGGTGATATTCCAACCAGCAGGTTACAAGATTTAAACGAGCCGAGAGTCTGCTTTTAGACAATGCTAAGATCCCGGATTTGTCCAAGGAATGGTCTAACTCATCTTCGGTAATCGGTTTAACCATCTAGTAAAGAGGATCATAATAATTACCCCCAACGTTTATTAGTTAAGGTGGTTTCTGTACTATATACTACATATGTAGTTTACGGAACGCGTTGTTTTATGTCAAGCAGAATATTTCAGTTAAGTAGCGCGAGAGTTGAGTATAAATCGTATTTTTTTACAGAATTTTAGTTAGTAGAGGTAATTGAGATATATCTCAAATTACAGACCTATAGGTCTGTAATTTAAGAATTCCGATGAGTTAACTGTGGGTTATTTTTATAATTGGCGTAATTATTGTGTGTTTGAGTAACATTAGTAAATTTAGTGTGTGTGTGTGTGGGGGGGGGGGGGGCACTACGAGGCTTATAATCAATGTGCTATAGTCTAATAACTATTAATAGATGTTTTCTTATCTATATATAAATAATATGTTTATAGAATTTATATATTATATAATTATTTATATTAGTAAGAAAAGTAGATTTCAAAATAAATAAAATAAATGTAAAATATCCAGTTTTAAAATAGTGATTAAATATAATAATAAATATAAAACATTATATAACAATTGTTACATTAATGTATATTAGTTTAGAATGTAGATTTCAAAATACATAATTAATTTTTATTACATTTTTAATTTTAATTTAAATTAATTAAATTAATTTTAATTTAATTACAAAGGCTATAAAAGATGCTTTTTCTAAACTGATTTCATAGATAATTTGTTCACAGTTACTAAATAACATATGTTTATGATATATATCATTAATCAATAGTACATAATAACATTTTTTTAATTTATTCCGATTTTAACGAATTTAACCATTACACATCCCTATTAAAGGACTCCTTTTTAAGATTATAATATAATTAATGATAATTATTTAATTTAAAATTTTATATTTTTATACAATTTTTCATATATGTATCTATAATAATTATAATTTCATGTTATAAATATGTGATTATTTCCAATTTCAAAACTTCATCCATGTA
Source organism: Osedax fenrisi (assembly GCA_964019155.1). Lineage (NCBI taxonomy): Eukaryota > Metazoa > Annelida > Polychaeta > Sabellida > Siboglinidae > Osedax > Osedax fenrisi. Next base: position 36,809,801 of record OZ025244.1, read on the forward strand.
TGATTAATATGATTTAGAATTGATATATTGACCTATAATATTAGGGCTCAATAGAATGATACTTAGTTATAACAATTTTATTTATTCTTAACGTGTTCAATTAAGATTATCATCTAAATATATAATAGTGTACCGATAATCAATGATATTGTTCTTATAATATAATGTTAAATATTTGGTAACTATAACATATCCCAATAAGACTAATATAAAATGAATTTTATTTCGTTAATGTAATTTAATTTTGTTATATAGTGATATCTATAATTTCAAATAATATGATGATGTTTATATAATTATTTGCATGAAATTTCTGTAAATGAATATGATCTCTCGTAAATCAAAAATAAAATCAATAATTATTAGATATACGTTTACATTTTAAAATAAATATATAATGAAAATAAAATATATTATTTATTAAATTATTTTTTAATATAAATTTAGATACGCAATATATTAACAGGAATAAAAGAGTAAATATCTAATCTAATTATTTGATAACTAAATTTAATATTTTACAAGTGTGAACATAATAAATATACATACGTAATACATATATATATATATAGATATTACGTCATAAGATAATTTATTCGTCGTCATTCTGCTCTTCATTGGAGACGAGCATCTCCTTATCATCGGTGTGGGAGGAAGTCACTTTTCGAAGTTTTTTCATAATTTTATTCGTTTTTCGTTTACTTTTTTTACTCGTCTCGGGAATTGCTGACTCGGGTATTTCATCGATGTTAGCGTTTGTTTCGCCGACTTGCTCACTAGGTGTATCTACTGACGGCACTTCATTAACATCCGACGAGCTTTCTATCGGTATCGCTGGTTCTTCTATTTCGAAGAAATTCGGATTTATAGCGACAACCTCCTACAATTGAATTGTTAATAATATTAGTAAATTATAATGTATACTATTAATATATAAGTATCATGTATATATATATATATATATATATATATAAAAATGATATTTAATTAATGCGGAGTTAAAAGATTTTAATAAATAATATAATTGGTATACAATAAAATATAACATATTAGGATGCAAATTGTACAATTCTTCGTAATAATATATTTTGTACTTACATTATTTTTATTTTCAATAAACATCGGATTTGCAAAGTTATTATCCGAATCTTCCAAGTTCTCGACTTGCATCTGTAAGTAAGGAAGATTAATTAGTGTGGTAGGATATTGGGTGTGTTAATAAGAAACATTACATGTATATGATATATGATATATATATAGTATATAATATATATATAATATATATATAATATATATATTATATATAATATGTATATTATATAATATATATATATATATATAATAACATTTTTATATCAAAATAATATATATATATATAATAAAATATATATATATTATTATATATATAACATATTATTATATATTAACAATATATGAATAATAAAGATTAAACTAAAATCCTAATGAACTTCAGATAATAGATTAACTGATATGATAGATAGAAACGAGTCGATGCTCTAGTATGCTATTGGTATGACATGCGATGATGACATAGAGACAAGGAAGAGAGAGATCGGTAGAGAGACAAGAGGATATGACACACAGCTGGTCATGATGGGGGGGGTGATGCTGACCTCATTAGACAGCACTCTATTCAGATTGATGTTGTCGTCAACGTTACTGAACTCCACAATACCGCTGCGGAACTCGTTGATTGTGATCTGCTCGGTTTTAGCACGATTCCTACACCAAGGGGTGATATCATTAATCATGCGTAATCGGCGCAATTTAATAAAATTCTAATAACATTTTATATCGTGATTATATTTTTATAATGATAGGCTGTAGAGTTTGTATGGTGAACATTCTAGAATAGAATTGCTATTATTACTAATGTTATTTTGATATTTATATTTTTGTTCTAATTTTTACCCGAATGTGAAAATATATTTATTAAATAGAGGTGTGCAAAATAATGGCAATAATATAATAAATATATTGAAATAATGACTAATATTAAATAATTTAGTAATTAATGATATTTTAATGATCACTGTACTGTTAGGGTTAGAGATTGTAGTTTGTAATAAATGGTAATTTATGAAATAACATTACTCAATAATTACTAAATTAAAATATAATTATATTAATAAAGCGTACATATATGTCGTAGAATAAATAAACTAGAATTATTATTATATAATAGATGGTTTAATTAAGCGACTATCTATTTAGTAGTACCTGTTTCTCATGTAGAGGATGGTGATCATCACGAAGAACAACACCACGAAGGCGAGGCATATTGGCAGCAGTATCGTCAGGGTTTTAGCTACAGTCGTTATCCATAATTAATACATCATCAGATATATATATATATATACGGATAGAGAGATACAACGTTTAATGAATAAATATTGAAATAAAGGAAGATTAGAAATGACGATAATAAGAAATATGATAATACACGAAACAAAATAATAAATATCTAACTATTTTATTAAACTATACATGCTATTAAGGTATGTGTATTCATTATAGCAGTATTACTAAAATATGTAATACCGGATTTATATATTTATGTATGTCATTAGATTTCACATCTTATAGAATTAATTTATTTAAGTATTATTTCAATACAGCATTGCTAACAATATAATCACCCACCATTATCAATACCATTACAATTCTACATGCCAACTAGTGGCTGAATACAAGATATATGTGAAAACCTAAATCCTAATTTAATCATGATTAACTCTAATTTTAGTAGAGTATTTAATCTAAAACAATAAAAATGAACATTAAACAAAAAATATAAAACATATTTCATTATTCATATAGTGATATATACAATATATATATACTAACAAGAAGACATATGTTCGCTCTTTTCACACCTATCTCCATAATATCCTGTTGGTAATAAATACAAATTAACGCTATGGGATGATATTATATAGATATAATCAGTATAACATATGATTATTTACAATGCATAGTATTAAATCATTTTAGATATTCTACATAGTTTATAGGAGGATTTTATTGTATACCTTAATGTGGTATATACTTTGAAATCTACCATGTTTAATACTTGCCGTTATAAAAATATGTTTATTATTTGAAACATATTTTATATACTTATTTATACTCTTGTAGATTAAATATGTGATCTACTTTATTTAAGAACTTTGTACCCTACATTAAAATATAATCAACTCTGGTTAATATCTATTATTTTTAAACATTTACTGCCATAAAAGGATGGTAGAATATAAATTGATACATATGTATATATATATATATATATATAATTAAATATTAGTTTGCAATCAAATAATGAGAAAGTATACAGGAGACATCAGCCCCAGAGGTAGTACTCAGAGGAGCACACAAACTGTGTAGGTTAGGTAAACTAAGTAGTAGTAGTAGTAGTAGTAGTAGAGGCGCGCGCACAACTAATGACACCCCACACAAGGACACCCCACACTAGGACATAACCTTTAACACAGCGACACCTCACCTCGAAGTAGTCCCCGAATTCATCGGGTAGACAGGTACCGGCATTCTTACAGACGCACGTAGCAGGGGCGTAGATGGCTTTCTCACGGGCTGCACAGTACATTAGGTTGAGGGGTAGAGTATAGAGGTATAGGTGTACAGAAGTTTAGGAGTATAGGGCTATAGGTATAATGTATTGAGAATCTCGCTATACTTAGAGTAAAAGATATCAGCGTGTAGGCTTGAGAATAAGTATACGCTCTACTGTATACTGAATTGATAAGATCAATCTATTTTATGAGGTACAAAAGAAGAGTAAAAACTTCTTATATATGATAGTAATTATTATTATTATTATTTGATACTTTATACTATATTCTTAAGAGTAAAGATCCATGCTCATGTAGACTGGTGTACAGTGTACTAATGTATAGAGAATATTTATACATTATATTTTATTTGTTATTTTGGTGGAGTATTTTCATTCCATCCAAGAACTTAGATGGCATTTTCACTTATAACCATACGACTCTAATGTTCATTCGAAGCAGCTCTCATGTTAAGGTATCTAGATTATGAGAACCGATTTTATAAAAACAATTTTATACAATAACTTTTTTCTAAATATTATTTAATACATATTTCAATGGTCCGGACGGGGCTTGAACCCCCATCCTAGTCCTGTGTGTCTGATGCCTTAGCAAACTGAGCCAGTAACGGCAGGCAGGCAGTAACGTTATACTCTATGCCTAAGATTAAGAGCTATAATCTAACACATCACGATATCACTGAATGTAGTGGCAATATCGTATAGGGCTGTAACACAAACCCGCGTTGCACACTGTTCTGGAATCATCTATGAAGTCAGAGAAATCAGGACAGGCACATGTAGCTCCATCTGGGGTTAGCAAACATAACGGCCAACAACCCATGTTCAAACAGCGATTCTTAACTGACGTAGTATGGCATATATTATAATAACATAGGTATACAGTGTATACTATACACTACAATGATAAAGTCGTTAGTTTGCCTGAAGTTTTTATTTCATGTCGCGATAAAGATTATGATATTTATGAATGCAATAATATATTTATAGATATCCGATACATATATCTGGTATAAATTGATCGCTCGTGAATTCTTAGGATTATAATAATAATATTGTAGAGTTTAATTTTATTTTAGAGGTATCATAATTTCATAGATAGATTTTATTGTTAAAATCATTATTTTGAATGAAAAATATATAAAATTATTTATAATAATGTGATAATGTATAGAAGTTAGATCTCAGTAATCTGTTGGCTCTTTAACTATGCACATGGGGTTAGATAATCTATCTTATATTTGATATTATCTCACATAACTTATATGTATAAGACACAAAATATAAATATACAAGCACATATATATCTATCATACTATTTCACAACATACTTACTCAAACACATACACACATACAATCTTACAAACAATCTCACAAATAATCTCACAAACAATCTCACATACACACAAATAATCTTACATACACAAACACAATCTCCCCTACAAACATACACAAACTAACCTGATAAATCATACTTGTATCTATTCATAATAACAACAGTACGTGGCATCAACAACCCGGTCTGTATAGTCTTGTTGAGACCTCGTCCGAACTTATCTTGAGACTAGATGTGGGGGAACACATGCGAGAGAGATTAGGTTTTGATTGGCGGATAGGGGGCGTGTCTAACCTTTAGCTCACCATGATACAAAGACACCCAGACGATGTCATTCAGGAATACGTCCATGGAATACGGTCTATTTAATCCTGGGGAGGGGTTTATGCATCATCAATAGGGGTATCAGTCTAAGCAGTGATTTTTACAATTGTATTGTTTATTTAAATTTATAAAACAAATAAATTTAATAATATATTTTGTGCTATGCTTTCATATTACACTGTATATATTTGTTCTGCTATATCATAACAAATTTTTAATTTTATATCTATTCTTTATTTTTATTTATTTACTATATCTATTCAATATAATTTATTTTCATTAGAGTAATCATTAAGGGTTTCACACCAACTCTAACGCAAATGTTAACTCGAAATATTAGAGCTAAATTTTAGATCTAATATTTCGAGCTCCGTTATATACAAGCTCGAAAGTTAGTGCATGCTAATTGATTTTAACGCGCATCATTTTCAAATGTCATGTCCTTTCCGTTGGAAATTTGTTATTCTAAAAATACAAATATTGGGGAATCAGAGTTATAACCGCATATATTAAAAAATATAATCGTATGAAAATAATTAAAATATAGATTCTAAAATTGCATATATATTTTATATATTTGTTTACGAATAGTTACTAAATATTATATAACAAACTTTTAATATGATTTATATATTCTAGAAATTTGTGTTTTACATTATATACTTTATTAATTACTATTAAAAAAATTTCAAAAATGATAACGATATAAATGAAACTATAAAATATATATGTTTATACTTAAAATGTATACAAAATTTGGAATTGAATTTCGTGATGTTCGAATTTAGATTACTTATTTCATTTTTTTATAGGGCTCATGCGATTCATTTTTTAAATATCTGCGGCTATAACTCTTATAACTAAATATTAATATTAATTCAAATAATAAATATTCATATTTCATATTATTTTATATTAAATATTAATATATAATCGGATACAAATTTATTAAATTTGAATTTTACATATTTTTACAAATGCGCTCTGAATAAAATCAATACTCAAAATATTTGCATTTGAGTTGGTGTGAAACCCCTTTTAGTCTTATATTATTTATCATTTACTATTAAGTACCTATTAATTACCTATGAAGTAAAAATTACTTTATATAAATAAATTAAAATATTATAATTTTATATACATTCATTATTATAAATTAGAGAATAATTGAAATTATTATAAATAAATATAGTAAATTTAAAAATTTAAATTTGAATTTTTTTAATAAATAAATTATTTAAATAGATAACAATTAATAAAGAAAAAGCCTGTAGTAATAGTAATAAAGTATGTACATGAATTCTAAATACTGCACTCTCTAAAAGAGATAGATTATTATGTATATATTCAGAAATGATAGATATATGAATATTAATTAGGATAGAGTTTATTTGTTGAACAAATAAATATTGCTTATCAAATTATGGTTGTATACAATATAAGCTATTTATAATTCTATTAATAATTGTGAATATTGATTACCATAATGATTAAATGCTAGAGTAATGCAACAACGGTATTCTAAATTCTAACGTACTTAAAAGATTAAATATTAACTCAATACAAAAATTAACTTCACTTATATGGATAGCTTTAAAAGCATAGTTTGCAGGCCTTAATCCGAACACATGTAAATGTATGTATACACAGTGTGTATATTACACGCGATTACTACTACTACGATAGTTCACCGTGTTATTGAGTGATGATAATAACGTGTACGTGAGCGTGTATGTGTGCATGTGCATAGCACGTAAGCACATGATCGCAGTAAGAGAGGAGTGTAATGTATAGGTACGCGTGCATGTTAGAGCATCAGTTAGCATAGTAACACACACATGTGAATACATGAGTGTGTACGTGCGTGTACATACATAAGAGAGGACTATAAGCGCATACATACACGCATACACGCATACATACACGCATACATACATGCATACATACACGAATACATACACGCATACATACACGAATACATACACGCCTACATACATGCATACATACACACACACATACACGCATACATACACGCATACATAGGCACGTTGAACACAAACTTGTTCCGACGATGAGAACACGATCCGAGCCGTCGTAAGCAATCGACTCTATTCTATTCTCTTTGGGGTCGCACCAATACACTCTTCCGTTCATTAGGTAGTCAATAGTTAGCCCTAGTATTTGGTAGTTATGTATATAATTACATGACATTAGCATATATATATATAGCTTTAGTTTTATTTTTAATTATTCATTTGAAATTTTTATTAAATTATTAATTTGATTAAAATTTGCATGATTACAATCTTTATAAGAATCTAGACTATCTAATATATAATGAATGGAGAAAAATCATTAAATCTATTTAAATAATCACATCGTTATTTCATACCAGTAAGGAATGATAAAATCCTATTGATTTATTTATTAAATTTATCAAATTATATATGTATATATAATATATATATATATATAATATATATATATTATATATATATATATATACATATATTATTTTATATATTTACGAGTAGTTTATAGATATCATAAATCAGGATTACAAAAATCAGAAATAAGCTTGAAATAGTCACCAATGAAAGTATACACACAACACACATAATACACTACATTACTAGAACTCATTACCAGTGGGGTAGGCTATCTTGTCAGTGATGAGCACTGTTCTGTTGAAACCGTTCATCCAACTCACTTCTATACTCGGTCGATCAGGATTCACGTTGGTCCAGTAGAGGAGACTGTACAAAGATATATACATGATAGTTCATTTATTTATTTTAAATTTACTGTTATGCATTTCTTTTATTATTAATTTTCTTTCTTTCTTGTTATATTCAATATTATAATAAGAATTGCAGTAAGAAAATAAATACAGAGAATCTAAAAAATGCTAAAATCATATTTAATTAATAATATAAATTCATTATATAATAACTCATAATATTGTATATACTATTTTAATGTTAATTTATAATTTCAATATATTAGAATTATTTCTAGTAAAAAAAGTAATTATAAGGTTAATAAAATTATTTAATTAAGTTTAAATCAATATAATATAAGAAATATTAATTCAATGTAATATAATAATTAATTAATAGTAATAAATGAAGTATTCATTTATATTAAATTAATATTATATTTAATTTTAATATGGGTTGTAGTACTTTACCAGGTCAAGTTTGCTCGGTTTTAAAAAAATATAATATAATGTAGTAATACATTCATAAAAATATATATCGTCCAATGAAAATCATTTTATTTTTAATTATTACTAAGCTATATGATATAATAGTTCATTTAAACATCTAAAATTAAACATAAAATATCTCAAAAATCAATAGATAAAAGTTAATGGATAGAGTTGACTGACCCATATTTAGGATTGACCGCAAGTGCCTTGGGATGAAGATCTGCACTCTTGACCAGTGTCTTCGTGTATCTACCATCATCTGCTGACACTGATATCATACGTCTCTTTGTGTCCGTCCAGTATAGAACTCTGTGCAGAGTGGGGGTGGTAGTAGTAGTGGTGGTGGTAGTAGTGGTGGTGGTAATGGTGATTGTGGTAGTGCTGGTTGTGGTGGTAGTATTGGTAGTGGCAGTGGTGTTGGTGGTAGTAGTGGTTGTGGTGGTGGTCATGGTTTTAGTAAAGTATAGTGATATGGTAACATTAATGCACATATAGCTATGATATAGAAGTGACGATATAACATATGATCTATTTTACGACAATAGAAGATTTTTTTGTACACTAAAATGAATATTTTCTGCTGCGTATTTTTCTTTCAAAGAAATTGGTTATTTTAAGGACACTGGTTTTAAAAAAGTACTTTATATTTTATTTAAACTTAAAATTCATGAAAACAATACATTAAATTAATATATGAATTAACCCAACAACAATTCTGCGGTAAAGTGGGCTTAGCGATAACGACTGCACCCTGCACAGTGTGTACTGTGTATACTGCATACTGTACAGATTACACAAACTCTACACATTAGATTACAAACTTTGCGATGAAATCAAACGCCACCCCTGCAGGTTCACTGAGACCTTCTATTTTGAGGTCTTGCGCCACACCCAGAGATCTTCTGTCTTTAGGAATAGTAGCTCTCTTGATGGTTCTGTCTCCTAGAATTGTGAGAAAATTGTGAGAAATAGCATGCGAACATTGGCCTATATATAAAATCTTCCTGAATACAAGACTATATGAATATAGGCTTAAATTATAAAATGTATATGATCATGGAACTATATTATTCTATACTATATTACATTAATATTGCTCAATATAAATATAGTCATCCTATGATATATCTACACGAATATAGATATATTATAATAAATATGTTAACGGAATACTTGAACTTATACATTATGCGAAAAATTCCCTAATCAATGTCTATTGTGAACATAGAACTATGTGAGAAAAATACTATGTGTACAATAGCCTACATACATCACCCATGTGATATTCGACTAGTAGAACTATTACTATAGATAGACTACTGTACTGTACATATCACTATTTGAACTATGTACTTACACATACATGAATCCCTGATTATTTATAAATATGTACACAACCTGAACCACAGAATATTTATTTATATGTACCATAGTCTACTAATATATGCGTGCATGAACTATGGTCTACATAGATCTTCCATCTGGTATTATGAATTATTTGGTTTATAAATAGACTTTTATGTTTATAAACTACGTTATTTATTTATTTATTGTGGTAAAACATATGTGGAAAGACTTAATTTTAAATCCTACATAACCGTCACTACTGCCACTGACCAGTGGAATGATAGCCTATCGTGGACCTTGTTCACTCAATATTAAATAAATAATAAGCAAACGTAGCCATTGTGAAGCATGGCCTACTTATGTGCGCGGTTGTAAACTACGGTCTACAAACCACTCACAGACTGACCTGTACCCAACCAGTAGAACCGTAGCCTACATATAACACTAAGCAAATGTAATACCGTGATAACATAGACCTACTTATTAATACTTTTATATATGTACCACGGACTACATAATCTCACACGAATAGTACGCGAACTACGGCCTACATCGATGACTCACCGGTGTCCGACCAGTAGACCATCCTGCGACGGACATCCAACGCCAGACTCTCTATACGTTGACCGCTGAGAACCACGCGCGAGTATTCGATGTTCTTCTTGGAGCTGAACTGACGGATCTCTGGACCCACGGCGAACAGTGTGAAGTCGCTGTCGTCGGCTCCACCTGGTGTGAGTTGTGTGCGAGGTCAGGTGTGTTTACGTTATGCGAGGTGTGAAGGTCGAGGGTTTACGCTATGCGAGGTGTGAAGGTCGTGTGTTTACGTTACGGGAGATGAAATTAGAAAGTATACGTTACATGAGGTGAATGTTATTAATTAAATGTCAAATTTTACTTTTCGCGAGATACGCAGTTAAAATGAACGCGACACTAACATTAGTTATATAAGAGATGAATCCAACATTAAACTAAGATAAATGCGATAGTAAGGCAACTCAAACACGAATTGAACACGAGTTGAACATGTGTTGAAGGCTAACCGGTAACGTGGCATTCCGTCTGCGTTTGTTTAGAGTTGAAGTGTTCGAAACAGTGACACTTGTAGGTGCCCTTCACGTTCAGACACTTCTGACTGCAGCGATTCAAGGTCATCGTGGAACACTCGTCGATATCTACCAAGGCACGTACGGATAGGTTATGTAACAGCGAACACATCGATGATGCCTGTCACGCCACTAACCTACGCAAGATGTCGAGTCTTTGTCGGATATCTTGAAGCCTGACCTACAGCTGCAGAAATAACCTTGAATCTAGAGATCATTTAACGATTGTTAATAGAAGTTTGTAGTGCACCATGGTAGTGATGTGACGAATGAATCGTTTTATAAATATACTTTTATGTTTAAATAGCATGTTGTTTAGTGATGTAACTTATGTAGAGGGCTTATTTTAAATGCTTGATAGCGTAGTAATAATAATAATATAAATAAATTATTAGAAATAATGTTTATATAATAAAATTCAATAATATAAAATATGATAAATTACACTATTAATACTTTTAATACATTAACAATGTACTGAATCAAACTCAAATTATACTATACACAATACAATCTATTAATAAGTTATGTATATTATTACCCCAATAAATCTATAAAGTAGTATAGGTATTATTTTAAGTAACATTGCTAATCACAACATATATTAGTGTTGATGTACATTGTTAGACATGAATACAATGTGGGACAATAAATATAATAGCATAATGGAAAAGTAATGATATAATACAACATAATGTATATTTAGTGAAGAGTAATGGTGAAAAAGATGAGGAGGAGAATACTTGATTCAGATGAAGTACAATCAGATATGTATAATCGTGGACAATGTATTAACAACATTTATTTATGCTTAGAATCTAAGAATATATCTTCATGATGTAATTTACTATATTAGGAATGTTTTTATGTTATTTATATATTTATTTTATTATTATTACAACATTTAATGTGTATCACTAATAACTAAATGATTATTTGGATTCAAGAATTTTAATGTCTATAAATATAATCAACACTGTATTTAAAAACATAATTTAGGTATATTTCAAAAATATTTATATCATTTAAAATCAATAATATACAGTAATATCATACTAATAATTTCATTTCATTTGTTTATATGATATATTGCATATATTGCATATATTTATAATATTATATAATGATGTATACGAAGGTGTGATCATTAATTACATATAGATATTCGATATCCTAAAGAAGAGTATAGAAGTTGAATATAGCCGCGTACTAATATTGACAATATCTACCACCGTGTGTCACCACCGTGTGTCACCACCGCGTGTCACCACTAACGATTTCTTTAGTTTCGTCAGTGTCGCCATACAGGTTAGTGCAGTTGTGTTGACAAGCTCCCTTCAGGGGGATCTCACAGCTAGCCTCTTCGTGCATATCTGTATGTAGGCATGTGTAAACACCATGACTTACGTGAGGGCGAGGGGTAAATGTAAGGGGGAAATTCGATGATCAACTCGAAAATATAATTTGTTCTCCTCGATTAATACTACACAAAATGATACTCACATTGATATATACATATCTACAGCTTATTAACACATTTATTACTGAATTAACTAAAGTATTAACCGATATTTGTATTGATAACTGACATAACTATCGGCGTAGTAATATACATGCGTACCGATACACATGCATACACACGCATATATACACAGTTGAATACTAAGTGCCATATTAACATACATACCGGCACTTAAGTACACACACATATGGATGAATGCACACGCACTAACTGCAGCCTCTTTCATCGGACGAGTCGTCACAGTTGGACACAAGATTGCACACAGATTCAGCGTTAACGCACTGACTGCGGCCGGTCACTGATGACTTGGACGAACACTTGAACTGACCCTCGAAACAGCTTTTTCGCTCCGATATCTGTTCGCCTAACAGTGCGGTATGCTTGGTTAGGTTGATAGACTAGAGAGGGGTTGTACTGTGGTGTACTATCGAACGTAGCTAAACATCTGTATATTCGTAATGTCACGCATAAGTAACTTTATCTATTACTTTACGTGGTTTTAGAATTTATACGTATTTTTATTTATTTCTTTAGTTTAGAGGTCAAAATATAAACTTTTAATTAGTGTATTTTGATGGTGTTAATTCTAGTTATTTATATATTAAAAAGTGAATTCTCAATACATAATAAAATTAGGATAAAATCACCAAACATTTTATAATAACATAATAATATTTATTCAATATATATATATAATGTGATAATTTAGATATAATTAAAGTATATTTATCTCATCTATATATTCTAGATTTAGTTTGTTAAGTGCGGCATACATTATACGGTCAAATATAGATTGGCGATAATGCCACTACATTGCAACAATAGAAGGATATAGCAGTAATAGTAATGTAATAGTAACTTAACTGTAATAAGTATTGGGATAGTAATTGTAATAAAGATAGTGATAGTGATAGTGATAGTGGTATGCCAGTAATAGTAATAGTGACACTTTGACATCGACATGTCACTAACAACTCGTGTGATTATTCTCATCTGACCCGTCACCACAGTTGTCAATAGAGTCGCAGAGCCTCCACTTAGGGATACACTTCAAGTTGTCACATCGGAAGTGAGTTCTCTGTGGGGAGTGGAGGGGAGGGGAGGGGGTGTGTGATTAACTTAAGGGGATTCGCGGCACTTACAATTTGTTGAAATAAATATTTTATCTATTTTTTTTATTTGAGAAAAGTAATATTCAATATATATTATATCCTCTGAAACATACAGAGCCTATTAAGATCTATAAATGATACAATTTTATAGGATAGTACATGACCTATTTAGTAATTAAATAAATTTGTAAAATGTTGCAAATAATATATCAAAATATTCATATTTTAAACATATAATAATATAATAACATATGATATCTATAAGTTAATTATAAGTATTTTCAAATAATTTTAAAAGTAGTGTTATATACTTTTATAATAAAAGTTTTATTATTTAGTTTATAGTTTTGTTTTTTAATTTATAGTTTTATTATTTAGTTTATAGTTTTGTTTTTTAATTTATAGTTTTATTATTTAGTTTATTAAAAATATTATTATTAAAAATATGCTAAACAATTTATTTTCTTGTACAAAAAATGTCATAAATATAGCTTATTATGTGTAATTAATGGTAATATAATATATATATATATTATAAGAATAACTTGATGGGTATATTATTGTGGTATTCTATTATATTATAATACTAGAAAAGTAATCAAGGATACATTAAAATTTTAACTCAATTTACTCGAAATATTGATTTTAATTTATTTTGAATCTTAAAACTTTGACAGCCCTCTAAATAATTATCCAAACTTTATGACATTTTTACAGTAATTTAGTATAATATGTATAATAAATTTTACTTAAAAGATATTTATTACATAAAAAAAATAAAAAAAATAAATTTAATTATGCATCATATTTTGTCTAAAAATATTTCAGATATTCGGTGAAACATTATATTGGTTAACAATATGCAATTTATAGAATGTAAATCGAATCAAAACACTAGGTACTGAATATTTTGTATAATACATAACAAAAAATCCCCTTAATCACTCCAGTATTACATGGGTGTGTGTGATATTAGACTAATAATGTTGAATATCAGTAGTGGATAAGTATATATACGTATATCTATAGATATAATAAATATCTAATAAGTATCTAATATAATTGATTATATCGTTCACCTATACCCCCATATATATATGTAGCTGGTCCAATAATAAGGCCTCTTTATTTGAGATGTGAAGAGGACATTACTAGGTTATTCATTGGCTAATGCTGAGTGGCCTATATGTCTACAGCAGAGAGAAGTCAGCCGGCTTGTTAATACAAGTTATCAGACTCACTGATAGGTTAACCGAAGATCTAACAATTAACACCCGATACATGATGATACTCTGAACGATTCACTCTCATTGTAAACAGTGAATGCATATGTTGCATATGCAGTGATATTATGCACATATATAATTTATACAATTTTGTTTACTGAGTCATTAAATTAAATTAAATTAAATATATACGATACCCATACTACTAGATCAAGCCCTCTAGGTCTAATACATAAGTATATTGTACTATTACGATATATTGCATAATAAAGTTTGTTATGTAATTAAACACATACAACACTGATGATTATACCTGTAACTGACTGTAACCGATTTATGTTATAATTTTAATTTGAAATATATAAATTATATATATATATATTTATTATTTTGTTTACACCATTATATATACTTATGAGTTATATACTATTATACATTTACGGTGTTTAAATAAACTAATCAATCACTGAATAACCTCAGGACAAGTAATAGAAGCGCAAATCTTGGGGGTTTCATCACTAGCATCGCCACAATCATCATCTCCATCGCACCTCCATCTCATAGGAATACATATCTATGGGGGGAGGGTTATAGTGGGGTTATAGTGGGGATATAGCGGGGTAAATAGAGGTTAAAATCCTTTAGTATATCTCCATATAACAGGGTGCCTATATAGGTATGGGTGTAGAGATACGAGATCATAGTTGATTGAATATAAATTAAAGATATTACTTTGGTATTTGTCACTATCTCATATGTATGTAAATAGTAGGGTAGTGGGGGATACATGGATTTAAACTAATTTCCATCTGGCCTACATCGTATGAGGGTTGGAAATCTTAGATATAAGATGCCATCTAGAGACAGATATAGAGACAAAGACAGATATAGAGAAAGTTACAAAGACACAATATAGAGAGAGAAAGCTAGCTAACGAGCCTACCTTGTTATCGCACTGGAACTTATTAGCGGGGCAGTAGCGGCCGTTGGGGAACCTAGCCGTACAGTTGAATTCATCGGAAGTATCCAGGCAATCTCTGTTACCATCGCACAGGAAACTGGAGTCTATGCAGTGACCCGATGTACAACGGAACTGTTTCTTTAGGCATTCTCGTAGTTCTGGAGGGAGCAGTGGTGGTTATTGGGTGGAGGTTGCTTAATGGTGGTATAGTGGTGGTTTGGGTGGAGTAATGGTGGTGATAATGGTGATAGTTGTGGGTGAGGTGGGGTAATATTGGTAGTGATAGTGATTATAGTGATTACTGTAGTGGTGGTCGTGATATTTGTACTGATAGTGATGATGATGATGTTAATAATGATAGAAATCTTAATAATGATACAGGTGATAATGATGATGATGACAGCGATGTCTAACCGCAATGTTTCTCATCAGATTCATCACCACAATCGTTGTCGTGATCACAGCGCCACCTGCCTGGGATACAGCGAGAATTTGCACACCGGAACTCTGATTCGGAACACGATCGGAAAAGAGGTTCTGTAATAATGGAAAGACATGTCTCAGTGCACTGTGAAGTATATCATAGTGACATGTATTTAGTGAGCATGTATAGATATTGAAACACTTTGATATATTGTTATTAAATGTGATGCATTGAAATTGATAAAGTATGTGGTATCAATGAGGTAAATATATCGCATTTAAACTATAATTATAATAAATGTTAAAAAAACAATAAAAACTAATTGCATATAATTTGATTACTTATAGAAATTAATTAACAACATTTGAACATTGACAACCTGCTAATGTATATTTTGTGAAATATTTATTTTCCGATTGATTGATTTTATCGTATTGCATAATGGTCCAAGAGTGTATATTTGAATTTGATACAAAAATCAATGAAAAACACATTTTAAAAACAATGATTTCAATATGTTTCATATAATAATTTAAATATATTATATTATTTGGAATGTCAATATAAATAATATAAAAAAACATTGATAAATTCGAACCTAATTTATAAATAAATTTATATTTTTATAAATAATTTATTAAAATTATTTATATAGAAATACAATTATTAATGCATTTTTATTAGACAAATAAATAAATTATTTAAATTCTAATCATTGAAATAAAATTAAATATACCACTGAAAATATAAGCTTGGAGAACAAAAAGTAACCATTGCAGAGATAGCGAGAGGACATCCTATCCTCGGTTGTATTATAATAATGAATAGTGTAAGTAATTGGAAATAATAATTAATATTAAATAGATATCTAATGAATGACAATTAACTATAAATTAATATTAATACTGGCATTAATAAGCCATAACAAAGAAAGTCTACTATCTTAAGATGAGGCTATTTATGTTCTGTAAATAATGCAAATAATATATATGAAAACTATTATAATTTAAAAACTCATGTTCAATTTAATAGTAGTATCAATACTACTAATGATACTAATATCAATATAAAGTTAATATGGGTGTGAAAATAACTATAGTTCCTACTAGATGGAATAAATGCCTGCTAATATACACATTTTATTCAATCATCTCATTTTTTTTCACATGCACTTAACAACTATTATCATCTTATTTTCTTAGATGTAACTATATATTTTATATTATATTACATATAATATAAATATAAATATAATATATCTATTAACTATATGTCTTACTAATATTGAACAGCATTGAGGTGAATTCTCCACCAATATCGGTGTCTAAGTATATTCTATTCGACAGTAGTGGTACTAGAGTGAATACCACTGCCACTATCACCTCTGTACTAACTACACATGTCAGGGTTTTCATCACTACTATCACCGCAATCATCGTCAAAGTCACACCTCCATCTCAACGGGATACAGCGACGGTTAGCACATTGGAAGTCACCTGTGTACGGTAACACGAAGGGTGAGGGAGGGGGTGAGGGGTAACTAGTGTGTGTGTGTGTGTGTGAGAGTGGATGTAAGGGTGTATAGGTGTATAGGTGTGTGTGTATTCCTCTTAAGCAACATGTGCATATATATAAATGTATACATATAAATATATATTTGTGTATTAATACTAATTACTTGTTTTATACACTGCACTCTTTAGTCTTAGCTTCACCAATTCTATTCTATTATTTGTGTTTCAAGAACAAAATATATAATAATAGATATATATAATATAAATATAATATAATATAAATATATATACGTATTAAAAATATGAATATATACGTATTAAATGTAAGTGATATTTATTAGTTCATTATCATATATAAGATATAAAAACTATATTTTAATATATTTAAATAATTAAATTAAAACTAAGTTTCCTCATCGATAAAAGGACATTTTTAGTTACGCTAGAAAATGTTATCTAAGTTACTAATAAGTATGATGTCCTTGCGATGATGAATAATTAATTTCACTCTTTACTAATATCAATTATCAAGTAAGGAAAGGTGTATGGTTGATAGGGTAGATAGGAGAACGTTACATATGTAGCTGTTAATGTTATAGCTTTATTGTAGGATAGTGGAGGCTAGAGATAATAGGATAGGGGATACTAAGGAAGGAGAGTGATAGGGGAAGATAACATGATGATATCAAGAGAAGATATGATAGAGGATGCATGGCTAAGAGATACTAGGAAAGGCTATGATAGGGGATGCATGGATAAAGATACTAGGAAAGGATATGATAGGGGATACTTGGTATTATAGGTAACCTGTAGGATGACATTTTAGACAATTGTCTCTATTCTCATCTGAATTATCGCGACAATCATTGGTTCCATCACAAAGAGCCCACTTCGGAACACATCTATAGTTAGTGGAACATCTCGTCCAACCTATCTTACACTTCTTGGCCTCTGTTCGTATAGCGAATATGTATTGTTTAAAATAAGGGTAACTTATTTGTATATAATATATGTATAGTAGTAATAATACATAATAGTGTTTGATAATATAAATTAAATATCCCCAATATTTATATTCAATATATTATGGTTATAATTTTATAAATATATATATATATATACATATAAATAAAATAAGTAATAAAATACATTTATTTTATAAAAATTGTTACAAATATTTTATATTATTCATTATTAATATTAATTAATACTATTTTTAAGAATATAAGCTACGAATAATATTAATTAATCAATACCATTACATAATATATATATATACAATTCTAATTAGTGAAATAATAAATAATGATGCATAAGAAAATAACTATATTCAAGGCATTATTGTTTTATACTACATTTACGCCTCCTCCTCCTCCTATATTAACTAACCGCAGTAATGTAAGGGTAGTTCATCACTACCATCTCCACAATCATCATCCACATCACATCTCCAGATGCTGGGTATACATCTTCCGTTGGCGCACTTGAATTCATTCTCAGCACAAGTCTGATTACCTAAAGGGGGGGCATAAGTACTGAGGATAAAGTTGTAAATGTTGATATTCGTTAGATATAGTGTATGTGTATATGCTTATTTAGTTATATAATAGATATATTTAGATATTAAAATATAAATACTTTAAATAAATTTAAATGTTACCTATACAGAGTACAAAGTACCGATGAAAAAGTCACGATGACCTGATATTATTACTGACACTGAGGTGTTAAATGTATTGGTACACTACTATACTTATAGTGTACATGTATACTGACCTCATTATAGACACCACTACTGACCACTACCACTACCACTACCACTACTACTACTACTACTGCCCACTACTAACCACATTCAGAATTCAAAGGAAGTTCATCAGAGTGGTCATCACAGTCAAATTCTCCGTCGCAAGTCCAAGATTTAGAGATACACTTGTGATCAGAACATCTGATGAGGTCACGTGTATGTGTATATAATCATATGAATATATATCACTCTACAAGAGTTTGAGTGAACAAATAGTTTTGAAGTGTACGACATTCTATTACGTTAACAATTACTGGTAATATTGGTTTCCCAAGGCTAACAAATAAACCAATGGATATATTATGTGAGAATCATTGAGTGCGATTGTGTAATGAATGTTGTTTAATAATAAATCATTCACTTTATACAAATTTAAAATGCTATGCCTAGTAATTCCTCCCTTTACCCCCACGCTAACCCCATTCTAAGCCCCAGCTTAACCCCACACTAACCCCAAGCTAAGCCCCAGAATTGACCCCACACTAACCTAAACTGCCAACGTCCCTTCACTTTAACCCCCATGCTAACCCCATGCTAAGCCCCAGAATTAACCCCACACTAACCTAAACTGCCAAGCTTCGCATCTCCTGCCATCGCAGTCTTTCTCATCACTGCTATCACCGCAATCATCTACACCGTTGCAAACTTTGAACGGATACGTACAGTTCAGATTGTCACATTGGAAGTGACCGGGGGGACAGTGTCTCGATGCTATAAGGTCAAGTGAGAGGTCAAATGGCTGTAATGAAAATTGTCGTTAGATAATGTAGATTTAGATAATATATAGTAAAATAATATATTATCATTCCGCAATATATTAAGGTACCTGGTCAAAAGCTTCGCGATTTGAACGCCCGCAAAATTGTTTATTCGAATTAGTGAATTTATAATAGCGTATGATTGTTTGTATAAACATTATATTTTTAGTTTTAGTTATTTTCACTTGTTTGGCTTGGTTTGGTTGGGTTTAGTTTTAATTATTGGTTTTTTAGCTGCATTACATCCCGAGTGAGCCTATAAAACACATATATATATATATGGTAATGATAAGCTGTTGCATGTACGGTAGTCTATACATAGACATGCGCTAATTATAATGGCCAATCATAAGCTATTGTAAAATCATTAATTTGAATAAACAAGTTTGCGGGCTTTCAAATCGCGCATCAATCGCGAAGCTTTTGACCATAATCCTATATTAATATATTGTGATTTAACATAATAGGTAATATTGTATTGGATATAATAGGATATCACTACTTTCACCTTTTGGATTTCATATTAATTATCATTAATTAGTATTATTATAATATTTTTGAATAATTGATTAGAGTGTTATTTAATAAAACCATTACTCTATATTATATGATTATATGTATACAAAATGTATATATTTAATAAGTTAAGGAGCATTGCTTTAAAATTATACAAATAATAAATATTTTTAAATTTTTTTATAATTCATTTATAAAATATATTACAAATATATTTTTTAAAATAAATATAACTTATAAAAATAATTTAAAAATTGTATCATACTTAAATGTAAAATATATAGTATTAGTTAAATTATATTATTTATAAAATACTTTAACTTTGAAATCCACTAACGGCAGTTCTCTGGTTCGTCACTTCCATCTTTACAATCTTTCTCTGTATCACATTTCCACATGGACGAAATACACCTGCGCAGATTAGGAGATAATAATTATTTTAAATTGCACAGAATTAACTTTACTCATCATAAATAATTTTTTTTATTTATGATAATGTAGATATATTTTATTACTATTTATTAAAAGTATATAAAATAATAATTTTAATAATATAGTAAATATAAATTAACTAATTAATATTTTATTACTATTTATAGTTAGATTATCTAATTTAGATATTGCATTAATTTAAAAGTATCATACTATCCAGGTCACAATAATATAATTACAATTTTAAAATATACCATTTTAGAATATATAAACAGTAAATATATGTATGTATTCATCTAATAATTAGGTAGTATATTTTAAAATGGGTATAGGTAAAATTATCTACTTCTAGAACATTATATATTGAATGAGGTATGGGGAAGATGTAACATGAAGACTAAGATATCATTGAGTATTAGTATTTGTAACTAAACTGTTATTAAAAACATCTATTATACAATAGAAACTAACATACATAATTATTGTATGATAACGAAAATATTGCATCTTATTTTGAAGCCCTTTATCAAAAGACAATGCATATATAATATAAATAACAAATAAAAGAAATAAATGTCAACTTATTATGTATTATTATAATATACATTAGATCAATGACTAAGGAAATAGGATATTATAAATAGAACAAGGATAAAGGTAACTACGATGTTATTTGTCCTACACTCGTCCATTCTCTAACCTACAACTACACTTATAATAGTCGTCTCTCTAACACATAGATTTGTATATTAACTAGATCGGTATTACTATAACTCGCTAAGTACAATTATTCAACGGTGCCTCTATTTAGATAACTTAGAATAACTTGAAATTAAAATAATTTTTTGTATCTATATAGTATATACCTACTGCAATATAATTGCAACATTTAATTTGATTAAATAATACTTTATATGTAATGGTGAGCCATCTTAAGTGACCTAAATTGAGGCACCATATCTGTTAAAGAAAAATCATCTAACTGCCAATCTAGGTAAACTATAAATCTATGTTCTAACCTATCATCAGTTGGACCGCATCGGAACTGATTGTCAGTGCAGTTAGCGAAACAGGTCAGGTTATCAGGCGACAGGTTGAAGTCATTAGGGCAAGCGCATCGTCTGGTGACGTTGTGATCGGGATGTTCGGGTGAAGGAGGTACGGGAGACAATAGGCACAGGTGAGAGCAGCCTCCATTGTAGGGTGTGGCGCATGGGTTGTACGCTACGGGGGGGCAATATAGGTGTCACTAGTGGTATTGAGAGTAGTAGTCAGGTAGTAGTAGTAGTAGTAGTAGTAGTAGTAGTAGTAGTAGTAGTAGTAGTAGTAGTAGTAGTAGTAGTAGTAGTAGTAGTAGTAGTAGTAGTAGTAGTAGTAGTAGTAGTAGTAGTAGTAGTAGTAGTAGAATGACTAACATCGTGGTTGTATATTGGGATGTATTATGTGGATGTCCATAGGTCTGTGTGTTGTATTCATTAGAACCTCACGATCTTCACCAGTAAATCTATGAATTAAAGTAATTTATTAATTTAAATTTTAAGGTAGTACATTTTTAATATATAATATATATATATATATTTTGGTAATGTGGTTAATAATTATTATTAAGAAATTATAGTTAA
Source organism: Osedax fenrisi (assembly GCA_964019155.1). Lineage (NCBI taxonomy): Eukaryota > Metazoa > Annelida > Polychaeta > Sabellida > Siboglinidae > Osedax > Osedax fenrisi. Next base: position 36,832,629 of record OZ025244.1, read on the forward strand.
ATATTATTTATGTTATTCAATTTATTATATATAGAATTGGTATATTGATTATTGTAAATAATTTATAAAAAGATAACAACAACTAGTGAATAATATAAGAATCGTAATATAAGTTTATCAAGTATTTATTTCTTAAATTAGTTTTATCATGAAAATTAATTACTTTTTAAAAGAAACTCAATAGGATAAAAATAAAGTAAATAAAGCATGGATTAAATTTGTTGATTGCATAACAATTATTTGAATACTATTTTAAAGCAGTTTATCAAACTTAGAAATAAGATATAATTAATCAATATTATTTTATATACTATTTAAAAGTAAATACAATACATGATAGTATACCTATTAGCTCTCTCAATAGTTTTATGGTTCCAATCAGTCCAGTACATGTATTCATCGAATAAAGTTATAGAGAAGGGATGAGGAACTGATGAGGAATGTAATACAATGTGTCTATTTGTGCCGTCAAAGTTTGCGAATCTGATAATGTATGAAATGTATTGTTTATAAGAAATATATGTAATATAATATATATATGTAATATATTATATTATTAAATTTAATATAGGATTCCCATACGAAATTAGATGTGTTATCCAAATTATATTATATGAGTATAAAAAGTAAAATAATATATAATTATAATATTATAATCAATTAAATATGGCAACAAATTTATTTAATAAAGTAATATTATATAATAAAATATATTTTTTTATATTAGTTTATATAGAAAATATTTCCTTATGCATTTAATAGTATTTAGTAAATACAGGTATTATTTATAATAACTTGTTATCATTAAGATATGTGATCTAAATAGTACCTATAGATACAATTGATTATAATCGTATTGATTCATTCCCCACAACTTATATATATCACAGAATCACAAATAATAAAATATTAGTAAATAATGATATTTAGGGAATATGTTTACGTTATAATTTTCACTGTATAATTTCAACAGTATAAATTATTTATTTATTTAATATTTAATAGGTACTATTTAATAAGCAGGAAATAAGACTCCTTAAATAAGCAATGTAAGCGATAGGTACTATTTAAATCAGCACTATATTAGTTATAATCATAATGTAATACACGTCAGTAGAAGCCTGTAGACTCTAACTCGATGGTATCGATGTGGGCGTCTACCCACCAGATCCTAGCGGTCAACTGGTCAATAGTGATGGCATTAGGCCACCCGAGACCAGTGTCCACAACCCGAGAGCTGCCCGTTCCATCCATACCGACGCGGCCGATGTGAGCATCGTTTGACCAGTCCGTCCAGAATAGGTATCTGAGGGGGGGGGTGGTTATGTGGGATCACATGTGTATGTGTATAAGTTGTACATGCATAGGAGGAACATCGATTACAGAACAAGTATCTATCAGGTATCTATCAATAAGTTAACTGGTCATGTAAATATATAAATAATAAAAGAGATTTATTATTTCATGTTGTAAAGCATGATATAGTATGGATACTCCGCCACAAAACTATGTTACCACTACTGCCTACCCTACTAACCCATAAGAAGGAGACACCACCACCCCTACCAGTACTACTCCTGCCCCTACTCACCCCTACTAACCCATAATACGGAGACACCACCACTACCAGTACTACTCCTGCCCCTACTCACCCCTACTAACCCATAAGAAGGAGACACAGCCAGAGAGCGAGGGCTATCCAGAGATGGCAACAGCTGCAGCTGATGTGTACCGTTAAGCTCTGATACCATGATGTGGTGGTACTTGGAGTCAGCCCAGTACAACTTCCTGTGGGAGATAGAGGCTCAAGTGATATTCTCTGTACGGCGTTAATGTTGGTATACAAATTAGTAATAAGAAATAAATATATATAATTTGGGACTTATCAGAAAGATAAAGGGTAATTGTCTCGATAAGCTATTATTCTATAATTGGCCGATTACTAAAACTAAATCTGATAATAAAATAATAAACATAATATTTTTATTATTATTGTTGTTATTTTGGTGGAATTATTATTGTCATTTCATCCCATCCAGAAATATAGATTTTACTTAAAAGCAAAGTGCAGTCGAATATGCTCTTTTATTATATCGTATATTATATTGTGTTGTTTCAAGTGATAGTCGATAATTTGTATTCATAATTATATGATATCACTTCTAATTAGTATGTTAAGACTTATTGTATGGGTCCGGACAAGGTATGAACCCTCTTACTAAATGCGTCTGACATCTTAACATGCTGAGCTAAGTAGGTATTTCATATATATACATAATTATCTGAGGATCAGTGAATAGGCTGAAAGCAAGATGTCCCAAGTTCTTCACTAGATGTTTCTTGCTATTATTATTATATTGGAATAATAAAGATATCTCCTGAAGAATAACGATATAAATTAGGCTGCGATTCTACAAAAGTATATATAGGTTTCAAGGCATGTATCATCTATTTTTTATATTATAAATGTGCCGTTAAACTTTGTAGTGTAAAGTATGGGCGACGACCGCTATAAAACTTAATTCTACTTTTGTGGTAAGGTAGCCTTTAGCGGGCTCAATATATTGTGCGTAATACACGCTTTACACGCCCACACCCACATATTCTATTACTCTCTGTTCAGCTCGTACCTGCCTATCCAATCCAATGCCAGACCTTCGGGAGCCTGTAGATTATGCCACACTATAGTCTCGACTGGAGACTCGCTACCGTAAGCACCTGTGTGTACGTTAATGTATTACTGTAGTCGATGTAGTCGCTACTGTTACCGTAGCAAGCGGGTGTCATGGTGTAATTATTCATGAATATATATTAGAATTCATGTTTCACCTATTACTTTGCACTTGCCTAGATCTAATAATAATAATAATATATATTGAATTTATACTTGGAAAAAATTGTAAAATATTTGAATCTTAATTTGAAACCCTTTAGAAGTAAAAGATATTGCATACTTGTATTTATTATATTATTATAAACAGTAAACTTCTAATAGATGATCGAGTATCATCATTATTTATTATATACTATAGACTACCGACGACCTCTACACGAATACACGGGGCGTGGGTAACCACAGTAAACAAACTTATATTCCTGGCCCCGGTGGTGTCGGACATCTTCAGACGTTCGATCTTAGAGGCGCGCACGTCGATGTAGTAGATCATGTCCTCAGACATGTCCACCTCGAGGGCGACCGCGTTCTGTAGACCTCGATGCAGTAGACGATACTCGCTTCCGTCGATGGACAGCAGACGGATGTAGTACCGGTTAGAGAATAGTAGCCACGGCTGACGTCCTGCACAGGGTGGAGTGGGGGGTTACGCTCGCGATAGTAATAGTATTTATGAATTATTGTTATTATTATCGTTATTTTTATTTGGTGGAGTCTTTCATCTCATCCAGGAACTTAGATGAAGTTTTCACTTATAACCATATATATGGCTCTAATGTCCCTTCGAAGCCGTTCTCATGTTAAGGCATCCGTGGTTTTAGAGAGAGCCGATCATTTAGTTATACACAATTATATAAGATCACTTCTAAATAATATTTTAAGACCCATTTTCTAAAATTAATTAATGGTCCGGACAAGGCTCGAACCCGTTTCCTACTGCTTGTATGTCTGAAGCCTTAGCGACTGAGCCACACAGGCAGTTATAGCCCTCTATTATATTAATACGCTATTATACAAGAGATACATATTGAAATTAGTGGCCATTGTTTAATGAAGTTCACTAACTATCGATACGTTTGCATTGCCCGTACACATTCTTCCTGTAGCCCGTAGCACATTTACACGTGAAGCTGCCGGGAGTGTTCTCGCAGTACTGCATGCATGATCCGGGCACTTCTGTACACTCGTCTATGTCTACGAGCAGGATTACGTACACATTAGTTAATGTAGATAATTGGTAATGTAGACATTATGTAATGTAGATATAATGTAAAGTAGACATTAGGTAATTTAGACATTATGTAATGTAGACATTAGGTAATTTAGACATTATGTAATGTAGACATTAGGTAATTTAGACATTATGTAATGTCTATATTAGGTAATGTAATTAAGAGGCAGGTATCGGGCTATATTAACGGGCCGATATCGGGGGGGGGGGGCTGTTGAAGGGAATGAAGTAGCTTAAGTATATAATGTATCGTAGTGCTGGTACTAGTGTAACCTCTGCAAGCTTTAGAGTCTGACATCAGCGTATAGCCTTCGTTACATTCACATCTGAAGCTTACGATCGTGTTAATACACTTGTGGGCGCACTGGTTAGACCTGGCACTCTCGCATTCATTTACATCTGTGTGTGTGTGTGTATGCGTGTGTGTGTGTGTGTGTATGTGTGTGTGTGTGTGTGTGTATGTGTGTGTGGATAACATTTATTTTTAATATATATGAATTATAAAGTCAGAAAATTAAAAAACAAGTAGGTATATTTCGATATTACAACACGACTAATACTAATTATCACACTAGAGATATCAACTCAACACTCGTAATACTAACTGCAGTGAGGAGGTATACTAACTATCACACAAGGTATCACACTATCACATTAGGTATACTAACTACAGTGCGGAGGTATACTAACTGCAGTGAGGAGGTTCATCAGAGTTATCACCACACTCGTCATACTTGTTACAGACAAGGTCGTAGTCTACACAGTTGCCGTTGTCACACAGGAACCTGCCACCATCGCATGTAGGCTTAGGGGTAACTAGAGATGGGGGGGGTATGTGGTACTGGGTAAGGTTAAATTGGGAAAGGGGAGTATTTGGTGTTAGTAGGTAGAAGTATCTAGGAATGGGGGGGTATATGGTAATACGAGGTAGAGGTAACTAGGGAAGGAGGAGTATTTTATACATGCTAGGGTCAATTAGTATGTATTTTAAGAAAGCATTATGTTTAAAGTGATAAGGACCAGAATATTTGTATTTAAATTTATTTTATCATAGACATCAACAATAAAACTCTAATAAATATTTATTATTATTATTATTTATATTATTTCCTGATGGAGTTAAATTAATCGTGCACACTGAATGTTTGATAATTCAAATTGCTATTAAAATTAATAGCACGATTATGATTGGTCCGTAATTAATGACTTTGTATTGTTCTGAATATTAAAATGGTGTTCTGTATCATTATGCCCATATGTTTTCCATTGTATGATTAGCTTATCTATTAATAAATGCACTCTTCACTCTTCTACATTATACAATGTAATTGCTCCTTTACATTGTATCGAATATCGTTATTAAATATATTCCAACATATATATATATATATAAATTGACATATATGAAAATAATAATATTAATAAATATAATTTATTTGATTTTGGTTGTTTATAATATATAAAATAATGTTATCCAATATCTGTTTACTCTAAAGAACTTAAGATGTTGCACATACACCACAGTTGTCACTCAGTACACAAACACATACAGTGTTCACGTCTGGCTAGTGTTCGCGCTAACCGCAGATATCGATGTTCTCGTCACTTTTATCTGAACAATCCGGGGAGCCGTCGCACACAAACTGTTTCAAGATACACTGGCCCGACTTGCAGGTAAACTCCGTGCCGTTGTGACACTTCTTGTAGACTGCGAGGGTATTGCGTAATACATGAGCTTATTATGTAACGTGTGCGATATGTAGCGGCGATGTAACAGTTGTTATTATGTAACGTGTGTGATATGTAGCTATGATGTAACAGTTGTTATTATGTAACGTGTGATATGTAGCGATGATGAAACAGTTGTTATTATGTAACGTGTGTGATATGTAGCTATGATGTAACAGTTGTTTTATGTAATAGGTTATGTAGTAGTGGCGGAGGTGGGGTGGGCATTGATACAGCTTAGGGAATATAAAGATTTATATTATTCTGGTGTTAATAATGAAGAGAAGCTGTGTATGAAAATGTGATTAAATAATGAAAACTACTAGTGAAAAGCTAAAGTTTGTGAAATTTAACATGATTTCAATCTACAGTTTAAATATTTTAATAGTTAGCTGTGTAAATTAGCGAATGAAAATATAATTTACATATATGATATACTCAATATATATATAAGTAAATATATTATGTGAAAGACGGGGAAATATGTAACTTATCACTAGTGCCTTAACTGACCACAAGTGTCTTAACTGACCACAAGTATCTGGTTCATCGCTGCCATCTCCGCAGTCGTTCTCGAAGTCGCACTTCCATCTGTTGTCCAAACACATGCCGTTGTCGCACCGGAACTGATTCTCTTTACAACTGTGTATAATTTTTAGTTTAGCACTCATGGTTATTTATGTGATTCATCAACTAGATAACTATTATTACTTACTTATATCCGCGTTGAATAAATAATTTATCTAATAAGAGCGTTAAATAAAATTAAATAATTATCGACTTAATAAATTAGAGTTATTAATACGCGATACTTGGGTATCTCGTAATAAAGGTACCCTATGTCTTCAGATGATTCATTAATGTTAATTAAGTCACTGAGCTGCATAACTCCTTTATATGTTGGTAGATTTATAAAACGTTTATTAAAGATACATCTTTTCCTTATATACTTGGCACTCCGGTTTATTACGCATACAAGAATACTATATAAGGAATGGAATGGTACATAAACATACAAGATACATGGATTGGGTACTATGGGTATATATATAACCGAACACGGGGGTGTGATATCAAATGATATCAATTACCTGATGTTAGTAGGACAAGCAGGCGGCCTCTCATCTTCGCCTCCTCTACAGTTACGCGTTCCGTCGCAGACCTGATTCTTCTCTATGCAAGGTTGAACTCCGACCTCACGATTACTCTCGCAGGTGAACTTGTTATCTCCACAGGTACGATTACCTACGAAATATCAGACGGGGGATGGACGATTAGGAGTTGGTATGTAATAACTAATGTTATCTTAATTACACATAAAAAGGTAACTTAAGTATGTATAGTATCTTAGAGTATTGATATCTTAAATATATAATATCTTAAAATTCGAAAATAAATCATAAAAAGAGAGTACAAGATGGCAACTGATTCTCTCATGGAATAGAAGATTTACGCACTTGAGGTTAATGTACACCTTAGAATGAGATAATGTAGTATCACTGGCTGCCAATCGTAAAGTTAAGCGTACGATAATATATCGTTAACATTAATGAGGTTTTTAATATAGTTAATAATATTAACTTAATATTAAATAATTTCATGATTGACACTAATCAAGAATTTACTATTAAAGATATAATTGTAAGGTAACTAATGTATATGTTTACTTTACGACATAGCACTACTTAAGGTGGGATATTGAGGCGATACATACCGCAATTCAAGACGATATCTTCATCCGAACTATCACCACAATCATTATCTCCATCGCACATCCACCTGCGTTTAGGTAGGGGAGTGTTCAGCGAGGTAGGGGAGTGTTGAGCGAGGTAGGGCGGTATTGAGCGAGGTAAGGGGAGAGAGAGATCGCGTTAGTGAGGATGAGATAGATTAGAATAATGGGAATGAGAATAAAATTCAGGATAGTAAGTAGATATATTGTGATAATGAGAAGTGGATGGGAGAAATAGGTAGATCAGGATAGTAAGAGGAGAAAGATGGGGATAGTGGGAAGTAAATTATACAAGGGATAGTAATTAGGAGTGAGATTCTAGGGAATCAGTTGATATTGTAGCGATGGTCTAGTTCACTTACTTATCTGGTATACATTTTCCGTTATCGCAGGTGAACTGATTACCATAGCAAGTTACCGTTTTATTTCCTGTCGGTGGAAAATTATGGTTAGAAATGGTTTATTCGAGAAGTGTAGAATATATAAAGAAACTAGAATAATGTATCTTATTTAATTTTGTACGATTATTTTATACAATTTAATTAAAATTTCTGCTACTGTTTAATCTATTCAAAATGTATTATATTTGTAACTACATGAATTTAATGTACTATGCTATTCATTATGGTTTTAGTTTCTTATTATAAAATAAACTATTCGTAATTAATGAAAAATTAGTTAAGAAATTTTTATATTTAAAAAAAATAAGTTAACCCTAAAAGTTGAGAATTCGTATAGAAGTATAGTTGAAAATTAAAAATATAGTGTTCTAGTTTTATATAAATAATAGTAATAGGAATTTATGAGAGCTTTAGTAATATAAGTAATACAAATTATTATTTATATTACTAGATCTCTTTTAGATTATATTACTTATTTATATCACTAGATTACTAGATGTTTTATAGGGTTGATTTATAAAAATATTATATTATTATATAATTATTCGAGTACGATATAATTATTCGAGTACTCTCTCTCTCTTTCTCTCTCTCTCTCTTTCTCTCTCTCTCTCTCTCTCTCTCTCTCTCTCTCTCTCTCACAAAAGTGACTTACCGCAAACTTCCTCAGGTTCATCGCTACCATCGCTGCAATCCTTGTCTCCATCGCAATGCCAGCCCGCCTGTATACAGCGATGAGATGTGACGCAGCGGAAGTCACCTGTAGGCAGTAGCGCAGCAGGTTATAGCTAGCACATCATACATTCAGGCTTACGTATCAACTTCGTATACGATTGGTGTATGATTACAACAAATATATCAGTTTTAAATATTTGTATATAATTTATAAATATATATCATACGTGAATATGTACGTTCTAATAATGGAAAATAGCTAAAATATATAGTAAAATAAGAGTGATATGAATAATTATTATTTATACTTATATTTATTTTGGATAATTAATAATAACCAGGACACTAATATATGAATTACTGATAAATATATTTCAATGTAAAGTAAAGTTGTACCATAATAATACGATGAAAACAACCTTATTTATCTTAATTCAATTTAACCCACTCTTCTTAAACATCGATTACATATGTCTCGCTACAAAGACACCGTAGTAAGGTGTTGCACCGACCTGGGGAACACTGAATACTGGCGCAGAAGGCGGGCTGTTCGTCGCTTCCGTCGTTACAATCATCGTCTCCGTCGCACAGATAACGCTTGGCTATGCAGACGTTATTGCTGAGACACTTCACCTGCGTGTCTTTGCAGGCACTTTGAGTCGCTACAGGGGGGTGGGGGGGGCGGGGCGGTTAGCGTAGTGGTAGGCTGGGATGGCAGGCTGGTAGAGCTCGTTGTGGGCGTCGAGGTTAACATATAGATACTAGCGGGGAGGGGCCTATGAAGTTAACAATAGATGTAAGATGTACTAGTGTAGTGGTCTTTAACGATTAAGGGCTGTAATGATTAAGGTAGTGCTACAGTGATTAAGGGGGGGCTTGTATATAATGTTTAAGGGGTGTAGTTATAGTAATTAAGGGGTGTGTCCGTAGTTATTAAAGGGCTTGGTTATAGTAATTAAGGGTTATAGTAATTAAGGGGCGTGTCTATAGTTATTAAAGGGCGTGGTTATAGTAATTAAGGGCTTGGTTATAGTAATTAAGGGGCGTGTCTATAGTGATTAAGGGGCGTGACTATAACGATTAAGCTACTTACGACAGTTGTATTCATCGGTAGCCCTGCCATCTTTACAGTTATCTACAGCATCGCATACGTTGTCCTCAGAGATACAACGATCGTTAGCACACCGGAACTCTCCCTTCAAACATTCTGCCCTCGCTGTGATATCGAGGGGGTGGGGCATGGTATTTAGGCTCATTTGTATGTTGGGGGTATTCGCTGATTTATTAAGTGTATCAAAAACATACTTAAAAAATGTACATATAGGATAATTTTATAGAAATATATACAATTAATAAATATTAAATATAATGTAACTAAGTATTATTATATATACAAACAAATTATAAAAAATAATCATAAATAAAAAGTGAATAGCCTATAAAAAAAGCCCTTTTCCCCCATATGTTTTACATGTTAAACACATTAATATCTATTAACATAAATACTTGTACATCTATAGATGTACGATCGGGTGAATTGTGTACGTGTTATTGTGTGTAAGTATAGTAGAGATTAATAATCTGAACTTGATATGTGTGGTATAGTTCTATTGGTAATAGGCATCGATGGTATGCGCTAACTAAACATAAGTTATTTGTTTTAATGATAATTATGTAGGATCGATAGAGATACGTATAGAGTTAATAAGAGGGCAACGATAATAACAACAACAACAGCAATAATACTTATTATAATTATAACAACAACAATAATAATATATATTAAAGATAATAAATAACATTATAACACTAATAATAATACATGAATTTCTTTAATCACGCTTGTATAACTTGAATACGTTGTCAGACAATAAGGTATGAGGTGGTGGATAAGGTAACTATGGCTACTATAGGTGGCGCCACTAACGACAATTCATCTCATCGGAGTTCTGGTCATCTTTACAGTCATTCTCGAAGTCGCACCGATAATGCATGGGAACGCAACGACCATTACCGCACACGAATGAGGTGTCGGGACAAATGTGATTGGCTAATGATTGTTAACATGTTTTAGTTTGTTTTATATGATTAAAGGGCAGTCAAAAATCTAGATAATGAAATATAAGACGTTTAATAAATTATGATTTAAAAAAAAAGGGGGATTTAAAAATGATATATTATTTGAGAAATAATTATTTATTAAAATATTGATAAAAAATAAATAATATTTTCATATCTTATCCAGCTGTGATACAAATATAGTTTGTAATTAAGTAACGATAATAACATTATATCACACTAGAGGGCACTAACCACAGAGGATATCGTCTTCATCACTATTGTCCTTACAATCATCATCGACGTCGCAGATAAATCGTTTATTGATGCAGTTTCCGTTGGAACAGACAAACTGTTCTTCCGTACAGTTGTGCTGATTAGTGAAGCACTTCTTTTTGTCATTTACTGTGTATTACGAATATGTCCTTTAAAGCAAATGTAAACCTTTACTGTGTATTTTGGATATATGTCCTTTATAAGTATTATACATTACAGAGGTAATAATATTATTCACATCTGAAAACTATAATAAAGCCATATAGATATTAATATATATTACCAACTAATCAAAATTACTATTGTTATTTATGTATACAAATTATTTAGTTTCGATATATTTACTCTATTCAATACATTTATATGAACACATAACAATGACATGAAATGGATGTATATTAATAGGGTGCAATTCTACACCACTATGCTCGACTTGATATAGTAGGTGAGAGGGGTCAGTCAGAGATGCGTAGTATTACCTAGTATTATCTATTATTGGTTGCTACATTGTAAGAATTTTATAAAATATACATGTCTCAATATGTAGGGGCAAGTATGATTACGTATATTACATGTATGATTACGTATATTACATGTATGATCGTAAGTATATTACTAGGTGCAGACATATGAATATATGAAATAGAGGTAAGCCTTACCTAGCACCATGTTCAGTGCATCGGGGCACGCACATATCACATCTTCTTTGGAGCCGTCGGGTGATCTATGACAAATGTGTGAACATCCACCGTTGTTATTATCGCAGGGGTTATCACCTGAAGGTCAACGATATGGGGTTAATATTAGGTTAGTATAGATACTATAGAATAAGTAGTGCACGGGTTAATGATAGAGTGTGGTAAGTTAGCGAGAAGTGAACTAGTTAATAAGATAGTGGTGAGAAATTGTACATGAAGTTATGAATGTGATCACATTGTTGGTTATTATCCAATAAGAATAAGAGAATTTGAGAATGGAGAATTCTGTAATGGTCAATTGGAAATGAGAAATTTTAATAATTTATAAAATTTAATTAGTTTATTAGATTATGGGCAAGTTTAATACATATAGTTTATATGATTTATAGGGCAATAGACAGAAATAAATAATGTACGGTAGTGGAAAGTTCAATGGATCTGTTCAATAAATCAGTGGCGCTAACATTTCTGCTGTTTGGATGCAGTAAATATAGCGATTCCGTAAGGTCGTTCACCTAAGTTCTTAATCATCGTGATTAGATTAGCGCCCGTGTATTTCTCTGCACGGTAAATACCTCCTAAAATGTGCCATGATCGTTATAATATTTAATTAAAATGGAATTGTATAGAGTTAAAACTTAAACACCACTAAAATCGGCATAAATATCAAAAGAAAATCAATACATTTAAAATTAAGTACATTCGTAGATTCATGGTTGATAAAATATTATATATATATATTATACACATAAACCTAGATGCCAATCCGACCAATAGAGATGATAATTGAAGACAGCCAAAGCATAAGGATGAACGAGATTTTCAATAATTGTCATTCGGTAATTACCATCTAGATCTGAAGATTCTATTTTATTTCTGTGTTTGATGAAATATTGTATTTTTATTAGATCCGATAATATTAATAGTTGATGTTAGTATTAACATTAATATTGACAGTTTATCTATCAAGAGTAATTAAATATAGTTAAATAAATATTTTTAAACCAATAATATATAAATAGTCAATACTTTATAAATTGATATAAGTTGAATATATCAAGATCAGCTAATACTGAAATAGTTAATTAATAATATTATATATATAATAATAGAGTTATTATAACATTTTTTAACGTTCTAAATTTAAAATATTAAAATGCAATACTGTTAATGTTATTATTAAGATTATAACTATAAACTAAGGTCTAGAGTGAAAATGATGAGGAGTTAGAAAAGTTAGAGTACTAGGGGAGAAATGATAAGGAAGATGATGAGAAATAGGATGATTTATGGAAGTATGAGGGCTAGATAAGATAGGAAGATGAGGAGGAATACGTATGGGGTTATAGAATTAGGAGTACTAGGTATGAAAGTAAAAGGATAAGAATGAGGAGGAGATAGTTTACAGAAGTTAGAGGACTGTATGAGGAGGAAGAGGAGGCTGGGGGGGGAGATGTAAACGTGTAGGCGTCCGCCCAATAGAGCCTCTTGTCCACTTGGTCAAGAGCGAGACCATTCGGCCACTTCAGATCCTTTGTGATGAGGTCAACTCGCGAGTGTCCAGTCATCGATGACCGCACTATAGCCGGTTTACTGCCCCAACTTGTGTAGTAGATGTGTCTAACAAGTGTTGTAAGTGTAATTGTATTATATTGAAGTGATCACATATTTATTACGGTTTATTTCTTTTATATTTATATTTATTTTAATATTTGTTATCAGTATTATAATGTGTTTTTTCCGAATGCAGTTGATGAAACATTCGACTACAATTAGGAGGTATTCAAGTTAACTTTAACATTAATAACCTTCAATGATACTCCTAACTTATTATTCTATATCATTAGCTAGAGAATCAAAACTCATATAAATAATTTTATATTTGTATTGTAATGTCACAATTACTAATAATATGTATAAGTCTATGACTTGTTCAAGTTTACCGCTATGCGTATTATATAATATGTATATATATAACATAATTTCAATAAATAAATATTATCATGCTAGCTAGATGTGCCGCCCTGTGTAGAGGTCACACGCGAAGGTCACACACGAAGGTCACACACGTAAAGGTCACACGCGAAGGTCACACGTGAAGGTCACACACGAAGGTCACACGTAAGGGTCACACACGTGAAGATCACACTCACCCGAAGCAGGGGTCGACGACGATAGCGCGAGGCTTCTCGACGTGCACGATCGTAGAGGTATGTTCTCCGGAGAGGTCGGAGGACATGATCTTGTTACGCGTCCTCTCGCACCAGAACATCTTCTTGTTGATCCAGTCGTATGCTATGCCGTCATCTGGGTAGGAGAGCGGGCAGTGACTCATGTATTCCATAGTCGATACTATTCGGAACTCTTACTTTATAGATACAATTATACTAACTAGCGCATGAAATTAGTTTCTAATAAAATTAAAATGATGTATACAGTATTATTAATCAATATAATATTTGAGGAAATTTTGTAGAAATCTTACATCAATACAGATATCCTAATAATTTATAGATTCTGGATGTCCTTTCATTCATTATCTTAGATATATTCAAATATATTTGTGACGTTTTATACTACATATATACTAGATGTGTTATCGTTATTTAGTACTTATTGACACAATAATGACTTAAGCACGGTGATGGTCATTACAATAAAAACACAGAAATTCACATTATATTTATGATTGATAGCCTAATTTATGATAGCCTAATTGTTATAAAATAATTTACCAAATTCGAATATGATTCATTAATAAATATTCAAATATTAAATATTATATAACTTCAATTAAATATTCATCGTAATTAAGTGAGCAATACAGCCACGACAAGCAAACATAGCTGCGCGTTAATTCGTTGTCAACTAAGAGACTCGTGTGTATGGGATACCATGTGACCCGATTGTATAATGAATGCGTTTATGAAATACTATCATACGATTACGTGATGCTACTGTATGATCAATGACTACGGGACACTCGTACGCAATACTAACCAGTGAAATTATCACGTTTAGCGATGCGCTTGCTTTGCTTGGTAGTGAGGTCATATTCGTACAGGGAATGCAGGATCACATCCGTATAGAATATCTTGCGATTCTCGTAGTCGAAATCAACAGCTGATGACGTTAGGGTGATATTATAGTAATGTGAGGGGGGTAGAGAGACGGTGATTGCGAGAGGGTCACGAGAGAAAAGTTTGAAAGATAAATAGTGAACAATTATATTATAGAAAAGAAGGGCGGGAAATAAATTATACCAAAAACATACTAAATATGGATATGGAGTAGTAAATATATAGTAGATTAAAATAGGTCAATATTTTTTAATTAAGTTGATTTTAAAGAGTTAATTTTATATTTAAACAAATATATAGTATTAATAAATTATGAACTATTTTCTAACAATAACATTTGATATTGAAATAAACAAAGAATAATAAGGATTAAAATATAAAGAGAGTAAAACGTATTATGTTACCGCTTATGAGGTGACTTAACTTGAGAGGTAGAAAGAGTCGAATGAGGTTAAGATTTAACTTAACTTAAGTTCACTTACCGACAGATTTATTGTTGCGAGTCAATGTCGCGAAAGGCGTAGATTTCACCTCCAGATTTAGGTGCATACTTCGTAGTTCGTGTTTAGTCGCAAAGATCATGAAGTCGTCCATATCTGAACCAATCAGAGTGCTCGTTTAGAGATCGCGGGTAGTTAGGGGCTTGATACTAACCTCTACAGGTTCTGTTATCTTTGGAGAGTATGCCGACAGAGCAGAGACACCTGGCGATGGAGGGCGAGTTCGGATACGAAACGCAGAGTTGCTCGCATCGTCCATTGTTCTTGTTGCAAGGGTTTTCTTTAGCGTCTATAGTGGGGTGTTGTAGGGATGAATGGGGTATATTGCTTGGTGTAGTGGTTGTCTTTAGCATCTATAGTGGGGTGAATAGGGTGAATGGGGTATATTGCTTGGTGTAGTGGTTGTCTTTAGCATCTATAGTGGGGTGATGTAGGGGTGAATGGGGGTATATTGCTTGGTATATTGGTGTAGTGGTTGTCTTTAGCATCTATAGTGGGGTGTTGTAGGGGTGTTGTAGGGGTGAATAGGGTGAATGGGGTGTATTGCTTGGTGTAGTGGTTGTGTTTAGCATCTATAGTGGGGTGAATAGGGTGAATGGGGTGTATTGCTTGGTATATTGGTGTAGTGGTCCGGGTTCTCTTTATCGTATGTAGCGAGATAATGTGGGGGCGAATAGGGTAAAAAGGGTGTATTTTGCGATATGGGGTGTAATTATATTATATTAGAAAAGAATATATTTTAATTGTAGTCTTTAGAAGAATAAATATAATCGAATCTATTTAAATTATTTAAATAATATTCACACACAAATAAATGAATATTATTATATGTTATATGTAACATACAGTATATAGTGCAGTATGGTAGAGTGTATAATATGCAATATGCGATACATTTTTATATGATTTCACATATATGCTGTATAACGTAAGCTATATAATACAGGTTAATACATAATTCAACCCATGTACTATTTCGCTGACCTTTCAAAGACTGTAACGAATCATCATAGATAATAATATTGCTGGCACGCTGAATGTTGATCTTCAGTACTTCGGGTACCGTCGAGTGATTTCTCAGCGGGGCCCTCAGAACCTAACGTCGGCGTAGGATATTAATATCGACCAATCGGTGACGAGCGATAATACAATACTGAGATGTTATCGGTAAGCGTTATAGAGGTGAGGTATTAACTTGTTTCAGGTTCTTATCCACCCAATATATGGAGCTATTGAATAGAGTGATGCCGTAGGGAGTGGGCAGTCCCGTTCTAAGATATATTCTATTCTTTCCTTCGTAGTCGCATCTCTACAAAGGTGGGGGCGTGATTAGTGAGGGCAGCTCAAGTAGAGTGTGGCGGTGGTGGTACCTGGATGGCATCTGCGATGGAATCCACCCAATAGAGGTCACCTGAATCGTAATCGATAACGAGGTCGCGCGGAGAGGTCACTCCAGAGGTCACGATATCGGTGACGTTTGTGCCATCCAATAGCGATCTCACGATTCTAGGTTTAGACTCACGATTCATCCAATATAAATATCTACGAATATATGCATGAGATATATGTATATTTATATACAAATATAAAATTATATATTAGTAATTCTAATAATGAAGAAGTTTATTGTTTATAATGGTATTAATAGAAATAAATAAGATAATTATGCCATATCTTTTTCCTACAAATGGTCTTCAAATTAAGATGTACATTTTTACTATTATTGTCACCCAGTATATATATATATATATATAATTAAAAATAATTGATAAAATTACAAAAGTATTTGTTAAATGTTTATAAATTATGTAATAAGTTTATTAGTGAAATCTAAAAAGCCATACCCTGGCAGGTAATAGTGATAACAATGACATAACCATTAGAGAGACAACTAAACAACCTCTTGAAGGGATTCACAGCGATGGATCGCGGTTCACTGGTGTGTTCCGTGTACAGCACGAGTCTGTGTTCGGGCGTGTCTATTTTCACCATCTCTATGAAGGTCATCGACTTCTTCACGGATATGAAGTACAGATTTCCTGTGCGATTACGGTAATTATTATTATCATTATAATTATTATTATTATTATTGTTATTATTATTAATTACGAAATAAATTATTCTATAGACGATATAAAAGAATGGTAACTGTAAATATATTATATTGTTTGTTTTTAATTTCGTATTATTCTTGTTTTATTTCAATAAATATATTAACTTTATACATTCGATAATATATTTTCTTGAATAAGAAATCATTCACTAGAATAATAACCTATACGAAATAAGTATTTCATTGAAATCGAACGAAATCTACTAACTCGATATCCAATCGAAACTTAGGTCGAAAACTCCGTCGCTGCTACCGATATCTATAATCATTGTGGGCGTGTCTTGGCTACCGTCTGCCTTTATGCGATAGAGTGCCGGTTGTTTAAGAACTCCTTTGAACGTAGCCGACACCAACAGTTCACCCTTAGCTACGTCTAATTCCAGGGCGTTCCATTTATCATCTAGTCGATGTAAAGAGTGAAATTAAGAGTTCGAAGCGGTCGGTGTTCGCGAACCTTTGCGGTCAGTTTCGCCGTTTATCGTGGTGATCGGAAGCATCGCCTGTTTGTAAGGGGACACTAGAGAATATCCCCTTATCACATTCTTCTCCGAAACAACGATGAAAGAATCCTCTCCTGTAGATGAATCGGTGCCCAATGGTTATGTGTATGTTAATCTATCTATTATAAAATATGCTAATCACAATTTAACTTTATAGATTAGAGTTGACATTTTAACGAATTGAAATATTTCAATTTCAAATAATAAAATCATATATTATGATGTTAAAATTTATATAATTTTAATTTATTAATATTCGTTATAAATATAATATATATATATATACTTGAGTATTTTTAAATTCTTGATTCATGTAAATTGGCAAGTATTGATCAGCTTAATACATACACATATACACATATATACATTAATAACAACACGTACCTTCACAGATGAAGCGGTTTTGCCTCTGTACGGACGTTTGACCAGTGGAACAAGCACACGTACGTTTACGGTTGGGTGCTAGTAGGCACAGTTGTGGGCAGCCTCCGTTGTTCCTACTACAGGCTCCACTTTTACCTGTCGGGGGGTGGGGGGGGGGTTAAGTAGAGTTTGTAGTACATCGACGAAATAATTATATAGATTACTGTATATATATAATATTTTATATATATATATATATATATATATATATATATATATATATATATATATATATATATATATATATGTATATTTATAGAAATGTTTTGAATGTCAAGGTAATTATTAACAATTAATTCCCAACAGCTAATGTGTATTCATTATTTCCTTTTAATGATTGGTAAGTATTCCACTCAACATACCATTTTCGCTAATTACTATATTTTCCATGTTCCAATAATTATTCACATATGCAATTATTTTTTGCAATTATCTCAGAAAAAATGATATAAAAAATAAAATAATAGTTCCATATGACTGTTCATACATATATTATAGTGGATAAATTATTTATATTAAATAATAATTATATAAGCTTATGAAGTTTAAATATGATCTTATAATAGATACACATATTTGATATATATTATATATATATATATATATATATATATATATCAAATATTTGTGTAAATAAATGCTTAAAAAATTGTAATAAATTATGTATATATATATATATATAAAATTATAATAAATTATGTAAATCTTCACACATACAGCATATTATATATATATATATAATATATATCAAATATGTGTATCTATTATAAGATCATATTTAAACTTCATAAGCTTATAT
Organism: Osedax fenrisi; assembly: GCA_964019155.1. Classification (NCBI taxonomy): domain Eukaryota; kingdom Metazoa; phylum Annelida; class Polychaeta; order Sabellida; family Siboglinidae; genus Osedax; species Osedax fenrisi. The sequence goes on from OZ025244.1 coordinate 36,851,517, forward strand.
AATTATTATTTAATATTATTATATATATATACATAATATGCTGTATGTGTGAAGATTTACATAATTTATTATAATTTTATATATATATATACATAATTTATTACAATTTTTTAAGCATTTATAATTTATGCGAAAATGCTCATTAATAAATGATATACGAATATAAAAAGGAATTACAAATACTAAGTTTTTATATATATATATATATAAATGCTTAATAGATGTGTTAAAATATAAAATTAATATATTTAAATGAATACAATCTCTTAACAACACTATATCACATTCATCGTAAATCTAATATCGTGACAACTAATAGATAACGAGCCCTTCTAAAACTTTCTATCATAGATGGTATCGTATAAACCCATTAGTTAATGCGAGTAAGCTAGGCCATTATTATTGGAATATATTTCTTAATTCATCAAATAATATAAAACATAATGGTGTAGTTTAATCTATATAGTATAAAATATGATATTCATAATTGCATTCGATAGATTAGAGCTGATTCGTGAATACAAAATGTTGGTGCTGGCTAGGACTAAGGCATATGAAGGCATACATCGAGTATATCGATCCATAGATAATATTATAATAATATATAGTTTATTAAGTAAACAAAAAAGAATAAATAAACAAAAATATGGAAGAAAAAATGTATATGAAACGATACCCAAATCGACATGGTACAAAAATTAACATTGGATTTACATTTAATAATAAAACGCCTTGGTTTATGCACGCCAAACTATTATAAATCATATAGCCATTATGGTAATATTATATGAACGCTAATACGTTATATAAGTGTGTGGGGTGTGGGGTAGGGTAGGTAGCAAACCATGATGATTATCCCTGAAGGCGAGTAGTTTAGAGGTCACCTGAATACTGTCTCTGAACAGCTTCACCTCACGAGAGCTGATGTCTACGGAGCGCAGAGTTTCGTAGGCGAAGTCGCTGTAGAACACTTTATCTGAACGCGGGTGTGATAAGAGAGTGTAATAGTAGCGATCTTTCAGTGTAGAAGTATGAGGGGGACGGTACCGTATACACAACAATATAGTAATGTATAGTGTACAGGTTACAGTGCAACCAGACTACACATCCGCTCGTATACATCTAATAGATGTTAGATATTATAGGCAGTGCAAAATGGATAATATGTGGACTATATTTCTAATTACTATATGGTATAAAGTTATAATTAAAATGTGGTATCAAGGGCAGTGTCGTACACATGATGAATGGTTAATTTAGAAGCGGTATCTATCTCAGTCCATTTGAGATAATTTATATAAAGCTCGATTTTGAGAATAATAAATATTGTTTAATAATCAGTTTATTTAATTAATAGAAATTAAATTATTATTTAACCTAACTGCAACACAAGTAAGTATATTAAATCTAAATCTATAATATCAAATATAGATAATATAATTGTGGATATAAGTTTCCATATGTATCATATAATTCAATGATTTTAATGTATTCTGGATAGAGAGGATAATTCTAATTAATAGACTAATAGATTTAACCAGCGTATTTGTTAATCAATATTGACAACTTATTGTAAATACCACTGAAAATCATATCATGATGTGAAAAGTGAATCCAACTGATATATTTAACATTTCAGTAGAAGGACATCACTTTCTTAGCAAGTTCACTGAAGAGTATTCAGTTTGTAATTAAAATTTAAATAGAATATATCTCTTTGGGATATAATGTTATTTCTAAAGTGGAATCCCACAACAATGGTGGTTACATCACACATGTATTATTTATTATCGCTAAGAAATCACTTATCTAAAGGGGATATCCCACTACAATTATTTCCGGAAACTTGCCATTATAACTTGATAGAAAATGGTTGTAAAGTTTCAATATTTCCGGCAACTTGACAGAAATACTTGTAGTGGGATATCCCCTTTAGATAAGTGATTTCTTAGCGATAATAAATAATACATGCACGATGTAACCACCATTGTTGTAACTTATCACTAACTTTTATAGAAGGTGATTCCTAGAGGGGAGTGCAGATCTTTCAGCAGTGGATCCATTATCATATCGGGATTCGTTATATCTAATCTTTGTATCTGATAATCATAATGATGATGACGATGTTGATTACTTATTCATTTATAACTATATGCTAATATTATATATTACTAGATACAAAATATAGGTATTCATATAGATTATTCATAATTTAAATATATATATATATATTCAAATATTATATTTACTATCTAATAAACTTTACCTATAGGTTTAATTATAATTTATAAAGGTAGGTAATAGAATAATCATTATGTTCACCATCATTCAGTTGAACTAGTCTATCGTACGCGAACCTTTCCGGCGTGTGGTTCCGTCCAGTAGAGGATACGACCTCTGACATCGATGGTGACCTTGCCGAGTTTAGAGAGTTGGCTGCGGCGAAGGATAACGGCGTTACCTCCATCCAGGTCCATCTGAGCTATCTTACCGGGTACGTCTACCCCACCCTCATCCAACCAGTACAAATGTCTACGTGGTGGGAGGAGTAATGGTATTAGTCGACTGTGGCGGACATTGGTGCTCCGATATGTCACCTTTCTAACCAATAGTTTAAGTTTATTTGGGCGTTATTTTGAAATGTATATATGTTTATATATATATTATCATTAAATTATTGTTTCATGTCATTTTGTGTGTCAACACTCAATAAACTATCTATCTATCTATCTATCTATCTATATATATATATATATATATATATATATATATATATATATTATATATATGTCAATGTATTAAAACATTACTTCACTAAATTATTGTGAAAATAACACCCTCTATACATTGTTTACTTGAACTATCGGTTAGACACGTGACATATTGAGAGCAGATGTCTGTCTAGAACATTGGTCTTAGATATCGGGAATGTGACCGCGATAATATGAATAGTAGAAATACTATTAGGGTTAAAGTGTTATTACCTGTAATGGAAGCTACTATGATGATGAGATAACGGTAATGATAATAAAGAGTGGTAAAAGATGGACTAGGTTAGTGCGGAAGGGTAGTAATACTATTGGGGAGGGTAAATGTAAATATATATGGGTATTATATAAATGGGGAAGTGGTACGGTGGGGAATTATAATGAAGGGAGAGACAAGTAGTATGTAAGGAAGGTATTAATCCTAGTTGATAAGGGTGAGGAGAGTTATAACTCCCTATAGGGATGTTGGGAATAGGGAGGATAAAGAAAACAGGGAATATTCGTATTGGGTAATGAATCATTACTAATGATAGAGGGGAGAAATGGTAATAGGGAAGCTTAATTCAGTGTACAATAGTAGAAGTGAAGGTTAAGTCAGGGTGCAACAGTAGAGTTGAAAGGTTAAGAAAGGGAGCCATAGTTGAGGTGAAAGGTTAGGATTAAGACCAGATATTACTAACCCATTAACATCATCTAAACAGAAATCAACGGGACTTCCGACACCGGTTTCATTTCCATTATTTGATAGGAGTATTTTCCTAATATTAATTAATATAGATAACATTAGATATGTGTTGAATACTAGATGTAATCAAGTATTATAAATGTTTAGTTATATATTCGGATATAAATAAACAGTTTAAGACCGAAATTTACTATTGATTTAGTATTAAATATATAATAATAAATATTGTGGTGCTGTGAACTGACCTATATCTGCGGTCCCCACTGAGCCGTACGACCCCAATCTGAGAGGACAGCTTCGAGGCCCAGTAGAAGTTTCTAGACAACACCTCCACTCCGATAGAGCTGACATCGGAAGGGAACAGATCTAGACCGAACGCGTCGCTAGAACGGCCGTCGTAACTCTCCTTGTGAATCTCATTCTAAGTGATGGGGGGAGGGGTTAGGGGTAGTGTGGGGGGTTAGGGGATGGGGTGAGTATGGGGGAAAGGGAGGGGTATAGTGTGGTGGGTATTATACACACTACATACAAACACTCTGCACATGTTATAGATTTCTTTATATCATGGATCACGTGTTGATTGACAAGATGCTTGCACGTTCATTGTACAATCAATAGTACTCATGCTGTATTGGTTGGGTACATAATATGTCACACATGATCGCCCCTTACACTGGCAGTGGCTGAAATATAAAGGACCAACCTACACTTGTAGGTCACTATTACTAGCAATCACTAAATAGATATACTAAAGTCTTTGTCTTTATTTCTTTACCATTTACACTTACACTTATATATGTTAATGTGTATTTATATTATTTGAATTAGTTCCAAGACATTCTACAGAACAATACAAGTACAAGTTTAAGTTTATCGATTCATTTACACATGAATAGATAATAATAGTTTAAAATAAAATAAAATAATGCTTTACTTGTTAAAATAATTTTTAGAAATGTAAAAGATATAATTAGAGTGATCAAAAGTGAGTAACTATAGTTACATAACCAGTACTACCAGTGATACTAGTATTTCTACTATTAGTTATACGAAGACGACTACCACTATTACAACTTTACAGTACCTGTATGTTATCGCTAATCACGAAGGAACTGTGCAGCCAATAGATAGTGGACGTGATGGGGTCATAGGTGAAGTCTGTGATCAGATTATTCTTTAGCATCATGTCCACCGTTACTATGGGAACGAATGCCTTCGATATCTCTGCGAATGTTTGCATGCGTAACACTTTATGCGTAATGATATGTACGTATATTATATAGGTTAATTAATATAGTGATGATAATGATGAGAAGATGATCTACAGGCACTGATATGATACGTATAGCCGATTATTCATACATCCTGTAAATGATAAGCTAGCGTATACGATATATGATAGTTTATAATTTATTTACATTAATTTATTTACATGATACACGATATAATATATAATATATATAATAAATCTACAATGTAAATAATGAGCAAATAAAAGGTAAATGATAAGTAACACTGCACACACACATTAGTACATACATACCTCGAGAGTTGGGTGAATAACTGACGAATGGAATACCGAATAAACGTTTACCTGCGACCAACATCAGTGCTTCTTGATAGACTAAAGATGTAGATGTAGGTGTAGGTGTGTGTGTGTATGCGGGTATGTATATCTTATTAGACACTACCCACGCATGGCATACACTAACATTGATGATTCCCACACATAGTATACAATATAATGATATATATAATATAATAATAATAATAATAATATAGACATATTATAAATAGCCTTTATAATAACCCCTAAGTATAGTACCCCAATGCTAATACTGAATACAACCCTTGCTACTCAATATAGTGAGCATAGCCTATATAAACATGCCACCCAGCTCAGCACCCCAGTGCTAACATTGTATGCACCCCTTGCTGTCCAACATGAGGATATATCCGATACTACAGGCACATGTGTAGCCGTTGTGGTTCCTCGATAGCATGCAGAGTTGAGAGCAGCCAGCCTTGTCGCAGGGGTTGTTACCTGGGGTGTTCATACATTAGAGCTGTCAATCATTGTACGGGGTAGGGGTACAAAGGGACGGGGTGTTTATATATTAGTGCTCATAATCATTGTGCGAGGTATAGTAATCGAAATTATATTTTTAATAATAATATTTATTAGAAGAATTTGTTGTTTTCTGTTTCGTTTTTAGGTTTCTTTAATATTAATATGCTTTTTCCTCCTAAAGAGCTTCAAATATTATAGATGCATATATGCTTTAGCTTATGTAGCCCGGTATGTATACTAAATGTACAGGATGTTGTCATCGGTCATCGTTTGTAATTACACCGATAGGCTTATCTTCTAAATACTTGAATATATCGAATACAAAATTATTTAAAAATTATATACAAATTAGAATATAGAATTTGTATGTTTTAATATCTAATTTATACTACTAAAATATTAGTTTCAATATTTTTAATAATTTCTATAAAACTAAAACCATAACTTTATGAAAATTATAAAAGTTTATGCTTGTGAATATATATATATTATTAAAATATACAATATATTGTTAAATTCTGAACACTTAAAATTAACTCAAATCCGGTTAAATGTCTACAACAACCTACGATGAAAACGCTGCTCGCTAACCTCTAGGCTGGGTGACATTGTGAACGACCTTCAGAGACCACGGTGACTTGAGGTGAACCTTGCGTCTGGTGGCGCTGTTGTCGCACTTGAACTTATCGCACTCGTACAGGTACTTAGTCTTACGGTCAGTCCAGTAGATCTTGTCCTCGAACAGGGTGATGGCGAACGGATGCCGGATTATCTGTGGAGGGGGCGGAGTATTGATGATTCCTCCCACTATTATCATTTAGGGTGACTAAGCCACGCCCACATTTTCTGTAAACATTGTTTACCAGAATTTACTTACTTAAATGCATACATAGCAATACCGTCTATATAAATATGAATATGTATAATATTTTAATTCTATATATTAAACTACTCACAGAATCTCTAGAACTAGGTAAGTCACTTTATATATATAGTAGACAGATTCATAACTATATTATATATAACTATAATAAAGGGAGCCGATGAGGTTATTTATTGTCTTGTTATTTTGGGGTAATATTATTTTGTTTATTTCCTTTCATGACATCCAGGAACTTAGATGACATTTTCTCATAACTATACGGCTCTAATGTACCTTCAAAGCCGCTCTCATATTAAGGCATCCACGGTTTTAATGAGATCCGATCAATTATATAAGATCACTTCTAAATATTATTTCAAGATCTATTTTCTGCCCGGATGGAGTTTGAACCCGTTTCCTACTGCTTGTGTGTCTGACGCTTTAGCCAACTGAGCCACACAGGTAGTTAAGGTGAAAGTAAACTCCCTCTCACATTATGAAGCTAATGATGTGATATGTGCACTACAGATAGGTGGACACACCACCGCAGTATATACACAATATATCTACTGACCACTATTTATAGAATGTTTTAAAATAAATGATTGCTAACACTATATAGCTCGGTTAACATCGGGTTTATCATCGGGCTAATAAGTTGGTACTAACGCTGCCTGATTTAGATATTCTTATGATCCGTCGTTTATAATCGAATATAAAATATTTCGTTAATTTATATTATAGAATATTATTGTAATAAGTGATATTCAGTCTAATGAACAAAACTCCATCCAAAAGAGCTATAGAATTTTACAATAGTGAGAAGCTAATGAATATTTCTGAAATTGTATTCATATTTATAATATTTATCTCTTTTATTATAAAAATCAAAGGAAAAAAAATTGTAATAAATAATTATTAGTATTATTATTATATAATTAATATAGATATATATATATATATATATATATATATATATATATTTATATATAAGGTATAATACAAACATTTTGATCGGAGGAAACCCTCACCCTATTGTTTCCATTGTAATCTGCATATTCAATGTAATCGTAATGAGCGTCTAGATAATAGATTCTCTTGTTCGGAAGATCTAATGTGATTCCGTTAGGCCAGTAAATCTACAAAATACATAAATTATATCAACAACTGAAACATTCGCATCGAATACTCATATATTAATTATAAAAATTAATTAGTATAATTAATGAAAATATACAGGAAAATATGTGGATATATTTAATATGTACATTTAGAGATAGATAGATCGTCATATATTGTTAAGGGTTTATCATGTAATCACTAAAAAGAGTGATTATATAAACAGTAACTAAAGTTACTTGATGTATGTATGGACACATTCTTGTATTATCCATGATTTCATTGATTGTTTCTAAAAATATTACATAAATGAATTTACTTTTTCACAGACTAATACAATATCTCTATTAAAAAACAGTAATTTGAATAGATAAATATAATAAATATTATTAAGAAACATTTGCGCGTCGACATCTATAAGGTTGCGGTGCTGAAATATCAAATACATGCATATCAATATCACATCGATTTGTTTTATATCTAATTACACATATTTTTATCTTTTGAAACTATTGGATAAAACTTTGCGTGTAATTTTATATAAATTAAATCCATAACGCTCACATTTAATTTTTCAGTACTGTAACCTTATAGATGTCGATGAAAGCATTTTTAATATCATTTATTATATTAAATTACTGTTTTCTAATAGAGATATTATATTAGTCGATGTAAATTTATATTGTAAATTAATTTATGTAATATTTTTATAAATAATTGTTTATAAAATTTATAATCAATGAAATTATGAATAATATAAGGATTATTATAATATAAGAATTATCCATACATACATCAAATAACTTTAGATACTTATTTATATAATAAATATTTTCTAGTGATTACATGATAAACCCGAAATAATATATGATGAGACTATCTATTTCTAAAATGTAACAATTAAAGGTATATAATATATAAAGATGTGGACCTTATCTGATATAATGTAGAAATTAAAGGTATATCTGATATAAGATGTCAACCTTATCTGATATAATGGTTGTGCGCTCTGTTCCGTCCAGGGATGACCTCTCTATTCGCGGATATAGACCCCAGTCACTCCAGAACAGGTAGAAGTTACTGAACAAGAATGATAGGAGTGAACGTGTGTGTATGTGGTACTGTTCGCTGACTTAATGGTATTGTATAGACGATGTTGGAATATATGCACTATGGATGAGAGAGGATTAAATATAAACAAATACATTAGTATTGGTATTAAAGATTTATAAAGATAGTAAAGATAATTAAAATATTAAAGATAGTAAGTATAGTAAAAATATTCGAGATCGTAGAGAGTAGTAGTAGTGATAGTAGTGATAGTAAAGATAGTTAGTAAAAATATATATAAGGTAGTGATAGTAGAGATATTAGATCCATGACTAATGAAGTAGCCGATACCATTAAGCCTAAAGGAATACTAGCTGTATTCTCTAGCACACAATACTTAATATAGGTACTAGCACTACACACTACCATTGAATACTAGCTCTACACACTAACACTGGTACAATAGTACACTAGCACACCAGTCCACTAATACACTAGTCCACTAGGTACACTAGTATACCATTAGCAAACTAGTCCACTAGTCCACTAGGTACACTAACCCTTCAGTGGGGTCGACGGCAATGGCGCGGGGCTTCGTGACATTCTCCGTTACCAGAACCATCCTGTCATACATTTCGCCCCCGTTACCACCCCCCGAAGAGCTGGCGTTCAGGTTCTTCCTGGGGCTGGCCACTTCTATTTGTTCTAGCTGGAAGTCCGTCCAGTAGATGTTGCCGGTTATCCAGTCTACAGCGATGGCCTCGGGTACGTCTATACCATTGTTAATTACCTGGGTGGGGGGAGGAGATCACCAGGAGGGGTGGGGGAGGAGATCACCAGGGGGGGTGGGGGAGGAGATCATCAGGTGGGGTGGGAGAGGAGATCACCGTGGGGGTGGGGGAGGAGATCACCGTGGGGGGTGGGGGGAGGAGATCACCAGGGGGGGTGGGGGGAGGAGATCACCGTGGGGGTGGGGGAGGAGATCACCGTGGGGGGTGGGGGAGGAGATCACCGTGGGGGGTGGGGGAGGAGATCACCGTGGGGGGTGGGGGGAGGAGATCACCGTGGGGGGTGGGGGAGGAGATCACCAGGGGGGGTGGAGGAGGAGATCACCGTGGGGGGTGGGGGAGGAGATCACCGTGGGGGGTGGGGGGAGGAGATCACCGTGGGGGGTGGGGGAGGAGATCACCGTGGGGGTGTTATGTAATAATGATGCGTAATAGTGATGCGTAATAGTGATGTAATAGTGGTGCGTAATAGTGATGTAATAGTAACGTGAATTAGTGATGTATATAGTGGTGCAATTGTGATGTAATAATGATGCGTAGTAGTGACATGTAATTGTGATATAATAGCCATGTATGATTTATGCAAAAGTAATGTGACAGTTTCATAATAGTTATGTAATAATGATATAATCATTCTATCCAGTTTATGATTATCTCATTACACAGAGTGAATGTCTGTGTTACAATCGATTGGAGCGTAACATTATTACATTAACTATATTGTGATTAAATGTAGGATGATATACTATAGGATTGTGAAGATTCTCTGCATCAATGAATATGTCGGAACTAAATTGTTATTATCTAAGAGTGATTCTTTTATGTACATTGTTACAAACAAACTTATGTTGATGGTGTTATGAATTCAAGGTTTGAAGATTCATAGATTTATTTATTTCAACATATTAATCTTTAATAAATTATATTTTTTACTTTTTATAATCTCTGTAAGATTATTTATATTCTAAGGTTATTATTTTGATAAAATAAAATCACAATATTTAGCCAGCTATTAAAAATGTAACCTAATATTTTAGACGTCGAATGTTATGATGACTTCGCAGAAACATATTATTTCATTATCATATTAATCACATTATATAAATTTAGAAATTAAACATATAAATAACACAATATTTATATTTATATATTTATATTTAATATTATATAAATATTAAATAAAATATGTTTATTAAATATATATATATTATATTTCATTTACGAACAATTTTTTCATCGGTTCCATCTAATTTCGCAGAGTAAATCTTATCTTTGAGTAAATCACCATAATAAACTCTACCGCGTACAGTATCGACATCTAGTGAGAGAACATTCGTCATTCCTTGTGTATCTATATTAGACAACTGTAGTAATTGTGTAATTAACTTAAAACAATAATCTTAGATACTTTACATATATATATATATATATATATATATATATATATATATATATAATTATATATATAGATGTTATTAGATGACAATTTAATTTGCTTGATATTAAATTTGTATAGAAATTATTATAAATTTTGTAATATAAAAATAATAATTTAACATTAACTATATAAAATATTAATTAAAATATATAAAAATTTTAATAATATTATCAAAAATACATTAGAAATATCATGCAATGAATGTAATTAATATTTCTGTTAATATTTCTCTTAATATTTTATGTGTCGTCATAACTAACGCTAATATCAGAATTCAGACTCATTCTGAGGATATGATTTCTATTGGTCAGTAATAAGTAGGCCTCAACATCTGTAAATAAAGCGATTATATTACTCCAATTACATGACCTGTATCACCTTCATTTATATGGTTTAAAATAAATATATGAATAGAATGTAAATATCATCATATTTAAAAACTGTCAATATTTTATATTCAATATTTCTTCTAAAATTGTGGATAAAAATATATTTAACAAAGCAATTTATTTAAATACTATTATATTGAGTGTGATACCATTAACTTTTAAACTCATTAATATATTATTATATTGATATTTTTAAATATAATAATCGACTAATATCTCTAATAGAAAAATAGAAATTTAAATAGATAATATCATATAATATAATAAAAGTTATTAAAGGGACGAGTGTTGACATCTATAAGGTTGCTGTGCTGAACAATCATGCGTTATAAATTATATTATAACTTATAATAGATAATTATCTATTTATTATATATCTATTACACATAGATATGCACAAGTTAACACAGAGAGTAGCCTACAAGGAAGCCTACCTGATTCAGCCTCACAGGTGCGTCTGTCGTTCATAAGCCTATACCCGCTAACACAGCTACACTTGTACGAGTTCTTCACGTTGTGGCAGGCTTGGGAACATTTGCCTACCACATCGCACTCGTTTATATCTGTGTGTGTGTGTGGGTATGTGGGTATGTGTGTGTGAGTGTGGGTGTGTGGGTATGTGTGGGTGAGTGTGTGTGTTTGGGTTTATGTGTGTATGTGTGGGTGTATGTGGGTGTGGGTGTGTGGGTGTGTATGTGTGTGGGTGTATGAAGTTGATATAGAATGTATTGATAGGTAGATAGGTAGGTATATAGATTTACTGGACTCGTGGAAATCTAAATTTAATTGCCATTATAATTTTATATATTATTTGTTATTTTTTGTTGTTTGTTTTATGTAAATATAATCGTACTATTATTCTTAAAGTAAAACTTATAATAAAGTGTAATATTAAGATAAAATAGTCACAATATTTATATTGAATTTATACATAATGATTAATAATTATTATTAATTAGTTATTTAAAATATTTTAAAAATTATAAATGTATATTTAATCATATATAATAGTCATGAAATTGTTATAACATTAATACATTTAATTAATGAAAATAACTAAATTCATTAACATATATGTATTCAGGTCCACCACTAACCCATTCATGTGTACCACTAACCTATACAGGTTTTAGTATCGTTGGCGAGTTGTTGTCCCTTGATACAGTTACACTTAGCTCCGAAAGGAGTGTTAGTGCAGGTGTAACTGCAACCTCCATTAGCTTGCGAACACGAGTCAAAGTCTACAGGGGTATGATAGGTGTGAATGTAGGTGAGAGGTAATACGGGTGAGTGTACAATGTATACGATCAAACTGTATGTATACAATCAAACAATACATATAACGTAAAACTAGTATTTATATATAACTATAACTACTATTAAAGGTATAATTGTAACTAAGAACGGTAGAATACATGTAACAACAGGCGAATTAAATATTAACTACAACAATTATAAGAATTGAAATGGCCACTATATAAGTTATTATTAGCTTTCGGTGTGAGTAAATCACAACTTATTTATATATTTATTTTTATTCTTTATATTTTTCTGTCATTATTATTTATCTTTACACATTGTTTTGACTCTAATCAATAAACTATTCTCTATCTATCAATTTATTATAATAGTACACACGAATGTAGCCTAGAGTAATATGCTACATGACTTACTGCAGGCGATTCCTTCATCAGTTCCATCAGGACAATCCTCATTACCGTCACAGATCTTAGCTTCGGGGATACATTTCCTCGACTGTTCCGAACACATATATTCACTCTTCTCACAAGTGAATGGGCGAGGGGCTGTGTGTGGGTATGTGTGTGGGTATGTGTATGGGTATGAGGGAGTATGTGTGTGTGTGTGAATGGATGCGTGTCAGCGTATGTAAGTATAGGATTGTGGGTAAGGGGGAGTGTGTGTGTAAGTTAAGTAAGTTAGTTTAGTTGTGTGTATGTATACGTGCATGTATGTGTGAATGTAGGTATGTTAGTGTGTATATGGGTTTATTAGTGTGTGTGTTTATATTCAAGTTAAATGATACACATAAATGAATATTTTATAAATTAAGAAAATGTTGTGGTTATATTTAAATTTAAGATATATTTGTTCATATATGTTACAACTACTTCTACTGCTACAACTACTTCTACTGCTATAACTATTAATACTAGCACTTCTACTGCTATAACTATTAATACTAGCACTTCTACTGCTATAACTATTAATACTAGCACTACTACCACTACCACTACTACTACTACTACTACTACTACTGCTACTGCTACTGCTACTGCTACTGCTACTGCTACTGCTACTGCTACTGCTACTGCTACTGCTACTGCTACTGCTACTGCTACTGCTACTGCTACTGCTACTGCTACTGCTACTGCTACTGCTACTGCTACTGCTACTGCTACTGCTACTGCTACTGCTACTGCTACTGCTACTGCTACTGCTACTGCTACTGCTACTGCTACTGCTACTGCTACTGCTACTGCTACTGCTACTGCTACTGCTACTACTACTACTACTACTACTACTACTACTACTACTACTACTACTACTACTACTACTACTACTACTACTACTACTACTACTAGTATTGACACCTATATTACAACATGATTACTAACCACAATTCAACGATACATTTTCATCACTATCATCCCCACAATCATTCTCTCCATCACACTTCCAGGTGCCAGGAATACAAAGACCATTATCACATTGGAATTGTGGAGGAATGCATGTTGTTACAGGTTCTGTTTCATTGAAATTAATTAATAAAATTATAAATTAGTTAGAAGGTGATTAGATTCCTATATTATTATTATTTAGTTAATTAATAATATTACTGAATATAGAAGACATATATTTATAGAGATATATAATATAAATAATATAATAAAATATTAATATATATATATATATATATATATTAATATATATATTAATATATAGTATTATTATTATTACATTTAATTATTAATAATAGTACAACAATAAATATAATATACAAAATAATAATAACATAAAACACGAATTATACAGATATTCATAATACATACTATGTTTATCTAACACAGAAATCTATAAGATAAAACTAAAACATAGAAATATATAAGTAAGTAGTACTTACTAAGTACTGAAATCTAAAAATAGAAATATACAAGTAAATAGTACTTAGGTACTAATAACTAAAACTAAGACATATAAATATACATAATTGGAATATACATTGAACTAAAGATGTGTATGTCTAAACACATGCTTAAACATGTTTTAAACAACTGCTTTGAACACATGCTTTAAGGGTATCATTACGCCATTTGCCAATTTCGTGTATAAATAGGAAAAACATAGGTCCACTAAAAAAAATAGAACTGATATTCTATTCATTCAATTGACCTATTTTTTATATTGTATTCATAACATGCATACAAATTTATTTTTAATATTATTATTTATTATATTATATATATTTAAATTAAAAATTAGCAATAATAAAATTATGGTATTTTTATAGAAATTATCATTTTATACAATGACTACTATACATTTTATTAATTATCTCTTTATTTTACTATTCACATAATTAAATTCTATATAAAGCAACAAAAATTAATATTATAATTATAATGCTAATTATAATACCTAGTGCGAAATAATTATTTTGAGAAAACGTCAGAAGTTTAACAGCATAAAAATGTAATATTGAATACATAATAACATTATATTATCAATTATAATCATTCAGTAATTGACTCATATAAAGATAATATACTATAATTCTTATCTTTGATAAATATACATAATTAGACACTAGAAATAAAATAAAATGTGCAATATATTATTGAAAATATTTATATATAATTACAAAGTAATAATTCAAGCGTCTGTTTTCTGCCTTCTAATTGTATAGTAATATCACATGACTTTGTATTTATATAAATACAATAACAGAAAAAATCAACGTAAACTGATACTTTTTATTTTTTATAAATCGGCAAATTATAAGTTATAAAACTTTATAAAATAAAATATACTAGTTAGGGATATTGAGTTTATTATAAATAAAATAATAAGCTAATTTTGTTGAATAGTATCGCCAAAAAACACATTTTTTGCCACTTTTTAGACTGAATCATGTATAATTTTTGTACAGACACTAAAAAACACTACAATAAGTATTATTATGGAATAAAAAATATGAAAATAAATAAATTATCATCACTTTAAAATGTGCTGGATCCCCTTAAATACACTACGAGAGAGTGTGTGCACCAACATCACTAGTGTGCACCCGCCTATGTGTGTACGTGTGTGTGTGTGCGAGACTTACCGCAGTCAATCTCATCGCTGTTGTCGTCACAATCTTGACGCCTGTCACATTGCCAGATACGAGGGATGCACACAGAAGTGGTGTTACATCTGAACTCTGAACTCCTGCAAGGTCGCATGAAATTCGTCTCGTTAACTGTAAATGTGTGAGTGATTATGTGTGTGAGCGTGTACGTATATGCGTACTTGTGTGCGCATATGTATACGTATGTATGCGTGATTGTATATATGTAATTATATTTTCACATATGGATATGTATAAGAGTATTTAAAAGCATCTATTGTATATATATATATATATATCTTTACCTGTTGGTATACATATTATCACGTTTTATTGTTAAACAAAAAGTATACATAAGTATTATAAGGTATGTATCTACAGGTATATATTGACCTTCTTTTTACATATATATATATAGATTGGGTATTGAAAGGTGGTATGCTAATGATATAGAAATGCCTGAATGTAGGGAAGTAGAGAAGTCAGTACTTACAGCATCCTCTTTCATCTGATCCACGCATGCAATCCTTGGAACCGTCACATCTCAGACTTCCCAGAATGCAATCTCCCGTTTCTTCACAACGGAACTTTCCAGATTTACAAGGCGACTGCGTATAAATCAACGCTGCATTATTAATAATCAGATATTGATAGATACATACTATTTCCTATTTTGTCCTCATTCTCTCTCACTCTCACTACCCTATTTCACTCTCTCTACTAATACTATGTTATATTTACAGTGATTTTCATCACAAGATACTTCATCACTAATAGCACGAAGTCATTCTCTCTCTCTCTCTCTCTCTCTCTCTCTCTCTCTCCTCTCTCTCTCTCTCTCTCTCTCTCTCTCTCTCTCTCTCTCTCTCTCTCTCTCTCTCTCTCTCTCTCTCTCTCTCTCTCTCTCTCTCTCTCTCTCTCTCTCTCTCTCTCTCTCTCTCTCTCTCTCTCTCTCTCTCTCTCTCTCTCTCTCTCTCTCTCTCTCTCTCTCTCTCTCTCTCTCTCTCTCTCTCTCTCTCTCTCTCTCTCTCTCTCTCTCTCTCTCTCTCTCTCTCTCTCTCTCTCTCTCTCTCTCTCTCTCTCTCTCTCTCTCTCCTCTCTCTCTCTCTCTCTCTCTCCTCTCTCTCTCTCTCTCTCTCTCTCTCTCTCTCTTCTCATCTCTCTCTCTCTCTCTCTCTCTCTCTCTCTCTCTCTCTCTCTCTCTCTCTCTCTCTCTCTCTCTCTCTCTCTCTCTCTCTCTCTCTCTCTCTCTCTCTCTCTCTCTCTCTCTCTCTCTCTCTCTCTCTCTCTCTCTCTCTCTCTCACTCCCTCTCTCATCTTTCCCCTTACTCCACTTCCTTCCCTATCTCTACTAATACTAATGATATATTTGCCATGATTATCGATACAAGACGCTTCATCACTATTATCCCCACACTCACTCCCCCCTCCCTCCCAATCTCTACCAATACTAACGATATATTTTCCATGATTATCGATACAAGACGTTTCATCACTATTATCCCCGCAGTCATTCTCTCCATCGCATCGCCACGACAGTATCACACACTTGTTGTTGTTACACTGGAACTGCCTATCTGTACAGGTTCTGTTCGCTGGGGACGGGGTGGGGCGGGGTGAGGGTGAGGGTGTAATAATACATAATAATGATGAACCGAACACGCTTAGGTATCTAGATCGCAGATATTTTATGAAAATAGGATCTCAATTGTTGGTAGAAAATAAGAATGAAAATATCTAGACAAAAGTGAATTTCAATAATTTCCTTTTTAGATAAAAATTATTAATAATTTTTATTTAATTAGTTTATAATTATATATTATATATATTTAGTTATTTATTATATACAAATAGTATTTATATTCAATACAATTTATATTATTTGTAAACATTATGTCATTGTTTTGTACTCTACTATTGATCAGCATAATCTATCACACATTAATAATAACTTATTAATCTTTTATTAACATTTATAAACTACATCAATTTATATCAAAATTGACACCTACAATATAAATTAAACTTCTTAATAATTATTACTATATAAGAAGCTGTAGCTATATATATATATATATATATAATATTAATAAGGGTGATTGTCTCAACAAGAGGAAATTCTTCTAGAATTACCCAGGTACTTATACTTAAATATGATAATAATAACATATATATATCAGAGGCATAGTCATGACCTGCAGGAGAAATTTGTCAGGGAAACCAACATTTTAAATAAATATATTTATATAGCAATACATTTAAATATGCTACATTAGATCATAAATATAATCATAAACTGACGTATCCTGTATGATCTTCCTGAATCCGTCCCTGATATATTTATATTAATGTTGAATATAAATACATTTATTTATACAACTTTTACACAATGCAACTATAAAATAACAACATAGTTCTCTATTACATAATAACTCTGTTCTCTATTACATAACGATGCTATAGAAACTATCTATTAAATAACATCGATTGATTGTATTTTATTTATAAAAACATTTCCATACTATCAACGATTAATATTCTTGGAAGTGTTAATTATGCATAACAACTAAGCGCTCTATTACATAAGAAAGGGGTGCGTTGCATAGTTACCACAAAGTAGGGCATTCTCATCACTCCCATCTCCACAGTTGTTCTCGTTATTGCACACCAAAGACTTGCGCACACATTTCTGGTTGTCACACTTGAAGTGTCCGTAAGCGCAGGTCATATTAGCTATAGATAGGGGGCGCTACTTGTAGTTATATTAGCTGTAGGTAGTGGGAGCTACTAGAAGTCACATTAGCTGAAGGTAGGGGAGCTACTAGAAGTCATATTAGCTGTAGGTAGGGGGAGCTACTAGAAGTCATATTAGCTGTAGATAGGGGGCGCTACTTGTAGTTATATTAGCTGTAGATAGGGGGCGCTACTTGTAGTTATATTAGCTGTAGATAGGGGGCGCTACTTGTTAAGTTATATTAGCTGTAGATAGGGGGAGCTACTAGAAGTCATATTAGATATAAGTACTAGTAATTTCTAGTAGTCGTGGTATTAAAGAAATGTATATGGGAGGATTTATTACCAAGAGTAGTAGTATATGATGAAGAGGGATATATGTGAGGTTTAGTGCTAGTATTAATGTAGGCTGACAATAGTGCTAGTATAGATATACACAAGTTATCTTATAATATAATTAATATAATAATATCTTATTATATAATTGCTATTATTATATAATCATTAGTGTTACGCAGTAGTTAGTATTATACAATATACAGTATTAATAAAGCATATATTACATAACAGGCAGCGATCACTAACGGCAATTCTTCTCGTCAGTGTTATCCCTACAATCATCGTAGCCATCACACTTAGACCTGTGGTCTATACACTTGCCATTATCACATTTGAACTGTTCGGCAGTACATTGTTTATCTGTGTAAGGGTGGTGGTGGAGGTGGTGGTTGTGGTAGTTTTAGTGGTAGGAGTAACATATCACGTGGGTGGTGATGGTGGTGAGAGTAATATAGCAAGAGGGGATAACAATAATAATACGTGATGGAAATACAGTAATACAGGTGGGGTAACAATAATAAACAAGAGGTTAATACAAAGGATGGTAACATATTCAAGTGAGATCAACAGATTAATAACGTGATTATTATTTTATGATATAGTTATTATCATACGTTTACATGACCTACAAGCACACATAACTACATACACACCTACTCACATAATTAACTACGCAACGCCCATACACACATACACACACACAACACACTCATACACACACGCGCGCTAATACACTTAACTACGCAATGCACACACACACTCACACATACACTTAACTACACACACACACACCCACACACACACACACACCCACACGCCCACATACACACACACACATACACACACCCACATACACACACACGCACGCGTATAGTAACGCTAACGTGTGCAGCCTATTTCATCAGAGTTATCCAGGCAGTCGTCATCGAAGTCACACTGCAGACGTTTAGGTATGCAACGGGCGTTCTTGCACTCAAAGAAATGACGACTACAGATATCAGGTTCCTGCATATGTATGTATCACACATTATAATCCTGCTTAGTATGCTGTATTAATGTGGCGTATTATTTGCAGAGATATCTTGTATTGTGTTTATATCAAATATAATTTTTTAATAATTATATATTATATTCAATAGTCTGATTATTTATGAATTTACTATATTCATATTTCAATTATATAATTATAATTTGTATGCTTATTATTATTAATAGCATTGACACATGTGTGAAGTTAAAACTACACCCACGCCTATTATACAGAGATATATCATGATATAAGGTAAGAAGTACGAGTAAAGGATAGAGAGTGACATAGATTGCAAGAGATAGAGATAGAGAGAGTGAGAAGATAGAGAGTGACAGAGATTGCAAGAGATAGAGATAGAGAGAGAGTGAGAAAATAGAGAGTGACAGAGATTGCAAAATATAGAGATAGAGAGAGTGAGAAGATAGAGAGAGAGTGAGAAAGAGAGAGAAAGAGAGTGATAGATTGCAAGAGATAGAGAGTGAGATTGATTGAGTCATATAAATAGGGAGAGATAGAGAGAGAGAGAGAAAGGAAGAGAGAGAGAGATAAGTAGATTAAGAGAGAGAGAGAGTGAGAAAGAGAGAGTATATAGAGCTATAGTGTCTGGTCCACAAAGGGCCCTATGCAAGCTACATACCACATAGTCTGGATCCTTAACACACGAGCGTTGATCTCTTACGTCTATCTTCATGCCATCGGGGCATTCACATCGTCTTAGCAGTGAGGTGGTCGGGAGTAGGCGGTTCATTCTACGCACGGGGAAACAGAAGTGAGAACAGTCTCCATTTCTCTTACGGCATAGGGAACCTGGTGATGGGGAGGAAGCGTGGTAGATGTTAGGGAGGGATGGGATGATAAGGTTGTGATGATAGTAGTTGTGGTGGTAGTTGTGGTAGAAGATAGATAGACTGATAATGATGATGAATATAGTTATTAGATATAGACTGGTGATTATAAGATAAATAAGGAGATGGTGTTGAGGTGGTGGTTATAATGAAGAGATGCTTATCAGTAAATAATGGGTATACAGCTGTAATTAGATAAATACAGATAGATGATTATTAGATATGGGTAAGTATAGACAGATCATGGTAACAGATATATATATATGTATACATTGATAGTTATGAGATGAATGAGGAGAGATGATGTTAATGGCGGATAGATGTTGATGTTGATGATAAAATAAATAACTAATGTAGGCATGGTGACCAATAGATACATAAGATGTATGATGATAAGATGGCCAATGAATGCAGAATGTAGATGAAAGTAGGGTGTTGATTTAAATGACTGGACTTCAATAATAGAAAGATGAAAGTCTTAGTAAGTTACTTAGTAGCGATTATAAACTGTGTATTTGTATTCAAATTTATTTTATAACAGTAAAAGTGATGAGAATTGTTTAAGTTTTTCTACTAAATAATAACTATAATTATTATAATATAACAATAATGGATAGTATTGTAGTCACACAGTATGAACACAAACTTGCGAGTATAGGTTGGTTTCTAATGCTGTACACTTTGATGTTGAACGGTTTGATGTAATCGTGCCAGATGATGTTGAAACTAGCATTCTTGGCCATGGGTCTACGTAGGGTAGGTGAGGTCAACATAATGAATAGTAGTGACAATGTGGTATAGGTGTATATTTAAATACATCAATATTTTCGTGTATAACTAATTTATGGTGTGATTTATCAATATTACGACTAAATTATCAATATTATTAATCTTTATTTAAGAATGACTAGGAATATTTACCTTGATGGGGTCATATTTATTCGGCTAGTTTAATGTAAATGAATATATAGAAATATTTATATAGTTATTATATAGTAAAAGTTGACTATATAATTGTAAGATTTAGTAAGATAAATTAAACTTACCCTGACATAGTATAATGCGTTAATTGAACATCATTAATAATCGGAATGGATATTACAACTTTACGACTCCACTCAGTGTAGAATAACTCATCTGCAAAGGTCATTAGATAATCATTAGACAATATACAAGCACAGCGAGATAGCGTTTAGTTATTTTATCGAAGCATTTTTAAATAAAATTTATAATATAGTTTAAAATCAGTAATTAAATATTATTTTGATAATATAGATCGATAAATTAATTTAAATTTTCTATGCAGTTTATATATATATTATTATGTGATTCCCATATAATGTTTCCATATATATATGATATACAAATATTATAGGCAATATATAGGTAATTAACCTTGAAAAATGGTGAGACCATAAGGATGATTTGTATAGGTCGTTACTTTGGTTTTAACATTATTTCCATCGAAGTCAGAACTTTGAATTCTAGAATTAATGAGATCTGATTATTATTCAAACTATATTTGTATTTATGTATTCCATTAAGGGGATATCCCCATGGGATGGCCATTTTGTTGAATTTAAATGAATAGAGATAGGGAGCGCATTGGCCGTGTATATTGAGTGACTCTAAAAAATATCTTCATTGAATTTTTAATTTTTGTTTTATAAAAAGGACATTCTATAATCTATGAGACAATAAAATATATATGTTACATGTATAACAATAGACATCATTTTTAATTTTTTTTCACCAATTTTATAAAATCCATTTCATAATAATTATGTTTTAGAAATGGGCTATCGTGAATTGTGAATACATATGTTATTTATATATTACAAAAGAAATAAGGTAAATGGCTTTAGTACTGTTATCTAAAAACTAATTTATATATGCAAACATAGCAAATACATTTATTCATAGTAAAATGAATTTAAAAAGTTAACAATTGTTATTGATACAATAAAATTCAATAAAATTCAATAAATAAATTTTAAAGTATTTATGCATTCAGCTAATATAAAATCAATATTATAAATTAATAGTTTTATGTTTTCTTATCTATATATAAATGTTATTTTTATAAAATTTATATATTAGACATAAACTATTATATGACAATTTATATTAGTTAGTAATGTATATTTTAAAATAAATAATTTATTTTTACAATGGCATTCTATAAAATATTCATTTTATACTATTTCTAAATTGATTTCACAGATAATTTGTTTACAGTTACTAAATAATATATCAGCAATCAATATTACATAATATAATTTTTTTTCGATTTTAACTAATTTATCCAATGGGATATCTTCTTAATCTGTTATTTAATAACTTTCAGTGATTAATTAATCTAAATATTATGAATTAGATGTCAGCTCAATAACTTTTATATATTCAATTAATATAGATTATTTATAATTAATAAATTTCTTAAAATATATATAATAAATGAATACATTTCTATTAATTAATATTTTATATTTTTAAATTAAATAAATTCACTATATATAGAATAAATCAATATATTTTTAATAATTTATAAAATATATATATTTTTCATAAATATAGAATAACTCAAAGAATTTCTAATAATTAATTTTTTAATCAAATAAAATTCTCTAAATATATAATAAATGAATACATAAATATATCCGATATACGGATTAACTCGCTGATATTCAAACCTATCGAATTTGGCGTCGCACCACCAAAGCCGGTTTCGTATCGGATCAATAGCCAGACCGTTAATCCAGCCCAATGATTTCTCTCGAATGTAGGTCACGTTAGCTCCGTCCATTTGGGCCCTGCCGATACGACCTCTTCTTAAGCGATTAGTTCTCGCCTCGCTCCAGAACATGTACCTATGTGTTGTGTTGTGGGTAGTGAGTGCCAGTACTATTTCACATTATAAAGTGCCGGCGATGAAATAAATGCGGCTGAAATTGTGCGAATACAAATAAATGTTATATAAAGTATAAGTGCTATTTATATATAGATAGTGCAAGTGAAAGTGTATACTAGATTTAATAGTTGGCCAATACTAATGGAATGTGACTATGCACCTTCGAATAGTGCAGTTATCATGTTTAGCCACAACTCCGAATACCCATTACCCCATTAATGGTATCGCTATGCTGATAGTTCGGCTTGAGTAATTACAATAGCTCTATAGAATATTTATAATTAATTTAAAATAAATGACTTATTTTATAACAAAATATAATATTACTTCTAATACTCTATATTATATTCAGATAATAATTAGTATACAATCAAATTAGATAAGTATAATTTTATAGTATTTTATTAAAAAATAATCATTTAATTCACTAAATAAACTATCAATGTATTGTATAAGTACGTATACCTATAGTACCTAGACATGCTCGGGTGATACCTACTGCTGATTGGCTAACCCTAGATTCGGATCCACAACTATTATTCGAGGTTTACCGAGATTTGTCAGCAAAGTTTTGCGATCTTTAATCGTTGTCTTGGTATTTATTCTCAGCACGCTTATCGTGTTATTCTATTATCAATGTATTATATTAGCCTATTATCAGTGTAGAATAGCAGTGTGAACCAATAAGTACAATTGTTTTAGATTATTATATTATACAATTAAATATTAATACTATTACTATCAATAAATATTGATATAATATAAAATATAAATAATATGTATACACTTAAAATAGTATACAATGGTAATAATATTAACAATGATAAAAATAATTTAGATTTATTAGAATAGATTACAAACATTAGATTATTGTGTATAATGAGCTGTATATGTATCTCACCTGATAATCAGCTAAATATAGATTCTTAGATATCCAATCATAACTTATTGATTCCACCATCTTCATCCCTTTCGCAAATATTATCTTCTTCTCTAATTATGATTGGCGCATTATACAAAGGAAATTATTGATAATGATAATGATTAAACAATGCAATACAAACTAATTAATTCATTATAATTATATAGATATATATATATATATATATATATATATATATATATATATATATATATATATATATATATATATATAATATATATTATATATATTAATAGTATGAACAATAATAGTATATAAAGTATTCTATAATTATACATATATCTCTCAATCTGAATCTATTCTTAAAGATAGCTGATCAACTGATAACGATGTTAACTTATCATATATACAGGCATGATACTAGAGAGAAAGGGTTATGCCCGCCATCACAGAATTAGAGTGAGAGGGTTGTGATCACCTGATCCGTCCTTGTTCATCTGGTAGACGATGTCCTTGGTGACGTCTGACACAAAGATGAGGTCATCGCGGGCGTCGTACTCGATACCGGCGTATGTAGTTCTATGTCCTGCGCATAGGTGGCGATACTAGGTTACGATGACAGTTACGATATGAGAGGTTAATATGCTAATAGAGGAGAAGTCTAAACTCATCAACTCTTAGATAGATAGATAGAACTTATGTCCCAAATATTTAAAATAATAGTTCGAATGATATCCAATAGTACTTGTTAGATTATTTTAATTAATCTTCATTATTTACTATGTTATACAGTAATTATTGTAATATAACACTAATAGTGTTAAACTATTGTTAATCGACTAATAATAGAGTTAATTATTTTACCTAATAGTATTCATAGAATTACAAAGTTTACATGAGAATATTACAATAACAATAATCATCAGTTAATAGGAGTTTTTTATTTATAATTTGTATAATAAATATTAATAAAATAAGAATTATTGAAGATATCTCTTTTCTTCTAAATGACATTAAATTAAGATATAAATCTATCCATCATTACTACAATAAATAATTATATTTTAAAGTCAGCGAATAAAAAGATAATTAACATCGAGGTTATAATTATAACATAAGTTTGAAACATAATGTTGAACTTAAACGAGATATTTACGGATTATTTCATTAATTTTACAGAAATTCATCTATTTTACATCGACGAGATATCGTGCTTAAGAATAAATTACAATAACACCAGTAATGTGGTGATTCTCTATTATCAATGCAATAGCAATGAATATAATTGTTATATCTATTATTTGTGATATTTTGTTATCTATGATATTTCCTAATACCTTTGCTACTCTTTTCTGATATATTATCATATCCTACACATCTATTATCTATTATCTTAGCACTCCTGTTCTGATATATTATACGTTAGCCTAACCCCTACGTTAACAAACCTATTATCGGTGGAAAAGCCTGAGGATTGTGAACGTGATATTTAGCCTGACGTTCATGCAGAATGTGTTTGTTAGACAACGGAATGCCCCGGATCAGCTTACCGGCCGTGAACAGTACAAACTCCGTCACCTCTGCGATAATACATATGATTAGGTACCACTCTAACATGCACAACGGGTTATTGCCAGTGTTCCATAGGTTATTACCGCCTATGGTAATAACCGCGGTAATAACCGGTAATAACCTGTCCGGTAAAAACAGGTTTTTACCATGGTAAAAACCTACTAGTGTCTATATAATTTACAATTATATATTATTTATAGATTTTATATTTAATAGATAATATACAATTATAAAGTTAAATAATACTACATTAAAATCAATATTATAAGATTTTTTATATAAAAAAAAAACTTTATTAATTTTGACTCTATGTAAAGAAAACATTTTTAAAATAAATAATATGATATTGAAATAAATGAGTAAATAAATCAATATATATATATATATATAAAATATTGAATATAATAATATATTTATTTTTGCATTAGTAAAAGGAAAGCCCATTCACACCAAATAAAGCAAGCGATTTTTCACCGATATGCGCAGTAACGAAATCGTCGAGAAATAGTTAAATATTTAGAGATATCTCGAAATGATGAATAGTGATATTGTCACGATATCGATGATATATTGGTGATATATCGGTATGGGTGTAGCACAGAGAGAGAGAGAAAAATCCGTACGATATTGGTGAAAAATCGGCCAACTTTTTCGGTGTGACAGGGACTTAATAATGTAAAAAATAATATATATATTAAACAATAGAACTAATAATATTTTCATTGAGAAATTATTTGAATATATTCATTATTTGATTTTTTACCATGATATTTAATTAAATATATCAAATATATCTATATATATTGTTAATTATATATATATATATATATATATATATATAAATACTGAATAGAATATTTATTTTTATATATATGAAATTAAATATAGTTTTTACAAATATTTTTTACAATACTGTATAACTATTTAGTAATATTTTCATTGTGTAATTTTATGAATATATAACACAGTATGATTTTATTTCATTTATAAAATGTATCCAATTACATCAACTTGTTAATTTTACAATATAAGGGTGGCAGACCTCAAAATCCAGTTGGATTTAAAATAATAAATGTACTATAAATGGCATAATAAAGCAGACAAATGTTGACAAATTTTCAAATAAATCTGCTAGATTAATTAGCCATAACATTTATATATAAATGAATCAATATTACTTTAAATTTCAATATAATTTTTTTTAAAGGTATTATATTTTATGAGTACTAGGTTTTTACCGGTTATTACCGGTTTTTACCGTAAATTAACATGGTAGAGATAGGTTTTTACCAGTTATTACCGGTTTTGCCCGGTAAAAACAGGTTTTTACCGAAAATAATGGAACCCTGGTTATTGCATTGTATATAGCGAGACTACATTTTTATATTATGTATATTTGACAATAAGGAAATTGAATGATTATTATTATTATTTAATTACTCAGTTGAAAAGTGATATAATATATATTAATGAGTTAAATTAAGTACAATATTGTACTTTATAATAAAACTTTATAATGATTGTATATAAAATTAGTGTTTTTTTTAAAAGTATAAGATATAGAAAAAATATATAAATGGTAAAAATATATTATTTTAAGAATATATTAAAATTTTAAAAATGTATTTGTTATGATTGATGTTTTAATTGTATTATTAATATTAATTAAACTAAACATTAATCGATCAATTAGTGAATTTAGACAAATAAAATATTACAAATTGTGAATATTTAATAGTGAATCGACTCGTTAATAAAACATACTATATATATATATAACGTACCAGTACATTCCATTGTTCCATTGACAATAGTTTCTTCAAACCCGGTGTCACATTCGCAACTATTAATGTTGATAATGATGTAGTCAAACATGAAAAGTTTGAATACGTGTGTGCACAATTATCATTGGCATGTGGGACGGAATGGGAGTGGGCTAACTTGTATCTGTTCTCTCGGTACAGG
Organism: Osedax fenrisi; assembly: GCA_964019155.1. Taxonomy (NCBI): domain Eukaryota; kingdom Metazoa; phylum Annelida; class Polychaeta; order Sabellida; family Siboglinidae; genus Osedax; species Osedax fenrisi. Next base: position 36,879,313 of record OZ025244.1, read on the forward strand.
AGTTTATTCTGCGAGATACACTGAGAATGTAGGCCACACGTAACATTCTCACAGGGGGCGCTAGAAGTCTCTATTTTGTACTTCTTCGTGATGTGATCGTCTATCAGTTCCATTAGAATTTGATCTGCGAATAGGATAGGGGTCATCGAGGGTTCACTATTTACGATTAAATACATAGATAGATATAAAGTTTATTGAATTATGAAAAAATATTATAAAAAAGGAAAAATAAATTATAAGTAATACAATATGGCATGACAAAATATATGGGATTAAATTAAAATTTAATTACATACTCCTTTACTAAATTGTATTCCATATATGAGATACAAGAGAGTTTTAAATAAGTTAAGATGGCTTCATATGAATTCACTTTAAATATAAAGCTAGAAATTGAAATAGAATAGAACATGGTTACATAAATTCATATATATCACATTATTAATAATAAGACAAAAGTTAAAAAGTTAACTTCATCATTAAAAAAAAAGAAATTGAAAACCGAAAAATGTAAAAATGTAATGTATGTATTATTAACTTAGAAATCTAGGATCCTTAAAAACATTCTAAGTAGATTACCTATTATTGTATGTTTGTATTAATATGCGTATAGGTTAATCATGTAAATTAGAATACGAATGTGGGCGTTATTTTGTTAATAAAGGTAAATAATGAAATAAGGATTACTATATTATAAACTATAAAAACTGTGTTGACGAATAGAGATGACGAATACTAGAATAAAAACCATTCATTTGTACGCTGGGATGTATCACCTTCAGAGTGTTCACTATAGAAGTTTTGTTTACGTCTATGGTCTTCAGTACGGCGCTATTGTTGTGCTGTAAACAAGTAGGCCAAAGTAGAAGGCTAACAAATTAATTTAAATTATAATTGATATAATTACGACATTTATTCAAATTCGAATCGTAATGATCGATAAATATAATATTTATTTATTGAATTACGAAAAATAATATTATAAATAGCGGATACAAAGGAACCCCTCAAGAAGTCATACATGTCCTAAATAACTGTGAGGTGCCCAAGACAATGAACTAATATACTAAATACACCGGTGATGAACCAATGAAAAGTTTCGCCGACAGACTGTAATGGTTATACTTACCAGGTTAAATGAACGAATGTTCATTTTAATGCTGTCCGTGAAGTAGATGTTGCTCTCGAAGTGTGACAGGATAAAGGGATAAGGAGACTTTGCCCTGTTCGATAGTAGTATCTTTCTGTAAACGGGCAATGCTCATTAGCTTAAAGGTAATCAACGTTTGTTCATACACGGGTAAGGTATACTTATTATGTGATTATTTGTGTTCTCAGAATGATGTTCATATTCATTAGGATTATCATTATTTTATTATTATTGCTAATAAATATTATGTTAATATTATCATTATTATTATAATTCAATTTTATTATCTGATATATACTATTATTGTTAATAAATATTGTTTTATTACTGTCATTATTATTATCATTATGCATATTATTGATTATTATTGTAAACAGTAACAACATCGCAGTACGGAAACCTCTTGTTACCGGCGTAAGTGGAAGATTCGATGTGTCCCAGCATCCGGTCCACCCAGTATATCCTCGAGGCTGGGATGTCTATGCTCAGGGAACACGGAGCCAGTAGCTACAGTGATGTCGGTGGTGCACAGTATTAGTACAGTACACTATTCCATTATCATTATATCATGGATGATTCATACGTTGTATCATTTCATTTATTACTTTCAAGTGTCAAAATTATTCATACATGTTGTAATTATAATTAATTACTTTTAAAATATATTATTATTCGTATAGTGTTATATAGCAATATAATGTCTATAAAAGGTCTAACGTTTTCTTAAGTCAATAACAAATTATATCATTATTATCATTATACTATGGGTGATGGGTGATATACAGGTGATGTCTAACATTGGGCCTGTTACCTACGCCATTCACGGTATTATGTGAGAAGAACGTAAATGTGGAAGAATCTGATGAATACAGAATGTACAGAATAATTATATATAGCCTTTAATTAAAGTTATCTATTAATACTATTATTTTATAATTATTATTATTTGCATTAATATTATAATTAGTTTAGTTATTATTATTGATTTATTTTAATTTAAACAAATATATATATAGTCGAATATATCAAATAGAAATAATCACTAACGATGACATACGTTATAGAAATAAATACTATGAAATTCAAAATAAAGAAAGTTTAATCCAAAAAGAAAAATATAATAAATAAAATACATCGTTTGATAAATCAAAATATTTGGAAAATTAAGTCGCAGGTTAAATTGAATTGAATACTTCTTAATTATAATTATAAAATATATGAGGTTATAATCATTATTGTGTTAAATTGTTTAATAATTATTTATAAAAAATTATTAATAATGCCAAAGGAAAACCTTTACAGTGTATACTTGCGTATTTGTAAAGTATGTTTGAAATATTTTAATGATATTTTTAAGTAAATAACTAATACACATATATAACAGATGTAAGTATAAATATAGGTGTAAGTTTCTAAGATTGTGTACACATATCTATAATTATTTACTAAATCGATTAGCATTTAGAATATTATACGATTATATTTTAGTGTCATTACTATTATTTAAATTTCACAATGCATTATTATTATTATTATTATTAGAATAAAACGTCAGCATCATTGTAATCAGTACAGGTACACGAGTTTGATAGGTCCTGCGAGATTATAATTAATATAAACTATGATGATAGTATTCCAACCCTCTTCCAGATGATTTTCTTCTTGCGTGAGCCATCAAGACTAGACATGTATATCGTGGGTCTGAATATCTTAGAGTTTGTGATACCCTCATCAGCGACGAATAATACTCTGAAGATTTGGTGATAAGAGAGTTTAGGATTATTATGATGATGATAAAAAAAAATACATAGAGTTAGTGATAATAATAGTAAAGATTATATTTAATCTTAATTCGAAGCCATTTAGAATTAATAAATATTGAATCTTCATTTTATACATATTTATTATATTATTATAATTCAATACTTTTAATATATAATTATAATTAGATAATTATCTTTATAAGACGTACAATATTATGATTGTTCGATATTATCTTTATACTAGATAATGAGTTATCTTTATACAAGTATATTAACAGTATGCGAGTTATGCTCTCCTTATCTGTCGTAAAGAATATAAGTATAAGAAATAAATAATTAATCGTATACGAGAAAGTCTTTAGATTATCGAAGTAATGTACATATATATTGCATACTATATATATATATATATATTATGCACGCATACCGATTACAGACAAAACAGGGTTAATTTATTTTAACAACTCTTTGTGCCAGAGTAATTAAGAATCGAAGGTGTTGGGTGTTACGCGAGTGGGGGTGGCGAACCTGTAAATGGGGTCTATAGCCATGGCCGTTGGGGATCTGACTTTCATGATGGGGTCGCGTTGATGTATTCCGTTGATGGTGGACAAGATCACAGTTCTCGTGAGGGCATCTGCTACATAGATTCTCTGATGGAATGAGTGGGGGTAAGGGTGTGGTTGAGTTAGGGGAGGTGTGGTAAGGTGGGGTGAGGGACGGAATTCAGGTAAGAGAGGGGGGATATAAGGTGACCTCTGCATGGTATGAGGGAATGTGAGATGGAGTGTAGAAATGTGAGGTAAGTTGGAGTTAGAAGAAGTGAGGTAAGGTGAAATAAGGTAAGGTGAATGAGGGGAGGTGAGGTAAGGTGAAGTGATGGGGGGAAGTCATGTAAGGTGGGGGGGGGGTAATATTAGGGTAGCATGGTGTGAGGGGTATTGAGGTAACACGGAGTGAGGGGAGGAGAAGAGTGGTAGGTCATGATCGATAATATATTGTTATTATTATTTTGGTGGAATCCTTTGATTCTTGTTCCCATCTAGTAACTTAGTGGAAGTTTTACACTTATAACCATATGGCTCTAATTACCCTTCAAAGCAGCTCTCATGTTAAGGCATCCATAGTTTTAAAGAGAACCGATCATTTATTTATACATAATTATATAAGAGCACTTTTAAATATTATATAAAAACATATTTATTGATCCGGATGGGGCTTAAACCCACATCCTAGTACAGGTGTGGTTCAGGAATTAGACATGTATTCGTTAAAGATTTCTATTTTGGGAATTATCTCATTAAGGAGTGGAATCATTTTTAAACAACAAAATAAAATAAATAAATAATGTTGGTAGGTGAGGTGAATTAGATGTAAGTGTTAATCTATTTAATCAGATGTGGATATCAATATGTATATATGAGTATGTGAATATATCTATAGATATATATATAATATGGTAATTTAAATATTAGAAATATATATAAGGGTAATTGTCTCGACAAGCAGCAATGCTTCTACAATTACCCAGGTACTTATACCTAAATCTGATGATAATAATAATAATATATATATATATATATATATATATATATATATATATATATAATACAAGGCAATAGTAACATTATATAGAATAATATCGAAATGGCTGATAATTCTAATATGCTTAATGAAGATTTAGAATAATGTCACGCATAGTTATGGGGTTGGGTACAAATAAAGTTGGGTACACATAATTCAGAAGCGTATTTATTGAATGAAACGATGCTTCATAGTAAAACGTGCGAGAAGTATGCGAATTATGATCGATTGTTGTTGCTTTATTATTGCGCGTTTTAAAATACATCTATGTGATGCATCATCATTCCTCTAGTAATCACATATTTAAATACACTCATTAGTTATCAATTATAACTATTATATGTGTAAGGAATTCGTATATAATATATTCACGATATTATATAATTGTGATACATTTTTCGAAAATAAAGATTTATGAAATTAATAATTATATTTGAATATATTTATTTAGGTTGTTTGATGTCAAATAAAATTATTTAAATTCAAAATTAATACATTTCATTAAAATATAAAAACATGTAATTGAATATTTTATTTTGAAAAAATCTGCATTGATAAAATTATAATAATTTTAAATATTAAATTATTTTACAAATTATAAACACTTGAATTAATCGGAAATAAACTATAAAATTGTAATTTAAGTTTTGTCATCTGATATATATATACAACTTTATCATGTATAATACTAATATAGATGATATAATAATACAATATAAATAATGGTAATTACTATTAAAACTGATGATGTATAAGTAACTTGAAAATCAAATTGTATTTAATATTTAATTCCATATAAATATATCAGCATAAATATATATATATATATATATATATATAATAATAATAATAATATCAGAATTTAGGCATGACCAAGGTAATCGAAGAAGCGCAATGCTTATCTAGTCGTTTACCTGATATATATATATATATATATATATATATATATATATATATATATATGTATATATGTATCTGGATGTATATTGAGATTAATTATTCAAAAAATGGTAAAGAGTTTTAACATTTTTAATGACTAGTTTCTTATATAATATTATATAATGTTTATAAAATAATATATAATATAATGATATAATACTAATGATTAAATATTTATTTAATATACATTATAGTATATTATATATATATATATATATATATATTACATTTTATTAACATATACAAATAGTTATTTATTTAGATTAATGATATTTTTGAAAAAATATTATAATAGAATACTATATTAGGTTAGGATAATAAATACATTAATATAAAAATATAAACACATTAATTCTTAACACTAGTGATAATAATATTTATGAATTTCATTATTACACGGTAATAAATTATTTAGAATAAAATAATACTTACGTTATGTAAATAATCAATACATATGACCCTTGGGTTGGCAATTCCTTTGATATTTATTTGTCTTTTATTGAGTCCAGTAAATAAATCTGCTTCAAAAACCTAAATAATGAGAAAATTTTACAATAATTAATGTTAGATTTATGACATTTTATTTATTCTTTATAATAACTGTCAGATATAAAATGACATATATTTTAATATTATAATATATATGTCATATATATATATATTTTGCTTATTACAGATTCATTTATATTAAAATATTTGTAATTAACAACGACTAATTATTATTTGGATAAAGAGTTACACTAGTTTAAAGTTTTAACTTAAAAATAATATTAAAATGAACATTTAAATAATTATAATTTATAATTATTTTTAATTACTGTATTATTTTTAACTCATTTACAGTATAAAGGAATTCACAACACTTTACTTCTATAAATATAAGTAAAATATTGTAAGTAAAAATACAAATTAAATATATAATTATTATCAAATTTATATGAAAAATAATAATTATAGCCCATTAAAGTGTTAAATGTACAGGTAATCTAAAATAAATAGTATTAGATGTAAAAAAAGTATTATGTTAAATACTACATACTCTTTACAATAAGCACTAGTATACTATAGTTTATTGGGCTACCTAGATAATCAGCTGATTTGTATAGAATAGATATCTCATAGTTACCATGGTAGTAATCTGTTGTAAATATAACCTATCATTATCATCAAGATTATATAATATAAACTAATGAATCTTATAATTATTCTATCATGAATACAGAATTTGGCCGCCAATATATTTAAAAATTCAAGTTGGTCGTTACTATATGTGTCAATTAAATGCAAAAGTTATTCTCTATTGCACATTCAAAAATATTCTCAGAATAATTCTGTATGATTCATACAGAGTATGAGTATTATCTATATCGATATAATATAATATATGTATTAAACAAATACAAACATTTGTGGGTTTATATTATATAAATATATTTTGATTGACACATATAGGCACGCCCAACTTGAACTTTGAAACATAGTGTTGTCCAAATTCGGCATAATCCATTCTTAGAATTATTCTATCAACAAGATATAACCTTTCCTGGCGTATATTCAGCTTCAGGAATTCGACCCGTTCGATACTCCGACCAATATATCTTCCTTTTAGCGTAATCATAATCAAACGAAGATATGTGGTTAGATTGTTTCCCCTTAACCACTTGTTGAATGTTATTTCCATTGATGTCGGATTTGAATATTATGTTGTCCCGAGAGAAGTATAGGTGGCGCAGTTCAGCTAAAAGGAGATAATAGTGTCTACTATATGATTAATTACTACTTAATTATAAGTTATGTTCATAGTTATTATAATATCCCTTATAAGGGATTCACGGTTTTTAAAATTAATTTCAATGTAGAATTCTTAATTAGAAAGGACATATTTTGTTGTTGAAAATTCAAAAAATTATGAAATAATTAAGATTTTTAAAATCATAATTTAAATTGCATAAAATTAATATTAACATTAACATTAATATATATTATGTTATTCTATACAATTTTTAAATGATGAAAATCTTAGTTTTGAAGATATTAGAAAAAAATGTAAATCCTTTTAATCCTTAAGTAAGTCTTCTAACTATAATTATATAAATATATAGGTATATTATATTATTTTACTTTCGTAAATAATACATTTTAGATATGTAGGCCTATATATATAAATATATATAAAAATATATATATATATAATATATACCTATTATTAAATATATATTATATATAATGGTTGTATATATCCTATGTAGGTATATATTGTATATATCCTACACTGTATAATATACAATGTACATTAGGGTAGCCCGTTTTGAAAGTATTGCTATCTTGTTCACAGTACGTCAACAATGTTATAGTAATCATATTTGTGAGGTTTCATCACAAACTATTTTGATAAACTATATTGATAAATCGAGAAGCACTTTAATGAAGACATATTTGCATTTATGATTTAATGTAAATTCAGATTTTACTTATATTTGTTATGTATTTGTACATTTGCGCAGTGTCGTAAAAATGTAATATGAATCATAGGTAAAGTGTATAATATATAGGTAATGATATTAATAAAGTTAAAAAGTATGTTTAAATTTAAAATAATTTTTAAATGACTTGTTTATTCGATTATTTATTTGATAATTAAGCATAGGACCTACACATTTGTTATGAGCCTATAATTGATATTTAGGAGGTATAATAAACAAAAATGTTAAAATTGTTTTAAAAAAAAGTGATTTAATAATAATATTGTTAAAATGTATTGTTAATACATGTTTAGGGTATTAGAAATTTTTATAATATATTATATATTAAAGGCAATTTGTCTTTCATATATTTGTAATTTAAATTGTATCGTTATTTTTTAATGTAATTCCTATAGGTATAATATTATTCATAAAAGGTATTTATTCCTATAGCTTTATTTAATATTGTTATAGATTTCTGATTTTTGTCAGTTTTTAATTTTTTTATATTATATATGAAATAAGTAAGAAGAGTTATGCATAGGAGATATATGACGCTCTTCTACGAAGGGAACTAAAAAGTTAACAAAACAGTCTATAGGGGAAAGTAACCTAATACGGATACTTTAACAATAAATGGTCTTAACTTTGTATGACTCATTATGTTTATTCAAAAATTACAATATATTAATATTATATGATTATAGATATTATTGTAATTTTAAAATGTTATTTAATCTTTTAATTCCATAGATAACGGGGGACCCGTCGGGGGTTTCCGTGTCCGGTACCCATGTCCGAATACGGACAGTGTTATAATACGGACACCCTACATACCACTAGATTAACTATATATTATTGATGAATTAATCAGACAAGTTACAAGTACGTTATTTATAATTAATTTTATGAAAAATATATTGTAATTTAATTAGTTAATATTTTATTTATTTTTATTATTTTTTAATTAATAATAAAATGTAAGTGTCTAAATAATTTTTTTTTAGAATTAGATTTATTGGTAGTATTAATATTATAATGCACGCGTTTTTTATTAAAATCAGAATAGTTCATACGATGTGCGTTGATTGGTTATAGGGTGTCCGTATTAAGACATTTAAAGTGTCCGTATTAGGAACTTATATGACATCTAGATGTATACTTATAACTTAATGAATATTTGATAACAAATATAGAAATTAAAAATACAATTTTTAGAATGCTTCATTTTTTAATAATATAGTATTATATTTTATATCGATACATTTGTATATACTTGAGAAGGTTTTAAGTTGAAATTTTTTTTCATAAATTTAAAAACGTAACAAAAAAATCAGTATATTTGATATATCAACAATATTTTGAATAATTAAAAAATAAAAAATATTTTTTAGACTATTTTTATAATTATGAATATTTTTTTAAAAACATTTTTTTTGTAGGATTTATGGTTTCTGAGATACCGAGAGTGTCCGTATTCGGGCACTGTCCGTATTCGGTTACTTTCCCCTATTAGTGTAGGATATTACAATTGTAAGATATCCTATATACATGTAGGGGACTACTACAATCTCATGAAGGAAGTATTTATAATATAATCTTTAGTTTTTATAATCTTCATAACCTATATTTATACTGAAACTGGGTATATATCAGCTTTATAAGATTAGGGGTGAGGAAATAATTATGAAATATATTCAATGTTATCTTTTACGAACACATATTTAATATAACTTGTATTATTTCATTTAACCTAAGGGAAAGTAACCGAATACGGACAGTGCCCGAATACGGACACTCTAGGTATCTCAGAAACCATAAATCCTACAAATAAATGTTTAACGAATAAATATTCATAATTATATAAATAGTCTAAATGAGTATTTTTTAATCATCAAAAATAGTGCTGATATATCCAATAAACTGATTTTGTTATTATATTTTTAAATTTATGAAAAAAATTTCAACTTAAAACCTTCTCAAGAATATACAAATGTATCAATATAAAATATAACATATAGGTACCTATTATTAAAACATCAAGTATTATAAACATTATATACATAATTGTTATATTTCTTATCAAATATTAATTAAGTTATAAGCATATATCTAGAGGTTATATAAATCCCTAATACGGACACTTTAAATGTCTTAATACGGACACCCTATAACCAATCAGCGCGCAGCATGTGAACTATTCTGATCTTCCTAAAAATCGCGTACGTTATAATATTAATACCACCAATGAAGATAAATCTAAAAATGTTATTATTTAGATACTTAACTTGATACTTGATACTTAACTTGTATTATTAATTTAAACAATAATAAACATAAATAAATTAATTACTAATGAAATTATATTAAATTATTCATAAAATTAATAATAATAATGTAATTGTAATTTATATGATTGGTTCATCAATAATATATAGTTTATATAGTGGTATATAGGGTATCCGTATTATAACACAGGGTATCCGTATTCGGACATGGGTATCGAATACGGACACCCTCGTTATTTATTTGATAAAAAGATTAAATAAAATTTTAGAATCACAATAATATCTATAATTATATAATATTAATATATTGTAATTTTTGAATAAAAATATTTAGTCATAAAATGTTAAGACCATTTATTGTTATAGTGTCCGTATTAGGTTACTTTCCCCTACATACAGATATATATAAATCAAAACACAAGAAAACAAACGTTACTATTTGTTTTGTATTGTCTAGGGCTCCTCGCAGTTATTTATAACATGTACAAGTCTATGACTTCTTGATGGGTCCATTTGTATCCGATATTATTATATGTGTGTTCAATAAATAAACATTATTATTATTATATATATATCTTATTTTTATAACTTAAACCTTATAAATCTTATATTAATTATATATTAAACATATAATGTATATGTGTATAGTATTATAAACATATATGTATTATACATATATGTATTATACATATATATAATGTTTATATGCCATACGGCTAGAGAGAAATTTCTCTCTAAATCTATGGTGTATGCCTAACGTATAGTGTAGAACCTATGTGTGTTATAATTCACTTATATTTATTAATATGTTATGTTTTAACAGTTATAATTATAATAATTATATATATACATAATGTTAACTATAACATCATAAACAATACATACTCTATACTATAGATAGTACAATAATATCATATATTTATGAGTATAAACATCACAATTCAACTAAAAAAGGTTTTTAAGTGAATTGTGATGTTTATACTCGGAAATATATGATATTCTTGTATTTATTTTTCTTATATTTGTTTATTAAAGATATACAAATATACATATTATGATGATGATGAAATATGGTTTATTAGGAACCGTTACAAAGTGATGACACTCCTCGTAAGTGCACACAAATATTATAATATATATTTTATTGTAAAGTACCTGACACCTCACGCACACTAAAATAATTGTACTATAAAACCATTCAACCATTTACAAAGACGAATTCTGTTTACTAATATAATTATAAATCGTTAATTTACAGTTGAGTGATTTCAACTTATTCTATTGAATTATGGATTTTGAGTACATTTGTTGATTTAAAATGAATATATGAATATATTTTCTTTGAAATCTATCCTATAGGATAGGTATATTGGTATACCAATGGAATTATATATCGCTGACAAATATATAATTATAGGGAAATAGTCGAGTAGGGTAAATGGGCACGTCATATCACCTCAATATATATATATATATATATATATATATATAATATTGTATATATATAAGATTGTGTGTATCATATTTATATGTTTTACTATTTTTTCCTAAATAAATATTGTGTTGAGTATGGCCCCAATCACAAATTACCGGAGATGTTCCACCTCGTGAGAACTATACGAAGTTTTAAACAAAAGATGACTGGACACCGTGGTAGACTGCGGGAAATGCACCGCACAATGTGTGCGGCGCACATTACAATGGTATTATTATTTCATGTAGGTATTTCCTATAGGTTATTATCACGAAACCATTTAGTACAAAATGGCTTAACTAAAGGGTTTGAAATAATTTGTTAGATATTCTAACAAAATAATTTAGTCGACAATTATATAACTAAAGTTTCCCAAACATTTTGATTAGACACACCTTAAAGTAAAGTGTTTATTTAAAGAAAACTAAAGGTTTTTAACAGGGTAACACCTACATTACATAATATTGTGTAACAAAGCAACGTATAACTATAGTTATATACACTATAGTGTGTGTATATATATATATATATATATATATATATATATAGCTATATTCACAGCACTATGGATACTAACGATTCTTAGCCTTGCAAGTCCTAATACCTTCGAGAGTGAAACCGAGATCACAGAAACACTTAACAGGTATGCCGGTTCCGTTACAGTGCTGGTCACATGTGCCTAGCACCGAACACGGATGTTGATCTATCCATAGTTAATACTTAATTATTAATAATAATTATGAATTGTATCGCTTTATGGATACCACAAACAAATTATTGATATTAAAACTATGTATGTCTCGTAAATGAGCTCGATACAGTAGGTATTGTCTATGACTCATGCCTATTAACAGTATGTATCGCCTATTACTCATGTCTAATTACCAATAAGAGTTATTAATTAAAGGTATACATATGGTGAAAAATCGTTAACATTTATATTATAAGTACCTGCATTTAATTGATAACAAATATTGTAATAAAAGTTTATAATTATCTAAAGTTAATATGTGAATATATTTATAGGTACTGCTTTACGTATTTATTTCAATGGTTTTGATTTTAAATACTATTTATCATAAACCAATCATAATATGGTTCATATTACATTTGTCAATAACATATATTCGTTATTTTATAAATTAATAAATTTAATATATTAACTAGTGTTCTATAGTTATGTCACTTATATATATATATATGTCACTTAATATATATTATATAGGCCTATATACAACAATAACTAGGCGAATACAAACCTACACATCTAGTGTAATTGACAAGTTTCTGAGAGTGAGGACAGTGACAATGTCCTCCGGTTAAAGATGAGTGACATGCGTACTGACAATTCAGCAGAGGACATCTCCATTTCGCTAAACAAAGGATTACGTAATAGATATACAATGCGATGCGTCACGTTTATTACTATAGTGTTTTGTTACAATATATCTGCAATGTATACTAAATTAAAGAGAAGCAGTTCTAAAGTAGTTTTTAAAGCCCACACCCCTGCCGTATTAACATAGAGTTAAATATAAAAGTTAATTATAGAGTTAACTAATTAGTTATATATATATGTGTGTGTATGCATATGTGTGTATGTGTGTATGCGGCGCACACTTAGCATGTATATGTGTATGTGTATTTTTACCTGAACATATAATATATAATGTGTGTGTGTGTGAATGTATTTATTTATATCTGACTATATAATATATGCACATAAGTGATGTAAATTGGATGAGTAATTGTAGAAGTTTCGAATGTCAATTATAATTGAAAACCCAACGAAATTATCGAAGCTGGTGTAACATTTCTTATGAGGTCAGCGGGGGTTTTAAAATACTTCATTATTTTAAGTTATATAAAAAAAGACAATTCTATTATTTAAATTAAATATGTTTATTATATTTATAATTTATTATTTATTATATAATTAAATCTTATATGAAATATATATTTCAATGTTTATAGTTTGTGTCAAATAATTATAAATAATGTTATACGTATAGATATATTTGCATATTATTTTATATTTGTTAATAATAATAAAATATAATATAATATTTATTAGTATTACTCAAGTTTTAAACCGCAGTTTAATTCCGAATGGTTAAAACCACTTTAAATATGGATTTTAAGCTCTAACTATATTACAATATCTATTTTATATTGTTTAAAATAATACCTCTACTTTACTTTTAGGTAAATAAAAACCTAAATAAATAAATGTATATATGTATACATTGTATACATACATGTGTGAATATTCGTATTCATTAATGCATGCCTACACATACTTAAACCAACTTACACAAATGCACATACATACACATAACTATCCACAAACACACATATGTATACGTATGTAGTGCATAATTTATGGAAATAATATATCATAGTCTCGTGTAATCTCCCATAGTCTCGTGTTATTTTAAGATCTCGCGCTACCCAAGAAAAACGCTTCAGAGAATTCGACCAAGGGTTTATTTATTTGTAATAATGCGGAGGGTAAATGACGGAGGGTAAAAAGTGGCGACCAGAGGAAGGGTTAAAAAAGAAGAGATACTTGTATGTTTACGTTAGCGACGGGATGACATAGCGGGGTTGCCGTATACAAATCGTTATGAATGTGTGTACGAGTATGTATGTGTGTATGAGTGTGTGTGTGTATACAAACGAGGGTGATTGTTTAATAAACAAGCGGTGATGTATGACCCGCACGGGTAAGTAGCTTCTTTATTGTTAAGGAGCTCGAGCTCCATCCTATAGGATAAATATATATATATAAGTTTGTGTGTGTATGTTTGTGTAACTAGTCTGATTAAGCATAAGCCTGATTACATACGTATGCGCTTGTAAGTGTGCTGATATCGGATGCAACCCCTATTAAAGTTGTCTGTAGATACAACTTCGGTCGCAAACCAATAAACGAGAGAATTTTGACTCGTATATATCAATCACGGCGGGGAGAAATGTCTGAGCGCCGGTTGTTTTTTACACGGAGTCCGATAATGAATGTTTACCGAATTCGTGCGTTTCGATAATCTGCGGCGAAGTTTTCTTAATATATCGAGATATCGACTGCGAAATATTTACTTGTCTGCATAAACAAATCGTGATTTTTAACGGCGTCACCCCGTGTTTACGTTAGACCAATTAAAACGCGAGCCCGACTCATCGCCCAGCGCCGCCCAGTGAGTAAACAAACCGTACAGCTAGTTTTCTTAAACCCCCCCACCCACTAGTCATATTTAATAACGCGCGCTTCGTATCGATTTCTAAAGAATGTGGATAGGTTGATAGAAAGTGACCCTTCCGTGTAATCGTAAAGCGCTATATCTTCTAACTCAGTTTAACTAATGTTTATATTTTATGTTAATAGATTCATTTATAATTATGTACCATAGATATTTTATAACGTATATAGATTTTATGACATATATATATATATATATATATATATATAATAGGGTAATCCGAATGTCTGTATATTTATAATAGTTATAATTATAGAATACAGAAGTGGTATATCACCAGACCACCCACTAACGATGGAAATAGTCGCGCATATGCATATGTATACAGCGATACAAGATGTCCTTGATTATATATCATTACTCGCTGCGGGACGATTTGTCATTTTCAAAATACCCGTCCCATGGGAAAGTTCAAAACTGATCTAATCAATTATATTTATTTTAAAATGATGTATCGTTTTAAATGTACGCACACATATATGTTACAACTATAGTTTTATATATATATATATATATATATATATATATATATTGATATATATATATATATATATATATATATATATATAGATATTAATCCCATAAAATCGATTAGCATATATATATATATATATATACTATAATTAAAATAAAAAATTGCTAAATCGGTATTATATCAGTATAACCTATAGATATATCTTCAGTTGTCTCTGAATTAGAATGTTTTGACCGGGGTGCATTTAACCCATAACCCCTAAAGCGAGCGGTTGACCCTTAACCCCAACACAACGACTACGATGGCCACAACCCTTATATGGTCATAACCTCACCGCTAGATGGCGATACTAACAACAGTCTGGACTCTCGTCTCGTCCATTGAAACAGTCCACCTTACCATCGCACACCTGCGCCACGTCCAGACACTGCGTGGAGCCAGGACAATTCCACTCTTGGGAGGTGCACAGTTTCTTACCTGACAATGAGAGTGGTCAAGTGGTCAAGAGCGTGGGTTATAGCCGGACAGTGGTGTTACGTAATGTATATAGTGGGGCATGGTTATAACCACATTATATAACCATATTATAATGATAATACGCACGGGTATTATGTATATATGATAGAAGTATTTAGTGAATAATTAAGTATATTTGTTTTAACATTTATTTTTTCACATATATCAATATCAATATATATATATATATATATAAATTAATGTAAGTGTATATATGTGATAAATGATTATATAGTAATAATGATAATTTAATGTCTATAGATACTAAATATAGAAAATATGTCTACAAATGTCTATATATAGAAAATTGATCGAATTAAATTATTCAAAATTATATTTAATTATATATATAAGGTAATAGTATATTTATAAAGTAAGCAGGTATATGTTAAACGTGTACGAGGCTATTACATGCGATACTATGTGTTATCAAATACTCACGAATACTAAGTAAACATCATTACCAGAATACACCTACACAGTGTAGGGAATATTAAGGTGTATACACTTAACAATATAGTTTATATAACGAGGTAATTGTATACGTATATAATCTATAGATTCAGATTATCTTATATCATTATATCAATATTAAATGTATTTATAATGTACATTATATATATATATATATATATATATATATATATTGTCATGTATGTATGTATATATGTATGTATTTATGTATGTATGATAATAATACATCTATAATGTGTATCGAACAATATATATCACATATATATAACCTATATGTATCTATATATATAGATACAAATAGCGGATATAATAGTATGTATATATATATATATATATATATATATATATATATGTATGTAGTACATACTATGTACATAATATTGTCTGCTCTACTTTACAAATATGCGCCACTTATCTGCTCCAAATTATCTATACATACTAACTGTCCATGGTTTAACTCTGACCTCTGTTCCCTCAAAATACATACCCGGAAACTTGATATATTCTACAGAAAAACCCCTACCCATCAGAACCACTCTAACTTTATTCTGGCACGTAATAGTTATTGTCATAACATGTTTCATACCAAATCTGAATTCTACCATTCTAAAATCACTGCTGCTGTATCTAACATTAAAACTCTCTACAAAATCACGGATAGTCTTCTCGGACGATTTAAACAAACCCAACTCCCTGACATGCCCGATGAACTTCTCTGCAATACTTTTGCTGACTTATTTACTGAGAAAATCGAAACAATTCACAACAAACTTACTAAAACTGCCTCGACATCCAACTATAACTGGCTACCTAACTACCTATCAGCGTATATGCAAAACTTCATTATAACATCTTCAATCGATATTCAACATATTATACTGACATCTAAATCTAGCTCCCAAACTGACGTACTACCTCTAGTTGTTACGAAGATTCTATCTGACCAACCATTTATCATATTTAAAGATGTTATCAATCTATCGATCTCCACGGGTGATAACTCCCCCCCAACTTAAACACTCAACTATAACCGCGATATTGAAAAAACCCACAGCTCACCAAGCTATACTTTCCAACTATCGGCCAATTTCCCAACTACATCTACTATCCAAACTACTTGAAAAAACTGTTTACTACCAACTCATACACTTTTTAAACAGCTTCAATATCCTTGATCCGATACAACATGCTTTTAGACACAACCATAGTACGGAAACTGCCATAATACAGCTCCTGGATAACCTTCTAATATCAACTGATAATAAATCACCAACCAAACCACAAACTCTATTGAATTACAACTATGGATGGATACTATACACAACTGTCTAACATCTAACCACTTACAACTCAACGCTACTAAAACCAAACTACTCAACATTAACGTTAACTCCAACTTAGACAATTTTCCAATACTCTACATCGAATCTTCACCACTCACTCCTTCTTCTACCTTTAAGTATATTGGGATTACCCTCAACCCTACATTAGACTCTGAAAATCATATCACCTCACTAATAAATACGACCTCGCACTTTCAATACAATATTAGGAAAATTCGACCTTTCATTGACTTCCCTACGGCCAAACTCCTCACGCACTCACTTGTTATCTCAAGACTAAATTATTGTAACACCTTCCTCATTGGCATACAAACTGCATCTATTACTAAACTATACCGAATTATCAAAAGATCTATACGAACCATATTACCATTAAAAACTACTGACTATACTAACTCTGTGACCAACCTGCGACTACAACTTAACTGGCTTACTAGAACTCAACAAATTAACTATAAAACACTGAATCTTCTCCATAAAATACTGATAACCACCGAACCCACTCCAATATTAGACGACTTTATATATAGCAATAACACCCGTCTACTGCGATCCTCCTCTACACCTATCCTAGAAGAACCACCTTATACCATACAAATATACCAAATTTGGAAAAAAAACTTTTCACAGGAAGGCTTCTAATCTCTGGAACAAGCTACCGAAAAATGTAATGACAACAGATATGACCTTCTCAATATTCAAAAAAAGAATACAGATATTTACCATTGACAACCCTTTTATTTAAACCCCCCACTTCTATCATATAAAGTAGTTGTTTTACCCCGTATTTTTGTTTTCTCGTTTTTTTTTCTCGTTCTCAAACTCTCAAGAATATAATATTATTTGAGTGTATAAATAAATACCTATCATCATCATCATATATAAGTATGTATGTATGTATGTATATATGTACCTATAGGGGAGGGAAGGGGGTAATGACCGAGAACGGAGTAGTCGTCGATTTAATTAACGCTTAAATTATGCTAAATAGGATAAAAAGTTCTATATACAATATTTAGATAATCAAATGTCTATAATATAGAGTATCTTTTTTTTTTTAATAATTAATTAATTACTCTAATTTATTACATAATAAGGGTTTGTCAGGTTTTAACAAAAACATGATTATATATATTTATACTTATTTATGTGTCATAGTGTGTGTGAATATAATTAAATCATTAAATAAAATAAGGTGTATATGCATCATAAATATAATTATTTAATATTACAGAATTAAAAAAATATAAATCGAATGCATTACGAGACACATATTGCATATTATGATACTATCGGCCACTACCCCGGACTTGCCTTATTTTAATGATTTTGTATGCATTTTGTAATGCCTAATAAATCGTTAATAGTATTCAATAATATATAAAAGTGAAATCACAGTATTCTAAACCTATATGATTTATAGCTAATTCAAAAAAAATAAGATCTTAACATTTTATATTTATCGATATATTAGAAGTATGCTGAAACATATAAATTATCAGCCACTACTCCGTTCTCTCACCTATGTATGTATGTATGTGTACGTATGTGAATGCGTGTTTGTAATTGTAATTGTAATTGCAATTGTAATTGTTATGGTTCAATTTAAACACTTAAATATATAAAAAATATCTCAAAACCATATAGACAATGTACACATAATCATCAACACAGTTTCTATTGATGAGTATATACACACAGATTTTCCGAATAAAAGTGCTTCGCAAAATCTTTGGTATATATAATAATAATAATAAACATAACGATAATAAGAAATGCTAACGAACGATAATACAATAATAATAGTAATGATTTAGTAGTATATAGCATTCAGTGCTTCATACGTAGTAATAATATTTTTAATTTAGTTTTAAAGGTGGAGTGGTTT
>OZ025244.1:36903928-36921428 GCA_964019155.1 Osedax fenrisi
GACCAATGTTATGCTTTAATCCATATTATAGAATTATTCTATATATAGTTATTTTAAAATGGTCCGAATCTTTTTCAAAAGTGGTCCGAATTTTATTTCAAAATTGGTCCGAGTTTACCTGGCCCAAGTTTACCATGTCCGAACTTTATGGTATTCTATATATATATATATATATATATATATATATATATATATATAAACGAACTTCATGTGTAGCTCAGTTGGCTAAGGCGTCAGACACATAAGCAGTAGGACGCGAGTACGAACCCCATCCGGACCATTATAATAGGTTTTAAAATAGGTTTGAAAAAATATTTAGAAGTGATATTATATAATTGTGTATAAATAAATGATCGGCTCTCGTTGAAACATGGATTCCTTAACCCGAGAGCGGCTTGGAAGGTACATTAGCGCCATATAGTTATAAGTAAAAACGTCATCTAAGTTCCTGGATTGGATGAAAGGACTCCACCAAAATAAAATAACAATGCTAATAACAATATATATGTATTTAAATATTATATCTTACAGTTCTAATGTACCCTACAACTTTTACAGGCTACAAGTAAATCATTATTCCCCACAAGCTGGAATTGCATTTCAAATTCACTTTTAAATGCATAAATTACATTCTTATTTGATTTATTATATTTTTTTATATTATTTTGTTGACTACTATAGTAGTATCATATATGACGCCATTAATAAACAATCGTTTATCAAGTCAATACACAATATCATAATATATCTATATATATATATATATATATATATATATATCGAATACAATACAAATAGACCTCCCAAGAAGTCGTATACGTATACATGTTATAAATAACTATGAGAGATTCTGTATAATACAATATAATTAGTAACATAATTTATTCTTGTGTAGTGATTTATTATTTATTAATTATTGATAAACAAAGATAGAAATAAGAATAGCCTGTATTCGAATACGGGACATCTCGCTTACTGGCTGTTTGCTGTTGCACTGAGCTATAGACCCAAGGTTGAGTCATATACCCCAGGCATAGACCTCATGTATATATATTATTGCAATTATGAATGTGCACATGTATGTATCCTAAAACTAGCCAACATATAATGTACGACACACTGAATGTTCGACATAAGTTCGCGACATAGAATAATGAATTCACCGCGGCGTCATTAGCAACCACTAAGAGCTTGATTAATAGTTTGTACGAGGGATGTCCCTGGTGAGTGGATCAGGCGCTCGCATGTCAATCAAATCATCGGCACACTACTGCATACAGGGTCCATCGGTCGAACTCTTTCTGCGGTCGGTGGTATGCATAGAGCATGCGCTAGTCATATTACGGGGTTGCTACGCTCACACACACACGTACGTACGTATACGCATACGCTCGAACGCACTCACCCACAACCGCGCGCGCTCGCTAAAGAGCGCCTAATGTCCGCGCATGACTAAAGTCACGCATGCGCGAGTTTAAAACTTGCAGATGTCCCGCCCCCTCGAATTAATCAGTCGCTTGTTTATCTAGCAACCACTTTAGATCGCTATTATGGAATCGGGACATACCCCCATGTCCTCCTCCCCACCCCTACGCATGTAATACACCCCACCCGATATGTTGTATATATAGAAATGTAAACGAACAGCGTAGTGTATACTAAACTTGACTAAACGTGTACCTTCCCTGTCTATTACTTGTTAATTTTCAAGTGACTTCAGTCGCCTTAGAGAATGGCCTTATGATTATATGTTTTATAGGTACAATATTATACCTACCATATTAATTACACATATATTTCGTTATATAATTATTATTGATATTATTTTTCGGAGAATATGTTCTCTAAATTCCACCTTAGCGTACAATGTATGCCGTACAATATGCGGGTACCTACACACATGAATACACTAATATATTACGACATCAACACTACACATGTGATATTATGTGTAATCCTTTCAGATGGGATACAAATACCCTATTATAAACAAGAAAACAAACAAAAATGTCTTCTAATAAATAATACTAATAATATGTATTATTATAATATAAAAAGCATACACACATGCACTCATGCATGTATGTAAGATCACGTGTAAACATTCCATCGAATACATACATATAAATACACATAAATACACACACATACACACATACACACACATGTATATATATATTACATAATAAGTATAATACCAGGGAGTGATAATACTTAAAATATTATACAAGAAAGTATTTACACATAAGAAAATATAACGATTAGTTAAAAATTATACAATTGTATATTTACAAAGTAAACAAATACAAAGTTATTTATATTATAATAAATTTATATATATATATGTATATGTGTGTATATATATATGTGTGTGTGTATTTATGTATATACATACATAGGTATACAAATAGTATTCAACTCCAAACTCGATATCTACAGACGTCAAACTTAATTTGTTAATCTAATTACCATAGTGACGCTTCCTATAGGGTGCACTAGGGTGCACACGGGGGCAGTACACAACGATACGGTCCTATAGGATAGGTCTAGTATACTAGACCTTGGTTATCGTATATATGTATATATATATATATATATGTGAGTGTGTATGTATGTGTGTGTATAATATACGTGGTATATATACATATTTGTATATGTATACGGTGTTTACTATGTGTGGTAGTCACACAATTCATACGACAATTCAAATTTGAATTGCATTAACATTAATGTAAAGCATACATTATTTGTAACTATATATACTAATAATATATAACTATAGTTAATATATAAATATATATATTTAATGTATACATGTATATATGCATATATACCTATACATTAAAATTCATACATAATTATTGATGTATATTTTAAATATAACTACTATGAATAGTTTGATAATATATTATAATATATATATATATGAACATGTACACGCGTGTTCTCTAAATTTGTTATAATTATGGATAATTATAACAAATTTAGAGAAAAAAAAACCTTAAGGTTTTAAATAATTCAAATAAAACATCATTATTTACATAACTGCATATATGCGTGTATACACGTGGTATTATTCCCCGCGTGTATATAGTTACGTAATAACCCACATTACGTAATACCCCACATTACGAAATACCTCACATTACGCAATACATCCATTACGTAATGTCCCACATTACGTAATACCCACATTACGTAATACCCCATATTACGTAATACCCCACATTACGCAATACCTCACATTACGTAATAACCCACATTACGTAATAACCCACATTGTACCAACATGTACCCGTATGAATGAGGTGCATGAGTCATTTCTAACTACGCGTTATACGTTACACCTCTATATACCGCCACTGCAGGATATCATTGCGCTTATGGCGAACTATGGGTTTGAACTATGATAACCCGGACGTAACGATACCACTACTGGTAGTAACCATCCCGGTTTTAATAACACGTATATGACCTCTACTTCATAAGTCAGCACTTCTACGTTATATATAGTTGCACCTAGGAGACTAGTATATGACACTTATAGGAGGATAGTATAAGTCAATTAGGGTAAATTAGTATAAGAATATAGTATATAGCTATATAGTATATGTTATTTAGACTGGTTCTTAAGTTACTTATAATAGTGTTGTATATGTATCATATACTGGCACCACATGATGTCGTATACTCGTTCCACAAGTATCGAATTGCAACATTAATATAGGGAAGTACGAATATAGTATACTATATTCGTATATATATATTAACATATAATACGACTATAGAAGTTCACTTTCCTGCAATTCTATCTAAGTTATCCGTTACATTCTGTAATTTAAATGATGATATATTTACATAGCAGACGTTCTGATTCTGCAAGGTTACCTTACTTACCCGTTATAGAATATAACATTCTATAGTTTGTGTCAAGCTATATTAATTTAGAAGAAGTTCGCTTTTCTGAAATAATAACTTATTACCAGTAACATTCATTAGTTTGAGAATTGATATTTATATTTAGTAGACGTTCTTTTCCTACCATTTTAATTATTCGTTTAATTCGATAGATTGTTCACTCTGTCTTATTTATTTGTCAGGCTTATCGATATTATATTCTATCAATGATTCATAATAAAGACACTTGTTTATTTATTCGTAAGTTGAACAACTATAGTTGAAACTAATATAATATATATTATCTGCATTCATATGATACGAGGTACTCGGTCAAGTGTGACATGTCACATGATTCGTATGTATATAAACTGATTTCATTCATTCATTCATTCATTCATAATTTATAAAACACTATTCGAACCTCACTATAGTATAGGGTCTATAATATTACAAGTTATTCTAATATATTCTAATCAACATCCTAAGTCTTTACGGAGTGATATAAATTATTGACTATATATATTAACTATTGTAAGGAGAATTTCGTAAGTTAGTATACTCATAGGTTATATCGTAATAGTTATATTTACTGAAAACGTTTTTTTTAATTAATAAAATATGAAAACAATTATCAAAAGAAAATGT
This sequence comes from Osedax fenrisi, assembly GCA_964019155.1. Lineage (NCBI taxonomy): Eukaryota > Metazoa > Annelida > Polychaeta > Sabellida > Siboglinidae > Osedax > Osedax fenrisi. The sequence continues at coordinate 36,908,474 of OZ025244.1, forward strand.
GTAAATATTTGTATATGTGTGAGTGTGTATACACATATATATATGTGTGAATGTATATGTATGTGTATGTGTACATGTGCATTTATTTATATATAAACTGATACTGATGGTATCCATTAATAGTAGTTACGTATCCCCATACAAAGAATAGGCATTAAATATTACCTTCCAATAATTCCAATATATTACCTATAGATTAACATATATGTTTACTGTATACAGTACCTACATATAATCAACTATTATAGACTATCATCATACATAGTTTGGGCGATAATTTTTTAATATTTTTTTACCTCGAGGTAAAAAAATAAGGGGCATCCCCTTATCCACCCTATCTCGAATTATCCAGTTAGTTTCCATTCTTAGGCAGACGATATCCAATGTTATGTAATATTAAAAGAAAATAAAAAATCTGCACATGAATTCCTCTCCTATACTATTACTCCTATACTATTACTGACATTCACAATATGCTCACAATAAGTCTCTCATATTTAATACAATTCAAACTGAGGTCATCTTCCTCCACTTCGAAGTACACATTTACTAACATCTTCTCCAATCAATATTAACGGTATAAGATTAAAAATATTAACAGATTATTAATAACCTAACCAATTTCAAAAATCGTGGTGTTATATTTGACAGCTGTCCTGTCCCAGTACTAGTACTTTTAGTTTTTTTTTAATAAAAAGATGTCCCTCTTCACAAAGTTACTAAAATATTAACTACATTCGCTACACCTTATTCTTCTATCAATAACAATATCCACCGCTACTATTATATATATACCCCACGACGTGGGACCCACGTTAGGGTGGCTCGTCATTCATTAAATATTTTGCTTCAGTAAACACTATAAACATATAATATATATAAATAGTAGTGTAACAACTAACAATTGTGTTATACTCAATTGAGTTGTCAATTTGATGTTTTATAACATTTTATAGGAACAATACTTGTTTATAATTAAATTGACTGCGCATGCGTAGCATTTATTTATCTTTAGTTTTACCTTGATAACCAATTCATTTATATCGTCTTCTAATTTAATTATATATTTAATATGCATTTAAAAGACTTAATTATATTTAAATCAAAATATGGATATAACAAACTCAGATTTTTAATTTTGTATAGTTACAAATATTTTTAATTTTTTTAAATTAGAAAAAAATATAATATAAAAAAAATTGTATTGGGGTCATCTCAATGATAATTAAAATTATATTATGGTAAAAAAAATAAAATTGACTAGGTCCTAAACATTTTGTATTCATCTTTCCTTGAAAATATTTATTTTTTCTATAGAAATCATTAAAATTCAAATTATTCCTAGAAAAATATTTAAACAAATTTTTTTTATAATCATATATAGTAAATATATTTTATACATTTATTAAGAATATAATAAACTTGATCTGAATTTTATTTTGGATTAAAAACAAAAAACAAAAAATATTCAATAAATAATAAATATAAAAAGTTCAATCCTAGAAATGATAAAATTATAAAGAAAATATTATTAAAAAAAAAAAATTCTGCTATTCTGTTAATAATATTTAATTCTAGTACATATATATCGGATGACAAAATTCATTAATAGGAAGTATATTACAAAATGTATTGAATTAATTTTGTATCTACTCCATTATAATATTTCCTATCAATCCTATATTAAAATTGAAAGTCATATTGACTATTCAATATTTTACGAATTAAGTTAATTTTTTTTGTATTGAATTATATTACATGTTTTCTAATATTATCTTACTGAAGCGATAAATTATCTGAAAATTGTATAGTTTTCAAGCCGCTCTAACCCACGTATATTCGACTACTATAATATAATCCATTACAATACATAATAATATTACAATACATAATAATATATTTGTAAGCTCCAAATTCTTAAAAATTCTATATCTAGGTACATATTCAATATATAAAAATACTCCCATACGCATATCTCCATTCCTAGCTGAATTCATTGGCTACCTGTACGCCATAGAATCCTATATACAAACTGTCTACTACTACATAAATAAATTTACCATGACTCTCCTGACAACCTATATATACTATAGTATCACTACTCATATTTAAATTACCAACCAATACGTTTCTACTTATACAAGTCTAAAAAAGACTTCTTGATATACCATAACGGAGCTATTTTTATTATATTCACAAATAATTGTTTATTATATATTATTCAAACTATTTCTTTTAAATAAATTCATTTAATTTCATTACTTAAACTACATCCATACCACAACTTACATTCAACCAACAATAGCCATTGGGACATATTTATCACATACATGTGTAACATTCTCCCTACATTTATCCGTATGACAACATTAACTCCAAACTACAAGATACTACTTAACATGAATTTATTTAATTTATTTAATCTAAACATTAACTTCACATATATATATATATTGAAGAACGATTGGTCCAACAGTACAGCTATAGCAGGCCTAAAACCGCACAAATGTGATGTATAGTTGTAGGGTTATCTCTTTTTATCCATTGTTTTAATTTATTTAAAAAATTACTTATTATAATAATTATAATTATTAAATAATAATATAATAAATGTATATATATATATATATATATATATGTGTGTGTGTGTGTATATACAATAGTATACATTATTATGTATCTACATTTATTAATAATGTTATAGATACATAATAAATAAAATTACATCATTTTAGTGGAAAAAAGCGAATCGAATTAACCATGTTGGGTGTCGAATATTATATTCTTTATATTACTATTTATTGTCAGGTTTCGGGGTTAAAGGTCAGCGATATCGTAATTACGCAATCGTGATCGCGCATTAAATACACCGTATTATCGCTCACATCATAAAGTAGACACCACTTTATATGTAGAACATACATTTTTTCATTTCACGTTTAATTAGGTGTTGATATAAATGCCGTCTAGTTTAAATAATCAACTTATACATCATAATTCAGAAATACACGAATACCCATGCGCATACGTATACGCACCTAATCGCATACATACATACATACGAGCATAGGTATGTTCACACACACACACACACAGGCGTATACGTGTTCGTTCTTAAGCTCGGTTGTGGTGACATTACATAGAGAATTACGAGTTTTGTTTTACATCGTTAATATAATAGAGTTGCTTTATTTTAATAAACTTGTAATTTAATATTTAGTATAAACATATGTAGTATAACTATGTAATAGTTTACTAATATATTATACAATATATATATATATATATATATATATATATATTATAAATACTAGACTACCATTTTTCTTATTGACACCTTTCAACATCACCTAAGTGTGTTATACATTTGATAATTGCGAGCTAGTGTAAACAAAACAGATAATATATATATATATATATATATATATATATATATAAGTTAATTAATTCATACACGTTAATTAATTACATTTCTACATTATAATGGATTAAAAAACAAATATATTTTCTTTTATAGAATAGTAGATATATATATACTTTATATACTTTGATTAGAAGTTTTATTGGACAAAATAGTAATATATTATATTTAATTATATTTAGTTAACTCTAGTTAGTATAAGTTTAGGATAGAATTTAATAGATATTAATGTACTTCAAATGTAGTTATAGTTATGCATTTATTAATTTTTTTATTAAATTTCAGTCATGTATTGCAATCTAAACACGGACATTTACGTTTACCCATAATGCATTGCATTGTTTACACGATTCTCTGGAACCTAAACCTATCTCTATACACAGGTCACAGTGATATATTCGCGTAATTAATATTCGTCATTAGGAATGTTTATTTATGATAAACAATGGTCTAGCTTCTAAATCTAGCAATGGCCGGCGTTACGAACGTGCTCGTAGACTTGTTATGCAATCATCGGGCATTAATTTCGCTGCAACTTTGGAATACTATTATATATGCGCGGTATTTATGTGACACAATAAGTAAATAATATTATGTAATAATGATATATATATATATATATATATATATATATATTATTTATGTTTTTATTTGTTATCTTCAATTTCTATTGAAATATTTTACTAAATTTAAAACTTGATTCTCTTAATCTTTTAATTTTTAAGAGTAAGTATTCGAATAAAAAGTCTATAACTATTGTATTATTTCATATATTTAATTAAAATATTCAGTATATGTAGATAATTTTCATATTTACTAAATACTCTTTTATATTGTATAGTATTGAAAAGCTATACCTTATTATATATTATATATTATCACAATTCAAACAAATACGAATAAGTTAAAAGTAATTTTCTCATATTTTTATAGAATTAAATAAATTATAATAGAGATAAACAAACATATCATAGAATACACTAGTACGCTTACATAAGTGACTTAAAGTGTTAGCTTTATAAATGCAAGTTACCCTATGTATTACATGTAAAGGCACACACATGATAGCGTATACGCGATGTGGTATAGGCAATATGCATATTAATGTTGGATTTAAATATCATAGCAATGAAAAAAACTCCATGTGTATGATATTGCATGTATAAAGTATAGTGTCATATCTATATTAGTTATGTAATATATATTATGTAACATGATATCATTCTTAAGAATATATTACATTTTGTATTACCTTAATAATTAATAACCAATAAGTAATAATTATTGGTTATAAACATATATAATACCTACATATATAATTCATATATGTATGAATATATGCATAATAGATAATATCTATTGGATATGTATACATGGATATGTATAATTTATAATAATCATCTTTTCTATAAATAATTACAGTTGAAATAAATATTGTATGGTAAAAAGTTTTTACTAAAAACTAACTAAATGTAATGATGTATTTATTTATACTCCTAATAATTTATTTTAATTATATATTATTATGTGCATGGGTGTATGTAGCAGGGCGGATACATGGGCCACATGAGGTATTGTTACCCTAGATAGATTGTTTAATACTTCATATAAGTAATATATTATAATTTTTATTTTAGCACCATTAAATTTATTATTATATAAATACAGTTATTTTGAATTTTTACCTACCCTTCATACATTCCCGGAGACGACCCTATAGGGTCTATAGACGCATCATTTATGTAAATATACGATTTTATAATTATAATTATATTTTCTATAGAAACCTACTATTATCGGTTTTAACACACACACACACACACACACAAACACACACACATACACACATACACCCACACACATAAACATACACGTATACATACATACACACATATATATATATATATATATATATATATATATATATATATATATAGACTATCCTTATCATTATACTTACTGTCATAGTATTGCATAACATATCATTACGTTATGTTACACAATGTTCTTATTATAGTAAGTTTCCTTAACTTCAATATTTAATGAATTTAATTTAATTAATGAATATGTAAATGTATTCAATGGATTCATTCATATTGATATTTCATAATAACTAAGAGAATTATCATTACCATATCGATATATCGTGTATATATTGAATTTAATTGAATTGAATTGAATATGGTTTATTGAGTAGAAATACAATATAATGCAATATATACAATTTCTGCTCAAAGTAGAGTACCAGAGATTATCTTGTAATCTATACTCACGACGAGGGTACCCTCCAATAATAAAATAATACAATAATATGACAACGATAAAATTAAGAATAGTAAAACATGAAAGAAAGAAATGATGTAATTTAATGAACTAATTTAAAATTATATATACAACAACAATTAGTAAATATATATAACATATATCAACTGTTATATATATATTACAATTATATTAACGAGTGTTAATAATGAGATTAATATTTATTTAAATATTCAAGTTTTTATTATTTTTTAAATGCATTGTATTTTAAGTTTTTACATGTATTATTTAATTCATTCCAAAGTTTAATACCATATACATTTATTGTATGAAGTTTATTATTTGTTTTATATTTACTAAATATTATTTAGGTATTCTATAATTGCATTTATTTCTTATATTGTAGTTATTTATTTTATATTCAAATTTATTTGTTATGTTGATTGGTAATTTTTTATTAAATACATTATGCATAAAATTAAGAGATATGTAATTAATTAAATCATATATATTTAAAATTAAAAATTTTTTAAATAACAAATCAGTATTATGTAATTTATAAGTATTGTGTATACGATTAGGTGTTTTATTAATTAATCTAATTATTTTTTGTTGTTGTATAAATAATTTATTTATATTACTCTTATAATTAATTCCCCATATTATCAGACAATACCATAGATTTATAGTTTACAACTTAGTTGTAAACTATAAATCTATGGACAATACATATAGTTTGGAACTATTAGTGCATTATATAATAATAATAATAGGGTTTTAGTATCAATTATAAATGAATTTTTTTTAAATAAATACAATATTTTATCTAATTTTATTTTTAACTCAATGATATGTTTTTTATAATTTAATTTATTATCAATGTAAAGCCATAGGAATTTATATTGATTTACACAGTGAATGGTTTGGTTATTTAGCGTTATTATCTCATTTGTGTTGGTAATACTTGTATTGCTGTAGAAGTACATTACTTTTGTTTTACTAATATTTAGTTGTAATTTATTGTTAATGAACCAGTTTGACAATATTTTTAAGTTTTCATTTATTTTACTATTATTTGCATTATTTATTGTAATAGAAGTGTCATCAGCATATAATATCAATTTTGTATCTATAAAGAGTTAATAAATATATTTGATATGTCATTAATATATAAAATGAATAGTAGTGGCCCTAGTATAGATCCTTGGGGTAACCCCACATCATATACAGTAATTAGAGGTGATACTTTATCATTATATATGACAGATTGTTTTCTGTTATATAAATAGGATTTAATTAAATTAAGGGTTTGCCCTCTTATTCCGTATTTATATAATTTAATGAATAGTATTTTATGGTCAATTGTATCAAAAGCCTTTTTAATGTCAACAAATACTGCAGCTATTTTATCATGCTTATCAATGGAATTAGTTATATTATTTGTTAAGGCATATATTGCATGTAATGTGTTTGATTTTTTTTGTGAAGCCATATTGATTTGAAGATATGATATTATTTTTTTCTATAAAATTATCTATTCTCTTATATATATATATATATATATATATATATATATATATATATATATATATATATATATATATATATATATATATACTAATTATATAGTATGAAGTTGTTATTTATTATGTCACTTAAGTGTCGAGATTTATTCTATTTAAAATAATAAATAACAACACAAATAAAAACTTTCATCTATATATTTAGTATATCACCATCACAATAATATATCATACTTCCTATTATATACTATAGTATATATATATACCCCTTCAGTTATTATTAAACATTTATCGAATAAATTTAAAGAAATATTGTCATCACTTTTCCAAAGAGACATTTGTTTAATAAATAATTAATAAATAATTAATTTGTACTTAAGTATATATGTTTTTAATAAGTAAATTACATTAAACTTTATGACTCATATATATTTATACATCTCACGATATACTATTTCGAGATAAATTAAAAAGATAATATTTGGAAAAATAGAATAATTTATGTTATTTGTGATTCAGAGAAAATAAGAGGAAAATACCGAAGAGTTTATTTTCTTTGGCGATAATATTATGATATACAATGATGACATGAACATTACGCTACAATGTTGACATTTATGTATATATTATCGTTATAATTATCGTAAGTGTGGAGATATATCTGCGGCATATAGGCCGCATTATCATCACTGCATTCATTGTCTATAATTGTTGATATCACGTAACAATTTATTTTGAATATAAATGTACCTGCATGTATAATTACCAAAAGTGCAATTACCAATAGTATTCATAAATTTAATATTATATTTCAAAACACAATTTTCAATGTTCATATATTTATCACAATTTCACGAGACAATGCTCTCTATCGGATCGCCATGTACATTGTACACAATGTATACATTGTACACGTATCCTTATCTAAATCTAAGTCACACACACGATATTAACACCTCGCTGGAGATTAACACTAAGCCGGATATTACGTCATCGATACACGTGTTTGCGCATGAGCGAACTTAGTAGAAACAAGTACATATATCGTAATTATATTAGATTAACTAATGGTTGTCTCATACAAGATAGACATGCTATAATGTTCAACTGTTTATACGTTATTATAACGCTAAAAGCATAATATGCATGAAAATAGATTTATCATAATATATTTAATAATAATTAATTAATAATACATGTCGAGTTAAAAAATTACAAAAATGTATAGTTTATTCATAATATGAGTTTAAAAGTGCTATTTTGGCATATTTTTCAAAATCGAAATAAATAAAAAAATATTATCGTGACGTCATAGTGGGACAGTTTATGATTATTGACAGTTACATTATTTTAAAAATAAATAATAATTAAATTTAAAATACCTTTAATATATCATTTATGGATATAGTATTAACTTGTGGAATAGATTATTATGTAGATATATTACTCAACATTAGTATTATAAGTTAACAATTCAAATCTATTATTAAAATAATAAACGATCAGTTATTTACCGATAATATAACACTGGTGGAAATTTAAATATACCAGCGGTATTGAAAATGAATCGTCCGTTATAGAACATAACTGGTTAGTTAAATACTTATCAACATCATATAATGTTCATACTTATTATATTTATTAATTACATAACATTATACTTATAATAAATTAGATCGATGCTTAGTATAATGATTTTAATAATATTAATAAAATTATATTCAAAATATTTTTATTAATATTATTATTATTATTATTATACTAAGCATCGATCTACTTTATAATCTATCATCTAGTATAATATTAATATAACTTATTATTATAATTTTATATTTTAATTATAAATTATAGTATAGGACTTATAAGTTTAATATATCTGAGTGTTTAATAACATATTGAATAGTATTCAATGCATACTTAATATTTTTTCTAAACTTTTGTTTTAAACTTGATTATTATAACTAAATGATCATATACAATATATATGTACATTATATGATATATATATATATAGTAATTTAATAAATTCTATTATAGTAATAAAAATATAGGTACAATAGTTATTCGGTTAAACTAATTTCAATATAAAATTTATTCATACACTTAAAAATTTCAATTAAATATGATATATATACATAAACATATATTATATATTATATAATATAATAATAATAATATGATTAATATATATTATTAAATCTACTTTAAATATATGATATTATATATTTATATGGTAGGTGTACTTGAAATTCAAGCGATAACAAAGAAACTCTTGGAGAAAGAATTTGATGTAAGCGCTTTAAGAAAACTTGATGCTAAACTTTGAAGAATAATGTATATTATAGACAATTCTAAATTCAAACTAAATATTAACCTATATATAATATATATTAATGTTAAAACTGTATATATATATATAGAAATAATTTCGTTCTGATAATAATTAATATACTGGATATAAATATGCTTCAAATTTGTAATTTGGTATAAAATATTAATATTATATGTTTTAATAATAAATTAAATTAAATTATATTTTTATCAAATCTTATAATATATCTATAAAATGGAGATTGTTAATTAATTATTCATATTAATCAACTAATAGTAGTTTTAAAGATTTAGAAATTTTTTCATATTTCATTTATCGGCATAATATAATAAATATAAATTAGTAATAAAATACCATAAATAACAGGTTCTTCAATTTATCTGACTAACCCTTCTCCTAATGTATATTTAGTGTAAGAAGTATTATATAATATCTTATTAATTAAGAGCCTGGTTTATCTATGATTTATTGTAATGATACATATCACCTAAATATAAAATTTAGTTTATAAAAAAATATTTATTTATACAAATAATTGGATAGTTTAAATACTCATAAGTGTGATATTGTAAGTAGTAATTTACCCATAGCTATAGAGTGGGGTATGGGGTATATATACCTCTAATTTCTATGATTTTACCACAATCATCTCATTGAAATCTCGATGCAGTCATGACTGAGATACTTTATACACATTTTCAATACTTCCAATACCATATCATGAATATTTCTTACTTAGGTTTTTTAAAAAATGTACATAATAGATATTATTAAATATTATACTAATAGTGTTTCTATTTACATATGAAATGTTATATATATATATATATATAAATATATTCTCCACATCACTATCATCCATATAAGAAGTGGTATTGCATTCATGGCAATATTATATACATATTTTAAATAATAACTGCACTTTAATATTCAGTATATTTATAGTTGTCAATGGGTGTTTATGTTTACTATAATTAAATATGACTACTTTAACTTCATATCAGAGGTTTTCTGAAGGATAAATCACAAAATATAGCTTCGTGAAATGCTTCGCAAAATTGTTGTGTTCTAGGAAAATTTTCTACGATTAAATTGAATTTTATAATTCTTATATTATATATTCTTGGTTATACGCTATTACGATTTGTCATTTTTGAAACTTGTATCCAGTTAATCCTGTATCATTATCACTATCCTCTATATATTCAAATACTATTTCATCAAGTTCACCTTCATTAAAATACCAAAGTTTACTTTAAATTATATAGCTTACTTACCATAAATTGTGATTAAAAAACTATTTAACCATATGTCTTATGGCATTGCTTATGCACTAATTTATTGTATAGTTCACATATAACTAAAGATTTAATCTACTTTAAATAATATCATATGGATAATTACTTTGAGAAGATTACTTTGTAAAAAACTGTACAACTCTGTTATATAAGTAATGTTTGCATATATACAATACTATAGTAAAAATTCTTATATTAAATAAATGATTACAATATAAAGTTATATTATAATATTTATATAAAATGTTTACTTATATAACATTTATAATACACATGAGTTTATAATATATACTATATATATAAATATCTTAATATACACATATAATATATATATATGAAATATATAAAAAAAATTATAATTAATTTATAAACACATCAAAGGATTTTAATATTTTTAACACATTAATTAATTTTAATATTAAGTTTTATTATTATATTCTATAAATAATATTTCATTATTATAATCCCATACCATTATTCAGTGATTATATATTATATTTAATCATGTATATTACTATCTTACAAATATAATTGATCATTCTATATAATTTTATCAAACTATATTGCCAGCAGTAAATATGATCGATATATATCTTATCTCTAGTAATTTACAATATTATATATGATATGTCACTCCCATCTAAATATAGATCATAGTTACTAATTTTAATTGAAATATATATCGCAAGCAATACGCATATCGTGCAGTTAAAATATACACCTATATATTTAGGTCATACAAATTACGATATTTTCAAGTTTTATCATACTTAGTAATTTGATTAATTAAAAACATTATGTACATATATTATGTTATTCTTATTAATATTATGTTAAGTGAATATATATGTACATTATATAATATATAAATAACATTTATATACTTGGATTCACATTACATTTATTATATTAAAATGAACAATTCACAGCCTCATTTATTTTGATTATTATACGTCATTTATATTTCAAATTACTAAACCTATCTACATATTACGATTTTTATTGTCCTTTGTAATTATAAATGTTTGTTTATAAATTAAATAGAATCCAAAAGTTACGAAATAATTATCAATTATTTAACTATATATAATATAAAATAAAAATTGAATAACATATTTTTTAAATTTAAAATTTAAATATCCTAGAATTTATATTTGGGATCCTACTATGACGTCACAGTTCATTTTTCGTTTTTTGATTAAAACACATTATTTTGGTATAAATAAGTATTATTTCAAAATTTTATGAATAGAGTTCATATTTATTTATACTATATTATATTAATATGGATAATCTATTTTCATGCATATTATGCTTTAAGCGTATGTAATATTACATCGAAAGATAAACCTAGTTATAACATTATATTTGTCAATACTATAGTATTATATGAAACCTATAGGAAACCATGCATGTATTAACGAAATCACATGCGATAAAGCAATTACCTCCTCTTCATATCGAAATGTTTATATATATATATATCTAGTACCATCGGAACTATTTTATTTGTGAACGGGAAAATGTAATATATATATATATATATAAATATTTAGATAACATGTTTATATATTTATATTGAAATTAAGATTTCTGCCTCGTATTTGTATGATTGTTGCTCTATTTTTTCGATACCAATATTTTATAATTAAATTTCATGAATATTGGATAATATTTTTGTAATTAGCACATAGATGAAAAATATATGAGTCATTCATATATGAATCATCATTACAATACTACAAATTACAATACATAGCATATCAACAATGGTATCACGAGTTATGCATTGATAATGGTGGTTTCGAAAATTGTGATTACTTTTTATTATTTATTTAAATAAATAGCATACTATTATTTTAATAAATGTATGATTGTAGATATTTAATGTAGATAATAATATAATAATAATGTATATATATTATATATAATATATAATATGTATTTAATTTAATAGATAACAAAATATAAACTAATCGCATTAAAGTTGTACGTAGATTGTTACCCTATGCGATATTAGGATACAAATATACGTGTAATTAGATATAAAAGTCGATAATGCATGTATTTGATGTGTTCATCAGAGATGTCTAATTAGGCTCTTCTCATCTTAAGATTT
>OZ025244.1:36923928-36953928 GCA_964019155.1 Osedax fenrisi
TTGACATTCCGTGCGCGGTTAAACCACGTGGCGTATACAACCACACACAACCGCACACATACACACACGCACACACACACACTAGAGATTAACATAACCCCGAATATATGGTAACCCCCTATAGCGAACAATATAATATAGACGTTACTACATTGCAGAATATACTAATATATAACCCAGGTGTAGAATGTATGCATTCTATACGTATTACAGCCGTTAGAGTCTAGCGTATGCCCAGTATAATGAATACAGGTGGTTAATTCGAGTGATGCGATGTAATATAAGCTATGAATCATCATTAAAATATTAAACGTATGGTGACTCACGAACGAGGATTCTTATCATTATACTGTTGTCGTCTTATGTCGTGAGGTTCTATAGGATAATTGATATCTAGTAATACTAGTGCAGTGCTAGTGTATCGTGTCATACACTACTAACAAAACTGACGTAACATACATACGTTACAAACGGCTACATCATATCTATTATGAATCATCATTTATGATATACTAGATAATGTAAATGTCAACTCGATATTATATTAGTGGTAATAGAGATTTGTTCACGGTAACTCGACATTACATAACCGTATAGGGTGAAACATACACCTCTACGTTGTATAATACTGACCTAGGTACTTGGTAACGTGACCTTTGACTGGGTACATGAAGATACGCGTCCACGCACACATCTTTATTCGTGATTAACAGATTAATCGATGAGTATACGTACCCACGTTACACTCGATCGGGTTTTGTGTTAAAACTTGTAACCAACATTAACCTGGGTTAAATGTATCGTGTTATTTTATGGTATCTGTTAACAATTTTGCCCGATGTATTTGATCCAATAAAAATATGGTATATCCCAATGTAATGCATTGGGTAAAAATACTTGTAATTAGCCCAATTCATACATTATTATATCAGATAAAGATCTGTACATTCAATACTATTTCTAATCCAACCTTTTATTGTTCGCCCTCTTCATATTTCATGGTGTATCTATTCATATAGGTACGCTTATTGTCCACCACGTTCTTTGCATTAGCTTAAGCTAATTCATATTGTGAATATAACCAGAACATCCATCTTTAGTGCATTGTTTACGTTATGTGGAAGTTAGGTATACATATACATATAGGTATATCTTTAATGTATATATATATATATATATATATATATATATATATATATATATATATATATATGATTTTATATATATATATATATGATTTTTTAATGTGAATTTCATTGTTAAGCTTTTTATATCACGGGGTAGGTACACTGTACAGTAGACCGGTTCGTACTAAATTTTTTTTCGCAATTTTAAAAACCTTCACATCTGTGACAATTATGCATGCTATGATGAATAAGTGTTTAACATTTTAGACCTATATCTTAAATATTGTTATGTCACGAGACCTTTTTATTTTAACATTGAATACATACAAAATTTAACATGGGGGAGATATAGAAATAAGTTTTATTCAATTTTTATAAAATTGGATGATTTTTTTTAAGCCAACTATGGATATATCCTAGAAACATATATAATAAGTAGTATTAACAGTACAACATATTTTTCATAACAATCTAGATGCCCAGATTTTATAAAATAATTGTCTAAAAAAATATCTAAAAATCGTATAATTTAATATAAATAAATTATTACAATTTAATTTAAAAAATTAAAATATATAATTTATAGATAATAATAATACAATTCAAATTAATTATTAAAAAATTAAAAATTATTTTTAGAAAAAAAAATTAACATAATTTTTAATTTTTTTTGGATTTTTATTTGAAATATGAAATACAAAATAAGTTTACATATTTTTTAATTTTTTTAATTATATTTGTATAAAGGACATTTATATCTAACTTATATCCAAAATTCAATACAATCTGATCACTCAAATGTATGTAAAGTATAATTATATATATTAATTTTAAAAAATTAATTATTTTTTTTGAATTATTTTGAAATAAATACTTTGTAAAATGGTGTATTTTCTCGAGTTTTAGGAGACATTAATATTGGTAATTTGTAGATATAAACATGAAATATAGATATTATATTAATAATAAATATAAATAATGGTATATATTATATTAATTCATTAAATATAATACAAATACATAATTAATTTTAAATATTAATTTAAATATTTGTAAACATCAAAGATAATAAGATGGTGTCATTACTATTATACATGGAATATTATAGATTTTATCTTAAAATAATAATTTATATTTCAAACTTTAAATGCTTCGTGACCAAAGGTAATTATTAACACATATTATACTAAAATATAGATATGTATTATATTTTATATGAAGGATTAAAAATTGAATCGAACGAACCGGTCTACTGTACAGCCTGTACAGTACAGGTACACAAGTAGATGCACATTAAAAGTGTTATTAAGTTATTATGCTTAATGGTAATTATCCAAAGCACCAGGTATAATAACTTATTAGAATTTATAACATCCATCTGCTTCTGTACCATATTAATATAGCAATCACGAGTAGAAGGTATACTCTTATACTCTATAATATGTATACCATATACGTAATTGTATCTATGCTAACCTATGTGAATATACGTTCTGCAGTTCCTACCTCCATATTGATATTTAATATATAACCATTCCAATATAGTTTACATGTATTATATTTTTTAGAGGAATTAATGCAATTATATTTTGTAATGTCAATATGTATAGTGTAAAGTTTGGAATATTATAATAGTATTGGTAATAGTAATAGTATATAATATGTTGATGTAGTTAATATGTTTTATAAGTTGAATAGGAAGATATTTAGTTATTATAGGTAATATTTTGAATATTTCTGGAGAAAGGGAATATTATGAAATATGATGATTAGAAATAAATATAGGTTTAAAATAAAGAAAAATAAAATAAAAAGATGTGTATCAGTTATTAGATATTCGGTAGGTATAGTATTAATTTAATTAATTATGTTAACTTACGTAGGCTAGTATAAGGGAATATACCTACCATAATTAGAGTAAGTTTTCCAGTGGATTGTGTAAGTAGGGGAGAGTGGGGTTGTATGAACAGGTGTCTTGCATGAGCCATCTGAGATAAATATTGTTTTTTTTATTAGAATTAATCTTTTTAATTGACTGATATCATCATCTATAGTTACTACATCAGCGTAAATGATTTTGATTATTTAAATATAGATAATTAAAATGTTACAAAAACTTAATATAAAATATAATTCCATAAAAGGTGAATTTCATGTTATATATATTATGTTCTTATAAAATGAAGTTAATATTTATATAAATTAATTTAAAATGTAGTACATAACTATTTTAATGTTATTAAACATTAATTATATTTCAAATGGGTTAAATGAACCACAAAAACGGGGTTATATGAACACTGTTCATAAAAGCGAGAATGATATTATATATTGTATTATATGCACCGAAATTATTAACGATGACACTGAATATTCATTACAATGCGTCCACTGAATAAAATGGTTGCACTATATGTTTGCAGATGACTCGATTAATGTTAATATTTGCGATTTTTGTAATAATTAACTATTATTATTAAATAAATGTTTAAAATAAATATTATGTAATAAGCAGTGTCATAATAGTAATTGTTATTTCCCTATTAACTAAATATCGTATCACTATTATAATTCATTTAATATTTATTTCATTTCTTAATTATAATTAATATATAGATTGTGTTACCAATATGTATATGTGCATTCAATCCCACAATCGGGGTTGAATGACCCTTACAAAATAATTTTGTTTATTGAAATTACGTAAACTTATAAGTATTAATTATATCTAAATTTTATACATTAGTTAGGTAAAATAATAATATATATATATATATATAATATAATTTAAATGATTTTAAAGAATTGATTATTGTTATAATTATAGCAATTTATTCAAAAACATGGTCATACATACCTACTTTACCCAACGTTTATTAATCTTGTTGGTAGTTTGAAAACTTGTTTTAGTAGGTAACCTTACCTATGTACCTATGTACACTGTGAATTGCACAGTCCATGATAAATCCACACTCTCAATGTTATATTTGCATAACATAATAACCTATTATACAAAATTGAAAAACAAAGAGTATACTCTCCATAAAGTATACTTTATCACCTTCGTAATAACACTACTTTTCGTTATGGTATTCCTAATACGTTTAAAATGTGTTTATAATGCAAGGGAAGTACACATAGGTTCCCAGAGTACCCTACTTCGCGGAGTACCCAACCTTCGTGGGTTGTTATATCTCAATATCTATAGATCCCGTATAACAAGTTTTATGAATAATATATAGAATTAAGTATATTAAGATACATTTAATTTTAATAAATCAATAATCAATAACTTTTGCATTATTGATTGAATTATAGGATGGTTGAATTTAGTCGTTTTTCACTTAAGGGAGAATGATGATTACAAAATAATTAAAGAATATTTATTATATCTTAATATTGAATAACGTAGTTTACAATTTGTCTAATTATATTGATAATATTCCTGGTGAATTAATTAAATTGGGTTGACCCATAATGACCAGAATATTCAGAGAATTGTGTCAATAAATATAGGAAATAAAGTGTGGCCCAAATCATGGACTACATCGCTAGTAATACCAATACCAAATAAAGGAAATCTAAAGATATGCTCCAACTATAGAACACTCAGTCTGATAAGCTACCCAAGTAAGATTATACTCAGAATCATACTTAACAGACTAACAACATATGCGGAAACAATCCTTACATATGAACAAACCAGCTTCAGGAAAAACAGAAGCACTGTAGAACATATAATTAAATTGTAGATTGCTAATTTAAAAACATATAGACCAACAGAGGCCTTTATATAATAACTTTATAGACTTCTAAAAACCTTTGACCGAGTATGGCATGATGGGTTATGGCATACCATGAAAACCTATTAGATAAGTAAATAATTAATATATATGATATCAGTTATGTATGGCTTTTCAGGAAGCTCAGTAGGTACTGGTTAATAATCAAATAGGAAATTCATTTTCAACCACAGTAGGTGTTCGTTAAAGTTTCTTGTTATCTCCTGTGGTATTTAAATATTTATGAAGAAGTTAATTCAAGATAAACTAACAGATCATGACTCCACTATTTCTATTTCAGATGATATAGATCTCATTGCAGGTTCATCTAATGACTACAAAAACTCACAGATTCGCTAGCAAAAAAGCGCAGATATGGAATGGAAATAAGTTGAAAAAATATGGAAAAAGAGTAAGATTTTAATCCTGATCCGAATAAATATAATAGTAATAATTTGACATTAAACATGTATGGAAAAAAACTAGAACAAGTCAAATCATTTAAATATCTCAGGATTACACTAACGGGCAATGCTATTGGCAAAAACGAAATAGCAATACGAATTTCTACAGCCACATCCATAATGGTAAGACTGAAAATGATCTGGAGAAGCAGAGAAATAAGTTTTAAATTAAACTCTATAATTCCTTAATTATATCCACTCTTTTCTACGGCTGCTAAGCATGTACTATTCACGAATAATATAAGACACGATTGAATGATTTTGAATCCAAGTCACATAGAAGAATACTAAACATCACATATAGACAATGAAAGACAAATGTATATATCCATGAGGACATTATATATAGAATTGGTTCATATGAACGTGTTTTACAGAAAGTGTAAAGGAGAAAAATGATTTGTTTGGTAAAAATTGCCTTTTTAAACTCTTTTATAAATAAAATATTGTAATATAAAATGTTATTTTATTTATAATAGAAGATAGATATCTTCTAAATGTAAATGATGTATATATATATATATATTACAAATATTCAAATTATACAGTGAGATTATAATTTCATTAATGTTTTCATTTCAATTTAATATTTATTGTTTGTTTATTTTAGTATCTTATTTTATTATATTTATTATCTTAACATTATAATTTAAGCTATTTACCTGTATATTTTAAATTATGAAATATATTATCATTTTAAATTAATATTAAAAAAAATAATGTATTTTTCAATATTTAATAGATATTTAATACATTTAAATAAACAAATTATTATAACAAAAATAATATAAATGTGTAATGCTTTTATAAATATAACGATATTAATACTATATCAATATGATTAATTAATAGAATGCTTATGACGAATATGCAAATCAATTATAACTAAAATGCATTTTATTTATTAAATAACTAATATTATTAATTATGTTGCCTATATATACAAATATATACAATGTATACAAGGTATAACACAATGTATACAATAAATATACCTACTTGAAAACATCGAACACATGATAACTAGAAAATAATTTTTTTTAATATTTAATAAAGGATGGTAATTTATATTTAATGAATATGGATAACATATTTTAATAAAGTATTAATAGTAATATAATCTATATATTCTACATATATTTATTAGGCGTAACTTCAATAATAACAAATAACGAAACATATAATATAACATACATTATACAGGGTGTACTCCTATATATACTCCTATATTAATTGTTACATCAAATTAAGGTAACTTAATCTTAGTTGTGTAGATATTTTGAATCTTTATGTATATGTGTCATAAATTCATGTATTTTATGCGGTTATCAGTTATTAATTATGTTAATTATGGAGTTGTGTATGCCTAATATATCATGTATACTATATCAAGTATATTATCTATAGATAGGGGAAAGTCTCCGATTACAGACCCCTAAATGATTATTTGTAATAACTTATTCAATATTAAATATATTTATTTTAAATTTTGTAATTAGGGTAATATTATGGCAATGGATAATGTGGCTATTTTAAATTTTTGATATAATTATATTTACAAGAATAAACAGGAGTCGGTAATCGGATACATGTGCCTATTACAGACCCCCTACAATACTCGTGATATAAATAATTGTAGTATTATAATATCCAATAAAAATAGTAGATATACATAAATATAATTAATTATAACATTCACGCAATTTATATTTTTGTATTGAATTTATGTTTTAATAGTAATATTAAATTTAAATTTAAACCTTATAGTAATTATATTAAAATAGTGAATATTATTATTTAATATTTATTTATTTATCAGTATATATATATAATCAACTGGAATCATGAATCCTAAATCTATATCAATGTTATACAAACAACTTACGACATATCTTAAAGTAAAATACGCATCTATTTTGATTAGAAATTATAAATCACATGAGGTCGGTATTAGGGTAATTTAGGGGGTCGGTAATAGGAAAATTATATGGGTTGCTATGATTAAGATATCTTGGTTAATAGTTATTCAAATTAAATTATTTTTATAATAGTTATAAATATTTTATTGATCTACAATATTATGCTAGGTATTAAGTTTTCTTTTAAATAATAAAGTATTTACAATGATTTAAATAAAGTTATTATTCAAATATTTAAAAAGTAAAAACAGAATATTACATTTTATCAAATAATAATTGTAAGATTACATATTTTTTAAAACAAAATACTTATTTATATTTATCCTTAAATTACTAACAGTTCATATATATATATATATACTTTTTTGATAACTCTTATATTTACTGAGATACGAGAGGGGGTCGGTATTATGAGGAGGTCGGTAATCGGGGACTTCCCCCACATGTTATATATACATATATATATATATATATTGCATACTGTTATTTAAATCATATCAAAATTATACTGTATTTATAGAGACATTTATAATATATATATATATATATATATATATATATATATGGGTACGTGTATAGGTAGATATATACCTAACTACTCATGGTATACATTAATATATGGTATGCTATATACATATACTATAACATATCGAGTGATTGTATAATAATATACCGAGTATGAATCACTCAATATATTACACAATCTCAATGTTTACTAGTTGCTATGGCCTGCCACTAGAATGAGTCACGGTCGACTGGTAACGCTATACAGATAGTATTGCCTCCTAGTGGTTAATAAAGCACGCATAATTAAATGTATCGGCTATGTCTGTCGGTTACTTCAACATAATTGTATTTACCAGAATAAATCACGTTTAACAACGACAACCGCATACGCAATCCGATATTTTTTGAAAAATAAATATCCGCTAATCTTTTTCAAAATTTAATATAGGTGATATTTTTTTATTCCTATATTTAGAATGTTTATATACTAATAAATTGGTAATATTTTATAGAAGTATATTGTAGATTGTGGGATTACGTGTTCTTGAATTCGAATCCTGTAGGAGCTAAAAATAAAAATAATATTTTATATGAAAATGTATAGAAATAAACTATTTGTTCTGAAAAATATAATTACCTCCCAAAAATATTAAAGTTATAACATATTTATATATATAAATATCTAACAGTATACCTTTAGATATGATAACTATCATATGAATATTTGTATTTTATTTAATAAAATATATAATTAAAATTAAACTATATTTAATTTGCCATTATATATATTAATAACTAGATATTTCATTTATTATATATCTTTAGGAAATTATAAATTGAAAGTATAAAGCATTATCTTCAAATATAATAAACATTATTATGTAATATTTATTACACACAAAACTGTATATGTTTATATCTCTGAATGTTTTGCACATATATTCAACCATTCTACAATATATTGTATATATTCAACCATTTTGTAATTTCTCCATTCTTAAAAAAACAACTGTCAACAGAAATATAATTTAAAATTACCTTATATTTTAAAATTACGATTATACCTTAAGGTATCGCCACATATCGGATATTCTTGGAAAACCGTGGAGTTTTGTAATTCAACGAAAATTTCCTTTTTAAAACTATTTATAAATCAAATATTCTAATATAAAATGATATGATATTTATAATAGAAGATAGTTATCTTGTAAATGTTTATTTATTATTACCTTACCTTACCGGATCGGGATAGTTTCCCGAGAACTTTCAACAATTTTCTTCCACGTCATCCTCTCTTTCATAGCTGTCTTCAGTTCTTCAGTCGTCAGTCCCGTATCATCATATAGCTGTTTTACATAGGTTTTTCTGGGTCGTCCAATCTTTCTTGTTCCATGGTTCGGTGTCCACAACAAAACATATTTTACGATTTATTCCTCCCTTCGATAAAAATGGCCTGCGAAACGTATTCTTCGTATACGTATTATACTTGTTAGTGGTGGAATATTTCCGTAAAGGCGAATCTTCGTTGGATGCTCTTTCCATGATATATTTAATATGGCTCTCAACATTTTTGTATAAGTGCCATCGAGCTTTTTCTCATGTTTTTTAGTTAGGGTCCAAGCTTCAGAGCCGTAAAATAAAACAGATTCTACCACGGCTCAGAAGAAGTTCCTCTTTAAAGTTGTGCAGAGTGGTGATTTCCATATGGAACTTAACTTGTCTAGAGCTGCCCATGATTTAGCTATTCTTATTTTTATTTCTTTATCGGTCGATTCTATTTCGCTTCCAAAATAAATGAAATTATCGACATTTTTCAAGACTTTATTGTTAAAGAAATTTATTATTAAAATCTTAAAATTATAATTTAGGCTATTTACCTGTATATTTTAAATTATGAAAAAATTTATGAAAATTATGATAACTAGTTAAATAATATTTTTTTTAATATTTAATAAAGGATGGTAATTTATTATTAATGACAATGGATGACATATTTTAACAAAGTATTAAGAGTAATATAATCTATATATTCTACATACATTTATTATGTGTAACTTCAATCATACAAATTAACGAGACATATAATATAAAATACATTATACATAGGGGCGCAGGAAGGTATATTTCATAAGGGGGGTCCACTAATTTATAATATATTATGTGTATATATACATATATGTATATATATAACTATAGTTGTTTACATTGTGTGTACAGATTGTACATATGTAATAAATGGTAGGTTTAATGAAATGAAAACATCTTCTATCAACTTTCTGTTTTCTTTACAAATGATGACATAGATGTTTAATCCATTTCTAGTATCACTGTTAATAATAAATATCATTCAACTATCTTGTCTCTTTTTTTCCATAGATCTTAATAGAAACTTTCTCTAGCTCAATGATTTTTTCCCATTGAATTTCTCAGCCAATTCTTTACAATGTGCATGTCATTTTTTTCATATTCAACTAAACTTGTTGGTCATAAGACCTGTAATTACAATGATTAATTTCATAAATATTTTGACAGTAGAATATATTTATTTATATTTTTCAAGATAAATATCACTGCTTTAAAGTTTATTCATAATTTATCTGCATTTATTAGATGGTTTGATTAGAGGTAATATCATTTCTATTAATCATTTCATCTAAAGACGAATACATTTCTTTGCAATATTCGAGTGAACTTTTTTATTTTCCATCGGGTTGGACATATTCTATTTACAAGATGTAATATTATATATAAATATTATAGAATTATAGTGTAATATTTGTATTTTATTAACTATAGTTAATATGGATAGGTATAGTATATTTCGGTTCATTAACATATTGAGCTACTATATTTACTCGATGAGCTGTGTCGATGGGTGTAATATTGCAGCAGTTATTTCTCACATATTAAATCCTGTATAGGTACCATTGTATCTGCCAGACATATTTCTTGTTCCATCATATTAATTAATTCGTAAATTCTCTAGCAGCAAACACAATCTTACCAATGAATATTTCAGCATAATTGCTATAGTTTTGTATTGCTCTTTCATATTTACTCACGCATGTATGTAATTGCAAGTTTTTCTTTAACATGTCGAATACATTTCAATTCTTGTTCGTTTCTTGAAAAGTTTTGTAATATTATTAATTATTACTTTATAATAATTATAATCGTTATATAAAAATGGAATTATTTGAAATGTCATGTGTGCATATGTAACATCCATATATTTCTTTAATAATTTTTCTTAAGACTTCTTAAGCATGTGAAATAACTTAAGAATCTAATTTTGAATTTTCCATGATATTATATGTATTTTATTTGTATTATCAGTTACAATATTTAATCATGCATCTAATAGGGGAATTACATATTATCTTAAATTAACAGTTACTTTTATGAATTTACCCTCACAATATATTTTATCTCTAAAAACCAAATAGTTTTTTGTTGTTTGCTCATGATAGGGTAACTATAGTTAATATATAGTTAATTTATTAATTAATTACAATTGAATTATTAACATTTATTTTTAATATTTACCATAATTTTAGAAAATATTTTATAAAACCATAAATACTGAATTTGATCCTCAATATAATGTATATGACTAAAATACATATATTCTAAAAAATAAATATAATATAAATAAAATTATCAAATAAAAATATAAATATAATTTAATATCTAGTAAATACTATATATAAAAAACGTAATGTGAAACAAGTTTTTGGGGCCTACCTAATTTCAGAGGGGGATAGCCGATATGATGGGTGGGGGCTTGTACCCACAGCCACCCTGTGGCTACGGACCTGGCTGGAAGGGTTTATCAAAGTTTTCTATAACCGCTCTTTTAGCGTTTTCAATTATTAATGAATGACTCTTATACGATGCAATGTTAACTTTTAAATGTGTTTTTGAAATAATTGTTTCTTCGTTCTAAATACTTTGATAATAGGTATTATTAATTTTAATATAATATAATGTCCAACTAGATAAATAAATAAAATAATTTAAACAATTATTTGATTTTGAAATTAATTTTAAACAATATATTTAATATTATTATTAATTATATGAATGAATTTAAAACAATAGATAAGTTTTATTTATTCTAATATTCCAATACTTTCATCATTTTATTTATTATTTCAATTCTATAGAACGAACTTAAGTTAAAATGGAGGTAATTTAAAATGGACATAATTATTTTGGTCCATTTTATTAAAAAATATTAATTGAAATCTAATAAATATTAAATAATATTCTAAAAATTGAAGATTATAATATGTATTTTACTAATAGGTATCTACTAACATTACATGTTCTCTAAATTATTTACAAATTATTAAAAATTATTAAATTATTTTTAAAATTTTCGCCAGAACAGATATATACTATATTTATAGATACATTTATAATATAGGATATAGGTATAGGTATAGATATAGGAAAAAGTATAAGTACATATATACCTAACTACTCATGGTATACATTAATATATTGTATGCTATATACATATACTATAACAC
This sequence comes from Osedax fenrisi, assembly GCA_964019155.1. Lineage (NCBI taxonomy): Eukaryota > Metazoa > Annelida > Polychaeta > Sabellida > Siboglinidae > Osedax > Osedax fenrisi. The sequence goes on from OZ025244.1 coordinate 36,936,263, forward strand.
ATCGAGTGATTGTATAATAATATATCGAGTATGAATCACTCAATATATTACACAATCTCAATGTTTACTAGTTGCTATGGCCTGCCACTAGAATGAGTCACGGTCGACTGGTAACGCTATACAGATAGTATTGCCTCCTAGTGGTTAATAAAGCACGCATAATTAAATGTATCCGCTATGTCTGTCGGTTACTTCAACATAATTGTATTTACCAGAATAAATCACGTTTAACAACGACAATCGCATACGCAATCCGATATTTTTTGAAAAATAAATATCCGCTAATCGTTTTTCAAATTTAATATCGGTGATATTTTTGTATTCCTATATTTAGAATATATATACTGATATATATGTAATATTTTGTAGATGTATATTGTAGATTGTGGGCTTACGTATTCTTGAATTCGAATCCTGTAGGAGCTAAAAATTTAAATAATCATAATTATTATAATAATATATTTTATATGAAAATATATCATAATAAACAATTTGTTCTAAAAAATATAGTTATAACATCCATACAATTATTTAAATATATAAATATGTAAATGCAATGCATACTACCTTTATATATGATACCTATCATACTAATAATTGTATTGTTTTTAATAAAATATATTTATTAAAATTAAACTATAGTAAATTTACTAAATGGTAAATTAATTTACCATAATATATATTAATAACTTTGATTTTATTTATTATATATATTTAGGAAATTATATATTGAAAGTATAACGCATTATCGAATGGGAAGTTTCGTTTTAATTTGTTATAAATAATTATTTTTCTTAAAATATTAAAAAATAATTCATTATCTTTAAAATGATGTATAATCTCGTTAAAATTAACTATAAATGCATTTTATGCATTTTAAATATACTTTGTTCAAAATATAATACACATTATTATATAATATTTATTATACATAAAACTTTATATTTTTATATCTCAGAATGTTTTGTACATATATTCAACATATTCTATTGTATATATTCAACAATTTTGTAATTTCTCCATTCTTAAAAAAAAACAACCGTCGATAGAAATATTTTTTGAAATTACCGCCTTATAATATAACTTATATTATCGAAAAAATACTTTTTAAAGATTTTGTATATATGTATATATATATATGTATATACCGAAAACTGATACACTACTTAAATAACAAAGCATTACTAGTAAAAAATACAACACTCATCCAAACGGAACAACAGCGCTAACAATGCTATTATTTCCCTAGGCGATGACTCGCTATTATTAGCAGATAGAAATTCATTAATCCAAGATACTTTATTATATCACTATTTCTACTTAGACTCACTAGACTTTAATATTCTACTAACCAAGACTATCCTAAATTATCATAATTGATATAGCTTTGAAATGGTTCACAAATAATATTCATGAACGTTACTATCTGTGGAAATAAAAAAACGCAATATCCATACCGCATAATATCAACTTCTGAGTCGCACAAAGATATGTAAGTACTCTCACCAATACTTTTCACGATGTACATTATTCCATTATCTAACACCAGTAACAGCTTTCATATCCATTACATCATGTTCGCTGATGATATAGGTACGTTAAACTATATGCTAACATAACTAATCTAGCATACTATCTCAATGGAATATTGAATATTATACCATCCTTCTATTACATAAAATCCTAACTACCATGGTAGTGCATTACATCTTACTATATCCATAATTCGTCTATTCCCAAATAAATTAATTTTAATATATTATAAAATTCCACAAATAAAAATAATTCATCAATAACTATAGCTATTAGTATACTTATTTAGTTGTCATCAAAATCATTAGCACCAAATTTATCATTATAATATAACTAAAACTAAATTAAAATGTTCACATAAATTATTTCCTAACTTTTATAGAGAGCTTACTCTCAATATATTCGTATATAATTTGTTAACCAATATTAAATCATGAATAACTTATAAAATAAAATATCACTTTTAAAGCATATATATGATATCACTAAATTCGCATTCAATGAACACTAAATGTATTGGAATATTAGAATCATAACTAGAAATATTAAAATATAACTAAGACAAAACCACAAACCGTTCTATTATGTAGGTATTTCAATTATTAGTACTTCAATTATTTACTTATCGTTCTACTAAAGTTTCAAATATATTATTATAATATGATATACACACATCACTATATAATTTATGTTTTACTTCGTTATTTTAATATTAAATAATTTGATAAATAATGAATTATTTATTAACGATATTATGGACATTTTTAATATGTTTGATTAAAATAAATGTTTTAGTCATTGTATTCGTTGTATTCGTAATATAAATATGTGTATTTCTATTTGTAATTAATTTTCCACGATATATAATCGTTGTATTTAAATAAAGATTAATAATATGAGATCTGCTTCTTTATTCCATACACATGGTTTCCCTCAGATCTCAGTACTTGTGCGTATACTATTACGTATATATATATATATATATATATATATATATATATTCTCCCGTTAAATCTAATTTTCAAAATATCTAACAATCCATTACCATCTATATGCTGATGAACTTTACATCTTCCATATTTACCATCTGATTATCTATTCCTTTCTTCCTTACTACTCACCCAAAATAAATGCATTGATGATATAATGACAAATGTATCTATGAAATCGCTATAACATACTTTTCAAAAATAGATTAAAAAGTATCTGGTAGATAACTACTAATAATATAACTTCTAATCCACTTTATGTATCTATCAAAAATATTTGAATTACATTACATTTTAATATATCTCTTTCACATATTACAGATAATATTAATACCTTCAATTAATATATCTATTCTATTAACAAATATCGTATAAATTATACCGCTATCTTACTAAAGTATTAATACATTCAATAATATATCAATACTTAATTATTGTATAACTAGGGGAAAGTATCCGATTACCGACCCCTAAATAATTATTTGTAATAACTTATTCAATATTAAATATATTTATTTGAAATTTTGTAAATAGGGTAATATTATGGTAATGAATAATGTGACTATTTTAAATTATTGATATAATTATATTTACAAGAATAAACAAGGGGGTCGGTAATCGGATACCTGTTCCTAATACCGACCCCCTTCCCCTATTACCGACCCCCTAACATAATCGTAGTATATATACTTTTAGTATTATAATATAAAATCAACATAGTAGATATTAATAAATATAATTAATTATAACATGCACGCAATTATTTTTTATTGAATTTATGTTTTAATAGTAATATTAAATTTAAATTTAAACTTTATAGTAATTATATTAAAATAGTGTATATTATTATTTAATATTTAGTTATTAATCAGTATGTATATAATATAATGATATCATAAATCCTTAATCTATATACAAACAACTTATGACATATTTTAAAGAAAAATACTGATCTATTTTGATTGTATATTATAAATCACATGGGGTCAGTATTAGGGTAATTTATGGAGTAGGTATTAGGAAAATCATATGGGTTACTATAATTAAGATATTTTGGTTAATAGTTATTCAAATTGAATTATTTTTATAATAATTATAAACATTTTATTGATCTACAATATTATATGCAGTATTAATTTTCTTTTAATTAATAAAGTAATTACAATGATTTAAAAAAAGTTATTATTCAAATATTTAAAAAGTAAAAACAGAATATTACATTTTATCAAATAACAATTGTAGGATTACATATTTGTTAAAACAAAAAACTTATTCATATTTATCATTAAATTACTAACAGTTCGTGTATATATTATTTTTTGATATATCTTATAGTTACTGAGATACGAGAGGGGGTCGGTATTAGGAGGGGGACGGTAATCGGGGACTTTCCCCTATAGTTATATAGTTATAACTAAGAATATATTCTTAATCGTATGTTGTACGTTCAGTGATCAGAATAGACTATATTCAGTGGCGTGAAGTATGCGCAATATGCAATCTTGATAGAAGTGACCATGGTCATGTATCAATGATATAAATGTTGAAATGCATGTATTAATTAGGGTTATAATACAATAACCCCGGACGGTGATACTCAGATCACTATCTAGATATAGATTATTGTACATTTCTCTCACAGTTATTTATAAGAATACGCCTACCTAATTTCCAATCTAAATATTATATCTAATATCCAATTGGATTAATTGGATATTAATGTGGAAAATATATAGGTTTCCAATGTTTCTTTTTAAACTTATTTTTCTATTGCCGTATACTGCAAGTATACTTGAAATATGGAAAGCTTTATACGTTGCTATTATATCTAATAAAGTTAAACTATAAGATAATAAATAATATTTTAATTGTAAACGCCACCTAAAATATTTAACTATTATCTAAAAAGTTAACAACATATTTAATTGTTTTGTTTTTTAATTCTATATGTCATTCCTATAGAAAGGTATACCTTTCATTTAATTGACATGACGCATACTAAATTTCTACATTTTAATGAGTCAATAAACAATGTTATTAAAAATATTAAATACTATAGGATTACCTAGTATTTGTTCGTACGTGGTATAAATACTATATGTGTGTCAACTGTACGATGTACTGTGTGTACCTCACGACGTACATCTTATACTGTGATGATACACATGGTAGGGTACACCTCAATCACATTAGTGTAATTGTTGGTAACTTAGGAATTTATCACATTATAGTAATATCCATTAACATCAATCTATTTAATTCATATTATAATATATATATATATATATATATATATATAGCACTATAGTGCTATATATATAGCACTATAGTGCTAATAAACTTAATATCATCATATAATAAAGGTAACTTTATTAATCAAGTGACTAAAACAGTCAGGTACCATATCTCCTATAAAGAGATAATCTTACGAAAGTAAATGTATGTATACTATAGTCAACATAGTCGTGCTATATTCGTGTAACATATATGTTACTAGATTATGTTATTATATTAGTATTGTTATTATATTATGTAATAATGTATATGCTCACTATCGTTTACATTTCTCATATGTATCTATGTTCACATACACACATATATATATTTATAATAAACTTTCTTATAAGGACGAAGGAGCTTCATAGTCATTACGACTAACGCTGATAGGTCAACTACCCGACTAAATGATACTAACATAAATTAAAAAGTAAAATAATAATATATATATATATATATATATGTATATATTTATATGAACTATATATGCACTATAGTGCCAAACTATTATGCCATTCAGCGGTGAAATAGTAATTTATAACAATATTGAAAGATTAATGAATGTAGACTATAGGTAAAAACTTAATAATATATTATGAATCATAATTTATGATTTATACAAATAAATATTAAATATGCGTACATTCACATTATAATAAAGAATACCAACTTGTTATCATATTACCAAACTTACAATATCATGTTATACTACTTTTAACATGATACATATGTATATGTTATATATACCATATATACAAATTTGATAAAAAAGTGATAAAACGTGATACAAATTAATAATATCAAGGATAGGGGAAATATGTAACCATATTGTATGTAACATAAATAAAGTGGTATCAAATATTTTTCGAATACATACTTAGAAATATATTTGATAATATATCAATATGTTAGTATATATACACTATAGTATTAATATATATGAAACTCTTTTTATATTGATAATTAAATTATTAATCATAAATAAATTATTAATTATATATATTATATAAACAAATTATATTTTCAATTATTAACATTTTATTTATAAATTTAATGTCGAATGATGATTCTGCAATTATTCTTTATGCATTTTCTATTTATAGAAATAATCGTAGTCAGAATATATATATATATATATTATTAATAATTTTCTGATTTTGAATTCATTTTATACGAACTTTTGTTAAATTATTAGTGACATTTATGTTTTCTTTTCTGTAAAATAAATTATTTAAAATTGATATAACATTATAATAATTATTATTAATATTACTATTATAACTATTATAATAATATAACTATAATACCATTAGCAATATATCGCAGTGCATATTAATTATTAATATGATAACTAATACAATATCTAACTCATTTTATTTTCCGGTGTCGTCTTCATATCAGTGTAAACTACAAACATGTTTAGCATAGGGATTACTATATACCTACATCGTGAATATAATGATAACAATGATAACAATTAGTATAAAATAATCATTAAAACCATATATTTGAATATTATACATTATTATACAGAGGGTCGCGGTACATTCTACTATAATAATATCTATAGGACATGGGGTATAGACATATCTTTACGCGTGTAGGCCTATATCGAATACGGAATTCATGGAATAAAAGGAATTATTTTACAAGTTTACTTTACGTGAGTTATAAATAGATTTATTAAAAAGTTAATTATAACGTCTATAGAAGTTATAACGTCTATAGATTAACCGTTATGCTGCTTTTGCCGTTAATATGATTCTAGACTTTTCTATTGGAAAATCTATTTACGCCCCTATTAAATATATGTTAAATATCGGCCGGCTAAATATGTAAATCTTTCTTATGTAACATCAATCTTATGTAATTTTAACATTTACATATGTTGTCTACGATACGATGTTATTACATGTTTTCTGAACTATAATGGTATTGTAAGTACTTATAAGTAAGGTTATATCCTATAAGTATATACGAAATATTTTCACTATTGATGATATACGCTATCTTAAACTAGGTTAAACCTTATTTTAATCTAGTTTAATGGATATAACCTAGTTTAATATATATCGACCTATATATAGGTAAAGTATACCGTAAAAGATGCTGACGTAAAGGTTGAAGCTATAGTCTAATGGATACCGACCTTTATAGGATGTGTGCAGCGGACTACTAGACACGCCCACATTCATACGCGCATGCGCAATAGAGTTGTAGACTAACGTTTGCTGATCATACTATTGGCTGCTACAGAGGACAGGCCGAAATTATCTAATTCACTCGATCCGAATTCGGTATTAACTGTAGTTGTGGGGGGGAGTAGTTATTAAGGGCGCTGATTGGATGATTTCTAGTGAGCCTACTTTCATCGCGTAGATATAAGTCGACAGTCGACTACCTAGAGTCCAGCTCACTAGAATATAACCAAAAACGTAACCTAACATTATTACATTATAATGTGGAATTTTATTTAGTCACTACATCAATCAGTAGGGAAAAGTGGACAGCATATAATACGGACACTTTAACAATAAGTGGTCATTACATTTTATCACTCAATATTTTAATACAACAATTTCAATATATAAATATTATATGATTATATATATTATTGTGATTATACACTTTTATTTAATCTTATTATTCAATATATAACGAGGGTGTCCTTATGCGGTACCCATGTCCGAATATGTAAAAAAAACTTTATTATAATATGTACACCTTATAAACCACTAGATAAACTATATATTATTGATGAACCAATCAGATAAATTACTATTACATTATTTATAATTAATTTTATGTATAATTTAATATAATTTAATTAGTAATTAATTTATTAATGTTATTATTATTTTATTAATTAATAATACAAGTTAAGTAACTAAATAATAATATTTGTAGATTTAGCTCCATTGGTTATATTAATATTATAACGTGAAAATCAGAATTGTTCACACGATGCAGCTGAATGGTTATAGTGTGTCCGTATTAATACATCTTGAGTATCCGTATTAGGGATTTATATGTAGTCCTATAACTTAATTAATATTTGATAACAATATATAACAATTATGTATATAATGTTTAGAATGCTTTAGTTTTTAATAATATACTGTTATGTTTTATATCCATACATTTGTATATTCTTGAGACGGTTTTAATTTTACATTTTTTTCATAAATTTAAAAATGTAATAAAAAAATCAGTTTATCAACACAATTTTGAATAATTTTAAAATAAAAAATACTTATTTAGACAATTTATATAAATATGTTATGAACATTTTTTTGTAGGATTTATTGTTTCTAATATACCGAGAGTATCCGTATTCGGATACTGACCGTATTCGGTTACTTTCCACTATAGGGGGTAAAAAAGGTATACCTTTATTAAGGATTTAAAAGCCAGGGCTTATTATTTTAATTGTAATTGCATATATGTAAAACAATCTAATTAAATAAATTTACTGATTTATAATACATAAATAAAATTATAATATAATTTTTTTTTGCTTGCAAATACCCATTAAAAGAACTAATATAGAAAACCATGTAGTGATTATCATATAACATATGTAAGCATATAGGTTAATATATAGTTAATGGTTTTAACTATATATTAACTATTATGGTTTACTAATATAATCACGAAGCGAACTATCGTAATCATATACTGAACCATTATAATCAATAAGTGACCATTATTCACGTGGTGATCGATACAGAACCCACTGTATATCCCACTTGAATGCATTCATTGTTATTTTATGTAAAACTAACGACCAAGTTTAGAATTCATTCCCATTGTGCTGATAGTCTCGGAACGATCAACTGAATTATTATCAATAACATTATATATATATATATATATATATATATATATATATATATATATATTTGATTGTAGTAGTATATTTGATTGTAGTAGTATATTGAACTTATGGTTTAGCCTAATTAGCGTTATCAACTATTACAAACAATGCGTATACGTTATCTACTGATATACTGATATATACATTACCTAACGTATACTTATAAGTAGATCATATATTATGACATACTTCAATGTATAACGTTTGTTACGTTTTTTTGTATAATTATATAATATAGTTTATTGTACTTATTTTAAATATTAAAATAATTATTTTACTTTTAATATTTATAATTTTTACTATACATATTATTTTCTTGTGCCCATTAACTATTTAGTAGATTTCGTAATTAATAACTTATAGTTAAATATACACTTTTAGTTTTAAATAAGTAAACTATATGTAGTTTAGTTATATAAACTATAGTTTTTATAACAGTTGATAACAACGATATGAATATTTAACATATATAGGTTAAATATTTAATAATTATGGTCGAATTATTATTATTTAAATCATGTAGGATGAATTTACTCGCAATGATACTAAAGCAATAATACATTATATTTACTTTACAATTTAGCGAACTAAATACAAATTATAGATTACATATATATATATACATCTATAGATGTAAGTATACTTACAATATATATATATATATATATATATATATATATATTTTGTATAAATAATAATTAAGTAATGTTAACCACTCAATATATTATAGATAGATATTCGTTATATATATTTATATATATATATATATATATATATATATATATATATATATATATATAGTATATACATGTATATACTGTAGTGAATGGTAAATTTGATGATGTTATAATAAATTATATTTTAATATACGTATATTTATTACTAAAACAACTATATTAAACATGTAGAGATATAAGATATTAATAAATATAATATAAAATAGGCTAATAAAAATGAATTATTTAGACTATAGCATATCTAATATAAAATTACTTCATGCTAGTCATAGTGGGTTTAGAATGATACACCAATACAATAAAGTATGAACTACTACACAAGATAAATATACTATGTACATTAGTGAATAATTAATTAACAGATTATAAGTAGATAGTTAGGGGACGTGAGCCTCACGTGAGGGGGTTTTCGTCCAAGATCTAATTTATCATTCGCTATACTAGCCAGTAATCCGTGAATATTGAATATTAGTATTTGAATTTTAGAATAAGTATTAAAAAGATATTAATCTAATAAATAGCTATCTCGGATTTTATTATTATGATCAAAATGATATATTATCAATTATAATACTACTCATAAATTTCGGTTAAATATAGTATGTGATGGGTAAGTTAGTTTTGGTCGATAACTCCGAATGTTTGTATATGTGTTAATATTTGTTACCAATAGGGGACGTGAGAGGATTTTGGTCGATGGAAATATAACCACAACGGTAATAGATATGAAAATATTTTACATTAACGAACTGTTTATAATGTTAATGTTACCTAATATTTTAAGAAAAATTTAAGAAAAATTAAATATATTGAATAATATTATCGATTATGTAAAAAGTGCATTTTCATACCTACTTGCGATTGCGGTACTAATAATTGTTACCTACAATTAATATATTTAAAATTTTAACTTTAGATCTTTTTACAATTCATATATGATACGACATTAATTTAAAGCTAATAGTTGACATAATAATTATATTAACATTGTCAACATATATTAAAGTATCTAGAAGTAAAGTATATTTTAATATATATCGTTTATTATTTGTTACATTTATATGATAAAATATAAAACTAATTTCCAAAAGTAAAAATCCGCATATTTTCTAATATACCATTTTTATAAATAGTAGGTATGCTATTTTCTATAAACGGTTTATATATAATTGTATGTGTATACTTTAGATTTAAATATACGATATAGACATTAGTTAGTATGCTATTAATTATAAAATAACGTAAGTAATTAATTGTTATTAGTTATTAGGTTATTAGGTTATTAGTAGGTTATTAGGTTATTAGGTAATTAGTTAATACGTTCCTATAACTAACATTCTCCTATTGTGTTTACAGATCTCATTGCAGATGCATCAGATACTATATAATATATCAATATTTATATATATATATATATATATATATATATATATGTGTGATATATATGATTGATATTAACAGATTATGTTACTATGCCAAAAAAACATGAATAGCAATACGACATAATAATTTATATTTCAATAAACGTATATGTATTACTAAAATAATTGTCCTAAACATGTAAAGAAATAAGATATTAATAAATATATCTATATATATATATTTATTTTATATTATAATATAATATAAAATAAGCAAAAACAAAATGAATTATTTAGACTATAATATATAGAATATAAAATCACTCTACGATGGGCATGATGTGTATGGATAGTTACACAATATAATAATTTATCATATTTATAACATATACTTATAACATATACTTATAACTTATAACATTTATAACATATACTAGAGTGTGATGTATGGTGAACTAAAACAGGTTACAATTAGGTACCCAGTAAGTAAAGTAATCGGTGATATTAGGTAGATTATAGTTTGATAATCGTCGTGATTTGTCTTAACTTATCATAATATGATTACAATAATATTACAATCATCGATAAGAAACTATAATTGTATTACCAACTACACTTCTAAATCATTTATATTAATATTATTGTAATCAATGATTGTTAACTGATCACTAACATTGATTTACGATCAGTTGATAATAATTGATAGTCAACTTTAACATAATAAATTTACATCAATGATATTCATATGATTATAATCAATGATAGTTAAATGATCGCAAATTTAAATCAATGATCGTAATCAAATAAATATCAATGATTGTAATCGAATTGTAATCTGTGATAGATAACAATACCTACATAGCCCAATGATAGTCATCTGATTACTTACTGGATTGTAATCTGATTACGAACTTTGATTACTTTTCTGACTTGGAACATTTAATATATTCGAAGTTTTAACTTTATAAAGTTTGTATTTGTGTTTGTATTAAATAAAAATCCAGTCATTCATTCATTCATTCATTCATTTACCGTAAGTCGATGTGTCATTTTATATGAATTGTAAATAACTATAGGTATGAGTTTCTAGATGCTAGATAGCTAGAATAAAATATGACATGTGTTATACATAATAACAGTATTAACATTGTTACATTATCTAGCAGTAAATACGTTTAATATAAAGATTTTATTATTATTGATATTTTTTATGAGACAATATAAAATTACTTATATTTTTTTCTGGTTTTTTCCAAAATTTAAAAATAGGCATATGCTTAACTAATTACTATGTTATTATATATAATATATTATAAAGTATAATTATATATAATTACTTATAATTATAATTACTATACTATATATATATATATATATATATATATATTGGATCTATACAACCAATATTTACTTAGATACTAGATTTTATCGATATGTAATACCCATACGTATGTTGGTATTTATACTTTATTCTTTATACTTTACATTTAAATATATGATATAGACAATTATTATTAGGAAATTACTTATAAAATAATATGAGTATTTGATTGTTAAAAAATATAATTAACGATATTATTATTATATTATCCAGAATACATTATTACTAACATTCGCCCATTGTGCTTACAGACTGCATTGTTGTTGCGTCTGAAACTATATCATATGTCATTAAATATATATATATATATATTGGAATAAATATTATAGTTGATTATAAGAAAATATATAATAAATAACAAGTAAATTCAATTTACAAACTAATTAAAAATAAACAATATGAGTATTAGAAAGTAATCGAGATACATCAACCTGAAAATAAGGGAGAGAAGATGCTATCAACATACATTGTGTATGCATTATCTAAATGATTGTATTTAACCATTAATTACCTACTTACCGCTAGTTGAGGTTATGATACCTACATATCATGTTAACAAATACAGAGAATAACTTAAATATAGAAATTATAATACACAAATAAAAGTATATATATATATATATATTTTATAAATATATATTATAAATGATAATAATTCAAATAAATTAAGAATATGAAATAAATAGTAATTATAATTATAAAATATCTAATAATATGTACATGTATATTTAAATAATAAAAAATCATATATATATATATATATACAGTTTAAAAATAATAATAATAATAAATAAATAAATAATTAATGTATACCCATATATGGGATATTCACATTATCAAGGGATGAGGGTAACTAATATAGGGTGGTGTTATGTGTCTCTTAAAATCTAGAGAAAGTTATAGCCAAAAAGCAGCTTATACAAACTCAATAATACAATCAAAATATATATATAGTAGGATAATGTAAAAATAATAACAAATAAAAATAGATACCAAATAAAAATAAAAAATAAATGGCATTAGGATATACTATATATGGAATATATGGAAATATGTATTATTTTATTTAAGTAATGTAGATATTATATATATATATAATATATAATATATAAATGATACTTACAGCCGCTAACTGAGTCACTCGCTATTGTTGTTGCATCGAATTTTGATACTGTATTGTAATATGATACTTAGTCATAATATTTATATTATTAGAAGTTAATTTAATTAAATTTAATAATTTGAATAATATAATTATTTTCGATTGATCAGAATAGTTTAAAAGTTTACACACTTTATAGTAATGATATTGACAATACTATATATTTTTATCAATTTGTTTATTATACAGTATGTATGCAATTAGTGTTGTGAAATTATTATTAGTTAACTAATAATACATTAATTAGATCTATGTAAAATATTTGAAAATAATTTGTAATATTCATATATCAATGTATTATGTATACATCATTATGCAAATTAAACAAACTAATAACATTTTAATATATATATATATATATATATATATATATATATATGTAATAAAATAAATTATTATAATACATATAATACGTAATTATTTAATTCTAAAATATTATAATATATATATATAACTAACAATATTTTATTGGAGTAATTCCAACTGTACTTGCATTTCTCATGTTAACCTCTGAATATGTAGTATTAAATATAATATACGTATTACATATAGCCTATATATTTATATATATATATTTATATATATATATATATATATATATATACATATATATATATATATATATATATATATATATATATATATATATATATATATATATATATATATTATTAGCTAATACTATTTCTACTCACTTCTCTATACTATTAATTGATTTACTAATTAATTGATTTAAATAACAGTGAAATTTCGAAATTCTTAAAATCATCTTTGATTTGTCCCATCATAAAAATACCATGTTTAGATTATATTATTTTGGTAATTTTAGACCTATATCCATGCTTCCTATTATAGGTAAACTGTTTGAAAAAAATATATCATTTATATCAGTCAGAATAAAACCAGTAAGCCACTGCCATTCACCTTTACGTTTGCTGGCCTATCCATTAAATCATCATCATTTATTACTAACCTCGGTGTAATTTTCGACCATTCGCTTGATATGAAAAAATTTATTTCACACAAAATACGCAGCATAAACCACCAACTTTATTGTATAAAAAAAATTAGGAAAAGTCTTAACTTTTTTTCTTGTAAAATTTTAGTGACAAGTCTAGTTCTTTCGGTTTTTGATTATTGTAATTCACTTCTATGCCATTCACCTATATCTACACTCAAGCCGCTTATAGCACTACGGCGTTATGCCGTCCGTATAGAGCTGATAATAACCACACCAGCATCACATCATTAATGTGTGATCTACACTGGCTACCGGTAAAGAAACGAATCGTGTACAAATTATGCACACTCATGCATGCGGCTATCCACTATGGAACACCCGATTATGTATGCCTGTTAATATCCGTAATTCAGCAACATAGGAGTCTCCGTTCTCGTCACATATTCCGAGTAAAGGCTATAGAAGTTCCAGCATACAGTAATACTGGCTCTTTCGTCGAATATGGAGTAAAGGCATGGAACGAACTTCCCGATATTCTGCGGTGCACCACATCAAGAACTGAATTCAAGAGAGAATTAAAAACTCACCTTTTATCACCTTATGAATGATACATTTAACCCTTATTTATTTTCCATCGTTTATATAATCCATTTAATCACATATTTTTTATGAATGTGTACACACCTTTGTTAACGTTTATTTTCCGTTTAAAAAGTGTTTAAATAAAATTTAATAATAATAATAATAATATCTAAGCAACTAATTAATTATATTAACGATATTATTTATATATATCAAAGTACATATAAGAAGGGACATAATACTGAAACTTCTTTACCTGCTACTATGAATGATATTTATTTCTCTTTAGATAAACATAGCCGTATTAAATTATTACAATTTGACCTTTCATCTTCTTTTTGTAGTATTTCTAATGATATAATTATCAATAGGCTATCAAAACTTGGCATTACTAGATATGCTTTAATAATAGTAATTCTACTTATCAAAGATAGAACCTATTCGGTTAACTGAAATAATCTTAATTAGATTCGTAATAGTATTTCAAGTGTTAATAATTAATTATATGGGGTTCCACACGAATCCATATTAGGTCTAAATATTTCTCTTTCTAATTTTGTTTATCCTGATATTATATTTGATAATCTTTTAATTACTCA
The DNA here is from genome assembly GCA_964019155.1 of Osedax fenrisi. Taxonomy (NCBI): domain Eukaryota; kingdom Metazoa; phylum Annelida; class Polychaeta; order Sabellida; family Siboglinidae; genus Osedax; species Osedax fenrisi. The sequence goes on from OZ025244.1 coordinate 36,951,722, forward strand.
TTTATCTAAAATTAAATTCCTTGGAATATTTGTTTCATGTAATTTATCGCAGTAAGATCATGTATCATACATATATATGTAAATCAGTTATTATCATTTACATAATATAAATATCATTCGTAAATATTTATCAATAAAATCAACTATTTGACTAATTGAAAGTGTGGTTCTATATATATTAGATTATGGCAATTTTATATTAATTGGATCTACAATATATATATATATATATATAAATATATATATATTAAATAACAATAAACGAGTTATTCGTAGATGTATACAAATTATATTTAATTGATTTTTTTATTAGTTATTATTTACACACATTAAAATGGTTAGGGGTATCTTCCAGAATTAATTACAGATTTGTATGTTTAATTAAAAAAGTAATTATTTATGTAGTCCTTAATATTTATTAACGCTATTATCAGAGAAAAGAACTGGCTATTCGATGCGGTATCAGATGAAATAAAAAGAGGGCTGATGTCAATTACAAATCACAAAGAGGTCCTTCAGGATTTCTGCTGCTTCGATGTGAACAAGCTACCTCTGGCGATAAGAAGTGCTCAATCTATCTCAATATTCTGCAAAAGGCTGAAGAAACATCTTTTATTATAATTTGTGTTATTGTTAACATTATTTGATTACACTTTAGAGAATTTTTACTAGGGTTTGTATTGTACTACCTACTATTATTTAAGTATATAAATAAAATTTATTATTATTATTATTAAATATATATATATATATATATATATATACACACATAATGCAATATACTTTTATGGTATATTAAATATAGAAAGTAATTAATCATTAATAATTGCTAAGAATATATTTTTTAGAAATGACTAACTTCTTGATTTATTTGTACTTTTCCTACTTACTGATTTAATTGTCCTAGCATCTGGAGCTATGTAATTATAATATATTATTAATATATATATATATATATAATATATATATATATATATATATATATATAATATATAATATATTATATATATATATATATATATATATATATTATATGTGGGCGACAGAAATAGATAATGTGTCATCATATTGTGAAGCTGTTTATGAGAAACACACCTATATAATATTACATATTAAAGAATACAGAAACATTCTTCTAATATAAACAAATTTGATAATATTGAATTTGCCACTGAAATAATTAAAATATTTTTAAAGAGAATCAAAATTACTCATACTTTTGGAACTGATAGTATACCATATTCAATTTTTAATTATTATCTAATGAATTATGTAAACCGTTATATGTTTTATTTTTATTTATCTGTATTATAGTGTAGTATACTATATCTATAGATACTTATACCGAACATTTTCAAAATCTATAATTAGTAATTATTAATTACATAAATTGACTTCCAATTCAAATAAATAAAGGTCAAATAAATATAGATTTATAAGTGGAAAATTAACAGAGTTATAATTTGCAAAATGTTTAAATGTTTGTATAGTGAATTGAATTAAAAAATCGTTGAAATAATATATTGATTTTGCAAAATCATTAATGATTTTTCTGATACATAAATATTATATTAATTAAAATTATAATCCTTATCTAATAAAATAATAAAAACGTTGTTTAATTTATTAATGAATTGATCTCAACCTGTGTCGACAATTATTTTTCAAATAGTTCTATAGATCTATATCTATAGATACTATAGTATACTATAAAATCTGGAGTAACAATATGATTTAGGTTTCAGATCCAAGTATTTGCATTATAATTAATAACATTCTAAGTAGGGGAAATATGGGTATAACTTAATACACTTTTAGATAATATGGTATAACTTTATAAATATTTGATCTAATTTGATATTTTTTTCAATCTATTTTCAAATACATCTTTATATATATATATATATCATGTATACAAGTGGAGGGCTGAATAATTTTTTCATTTTAGCTTATCTAATTGAAATTATTAAAGTGGCCACATTACCCTCCATGGAGGGTAACGTGGAAATCTAATGCGGGTAATGTATTAATACACTAGATGGCGTTACTTCATATCAAGTTTAGTCCAATGATATCACCTTAACTATAATCTTAAATAACACACGTAATTGTGATACTTTAATTATTTTAGTTTAATTTTATAAACTAATAGTATACCATTAAACTTGCTTATCATTTTATTAGTATGGAAAAATCAATTTCATCAG
>OZ025244.1:36956428-37008538 GCA_964019155.1 Osedax fenrisi
ATTTAATCCATTATGTAAAATACAAAATTAGGCTTTTAATATTTAAAATTTTAAAATAATTTGAAATAAATTAACAGGTATACAGATATACCTACAGGAGATCTATAAATAATGTTATATGTGACATAACAAAAAATAAAGAAAATAACATGATTTAAATTATTATAATAATATAATCATAACCTAGATATCTATAAAGAACTAGTATAATATTGGTTCTATATGCATACTCTATGAATTATATGCATGCATATAACATACATTAGAGATGATAATATATGTGTTCGCCTATCGTTATTTGAATAATAATATATATGTGTATAACTATATACTTATATAGTTCTATTAATTCCATACATGTCCGAAACTTTGCGCAAACATTATAGAACTCAGATATATTCAAATATTTTCTACAAACTCATTAATATAATAATACAATAATACAACATTACCCCGGATATTACCACTACTTTTCACTTCCATTCAGTAATTCTCAGATTGTTTATACATATATATATACTATATATAGTAACATCGTTTTATTATATTTTGTGTATATTATTATTAAAGTTATTATTATTATTTTATTATTATTTTTACTATACCATCGATAGTCTATTTAACATTCCAATATATATCATGTATCATCATATAGGAAACATCTTTATCAAAAATATCAATTGATAAATTAATAAATTATAATCAAATATCAAGTCATTAAATTATAATATTATATACTATGCCTGATACAGTATTCTATCTAAAAGTATTTTATACATAATATTAATGATTTTTTTTATAATGATGTTCTATTTATTATGGCTTAATAGTAACTATAAGTAATGAAACTACAAATATTAAATACATTTAATATTAACAATTAATTAATTAATACAATTTGACTTTAAATTATTATAGATTATTTCGAGGTTATTATAGGCTTATAATAACATTATTAATTAACTATTATTTAAATAATTATTAATCAATAATATATAGTAATAGTGATTATAGTATAATTTTACTTATGAAAATACTATTAAATTATAGTACATACTTTATAGTAAACATTTATATTTCCTATTTTGTGGATATTAAACGTAATAAACTCTTAACTAATAATAATATAATTCATTTCAAACTATTAATAAATTAATGAATAAGAAAGTAGAATATTTATATAAGATAATTTAATACATGTAATATAATTTAAAAATATTATATATATTATACAGGGGTATATTATGTAATAAATTAATTGCAAGTATACAACTATAAAAGTATACTTTTAATATACCGAATGGATCCTTTACAAAGTGTTTATGGAGATTTTACGATATTTTTGATTTGTTGGACATTTCCAGATCATATACAAATTTAAAAATTAATTTAAATTTTCATTAGATTTTAAATAACAATTTATGTTACATTAGATTAATAGGTTTTTTCTTTTATCAACGTATTATTTATTTATAGGAATCGTTATAATCTAATTGAATCTAACCTGGGGGGTTGTAATTATGTATACCTGTTATAAATTGTAATGGTTACTATATTATTATTATGTTATTATTATTTGTATAATAGATATGTATAGTATATTTATGTATGTATATAATTATAAATAATGTTTGTGTACAAAAATGTTATATCTAAATTTAAATTTAAATAAATATAACAACTTTATGACACTTTAAAAAATTATTGTTTGTGCATTATATATAAATATATATATATATATATATATATAATATAAATTCTCGTGTATTATATGTATAAACGTAATACATTACGTAATTATTAAATTGTTATAAATTATTATTTTTTAAATTACTAACGTCCACCCTTTGATTTGTTTCCCTTAGTACTCTTCCTGCTTACTGATCTTATTGTTGTAGCATCTGAATCTGTAGTAGTATAATACATCACTAATATATATATATATATCAACATTTTGTAACACCACAGAAATCAACAGCTCGGACGCAAATGGTTAGAATATATATATATATATTACTATTTAATTAAATCTGAACACGCCTTATCACCAAACTCATTTCGTATCAACTTAATAATTATTATTCAGGTTAATATTTTAAAAACATTACATATATTTAATGATATCATATGCGTAATATACATATTAATATCAATACGAATACTATAGTATTCATTGTGTATAACTTAACTATTAGTATACGAATGTATACCACATATGTGTCTTACCACACTGCTAATGTAAGACGCATTTAATAAGAATAACTATTCTGGTTACTCGATAAACTTTTTTCAAAAGTAAATCATATTAATAGCAAAATGTACTTGACTAATACATATCATTACGATAATAATACTCTAGTAATTCGGGCTCAGAGAATTCGGTACAATTATTTTTCGCATTTTCATCCGAAAACTTTTAATATTTTGATTTTCTCATATTATTCGTAAAAATTAAATATTTCAATAAACGTGAGAATTCAGAACATATATTTTCAAAATTATTTCGTTTCATTCTTCGAAATTAAATCAGATTTGATTTGGAAAATGTTTCTTGATTCTATATTTTACTACGGGGAGTTGCAGTAATGTTTTAACTCACTATAATCTTCTCCGCGTGCACGATAAGGATGTATCTCATTTGAATAGTATCGCTTTGGCGAAATATTGAAGTAGGTTATTTTAAGTATACTTATAGGCCAACTAGGGGAAAGTAACCGAATACGGACAGTGCCCGAATACGACACTCTCGGTATCTCAGAAACCACGAATACTACAAAAATATTCATAATTATATAAATTGTCTAAAAAGGTATTTTTAATTTTTTAATTATTCAAAATATTGCTGATCCAATAAAATGATTTTTTTATTACGTTTTTAAATTTATGAAAAAAAATGTCAACTTAAAACTTTCTCAAGAATATACAAATGTATCGATATAACTCTATATTATTAAAAAATAAAGCATTCTAATTACATATATAATTTCTATATTTGTTATCAAGTAGTTATTAAAGTTAAGCATTTAAGTTTTAAGCATATATCTAGAGGTCATATACGTCCCTAATACGGATACCTTAGGTGTCTTAATACCTATGACCAAATAGCGCGCAGCGTATGAACTATTCTGATTATCATAAAAATCGTGTGCTTTATAATATTAATACCATCAATAAAGCTAACTCTACAATTTTTATTAATTAGATACTTAAATTGTATTATTAATACAAATAAATAAATTATTAACTAATTAAATCAGAATAAATTGTTCATAAAATTAATTAAATAATGTATTTGTAATTTGTCTGATTGATTCATCAATAATATATAGTTTATCTAGTGGTATATAGGGTGTCCGTATTATAACACAGGGAGTCCGTATTCGGTACCCATGTATGAATACGGACACCCTGTGTTATACAAAATCAAAACCTAACCCCCATTATTTATGGAATTAAAATATTAAATAAAATTTGAAAATCACAATAATATCTATAATCATATAATATTAATATAATGTATTTTTGAATACAAATAATGAGTTATAAAATGTTTATTGTTAAAGTGTCCGTATTAGGTTACTTTCCCCTACTTCATTAGTTCATATTCTAAATGTACGTTGGTCTCACGCGGCGGTAATACGAATACAGTTGGTTATTAGAGCTACAGTTGGTTATTGTATCCAATAGTATATGTATACTATGTACCCTATCGATGCCACTCTATCACCCGTGTGCACCACTCTATCACCCATGACGCCCGCGGGGTATTGACACTATCGAATTCGGTTGGCGCGTTCGTGAGATCTCAGGGACACAAACATTTACAATATTGATTATAATATAATCATTAAATTAATATATTGATTGATTGATTATTATTCAGACACAAACATAACATTTGTAGCGTTCTATATTGTGTAAAATAATATACAAAAATAACAAATAATAAATAACATAATAAAGTAGGTGACAATTAACAACAATTAATTATAATTAAATATATATATATATATATATATATTATATAATGATGTATAGTATATAGTGTATACTAACAGCCACTCTGTGCATTACTCGCAAAAGTTGTAGCAGATTGATCATATTCTGTATCTAGAGATAATAATATTTAAAATGTGTATCGACAATTAAATTTATAGTATTATAATATTAATTTATTCAGGCGTACTGGTATTGTAATATCAATACAATACAAGCATACCGGTGGGCCTATTGTAATACTCATTTGTAGTAGAAATAATATATACATATTCAATTAATATTATAAAAATGAACATTAATAATGTAATAATGTATACTATTGACCATTGACTATGTAAGCAAAGTACATGTATTGCACGCTACATATTACCTTTGTATTACTAATATTAGTATTATAGTAATATTATTTATAGATGAATCGTAAATACTATAAAATGTAGAGACTATAATTTAATTGTATTTAAATATCACAAATATATATATATATATATATAATAATATACAAAGTATATATTTATAATATAAAATGACTTATTGGTCATATTATTATCCTAGAAATATTATATAATTTTATATTGTGTAGTAATATATGGATGTCTAGGGTATATATATATACGTCTATATATGGTGTATTTAGCATATTAATTATGTATAAGGCATATGCTTGTATGCATAGATAAGATCGCCAATGCTTATGTATGTTTATTAGGGAATACATGGACTGCCTATATACATAGCGGCGGCTCGCTATATATAGTCAGCCGTCTGCACGTGGGGCGGTCATGCGTGACGGCACGCGGGATTGTGCGTGCGTATTCACCATGCACTAGCGTACGACGTATGCTAGTTTATTATATATAATTATTTTTATATATTGTCACATATATAACAATAATTAAATAATTATTTAATTGATCCTAATACTAATTATTTTATAACTTACTAACACGCACTTTTTGACCTATCTCCAATTGTACTCACTGATTTCATTGTTGTTGCATCCGAAACTTATTGATTAGTATTCATAGATATATAAATAATATACATATATATAATATCTATATTATATATATATATATATATATATATATCTTGGTAACAACAATAGAAAATAGTATTCATATTTTTGAATCCATTTAGAAGCAATACGTAGAAGAATGTGTATTAAATTTATATTATTACAATTAAGATAACTAAAATTTTTTAGTTTAAACTTCTAAAAAAATTATTATATATATAGTATATATTAATTACAATACGTATTAGTTATACTTACAATCTTCACTGGACTCGCTGTCCATAGTTACGTCATCGAATTGTGGTACTACGTCATTGAATTAGGAATTATACACATTTATATGTTACATATATATATATATATATATATATATATATATATATCCAATATTATGTATATAATAATTCAAATTTACTCTATTATATTGTATTATATGTTTCTTATTATCCTTTTAGTTTAATATTCTTATGTTTATTGATTTTACAATTTATTTAATATGAATTATTTATCAAATTAATCGTAAAAAAGATTCAACAGTACATTTAATCTAGGAACTGTTATGAGTCTATAAATATTATATGTAAATATGTATTATTTTCTTTTGAATTACAACTTTTATTAATTTTTTATTTATAATAGTTATTTATTTGTTGTTATACATAGTTTGTAAATTGTTTACTTCACACAATTTATTTTGTTTATACTCTTTTTATCGTCAAATTTTACATTTTAAATATTGTTAACATTAATCCTAACTCCTTAAACTTAAGACTTGTTAAATTATTAACTTTGAGAGGCAGTCAGAGTATTCCTATAATGACTAATATTTCATTAATCATATTTCATTTCAACATTATTTAAAGAACAATCTATAATATAAAACCATCATCATAAAATATTATACGATATATATTGATGACTTCATTAATATGCCAGTTACTTGTATCCATAAATATATAAAGTGAGTATTAGGAAGTATACTAATATGTTATATATTATAGTATACTCTAATACATATATATTTAAATTATCATTTACATTTTTGTTTATTATTATTTTTTGTACATAATATAAATCATTAAATACAAATATATTGGAATTAAGTTTTTAATGCAATTATTATTTTATGACCAATTATAATTAGTATATATAGTATATATTTTAACTTTAATTTAATCTAGTATACACAATGTTAAGAAAAATTTAATTTGTATAGGTTACAACATAGATTTATTTATATATATATACATATTTGAAAATGCTTCCTATGCATAATATTACTTTATTTCACACTGTTTATTATGTACTACTAACTTGCACTTGTTGATTGATCTCCAAATGTACTTATTGATCGCATTGTCATGGCGTCTGCTTCTTTATAATTATAATTAATTACTTATTTAGTTATATATATATATTAAAATATTTTAATATATACATAATTATATAATATCACTTCTAAATAGAATTATAAGACCTATTTTATTGATCTGTACAGGGGTTGAATTACTACCTATAGGTAGTAATATATGTGTTCGACATATTATCCAACATAATTACACAGGTGATTCTAAATTGTATATTATATATATATGTATATATAGTATTTTGTATATCATATAATTTTAAAATTGTTAACAATTATTATTTGACAAATTACTAACTTGCACCTTTTGATTTGTTTGTACTCTTCCTATTTACTGATTTTATTGTTGTAGCATATGCATATTTGTAATTATAATTAAATTTTTTATATATATATAGTTTACTATACTAGATTATATGTAAATATAGTGTATATTATACTAACAGCCACTCTGTGCATTACTTGCATACGTAGTAGCAGATGCATCATATTCTGTATGTATATAATGATATTTAAAATAGTTACCATTATTTAAATTTATACCAATTATTATATTATTAAATTATTAAATTAAATGAGATTATTTAAAAATTAAATAAATATGCCTTCCATATACCATTATAATATACATTTTATGCATAAATCATGATATGAAAATTATCCTCATATAATTATAATTATTTACGTACAATTTGTATATAATACAACTAAAAAATATTTCATATAAAATTATTGAATTTACAGAATTTTGACTGTGACATTTGTCAGTATTTAAAAAAGTTAAACAGTTAATTTCCATATTTACACTAGAGGATTTCTGTGTTAACTGACAAGTGTTGAAATAGACATATAATATTATAATATATATATATATATATATATATATATTATAATTTATAAAGACCACACACATTCAGTTTAAAAAATAGTTATATTTAAATAACTATTGACAAGTTTATATAATGTATATATATATATATAATCCTATATGAATATATTTATATATTACAATGTTATGAATACATTTTTTAAACCTATATTTTAAATAATCTTATTATATCTGAATATAATAATTCCATTGTTACGGAATATCCTGGTATCCGAAGTAAGAGGTCAGTAGTACGTGAGGTCAGTACGTGTAAGTCAGTACACATAACCTCGAACACATAGGTAAAGGCTAGAGTATCATCGTTTACATAGAATTATATACGTGCTTTTAGCAACGTCAGCCACAATTACATTCAGTACATCAAATGAAATATGTTGGCAAATAATTATAGTCAATATATTATAGGAAACATATTATAGGACACATATTATAGTCAATATGATTTTTATACTGGATAAGTCGGACTTTTTATAAATTGTAAGATATGTTTACTTTGACTAATGTATAATATAGTCATAGGCATACCTACATACCATTACAATGTTAATACAATAAGTAGTATCAAATTATAATGAATATAATTAAAATATATATTTATACAAATAGTTGATATAATAGGCTCCACATCGTGCAGTGCAGTATTCTGAAATTTGTCTAATTAATTGAGTAGAATTGCGATCAAGTTTCAAACGAAATTGTAAACCACGAAACAATAGTATTTTTCATATCTACAATCGATATTAATATTAATGTTATCATTAATTTTATAAAATAATAAACACTGAATAATACAATTTGTAAAAGATAAACTACTTTTATTTCTATTAATGACAAATATTTAGTTATAAAAATAATTGAAAATGGAGAAAAGAAAAACATTATTATGAATAAATATAATATGGGACGTTCGATCTTATATGGGTTATATTAAGTCGGACTCTTTTCCTGTCCCTTGAGAGTCCGAAATATCGGGAGTTGACTGTATATATATATATAATATAAAATCATGTCCTATAGGTATACCTTATATTTTTGTTATTTTTTGTACTAAATAAGTATTCATTTATGAATCATATATGTCTAAAAAGTTATTTGCATAGTTTAGTAGGAAAATGTATTATTTATTTTATATCCTATTCTCTACACCAACACTTTGGATTATAATTAATATTGACATTATAATTTATAAATACTCAAAATGTATTAACCAAAACAATGTTAAACTACAATTTTAGTGTTTATTATCAATTAATATCTTTTATTACAAATATTTCCAATCTTTTAAATATATATTATGCCTAAGTTTTAATTTTTGAAACTTTTTATTTTTATTTTATAATAATTAATATGGAAATATAATAATAAATAAATTAAAATAATTATTTGTTTCCATTTCCTAAATTTTTATATTTTATTATTTTAGTTAATGACATGACAATTTCTTTATTTTAAAATGAAATATTCTAAAATAATATGGAATGTATATATATATATATATATACATCCCATATTTTGTTTCCCAATTGTAATAATATTGTATTGTTCATTCAAATTCATAAATTTAAATCTTGATAAGTTAATTAGATTATATCAATACTTTTGTATAACGATCAAATGTGATAATATATATATATATATATATATATAAATATATATATATAATAGAGTATATATTTATTATATTATATTACTTATAGAAAATAATTATTAAATTTATATTCACCAATTATTTTATAAATTACTAACTAGAACTTTTTGATTTGGTACCCTGTTTACTTTTTCTACTTACTGATTTTATTGTTATTGTATCTGATTCTTTATAATTAGGTAATGATTTAGATATATATTAATTTATTCGATATTCATTAATATATATATATATATATATATATATAGTATATATAATACAGAACCCTATAGTTAAAGTTATTACCGCCCATTATTTGTATTAATTGCATAGTATGCGTAGAATATGTATCATACTCTATAACCACACACACACACACACACACACACACATATATATATATATATATATATATATATATATATATATATATATATATATATATATATATATATATATATATATATATATATAGAAATAATAATATATATATACAATAATATTTCAAATAGAAAATATTAATTGAATAAATATTATTATAATATTAATTATATAGATAAATAAAGATTATGTAAATTAAAATGAATGTGTTTTTCATATAGTTTTCAATTATAGTATTATAGTATACTATAGTATTTAGGTATACCTACATATTATTAATATTAATCAGAAAGAATATAAAATATAATTAAATATAATATAATTAAATTATACAATTATATATAAATACTAAGTTATATTTTGTATAATATATTACTTATATTATATAATTATTATTTTATATATTAATACAATAAACTTTTTAATTTATCCCCTAAAGCACTTTTCCGACTTACTGATTTTAACGTTGTCGCATCCGAATCTTTATTATTATTATTATTATTATTATTATTATTATTATTATTATTATTATTATTATTATTATTATTATTATTATTATTATTATTATTATTATTATTATTATTATTATTATTATTATTATTATTATTATTATTATTAATATTATTATTATTATTATTATTATTATTATTATTATTATTATTATTATTATTATTATTATTATTATTATTATTATTATTATTATTATTATTATTATTATTATTATTATTATTATTATTATTATTATTATTATTATTATTATTATTATTATTATTATTATTATTATTATTATTATTTATTTTAAATAAAACATATATAATTATTCATAATATTATATATATATATATATATATATATATAAACTATAGCTAATTAAATAGAGTAAGTTATTAATTATAATATGTAATGATTCACATTATAAATATAACTAACTAAACCTTAAACCAGTAATCAATTAAATGTGCCATAGTAATATAATATTAAATAATATATTTGATACACTAATGATTCAATATATAATATATAATTCGCATAAGGAATAATAACTAATACGATTTCCGTTATAATCATAATACCACTATTATAATACACCTCATTAAATCTCACGTATGTTATTCCTGTAATTAGCGTATTTTAACATATTATAAATTAGTAACAACATTAAACTTAATTAATTAAAAATACGTTATTATTAGTATACGTTAATGGAATTCAAAACATGCTCGATATAGTTCTATAATATACTATTGATTATAATCAATAAGTATACTTATAGGTACCTATAGGTATACCTACTTAAGTATGAATAATTATTCATAATCTCATGAAATCGGTCATTAATCGACTAGCATCGATAAATTAAATATCAATTGTATATATACAACATGAATATTTAAAACAGTTGCATTAATATAATTTGTCAACGCAGTCATGCCTAGACTATATCCTTATATATATACTGATATGTATTTCATTCATTAGAATTATCCTATATCTTTTATAGTACATCATATAATATACTATACAATATATATACGTATTAATTAATCATATATTAGTAACCACATCAATATCACGAACATTGTTGTATATAATATATATAATTATAATTCATTAATGAATTAGATATATATGTATATATATATATATATATATATATATATATATATATATATCTAACTACATGATACATATTGGTGTACTAACATCCAGTCTCGTCTGATGTTGCATAACTTGAACTTGTAGTATCTATAGACATAGATATATATAGTATAATATAATATTATATATTTAATATATATTATATATTATATATAATATAATCTAGAGTAAATAAGTAGTATATAATATATAGATAATTATTATATTCATAACTTATCGTTATCCCATCTATATAATATACTGTATAATAGTATATAATAGTTACAAATAATAATAATAATAATAATAATAATAATAATAATAATAATAATAATAATAATAATAATAATAATAATAATAATATTAATAATAATAATAATAATAATAATAATAATAATAATAATAATAATAATAATAATAATATTAATAATAATAATAATAATAATAATAATAATAATAATAATAATAATAATAATAATAATAATAATAATAATAATAATAATAATAATAATAATCTATACAAGGTTGACTACCCTGAAATATTATATTTTACCAAGACAAATTCTAGAACACGTGGCCATGACTTAAAACTCCTGGCTAGTAGGCAGGGCCGGCTTAAGGGGGGGGGGCAAACCGGGCAATTGCCCGGGGCCCCACATTTTGGGGGGCCCATGAATTATTTAGGAAACATTTTTTTTACTATTTATATAAAAAAAAAATTTCTTAACTGTATTTTTCTTATATATTATTAATTCTAATTAAATAAATAAAAATAATATAATAAATTAATTAAATATGAGTTATTTAGACCGATTTGAAAAGTGAATTTTAGAAAATTTTCTAAATTTACACGAAGATATGGTGGAAATAAGTACATGAAGATGTTGGAGCATATGCTAATAAACTAGAAAGTGGTAAATTATAAACGTATTAACCTTTTTTACCCAATTTAAGGGAATATTAACCATAGTTCAATCTTAACAATTTATATTTCTATAATTAGTTTACGAAAAAAAAAGTATACTTCTTTATATTAAAATTAAATACGAGGTATATATTAAGATATATTTTAACTATGATTTCTGATATTTGTAAAGGATTATATTAATTATAAATTACGAAAAAAAAACTATATTCTATATAGATTTATAATTGTTATAGTAATTAAAACTAATTAGATATTTTCAAAATAATTTGTCTTAAAAGAATTAATTATATCTACTATATCTACTATATCTACTTCTCGTATTAATAAAATGTATATCTTCTCATAGTGTATATATTATTATAATTCTGTTAATGTAAATAATATATATATATATATATATATAAAATAGTTTTAATTTAAATAGGAATATTCTGCTTTATAGTATTTTTAATGATGATTATTGATGAAAGGGAACTTAGTACATAACATTTTCAACATACTATTATTTGAGAAAGAAATTATATATATATATTTATTGAAACAGATATTATTTATATATATATATATATATATATATAATATAAATATAATACTAAAGGCATTTTTGCAATTATTCAACTAGTACTTACAACTGAATTTTAGATTTACACCACCCTCATCTATAAATTTATATATAAATACACACAATGACGATATTCTTATTTGAGAACAGGTGATAAGTTATCACTGATAACTTAATAATTGAAGAAATATAAAATTAAAAATATAATATTATTTATCAGTGTACTCAATTCCAGATATATCCTATGTACGTCGTACATTGTACGTTAATAGTAATCGTCATATAAACCAAGTTAGGTATTATTATTATATAGTTATTGATTTATGTACATTAAGAATCTTAACTTAAGATTCATTATCACATTGGTAAATATGTAGAAATTGATTTCTTAGAATTTGTTTAAATAATAATATAAATATAATAGATTATAGAGCTCAAAGTTATGAAAAATCCAGCAATATGTATGGAAGATTCAATAAAATGAACGATATCATAATATACCATAGTACATTGTCAATATGGATCCCATATGACATGGGCCATATCTGCGCTGTACATTCCTTAAATCTGGTTGGGCAAAATGCCGTTCAATCTTCGACAATTGTAGCAATAGTATTTACTTTTATCCCAAATAAATATAATTTATTTATCCAAACTAAATAAATAATATATTAACATCTATATTAAAGAAGAATATAATATGTTTTATTAAAAGTATTATCGAATATAATAGAGTCATCACAAGCAGATTTTATTAGAGCAGTATTTTGTGGATTTCCCAAAATTACATAATTTATATCTGATATTATATATGTTAAATTATATGTTAACATACTACATTACTAGAGTAAAGGTATTTATTCAATTAAGATGATTAGTATATAAGTTAATTTAGTATTAAACATATATTATATCATATTGATATACACCTCAAAGGTATTGACTATACAAATATTAATATATATATATATATATATATATATATATATATATATATATGATGGGCTAGATATATCGAATTGTAGACATTTTCATCCTAATATATTTAATGGTAAATAATTAAACTTGAGAGAGAAGCTTCTCTAAACTTAAAATTAAATTTATAAATTATAAAATATTACATTGCAATAATTGTAAGTGAGTACCGTAATATCTATTTACATCCATAGCGTGAAGGAGACCCCCATATATATTATAGGCATCTTAAAATGGGTCTCCTTCATACGATACATGTAAATATATACGAAAAAAACAAAAATATTTAAAATTATAAATATTTTTACATAATTTGATCACGCATAATAGAATAATAATACATCATTTATATATATATATATATATATTATATATTATATATTAATATATTATATCTATAACACTTCAATTTATTTGTATATAAATATACATATATATATATATATATATATATATATATATATAATATATAATATATAATATATATATATATATATATATATATATATATATTTATATACAAATAAATTGAAGTGTTATAGATATTTGTTATTTCTAGAATGGCCCATTTAATATGTTATGAAATTTCTATGGGGCCCATACGTTTTTTTTGCCCGGGGCCCATAGTATGCTTAAGCCGGCCCTGCTAGTAGGTATGTATGTATGCAACATATGAACTATCTAAATAACCGTATAAGATAAAGTATACTTTATCTCTCATATGTATATAGTTAACTCTCAATATATCAGACTATCTATATCTCAGAAATACATGTATCGTAAATGTGGGTTTTATATAACCACATGTATATATATCAAATTTCGAGTTCTCGGAACCTCGATATCTCAAACACGTATTTAATAAGTACCGTATAAATAGTATTTACACGGTACCTTGCTGCAATATGATATAATGACAGTTAACCGTATAAGCTAATAACTGCAGAAACACGGGAGGACATGGGAGGACATGTCTTATGGTGTGCATACCTGTTAATAGGCTAACACATATGAGTTACATATAGTACAACGATATCTCAATATTATACTATAGTATACACGTACAGTAGAACGATTTGTTAACATATAATTGCGTAACATAAATACGTTATATCAGAAATATAGTATTAGAATATATATAATATAATTCCATAACAAAAATTAAAAGAATTCGTAAAATATTGAATAGAAATTTGTTAAGACTTTCAATTTTAACATTTGATTGATAGGAAATATTATAATAGAGTAGATACACAGGCAACTCATTACTTTTTTAATGTACATTATATTACTCCATTTTATAATACGAATCAATCTAACGTATACAGTGTACGTTATAAACAAATACATATATCGAGATATTGTTTTATAACTGACTAACATTCAGTTAGAGCACTTTTCCTGCTCACGGATTTAATTGTTTTTGCATCTGCTTCTGTATAATTAGAATTTAGTGTCGATATATATATAAAGTATATTTTTTATAATATATAATTTATATAATTATTAAATAGATAATGTATATACATTTGTATATATTATATATGTATATATAGGATTTGATTGGTTTAGTGATTTCCTGTAATTATACTATTGGGTCAACATATATGTTAAGAAATAACATATATGTTAAGTTCTTATAAGAACAGCATATTTAACTATAAACAATATTTGTTAAATATGAATAATTAAGAATAATTAGAATTTACAATTTATAATATATATATATATATATTATAGCTAATTTATATTAAATCTTTTAATTAAAAAATATTTATATATTTTGGGTTTTGTTAAAATTACAAAACATAACAATTCTTCAAACTCTGAGAATAATTGTATTTGTTTATTTTTCACAATTTGTAATTCATTATTTTATAATTATACAGCTTTATTTATACTATCGTTAATAATGTACATATTTTGTTATCATGAAGTTCTGAATACAAAATAATCTGAATAAATTGTGAATATTTTATAAATGTACATATTAATGTTAACAGGTTAAAAGTATCTTTCTGCAATATTATAAAATAATATATTTTATATTTTGTTGTTGTAAAATACAATACATTAGTATACATAACTTCTTTATTTTGTGTTTATAATTTATTAAATATTTATTAATTTTTAATAAATCGCGTGTCTTTTTTGAGATAACCCAAGTTTGAGTTGTCTCCCCTATATATATATATTATTGTTATTGTTATTTTATTTGGTGGAGTCCATCCAGGAACTTAGATGAACTTTTCACTTATAACCATATATGGCTCTAATGTCCCTTCGAAGCATGTTAAGGCATTCATGGTTTTAACGAGAGCAGATCATTTATGTATACACAATTATATAATATATTTCCTAAATATTATTTAGAGACCTATTTTAATATTCCGGATAGAGTTTGAATCCTTGTCCTACTGCTTATATATCTGACACATTATCCAACTGAGCCACATATGCAGTTAGTAATATATATATATATAGAATTAGAAAAATACTTAAATCAATTACGGTATCTCTTAGTAAAACTCTAGTTAATTCCCTTGTCCTCTCGCGTATAGATTACTGTTCCTCACTCCTTATCAATATTCCATTAAACTCAAACTCTCCCCTAAATCGAGTTAGTCGTTCATCAATCCTTACAACATATAACCTATAGGTATTAGAGTATTCGAGATAATTCCTCTACTTCCTCATACCAACACTTACCTCCCATAGTTCCCATTTAACAAACGCTCTTCTTATCGCATATAGTATACTATATATTGTTCATTCCTCAATATACTCTTCGTATTACCCCTCCTATATTTCTGCTTATCTAGTGCAAAGATCATCCCTTCCATCTCTTAGAAACCATGAATCTCATCTTTTATCTACCCCTATTCTCCGTCCATCAAAAATAAATAATCGGGCACTGAGTTATATTGGTCCTGAGCTATGGAATTCACTCCTACCCTATATTAGATCCATAAAATCGTATAAAATATTCATGAAATGTATACAGCAATTGATCTCAGGTGGCAATCTGTAATACTAATATTGTTTGTCATTATTATTTTATTTATTAGTTTCCGTACGGTTTATTCTATTTTATCTTATATTATTAATGGTATTTATTGTTTTATCTACTTTTATTATTTGTATTCTATATATACACTTTTGATAAATCATTTATAATTTATTTAAGTGTTTACATAAACATTGATTGATTGATTGAAAATTATATATATATATATATATATATATATATATACGTATATATATATAAGTTATATATATATAACGTAAGTATATATATATATATATACTTACGGCCGCGTGCTGAAAGGCCAGTGGTAGGTTTTACAGCAGGTGTTATATCTGTATGATATATTATGTTTATAAAGGCTATATATCTATGACAATTATTGTGAAATATTTTAAATACATATATATACATATTTAAATACTAACTAATTTACGGAATTTTCTAATTATATAAATTATAAATTATTTAATTAAGTTTATACAAATAATAATACGAATTTTAAACATTGTATAAATTGATTTATTTTGGTGAAAGCATTTAATCCTACCCCGGAAATTATATAAGTTTGTTTTTATTTACAAATGGATCTAATGTCCATTCGAAACCGTTTACATATTAAGCCATCCATGTTAACGAGAGCTGATCCTTATTGTATACACAACTATATATGATCACTTCAAAATATTATTTGTAAACCTATTTCAATGGCCGGACATGGAATTAAATCAAAGAAGTAGTGATTGTTTGTATGATGCCTTGCAAGCTGAGCCGTATAGTAAGTTTTTATACAGATACAATATTTTATTTTAATATGAACGATATTTGAAAATAATGGGTTAATTTTATTATTTCAATACTTATTATAATTTGTATTCGAAAACTATATAATTATAATTATATAGTTTTAATATATATATATATATATATATATATATATATATATATATATATATATATATATATATATATATATATAGTTATAATTATATATTTAGTATATAATTTTAATTACATTATATAATTAATATTAAAAATTGAAAATTGAAATAAACATGATATAAGCTAGACTTAAGAACAATTAGATACATTATTTTTAATATAAGCTTAATAGAAATATTGGGATTTAAAAACTAATATATATATATTAGTATATATATATAATACTATTATTAAAGTTAACGAAATAATCTATAATTATATATTTATTTATATTTGATTGATTGTATTTATATAAAAACTTCCGTAATTAATATGCATGGTAATGTTAAACACCTACTATAGTTATTAGTATAATAGTAGCAATAAGGTATCCTAATAATAAAGAATAAATAGTTTGATTTGGAATACCATTTCTTGAAAGTGGTTTTTAATTTGTGATTAAAATAATACATAAATGGTAGTTTTAAATTTTATTTTGCATGTTATTTCCATTTTATTTTCGAGTTATTTCCAGAATTGATACAAATATATTAATTAATAAAAAGTTTTTATTAAAAACAAAAATATATATGTATTTATTATTGGATTTAATAAATGACTACGAATAGTCTAAAGATATTTATATTACTGATAATTAGAAATATAGGGAAGGAAGGGTATTGTGACACATTTTTGTAATACCTTATAAGGTATTATCAGGGAGGTTGTACACAAGAAACAAAATCCCTATATGAGTGATTTTATTTCTATATATTTAAATATATATTAATATTTAATATTATTATTCAACAATATGTATATATCATTACAATATATTATTCTAAATGATTTCTATCAATATTTAATAATTGTATATATATATATATATATATATATATATATATATATGTGTGTGTATGTATGTGCATATGGCTTATTTAATCATGCTTAAATAATTTCTGTATTTCGAACTTCATGAACTTATCTATACAACTAACTTGAAATCTTTGTAGTTTCTCCCACTTTACTTTCAGGTTTCTTTGCCACAATATCCGAAACTGTATTCCATGATATGCCATTATATATATATATATATATATTGATATCAGGATTTTATAATATATATAATACGGATCAATAGTATACATATACTAGATAGGAAATATAATGAAATATAATGATATTTTAATTTAAATACTCTAATATACATATTTATGATAATTAATATTTTTGCACCAAATATTATGTAATATATGTTTTCTATACAATAAACTTAGTGCAATATATATATATATATATATATATATATATATATATATATATATACGAATAGTCTAAAGATATATAAATATATATATATATATATATTTTATATAATTAAAGACATAATTTATAATTTAATAAAATATGAGAACAAAGGCTAATAATAATAATAATAATAATACTAATAATAATAGGGGGAAATCTCCTATTACCAACCCTAAATGATTATTTGTAATAATGTATTCAATATTAAATATATTTATTTGAAATTTTGTAATTTGGGTAATATTATGCCAATGAATAATGTGGCTATTATAAATACTTAGATATAATTATATTTCAATAATAAATAGGAGTCGGTAATTGGATACTTGTGCCTAATACCGAACCCCTTCTCAATTACCGACCCCCTAATATAATCGTGATATAAATAATTGTAGTATTATAATATCCAATCATAATTTATTTATTTTTGAATTTATGTTTTAATAGTAATATTAAATTTAAATTTTAACTTAAGTTTAAATTATTATTTAAATTATAAATATATAGTAATTATATTAAAATAGTGTATATTATTCTTTAATATTTATTTAATTATCAATATGTATATAATCAACTATTGTTGATATAGATTTAGGATTAATGATTCTATAGAATCGTGAATCCTAAATCTATATCAATTATACCCAAACAACTTACGACATATTTTAAAGTAATATACGGATCCATTTTTATTGGATATTATGAATCACATAGTGTCGGTATAAGGGTAATTTAGGAGGTCGGTAATAGAAAAATCATATGAGTTGATATAATTAAGATATATTGGTTAATAGTTTATAGTTAATACTTTTTATAAACATTTAATTGATTTACAATATTATGCTTAGCATTACGTTTCAATTAATGATGTATTTACAATGATTTAAAAAAAGTTATTATTCAAATATTTATAAAGTAAAACCAGAATATAACATTTAATCAAATAAAAATTGTAGGATTGAATATTTTGATAATCAAAATACTTATTCATATTTATCATTATATTACTAATATTATATATATATATATATGTATATATATATATATATATATATATATATATATATATATATTGTAATATGTATATATATATATAATCTTTTAGATACTGAGATAATAGAGTGTGGTAGGTATTAGGAGGGTGGTCGGTAATAGGTGACTTTCCCCTACATATATTAATCTAGGAATTATTACCTTTTGTGGGTGTAGCTTTAATTGCTGTCGCGTTTGATACTATATTATCATATATATATATATATATTATCACATATATATATATATATATATATATATATATGTATACCATCTTCGTATATTATGTGAAACCTAAATATAGTTATATCTACAATATAATAATAATTTATAATATCCATTAACATAACAAGTTTTAAATACTTAATTATTTATATAATATTGTTATTACTAATAATATACCAACTTGTATTACCTTCAATTTTATTTGTGGATTTAGCTTTGGCCTTATCTTTATAAGTATACATAATTAGTAATATTGTATGTGTATATATATATATATATTAATAATATATTATACTTATAAATATTCAGATGCTACAACAATGAAATCAGTAAATAGGAAAAGTACAATTGATGACAAATCAATAATTCTAGACGTAATATATATATATATATATATATATATATATATATATATATATATATATATGTATTTTGATTGATATCAACATTTAAAGTGAAATATTGATTATAAAATAACGAATATTATTGAGCTATGTCCATATATGGGTATACCTATAGGACAGTTAGCCTATTAATAACTGGATAATGAAAATAACAGCTAATAATATTATTGATATTCAAATCCAAGGATTAAAAAATACGCGATATCATTATATCAAACATTTTAATAAATAGTAGAAATAAATTTAAATTAATAAATAATAAGCAATGAAGATAATACCATAGTTGAACTAATCTATGAGGTCAATTAATAACATGGTGGTTCTAAACTCAATTATCATGTTATATAAGATATCATAATGTATATATATATATACATTTATTTATATATATATATATATATATATATATATATATATATATATATATATTAGGGCGTAGTAAAGTATTCAATTAAAAAATGAACTAAAACATATATTTAATAGAGTAATAGATTGGTATACTACGTGGCAATACGTTTTTTCATGGTAAACAATAATTCGTAATATTTAATTATATATTATATATATATATATTATGCAGCATATATGTATACATATAACTCAGAAGTTGAAAGGAGTTATCCTGGTTAGGACCAAAATAAAGAGTACCCACAGGTACTATATATACTATATATAGATTATCTAGTTCCAACTTGGCAACACACGAGCATGCATCCGGTGAAATAACTTCCA
Organism: Osedax fenrisi; assembly: GCA_964019155.1. Classification (NCBI taxonomy): domain Eukaryota; kingdom Metazoa; phylum Annelida; class Polychaeta; order Sabellida; family Siboglinidae; genus Osedax; species Osedax fenrisi. The sequence continues at coordinate 36,977,459 of OZ025244.1, forward strand.
TGGAAATAACTACCGATACAAATATTTATAATTATAAGAATATATTAAGTAATAAGTAATATTAAACTAATACATATAGATAATAGTCTATTGTATGCCATCACACATATTACTAATAGTTTTCTACACCTTATTAAATATAAATATGATTTGTAAGTATCTCAATGAAATAATAATATTATATAATTTTATTTGCTTATAATTAAACTCTGTATAATATAAAACAATAGTATATTTATATATATATGTATATATATATACAATATATATTATATATTATAATGATACAATAAATAATAATATATAAATAATTAATGGTACAATAATTAATCAATTAATTAATAAATGATATATTATCTATTATTAAATTAAATTAATTATAATTAGTATTATAATACTACATATAATACATATAATATAAAATAATATACAAATATTTTGGTCCACGATTAATAATCAGGTTCAAACATATAATAATAAAAATAAAAAATAGTAATAATAAATAAATTAAATGAATATAAAGTAAAATTAAGAAGGTATTATTAATATGTATAAATATTATTATTAATACATAATATTAAATCAATAAGAAAGATAACATATCTAGATATTTTTTTATATAAAGTAATATAATTATATTTTAATTTAAATAAACTAGAATTATAGTAAAAAATATCTATATTTTTGAAAAAATATAATCTGTTTCCATAATATTCAATGTAAAAATCACATTTTTACTATATAAAAAATGTTATATATAATATGGAAATAATGAAATAATATATGAAATAATACATTTTAATATATTTCTTAGACTATGTTATAGAAAATGTATTATTAGTGATATTTGATTACAACACTATGAATATTTCTAAAAAATATATTTTATTTTCAATATAATTTAATTTAAAATATTTATAGTATTGATCTATATTATGCTTATTAAGCTATATTTATTATATTAAAAGTAATCTATTTTGATATATCCGTTTTTATATTACTATAACAATATTCATATATTTAGTTTCTTAATTATGTTAATTACATACATACACATGTATTTAATTTAAAGTTATTAGCATACTTATATTTAAACATTATAAGTGTTTCATCATGAAATAAACTAGCAATATACAAATCAATATAATATGTAAATCATGACAAAGCATATCAAGTATTTGATCCAAAATAGAAATATATATTATAATATATTGAAATATTAGATTATTATTATTTTTCTATTTTAAAGATAACTCGTAAACAATTATTATTGATCACATCAATTCATTTTTTTAAAATTATTTTGTCTCTATTTTTGGTTCTTGAGACCCTAGAGATCTCTATCGATATTGATATGTAAATTATCGATATTGTTATATCTTTTTGAATAACAAAATAAGTTTTTTAAGAAGAATTTTTTTTGGATTTTTTTTTTAAATAATAATAAATACCATGGTATTATTAGCATAACATGTTTAAAACGAATAGATATATTTTATGTAATCAATATTATCTTATATTAACCATTTTTTTAACACAAATAAAAATAAAATAAATTCGAAGTTTTCACAATTTTCTAAATATTAAAATGAGTGAAAATAAAAAGTATTACTATTTACTAGGTCCTGAGTAAATAGATATTTATTTATTGGTGATCATGATTTACTATACACATGATTTTTTTTAATATTTTGAGTTATGATATCGTTTTTTTTAGATGTATTAGTATAAGGAAAATTATTATTTTTTTTAATATTTCTCAATTTTTCTTAATATTTTTGTCGTTGTAAATTTTTTTCAGATATTAAGTGTTAATTGAAACATTTTAATGTGGAAAATATTTAAAATATAGAATTTTATAAATCTGAATAAATTAATCATCATTCAATTTTTCCAAATAGTAGCAATGATTATTAAAATAATTAATATCAGAATTACTTAAAGATCCGAATGTTATAAAATTTTATTTATTTAGTTTAGATTAAATATAGTATTATTAACTAAACAATTATATTCGTTAATATGTAAACAAACTTTTTATATTTATAATATTTTAATATATACCTATATATTATTTATTATACAAAATATATCTATATTAAGGATATGTATATCATGTTAATTTGAAGTTAATTCAGATTTTATTTTATATGAATTATTATATAAAAAAGTACTAATAGAATTTTTTTTAATATTTTTAATTTATTAGCATAAGGCTAATTTATTAGATTACGTTTTAATCTAAATTAAGTATATTTTTTATTTTATATTTAATTCGCTAATTTAGTTAAAGTATAATTACTCTCAATGTATTTCATTTGTTGCAGAAATATGAGAAATTATTAATTATTTAAGTTCACTAATAACATTATTAAAATGTGTATAATTAATATTAATTCATATTTATTATTCAATTAACGATATCCTATATTATTATATAATATTTAAATAATCTATTTATAAAATATGGAATATATATTTAAATGTATAAATAAAGTATATATGACTAGCGATGTAAATGATTCTAATATATAGGTTATAATATCGAATAGTTGTGTAATGTTAAGATATATTAATAGAAATATAACTATATAATCAATATTTCGAAAATATTGTGAAATTTATTATAATATTCGATAATTTCTATTATATATTTGAATTTATTAGATTAATGACATTTTTATACAATTCAAATATGTATATGTATATATTATTTCATATGATTAGATAACACACTACAATGTTATATAACACACTATACTAGTAAATATAACTTACTATGTTATATATTATTGTTATATATTTGTCAATATTTCTATGAAGTTAACATGTAAAATAATTCTTAATGGGTAATAATTGTGCTAGGTTAGTTGTGTAATAATTAATTAATTAATTATATGTATATGTTTAGTTAATCCATAGCCTGGACCTTCTAATTATATTAGATCCTAATTATCTACTATATGTAATCTATTATTTTATTTTAGATATAATTTTCCCTATTACCATTACTGAAGAAATATTATATGTAGAGGAAAGTAACCGAATACGGACAATATCGGTATCTCAGAAACCATAAATCTTACAAAAAAATATCGAATGAAAAAATATTTATAATTATATATATAGTATAAATAAGTATTTTATTTTTTAATTATTTAAAATTGTACTTATAAAACATAAAACTGATTTGTTATATGTTTTTAAATTTATGAAAAAAAATTCTACTTAAAACCTTCTTAAGAATATACAAATGTATCGATAACAATTGTTATATTTAAATATAACAATATTGTTATAACATATATATGTTATTAAAAACAATAGAATTCTAAAAATTATATACATAATTGCTCTATTTGTTATAAAATAGTAATTAATTTATATCTAGTAACTAATTAGCATACATCTAGAGGTCATATACGTCCCTAATACGGACACTCTAGGTATGAATACCGACACCCTATAACCAATCATCGCGCAGCGTGTGACCTAATCTGATTTTCATAAAAATCGTGTGCGTTATAATATTAATACCACCAATGGATAAACAAAAATAATATTTAGATACTTAACTTGTATTATTATTTAATATAATAATACAAATTAATTAATAATTAAATTATATAAAATTATTCATATAATTATAAATAATGTATATGTAATTTATAATAAAAAATTTATTATAAAAAAAATAATATTTAGATACTTAACTTGTATTATTATTTAATATAATAATACAAATTAATTAATAATTAAATTATATAAAATTATTCATATAATTATAAATAATGTATATGTAATTTATAATAAAAAATGTATTATAAAAAAAATAATATTTAGATACTTAACTTGTATTATTATTTAATATAATAATACAAATTAATTAATAATTAAATTATATAAAATTATTCATATAATTATAAATAATGTATATGTAATTTATAATAAAAAATTTATTATAAAAAAAATAATATTTAGATACTTAACTTGTATTATTATTTAATATAATAATACAAATTAATTAATAATTAAATTATATAAAATTATTCATATAATTATAAATAATGTACATATATGTAATTTATCTGATTGTTTAATCAATAATATATAGTTTATCTAGTGGTATATAGTTTTTTCGTATTATAACACAGGGTATCCGTATTCGGACATGGGTACCGAATACGGACACCCCCATTATCTATGGAATTAAACAGATGGTAATGTTAACTAGTTGTCACGTGATAATACCGATATACATTAATTATAATCTAAATAGTACAGTGTACTATAATATAGTATACTATACTATAATATAGTATAGTATACTGATATTTATTATAATGTCAGATCGTATCGATATTAGAATAACAAAGCGCGTTTTTATCTAACTCTATGATATAGGTGTCTACAAAATGTTTATAATTGTTATAATATACGTGGTCAACATATAATAATGTTTACGAATTTGTATTTAATATAAACTTGTATTTTTATTGTTTATTCTACATATCATATCTAATTGTCATAGTTATGTTAACATGGTAATTACCATTTAAACAACGAATTGCACGCCATAACTTGCGAGTAAGCTCATTGCGAAACTATGAACACCGTTAAGAATAGTAAGCCAGATAATGTACAACGAAAATATATATGTGAATTAAATTTACAAACACATAAAAATGGTTATTTAATAATAATAAAATCTATTCATAATTAATATATTATTATAATAAAAAAAACACCTATATATTTTTAATATATTTATTATATTTTTAGAATTTCTATATATTTCAAAACAAGAACTAGTAGTGTTGTCAGGAATGTAGCTCATTTCCTCTATAATAACTCCTCCGATATGCAAGATTAAAAAGTTAGATATACCTAGCTCGATCTTCAATCTTCGGTCGGTGATTTAATTAATTCAAATTGGCCATAACCAATTTGTTTTAGAGTATAGCCTGTCGATCGAAAGAATCATATAAGTGTTTACAATATAAGAAGCGTTGCTTACATTATATATATATATATATATATATATATATATTTATAAATGAGCTGTGTCTAGTAAATAATGTCATTTTATTATATATTCGTTTATCTAATTGAATTTATTAATAAACTTTCATGTATTATAGACTAACGTTAACTTATGAGTTAATATACTACAAATACAAATCATTCATACTATATACAATACATGGTATAACGTATGGACGTGTACTATACTTATTATGATTAATGCATGCTATAGAATATATAGTATATATGATAGATAGGTATACATAATAGCATAATACCGAACTATAGTTCGTATACATATGCATTAGTTAATACTTAATTTACTTTAAAATATTATTATCGTCATCATTATTATTATATATATATTTGTATAATATTAAAAATATTGTACTTCATACTATAGTATTCATTTATGATGTTCATATATAATGTATATTCATATAAAAATGTTGAGGAAAATGTTTAGTTTCCTACCACCATGCCTAATACGGTCATACATGTATTATGTTATGCATAACTATGCCTATAGGCTATGCTTACATAACTAATCATAATATACCATCAAGTTTACCTACTTATATTTATATATAATAAATAACATAACATTTAAATTATTTCAATAAACTTAAACAAAAAATCAAATATTTAATTTCTTGGGGTATCTGTATACTATTATATAATATTATAAACTATACAAAAGTGTATGGGTCATTTAGGAAATATATACAAACATATATATATATATATTAAAAACTGCGTGTGTGGCTCAGTGGCTAAGGCTTCAGACACACAAGCAGTAGGAAACGGGTTCGACCCTCGTCCGGACCATTAATTATTTTTATAAAATGTGTCTTAAAATATTATTTAGAAGTGATCTTATATAATTGTGTATAAATAAATGATCGGCTCTCGTTAAAACCATGGATGCCTTAACATGATAGCGGCTTCGAAGGGACATTAGAGCCATATATGGTTATAAGTGAAAACTTCATCTAAGTCCCTGGATGGGATGAAAGGACTACACCAAATAAAAATAACAATAACAATAACACACTATATATATATATATATATATATATATTTGAAACAATTTATTACTCGACATTTTGGAAATCATATTAAATTGAAATTTGCATCTCTGGGTATATATATATATATCTAATGTATATTAGATATATCTAATAATATATTAACCAGTACAATAATTATAGAATACATATTATATACAAATAAATTAGTATAAATATGTATATAACTCAATATATATATACATAATAAAATTAAATATCACTGAAATGGATAATAAAATAGGAATAATATTTTACAATTATATAAGTATATATATATATATTATATATATATATATATATATATATATATATATATATATTCTATAGCATATATGCCATATATGGTGTATATAGTATATAGGATTCCTCTCACACTTTTACTAAATACTATTTACTGATATATATGATTATTAGAATAGTAACGTATTCAATAATTCAAGTAATTAATAATTATTTATTGTTAATTATTCAATTATAATTTATTAATTAATAATTATTTATCAATTATTATTATTAATTAATATAATTAATTATATATTATTTTAATAATTATTAATTATTTAATTATAATTTATTAATTAATAATTATTTATAAATTAATTATTATTATTATTAATTAATAATAATTATTTATTAATTATTATAATTATTTATTAATTATTATAATTATTTATTAATTATTATAATTAATAATTAATATCTCATTTTTTTCTTTGTTAACTTATTTTAAAATATTATTAAAAGATTTGAAGTTCTCGAGAACATACCTAAATATGAGAGATTTGAAGTACTCGAGAACTTGATATTTTTTTAAGATTTGAAGTTCTTGAGAACACAAATTTTCAGATTTGAAGTTCTCGAGAACAACCAAGTATTTGAAATTTTACAGCACTAATATATATATATATATATATATATATATATATATTTAGTTGTTATTACACATAATAATTACGTTATATAAATATAATATAAATAAATTATAGAACAAAATTATAATAAATTAAGAAATATAAAATAATATTTCATATTAATTAATTTATAAAATGTATATTAATAAATAATACATAATATAAAATCATCACAAGATATATAATAAAAGTAATTTAATTAATATAAAATATCATAATTCTAAAATAATAACTTCAAAATCTTCAAAATAAATAAATATTCACAAATATACGTATATATTATATATATTATATATATATATATATATATATATATATATATATATATATATATATATATATATATATACAGTCAACTCCCGATAAGTCGGACACGCAAGGGACCGGGAAAAGTGCCCGACTTAGCGAGATGTCCGACTTATCCAAGATTAATTATAATGAATATATATATATATATATATATATATATATATATATTGAATTGAATTGAATTGAAATCAGTTTATAGACAATTGTCTAAGGAGGATCATTGAAAGCTATAAGTAGCTTTATTAAGTCGATATCTCCATAGTATATGAATATAATAGTTGTGGGACATTTATACAATAATAATAAGACTTGTGTACTAGAATTCAATATAATAAGAGTAAAGAAATATATATAAAGAGAATAATAATAATAATAAAAATAATGTCCCTCAGCGTATTTCATCATGTTTCATCAATCCATTAAATAAACTAATAAAATAAAATGTGTTAAAACTTGTGCAAACAAATATAAAACAAAAAGTGCGAATAAAATAATAAAAAATTATTGAAATGTAATAACATAAAATGATTCAAATGGTTTAGTATATACAAATTAAAATAAAGTATGTTTAAAACTTGTGCAAACAATTATATAACAAAAAAGTGCGAATAAAATAATAAAAAATGATAAAAATATAATAACATAAAAATGACCCAAGTAGTTTTAAATATAAAAATTTTAAAAATTGACGAAGATTCAAAATATTAAAAATTATTAAAATGCTAAAATATAAAAACTAATATTTATTTAAAAAGTAATTCTTTAATACTTTTTTTAATTTGTGTATATTATGTATATTTTCAGATTTTAATATATTATTACTCATTATATTATTATAGTATTTTGGGCATTATTATAGTATTTTTTGTATTAATACTAGTTTTTTTAATCTATCTTCATAATTCATTACCCCATATTTCTATTCCATATGACATATTTGATAAAAATAGTGAATTATATAATATAATTAAATTGCGTATGTTAAGAAATTTTAGCTTCCGAAAAAGATATACAATTTTTGATAATTTATTACACAATTTTATAATATGAAACGAATATGTTAAATTACTATCTAATATAATACCTAAAAACGTATATCTATCTACTATTTCTATGTTTGCATTATTTAAATTTATATTATTTATAATTTTTGTATTAAAATAAGGAAGTATTTTAGTTTTTTCAATATTCAATATTAATCTATTTATATTAAACCAATTATATAATCTATCTAAATAAAATATCATACTACTACTCAATTCTTCATTTGAATTTGCAAATATAGAGAGTGATGTGTCATCTGCATATATATTTAAATTTATATTATCATCATTATTAAATATATTTGATATGTCATTAATAAATATAATAAAAAATAATGGACCTAATACTAATCCCTGAGGAACACCAAAACGTACATTTCTGTATATATATATATATATATATATATATATCATGCAAATATGACATGTCATGAGATGCGCAGCATGAGTTAAATTGTTACCAAAATGTGGAATTATGCAACAATCAATAACATAACATGTTGTATTTAATAATATTACTTAGTAAAATTATAATAAACATTATTTAAAGTAAACATTTCTGACATTTATAAAAATTCCTACTTATCCAGTATACAAATCATAAAAATGATAATAATATGTGTCCGACTTATAGAGAAGTCCGACTTATCCAATCAAACTTATCCGACTTATCCGATAAATTTAACATGGAACTAGATACAAATCCAACCAAACCAACTAAATGTGTCCGACTTATCATATTCGAGAAATCCAACTTATCCGTAGTCCGACTTATCGAGAGTTGACTGTATATATATATATATATATATATATATATATATATACGTTATAGCGTAAACGTTTATGAATAAGATATGTAGGCTAACAATAAAATAAATAGTATATAGTATATACTATATACTATATATATATATATATATATATATATATATATATATATATATATATATATATATATAATAATAATAATAATAATAATAATCAGAGTTTGGGCATCAGCCTGGATGAACGAAAAAGCAGAGCTTATCAAGTCGTTCACCCAATGTGATTGTGGGGGGAAAAATTATGTATAAAATTAAAATAATATTAAATAAAATATTAGATTATAATATAAATTTCTATCCAGGATATCAGTAAAAAATAGTCATAAAAAAATCTACCTATAATACTTTATATCGATTGCCAATGAAAGTCGATAAAGGTGTATCAACTTGGAGGATTTGGGGTTTCTATATCCAATGCCTTAAGGAACTCACTTTCGCCAAGAGTAAGAGCACTGGCAACAATTGCCCCCACACAACAATTGCATCCTCATCCCCGACACGAACCATTACCAGCAACATAAATAATCAATACAAAGTACTCGTGAATATCTTATATTTAATATTTAATATTTAAAACAAAAAATTGACTTCCTGAATAGAAAATAATACTGAATGTTAAATAAAATTTAAATAAAATTTAATATGTAAGTAATTAAAAATAAGTAATAACAAATATGTACAATTAAAAACTTAATACAAAAATAAAAATAAAAATAAAATAAAATTGCAAAAAACCCCACAATCATTCTCATCATGTATTTAAAATAAATAATTGAATAATATTACCTACAAAAATATAAACCAATAAAACACAAATATTAAAATTGTATAACAAATTATAAAAATATATTAAAAAAAAACTATAACTAAAAGCTATAAAAGCTATAAAACTATAAAAATAAAATATATAAAATAAATACTGATAATATAAGGTAGCAAATAAATTAATATATCACATAATACAATAATTAAAAATAGATTATAAAATATAAAATTAAAATTAATAAGACGATATCATAAATGATTTAAAAATTGTTTTAAAATTATTCAATTTCGTAATATTTCTTATTTTTTGTGGTAATCTGTTCCACAGCATTGGACCAGTATTCGATAAACAAAATGCTTTTCGGTCAGTTCGTACTTTTATTCTATGAAACAGATTTATATTATAAGATTTAGCTTTATATAATAATTGTAAATTCTTAGGTAAAATATTATTCCTAGCTCGAAACATAAATTTTATACTATTCATTTTTACAATATCGTCAAATTTAAGAGAATTAGAAATAGTATAGAAATTTGTATACATAGAATGAGTATTACAAATACATTTTATTGCTCTTTTTTGTAAAATGAAAATATTTTTTAAACTGGATTTGAAGGTATTCCCCCAAATATTTGAACAATAATTAAGATGTGATAAAAATAAAGCATTATATAATAAAATTAAAGATTTCATATTTAATTTATTTTTAACTTTGTGTAAAATTGCAATTGTTCTAGAAAGTTTACTTGAAACATAATTGAGTTGCAATTTCCAATTCAATTTACAATCTATAATAACACCTAAGAACTTTATTTCACTGACTTGTTTAACTTTAATGTTATTAATATTCAAATCCATATTAATATTAATATTTTTATTTCTTATATTAAATAATAATACATTCGTCTTACTAATATTGAGTGACAATTTATTTACATTCAACCAATCATATAGTTTGTTAATATTAAATTGAATATTGTTTTTTAATTCTAAAATAGACGTATTTGAAAAAATTAAAGTTGTATCATCTGCAAATAAAACTGATTTAAAAGTATCTGATATATTCGGAAGGTCATTAATATATAAAATAAATAATAACGGACCGAGTACAGATCCCTGTGGTACACCACATTTTATATAATTATAATAAGAGTCAGTATTATTATATCTAACAAATTGAATACGATCTGATAAATACGATTTTATTAATTTTAGCGCTATACCTCTGATACCATAAATATAAAGATTATTGATTAAAATATCATGATCCAGTGTATCAAAGGCTTTGCGTAAATCTATTGAAACAATAGCACAGTTCTCTAAATTTTCTAAATTTGTATTAACTGATTCTAATACATCAGACAATGCATCAGCTGTAGATAAATTCTTTCTGAAACCATATTGATTATCATTTAATATATTAAATTTATTTAAAAAATTTGAAATCCTGCTTTTAATTAGTTTCTCAAATATTTTTGAAATTTGTGGCAGTAAGGATATTGGTCTATAATTCTCAGCTAATGATTTGTCTCCAGATTTAAAAATTGGAATAACTTTAGCTTTTTTTAAAACATTAGGGAAAATACCTTCAGCTAGTGACCTATTGAATACGTATTTTAATAAAGGACTTATTTCTAAAATAATTTCCTTAATGATAAACATACTAAAATCAGTAACATCTGTACTAGATTTACTTTTAGAATTTCGTACCTCATTCAAAATTTCATAAATTGAAATTTGTGTAAAAAATAATGAATTTTTATTATTACCTTGCATAGTTTTATAAATATCATTATCAAGAGATGGTGCAGATATTTTTTCAGATAAGTTAATACCTATATTACTAAAGAATGTGTTAAATTCATTAGCATTCGGAGAATTAGAATTATTACCTTTTTTACCTAAATTAGGATTAATTAAATTATTAATAATTGGCCATGTATACTTAATATTATTTTTATTATTATTTATTTTATTTGAATAATATAATTTTTCAGATAAGCGTAATAATGATGTAAGTATGTTTTTATATTTTTTATAATAATTTATTTTTGTAAATGATTTATTTTTAATCATTTTTTTATACATTTTGTTTTTTTTATTTATACATTTAATCAGACTATTGTATAACCATGGTTTATTATTTTTATTTTTTTCTTTAACTTTTATAATAGGACAATTTAAATTAAATAATTCTACTAAATCATTAATTAACTTATCATATAATAATTCTAAGTCCATATCAGAATAGATATATTTCCAATCAAAAGCATTAATACTATTTAAATTTATGTATTGTATGACCATTTAGTTTTCTGATATATTTATATGTATTATGTTTTGTATTACTTTTATTTGAAATGTCATATATTACAAAAATTGGTAGGTGATCACTGATATCACTAAATACAATTCCATTACTTACTGGTTTATATGTTATATTACAATAAATGTTATCAATTAGTTAATTAATACTATTACCATATCTGGTCGGCTTAGTTACTAGTGGAAAACAACCCATACTGAAAATGGTATCAATGAAATAATCATTATTACTATTTTTAATTAAAATATTAACATTAAAATCACCAACTAAAAATAAATCACCTTTGACTGAAAAATCACTAAATTTATTATAAATAAAATCACTAAAACGTTTAATATCAGAATTAGGAGATTTATATATCCCACTAATTATAGTTTGTTTATTATTTATAAGCATTGATATACAACTATGTCTACAAAATCTGCCATTGAATAAGTTAAATTATCTAATGTGTTGAAATTTAAATGTTCTTGTATATATATATAGAAACACCACCTCCTATATTTAGATTTTTTATAGATTTATTTTTTCGAATTACATGTGTACAATTATATGTGTCAATGTTATATAAGTCTTTATTGAAATCATGTAACCATGTTTCAGTTATAACAATAATGTTAAATTTAAAAGTACAAGAATCTAATAATAATATTATATCATCGAAATGCTTTACTAAACTTCGTGCATTTATATGTATAATAGAAATACCTTCACAAAAATCAATATTTATAGAATTTAAATCAATGTATTTACAATCAATTTTAGGATTATTCATAAATTCATGATACATAGGAATACTATATTTATTATTGTTATAGAAATGATCACTATTTTTATTATAAGCATTATATATAAATTCATTAGCATTAAAGTCGGAAACACAATTAACATTGTTTGTCATTATAAAATTCAAGTAAAATATAATTAGTATATAAATAGTCAAAATATAAAAAAGTATATAAATGTAAAATATATGGATTAAAATGAAAATTTAATATTATTATTATATTAATATTATATTATATGTATCATTATTCATAGGATATATTTAGTTATAGGTAAAAATAAAAATAAAAAATTTTAAAAATATATAAATACAAATTACAAATATATATATATATATATATATATATATGTATATATATATATATATATATATATATATATATAATACCTTGATTTGTATAAGCATCTGGATATGTAACTTTTAAATCTATAAATTGTTATAATAATATTATATACATATCAGCATAATAACTAAATATATAAATTGTAAGTTTCCTCAATTGATATAATAATCATTTTTATGTATATGTAATAATCATTTTTATAATCATAAACATGCCTTTTTCGATAATGAATCACGTAGACAAGTTAACTATTGTTACATCCACAATAATCCTACAGGATATTGTACTATCACACTATCGAAGCCTCCCGTTTAAATGTGTCAATAATTAATTAAATTAATTGAATATAACTATAACAAATACAAAAAATAAATTATTGGAGCTACCTCATTACAATTTAAAATTAAAAGATTTTTAATATGGAGGAAATATGAGACATTTTTAAACTTCATTTTAATTCCAACTATAGTTTGAATTATATATTTTTTTATACGAAATTTTTTTCTAATATTTGTTTATATTTTCTAGGAATTTAACAGGAAACTTTCGGAAAATAAAAAAAAATTATTTTAATTTTAATTAATCGTTGTTATATATAATAAAACATATACTTTTTGTTATTGTTTACTGTTATTGTTATTTGTATATGTTGGAGTCCTTTCATCCCATCCAGGAACTTAAATGAACTTTTCACTTATAACCATGTATAGCTCTAATGTCAATTCGAATCCACTTCATGTTTAGGAATTCATGGTTTTAACGAGAGCCGATCATTTATTTATACACAATTATATAAGATCACTTCTAAATAATATTTTAAGATCTATTTTAATCAAATTAATTAAAGGTCCGGACGAGGCTCGATCCGCGTCATATGCTTATGTGTCTGACGCCTTAGCCACTGAGCCACACAGGCAGTTATATATATATATATATATATATATATATATATATATATATATGTATATATATATATAGATGTGTATATAACGATAATACGAGTATAATTTAGTAAATTTTTATAATATCAAAATTGGTTATTTATTCCCTATTTTAATGTAAATGATATATTTGAAGAAAAAAATGTACAGATTATTTAAAAAAAAAAGTTTACTAATTATTTAAAAAAAAAATAATCCGACTAGATTAATGATAGGATTAAATTATTGATTAAATTATTTAAATCGTTAGAAATTATTTAAAAAATATTTCAGATCTTATAGTCCAAGAAATTTAAAATTTTATTTGATTACAACATACATATTTTATTTATAAAACATTAAATTATATGTTATATTAATAGTGTATAATCATTAAGTTGAATTAATAGTTAGCACAATTTTAAAATTATTTATTTATAATGTAATTGGCACAATTGCAATGCACATTGTGCATTCATTATATGAAATAACAGTATTTTTTATATATTAAAATATTGATAGGCACTTTTAAAAGCTCTGATGCGGGGCGAATATTTCATGTAGGGGATAGTACTCGAATACCGACACCCTAACAATAAATTACAATAAATTTATTATTTCTCAATTAAATATTTCCAAATTTTATTTATAGTGATGGGAATGGGGTAGTGGCCGAGGACGGAGTAGTGGCCGTTTTAATTAACACTTAAATGGTGCTTGATAGGATAAAAAGTTCTATATACAATATTTAGATAATCAAAATATCTATAATATATAACCATTTTTTTAAATAATTAATTAATTACTCTAATTTATTATATAATCATTTTTTGTCAAATTTTGAGAAAAACATGATTAAATATATTTATGCTTATTTATGTGTAAGAATATGTGCATATATAATTAAATCATTGAATCAAATAAGCTTATTTACACACCTAGGTGTGTATGCATCATAAATATAATTATTTAATATTACATAATTAACAATAACATATGAATCGAATATATTACGAGACACCTATCGCATTTTCTGGTACTAGCGGCCACTACTACGGCTTTGCCTTATTTTAGTGCTTTTTTTTAATGCCTAATCAAACGTTTATATTATTAGGTTAAAAACTTTATATATAAAAGTGAAATCACAGTATTCTAGAACTATATGATTTCTAGCTAATTCAAAAGATAAGAGCCTACAATTCACTATTTATCGATATATTAGAAATCTTCTGAGGCATATTAATTATCGGCCACTACTCCCTTCCCTCCCCTATGTATTAAGTAGGTATATAGATATAATAGCTATTTTAAAATTTAATTTAGTTTTTTTAACTCTGAGATAACAGGGGTGTCGATATTACAGGCACTGCCTCGAATACCGACACATTGGCACTTAATATCGACACCCTAAATATATCGATATTTAGATATACCATATATTATTTAATACCAATTATCCAATCAGAATTAAATGCGTGTTACTTTTAGTTAACACACGCAATTCATACGTTGTTATTCTATAATTAATTTTCGAAAATATTTAATATTTTATATTATATTATAAATATTAAGTTTTATATTACACAATGCGAATATTGTACGTACATAGGAGTTTTATATAGTTTCTGATAGACTATTTAATTCCAAGTAGAATCAATTCCAAGTATGTGTATATTATTAGGTATGTCTATTAATCGATGGATATTATCATAACGCAATTACATTATAAACAAATAACGCCTATTGGTTAAAGGGTGTCGATATTAATGCAATTAGGGTGTAGGTATTATGAAAATATATGTTGCTTAGGTAAACGTCAATAACTTTGTAACACATTATAAAAAATACAAAATCTTTTCGGCACATTGTAAAATATAATAAGATTTATACGATGTATTTATAATATTTAAAATATATAAATTTTCAAATGATTGAGAATCGATATTGTACTTCACAAATTTCATAAATTTACTACTAAAGTACTCTATAATTGTAACGAATAAATCAGTTTTTTGTTTATAATTAAAAAAATATAAATATTACAAAAAAAATTATACTTATATGAATTAGAATTATATTGATTAACATTTCATACATTAATTATTTTTTGATTGGAATTATATTTTAGGAGATCTCTAGGGTGTCCATATTACGTGCATGTTGATATTAGAGCACTCTCCCCTATAGGTATACAATTAAAAAAACCATACCACAGTGGCATAAATACTTAAACAAGTATATGATAAATTCGCTTTTTTGTTATACAATTTTAAACTTTGAAAGTCTATTGGTGGCTGGATATTGATTTTTAAACTATAATATTTACATATTTATTACTTAATATTAAATATCTTTCGAAAAATCACTGAGTTGGTAGACTATTACTTTTAGGCGAACACCCGTATCGCTCGTGTTAATAGATTGTAACCAGAGCTGGGGGGTCTCCACATGTATTAGCCGAGGGGAACATATTCATAACAACGTGTATTCACATAGTAATACATTTAAATATACTTGAGGGGGCGCGTCCTTATACACCCCTATATCAACTATAGGACTCACTATTATCGGTCATTATTTTACCAATTTCCATAATATACATAATTATATATATATATTTAATTATACATTTATATATAAATATATTTAATTATTAATAATTTAAATTCTCTAAAATGTTTTACTTACCATCGAATAATGTATTGTGAGAAGTATGCGATATCATTGCTATTACGTAATAAGGGTATATTAGAGATGTATTATAATAGGGTATATACATATATATATTATTACATAGTATATATATATATAGGTTTATTATGATATATATTATTACATATTATTATATATATATAATTACATTATTATATATATATAAGTATATTATTATATATTATTATATATAAGTATATTATTATGATGTATTAGTGCAAATTACTATTATATATATATTATAATAATATCAGAGTAGATACAGAAGCAAGAATAACTTATCAAGGTGAATACTATAATATAATTATATAAATACTTTTAATTATAAGATTTTTTTAATAATAATAATAAAGTAATACTTTTATTACGAATGATTTTTTAAATATAAAATAAATAATATTGTTGAATATCAATATTATCATATACTAATAAAAAGTAAATCTTTAGCTATTCGTGTTTAATGTTTATCATATTTAATATAATAAATTCTATAATACAATATAATTATAACATGATAAAAGGTAGAAGAAAAAACTATGTAAGATATAATATAATAAAAAGATGTATAATGAAATGTAAATATTAATTAAGGACGATACTTTTATATAATGTGGTAAATACTTATATATTATTAAGATATATTAATATAGATCCAGATTCCATTAACAATTAGACTAAATAGTAAATAACAGTTTTAAGTACACATTTAATTAAATATATATATATACATATATATATATATATATATATATATATATATATATATATATATTATAATAAATCAATGACGAAGCAACGCCAAATACAGTTAGTACTCTTGTAGAATATATTCATAGTTATAAAATATAACTAACATCCCCCTTCTGCATTATCAGCTTTTTCGTTGAAAGCTATAAGCACACATCGAAATGATTAATAAATATATATATGGCTTATCATAATCTTATCATTATCATTATCATTGTCATCATTATTATCAACATCACCAATATTATATTACCATTAAAATATCATAATAATCAGCATCATCATTTTCATCATCAACATCAATATCATCAGAATCATCATCATAAATCGGTTTCATTAGTTCAAAATCTCATCTATTCAAAAATATAATATATTATCTGAAAGTATATCCTATCGATCTCTCTCTTCCCTTAGATCTGCCAAATCTGTAAAACTAAATTTACTTAAATATAATTATGAGACCATTATGTGTAGATTTTTCGGTGTGTCAGAACCTACCAACTGGAATAAACTTCCGGAAAAATTACGTTGTGAAATTAAATACAATATTTTCCGACGTAAAGTAAAATTGTTTTTACTTCATTAATGATAATATTATTTTATATTTATTTATCGTATTTATTTAAATAAACATGTTATATTTATTTATATTCATTTTTTTCATTTTTATCACACACTATATATACTATCATAAATATCATCATCATCATCAGCAGCATCATAATCATCATAATATACATTATACTCATCATCATCATTATCATTAGAATTAGGTACATACAACTACCATTATAATCACTATTTTATTTATGATATTTATATATAATACATAAACACAATAATTAGATTGCAGATGAATGCTAACGATAGTTGTATTCTATTGACATTCTCTTCGACAGAGGAGTTTCAACAACTATTTCATCTTCTGTCACTGTAACATTATGTTTAATAGAAGATTTTGGTATGCGATTTTATATTTATCATTGTAAATATTTTAGAATATAACTCTATATTTACTCATACATACTATCACGCATATATGTATATACACATATATATATATATATATATATATATATATATATATATATATATATATATATTATTATTATTATTATTATCAGATTTAGGTTTGCACCAGGGTTTTTGTAGAAGCTAAAGCTTATCGAGACAATTACCCTTAATCTTAAAGCAAGTTCAAAAAAAAACTAAATAAATAAAATATTATAAAATATTAGATGACTTCCTGTTTACATAGATACAATACAATGAATAAAATAGAAAAATAATATAAATTGTTTGAACTTGCCATAAAATTATGTAATCATCATTTAATTATTTATAAATAAATAACTAAAATAAATAATAAGTACTATAAAATAATACACTAAATAAAAATATAGATGTATTAGTATAAAAGAAGAAAAAAATGAAGTAAAATGAAGTAAAACTGAATAAAACTGAATAAAACATAACAAAAAGAATATATAGAAAGGTGGTAAGAAATGTATGTAACATTTTTTTTTTTTTTTTTTTTTTTTTTTTTTTTTCAGTAAATAAGTTTTAGGAATTTTTTTGTAATACTTTATAATAATGTAAAGAATGTAAAATATTTGTTCAAACTGAAATGTTAGTTTAATTACTAATTTTTATATAAGTGTCAATAAAGAGAAATAAAACAAAGAAGTATAATCAAGTATACAAGAAAAAATATTCATTTTTTTTAATATATATATATATATATATATATATATATATATATATATATATATATATGTGTGTGTATACCTATAGGTGGGTATACTTGGGGATATATGTTGATTATGTGTATATAATAGACTATTTATATAGTCTATTAGATATACATATAATCAATATATATATCCCCAGGTATGTTCATACATATGATACAAATAAATTAAAATATAGTAAACAATAAAAATAAAACGGAAAAGAGTAGATATACTCAATGCAGGCTTTAAGATAGGTAGGGAAGGACATTCACACATGGAAGTATCGTATGGGTATAGGGAGATATTCCAGATCAAGGATATATCCTTGATTAACATACATATATTTTATAAATATAAATATATATATATATTTATAATAGATTTATGTTAACATCAAATCATTCTATATTATGAGGTTAATAGGATTAACCGGATTATTATTAATAAGATGATTCGATAGAATTGGGCTATTTTAATTGAAATATATATATATATATATATATATATATATATATATATATACCTCTAACGTATTACTATAATATACGTTATGTTTATACACTTATATATATACATGTATACATACATAGCTATAGAATATATAGTCTAGATAGTAATACACTACAATATAACATTACTTTCAAATTCATATACCTATATCCAAATAAATATATCTAGATATTATGCAATATTATGAAATATTACGTTTGTTCACTGATTAAAACATACCTTTTTCATCTGTAACAGCATCTATAGGAATAATTTACATATTAATTATAGGAAGAGTATCGTTATAAGTGTTATATCGATGATGATGATATACGGTTTATTAGGCACTCAAATAGGGCCATAGACCCATTCGCTCGAGCAGGAAGAAACTATTAATAAGATAATAATTCGATAACAATTAGATAATAATAATATGTTGAAGATAAAAAAAGATAAAAATAGCGAATTAAAAAATTATATTTTTGATGATTAGATTATAAGATTAGATATTGAGTGATTAGAAGTAGATAGAAAAGATGAAGTAAGATTTAGAAATATGTTGTGGGATCTAATAGAAAGGATTAGGAGAGGGGAGGGAATCTTCAAAGGAGGGAAATCCATAGAATGGGACCGGGATTTATAAAAGCTATAGAATTTATGGAAGTTTTACTAGAGTTCCAGGAGATAAGGACAATTTTGTAACAAAGAGAAGATAATATTGTACGTTTTTTAATTAGATCAGAGATATAGCTATATCTATATGGGTGAAAGAATATATATTGATGTATGGATTATATAGATCATACATAATTTACTTTTGAAGGAGAATACATACGAAATGATTGATGAAATATTAGAGTAGGAAGTAAATTAAATAGGGAGGAACAGTAGTTATGTCGGGAGATTATAAAATAATTTATTAGAATTTTGGTAAGGTTTCTGAAAAGTGAGGTCCTATATATTATTAATAATATACATAATATATATATATATATATATTTATATATATATATATATATATATATATATATATTAAAATGACCTATATTATATATTATAGTTAACTACAATTATATTTAATATAAAATGATATTAAATAATATTATTTATTTTCCTTTAGATTCATTAATCATAAAATTATAAAATAAATGAAAACTAAATAATATCACAAAATGTTTACATTTATTTGAGATTATGATTAAATAATTGAAAGTTATGGATTATATGAAATAATTTAAATCAATTTATATTGTATTTTTTTTAAATAATTTAATATTTTATAGTTATATATATGTTGTTTTTACAAGTATATGTTAGTAATTTATGTATTTAAATAATATGACATAGTAAAGCCAAATAATTATACATTATTTATTATATATATATATATATATATATATATATGACATATATACATATTATAATGTATAATATTATTAGAAAATGGTTAACTATTTCACTTTCGAATTTATATTTGCGATATAAACATAATTCTGTATTTGGTTAATATAATATTTGTTTAAATAAACGCATATATAAATAAGAATTTAGATAATATACTTAAACATCCGTAGATAAGATAACAACCTGGTATTTCCTCAATGTTAATCACTGGAGGCTGTTGACGCATGCCCCCAAATCTCATGGAAGCTAATCAATGATTGTAGAAGTTATATCATAGGTTTATACGTGTTATATACATATATATATATGCATATATATATATATATATATATATATATATATATATATATATATATAAAACTCACATATATACACACATGCATACGTATATA
This sequence comes from Osedax fenrisi, assembly GCA_964019155.1. NCBI lineage: Eukaryota > Metazoa > Annelida > Polychaeta > Sabellida > Siboglinidae > Osedax > Osedax fenrisi. The sequence continues at coordinate 36,999,260 of OZ025244.1, forward strand.
CACACTCGCACACACTCGAACACACTCAAGCGTGTATACCTGTTTGACTCGGAGCGGCATACGGATTTCTTATCATTTGATGTTGCATTATCATCACTGGTATACAGTTGTATGGTATATGTAGTTATTATTTGTTATTATGTATATATATATATATATAATATTCTATTTTATAGAAATTTATATAATCATTTATTGAATAAACACAGGGAAGATAATACATATGGGGACTTTTCATATATTTCCTATATTCCTAATTATATATCCTTTATATTATTATTATTATATGTAGATATATGTAGATATATATATATATATATATATATATATATATATATATATATATATATATATTACTACAATAAATAGCAATTACTGGTGGGTTCTTCTTCAAAGATAGGCATATAACTGTTTACATTCGGCGAAGAAATGTATTGCATCGGGAAGCCCATCCTGCTTCCAGCGAATTGTGTGTTAACTGTGAGATGAGTCATAACAGACGACGTGTGTGAGTCATCGTTAACATCATTAACAAATAATGAATAATAACAAGCATATCTTATATCATATGATATTATATTATATAATATTTAACAAAGTCCACCATATTATATAATATAATTTATATTATTAAATAATATATCGTATAATATATGTAGTATATCATATAATCTTCATAACATTAGGGGAAAGTCCCCGATTACCAACCCCCTCCTAATACCGACCCCATCTCGTATCTCAGTAAATATAAGGGATATCAAAAAATAATATATACACGAACTGTTAGTAATTTAATGATAAATATGAATAAGTATTTTGTTTTAAAAAATATTTAATCCTACAATTGTTATTTGATAAAATGTAATATTCTGTTTTTACTTTTTAAATATTTGAATAATAACTTTTTTTAAATCATTGTAAATACTTTATTATTTAAAAGAAACTTAATATTGATCATAATATTGTAGATCAATAAAATGTTTATAATTATTATAAAAATAATTTAATTTAAATAACTATTAACAAAGATATCTTAATTATAGCAAACCATATTATTTTCCTATTACCGATCCCCTAAATTACCCTGATACCGAACCCATGTGATTTATAATATCCAATCAAAATAGATCCGTATTTTACTTTAAAATATGTCGTAAGTTGTTTATGTATCATTGATATAGATTTAGGATTCATGATTCCAGTTGATTATATATATACTGATTAATAAATAAATATTAAATAATAATATACACTATTTTAATATAATTACTATAATGTTTAAATTTAAATGTAATATTACTATTAAAACATAAATTCAATAAAAAATAAATTGCATGAATGTTATAATTAATTATATTTATGTATATCTACCATTTGTATTGGATATTATAATACTACAATTATTTATATCACGATTATTGTAGGGGGTCGGTATTAGGAGAAGGGGGTCGGTATTAGGCACATGTATCCGATTACCGACCCCCTGTTTATTCTTATAAATATAATTATATCACAAATTTAAAATAGCCACATTATCCAATGCCATAATATTACCCTAATTACAAAATTTCAAATTAATATATTTAATATTGAATAAGTTATTACAACTAATCATTTAGGGGTCGGTGATCGGAGACTTTCCCATATATATCATATTGTAGTATATCATATATTATAATAACATTATATATAATATAATATCATACGATATATGGTATGATATATTAATTACATAGTAGTTAAGCTTGATAACTTATTAGTATACGTTATTATAGATACTTGATAAATTATAAATGTTTTTTTATAGAAACCCATCTAAATAAATTAGATCAACGAAAGTAATATCTAATACTGAAAACATTGACTATAAATATAATATTTGATACCAGCTGACGAACAATGTACACTGTTTAATTATCACCCTTAATCAAGAAAACATGAACATATATATAGATATATATATTTCCAAATACCAATAACTATAGTTAGGTTAGTAGGTTATTACTAATATGTTAATTAGGTTAATACTACCTATTGCTTATAGGCAATAAACCATGTATAGAATATTTAATAATCATGTTTTAAAACTAACTGATATTAGACCTGTACTACACGATTTCTTAATGTATTATTAAATAAGATTGTATAATATCAGCTACTGATGAAACCTGACTTACAAATATTGACTATGTTATTTGATATCAGTAGACGCCTGATGGGTTAGAATTATTTCTTGCCAACAATCCTTCACTATCTCAAGGAGACTGAAGAATAAGATAATTATTTTTTAAATTATTTGTCCATTATTATCATATTGCGAAATATTTATATGTTATATTTGGAACTTCTGTTGAAATCAGTAATTATAGTTCTTTTAATAATTGATAAATTAAAAATAATCCATGTCCTACAACTATATATATATACAAGGATAATATGTGTATGAGTATAATATTACAATAATTATATAAGTTATATATATATATATATTATAGTCTAAGCACTATTTACCATCATATCTGCTTCCTTGAAATTCTGGAAGTAGAGATTTAAATTAAATACGTTAGTAACATATGTAGTAGATAGTATATAATATGTTTAATATACTACGTATGATGTCAAATGTTTGTCGTACGTGACATTTCATATATGCAATGTCGTACAACAAATGTACGTACACAAATGGAATATTATATATTGTGTAATGCATTCATAATACACATAAAATATTAGAGTGTGTCGGTATGTTTATATATATATATATATATATATATATATATATATATATCATTATATATCATAACCTCCCATTCTGCTCATGGATTTCATTTTGTCTATAATTAGTGATTTCGATTAATTAATTCTACTAATCATAAAGTAAAAGTAATTAATCAATTGTTTAAATTTAAATATGTTCTACAGTATATGTCAGAGTAATATAGTATGCTGCAATGAAAGGCGTCTATATTTAATTATTTAAAATAAAATCTGGTGTATTACGAATTTATATATATATATATATATATATATATACATAATAACCATTGTATACAATATATGTATACGTTATTAGAGCTGGAAATATTGAAAACAACAATCACATTTAAAACATGTTAACTTCCCTAACTCAGAACTGATACGTATACATTATATAGCATTACCAAAGTCCTTTGGTAATGCTATGAAAATAAGTAAATACATATGACTATAAGAAGCTAACATTACTTAGCACAGAAATATCAAAAGTATAGATATTTCACTATATTTAACCGTTCGATTATAAGTCTAAGTTTATGTACAATTTTTACTTATGCCTTAAGTTAGCTTCATACAAATATAGCTTACATTAAAATGATAATCTCTCTAACCGGTATACGGCGTACTCACCTTAACATGCACTATAATCCACTAACTATATATATATATATATAACATATAACCAGTTCCTTTTATTAGGATATGAAAGTGGGGAGCAAATTCAACATTTAATTATTTTGTTTCTATTTATATATGAAAAATAACTAATAAAATACATCCACTTATTTTTAATACAAAAATTGAATTACGATGGGCACTCAAATATCTATACGTCTCTACGAAATGAAATTATTTTAATTCTCTGATCAACTTTATAAATACCTATATATCTGATCAACCTTATAAACATATATGAGGTCGAGGTAGAGCCGATCGAGTCTAATAACGAAATTGCCACCTTTGCCCGTGTGCTCTTCTCGCTTGAATAAAGTCGAATAACGCAACGCCAGAAAATACGTTATAGTATTTCGATACGCTAATATAGTATATACCTGGCAACAATAACTTTACTTACATCACGTGATATAGACACGATATGACTCATGTTCTATTGCACTGTATACTTGTCAGCGTCATCACTAAGCATTATTATCATGGTATTACATTTAAATGTATAACTAATTAATAGGTAATCGAATATTACAATATATTTAGATAGTATATTATCTTACTTACTATATATATATATATATATATATATATATATATATATATATATATATATATATATATACATATACATGTATATATAAATACATATACATATTATATGATATGGTCCTTATATTATATCATATTATATGGTTCTTAAATAGAAAATCATATGAAAAATAATTTGGTTTATTAAAATTATGTTTAAATCTTTTTTTGTTAATTATATAAATGCTATTTAAGTTTGATACATATGTATCGAGAAAATGTCATCACATGCTAATTTTAATTTATATTTTAGTCTATTAGATGATTTATCGATTGAGTTAAGTTTACTAATATTCTTTCTGAAACAAAATTGTTCATCATAAGATTAAATTTATCGCAAAAATATCTTGGAAATTTTTTTTTCTAAAATTTATGAAAATTGCAAAGTCAATGAGGTCGATAATTATTTAAATCGTTAAAATCACCAGATTTAAAAATAGAAATAATTGTATAAATATTAAAAAAAAACTAGGTAATATTCCATCATCAAGTGATTTATTAAAAATATACATTACATTATTTATAATAGAGGATGATCTCTCTTGAATAAGTTTCATTGATATGTCTAGTTCATCTCTGGAAACTTTAGGTTTACAATTATTAATGGCTTAATATATTTCACTATAGCAATAGCTAATTAATGGGAGATAAAACCATAGAATAAAAATGTCGATTATTTAAATAATCAAGGAATTATTTACAAGATATATCATATATTTTAACAGCTAGATTATTATTAATTTGATTAAGATGATAATTTATTTAATCGACATTTTATTCTCACTGCAAACTTTTACATTCATATGTAATGTAGTTTAAATACATTGTATTTTCTCTGATTAATTATTGTTAAATATACCATATATTTTTAATCATTTTACTATATATTTTGAGTAAATATGTTAATATTTTGTTTTGAATTTTCATATTATATATAATTATATAACATCGTAGTATATACCTATAGGTAAGGTAATCCTACTAGTAAGCTTATTTTTGTATTTTGTATCGATTAAGATTTTCAAAACTTCTATCATTTAATACATTTAATATATAGTTATTTATTATATATATATATATATATATATATATATATACTAATATATATTAATATGTAATATTGACAACTAACAACTAGGCGGCAATCTAAAGATATCTAGTAAATCAATTTATACATATTAATATTGTCATTTGTCAAGTTATAATAACAATATATATATATATATATATATATATATATATATATATATATATACATTTACTACGTAGCTTCAACAACTATATATTATAATACATTATGAATGTACATTATAACTACTATATTTAATGTATATAGAGAGTACTATAATGTGTATACTTTACACATTTGAATAATGCATTTATATATATATATATTTATATATATACAATATATTGTACATATCTAGAATTAAATGCAACGACTTCAATATTAAACATGTTATAACACTAATAACACTAATTAGTTCTATAGGCAAGGTATTATGTATACTCTATATTATAGAGGATTCATTTATACATGGAAGAATATATATATATATATATATATATACTCTATAGAATGAGAATATCTATAGATAATAATATCCTATAGGATAAGGCCTTATAAGGGGCAAGGTTATACATAATATTGTATATGTAGTCCTATTCGTATACGATTATATTAAGATATACCACGATTAAGTACTACTGTATCATGGTTAAGTACATATGCACCTATATTAAGTACTAATATACCACTATTAAGTACACATTCTCCTATATCAAATACTACCGTACCTAGCATGTGCTGTCGACAATCTGGGCAGATATTCTCATAGTATGGCACGTTCAATACATATCTTCTGACCCTACAAAGTTATTCACGTATAGGTATATGCATAGGTACATATACCTATAGGAATAGCTATACGCATTGATATAGGTATAAGCATATGCATGTACATATTTTATATATAGGTATATGTATAGGTATAGGTAGGACGTTTGATCAATATCCTTGCAATGATTGATTTTGCACCCAGAAATATATTACTTTCATAGGTATATTTAATTATATTTCAATGATATAAATATTTGAATCAAATATATCAGATATGTTTATTTATTTGTAAAATCAAAATTCATTCTATTAAAATACATATTATAAACTTTAAATGCATATTATTAAATTTTTATATTTATATAAATATGTTATAAAAAATATAAAATTATATATAAATTAGTTTCGAATTAAATGGAAAGGTTTTTCCATTTTTCTATTGTATTTATATATATATATTTAAATAATATAATGTATATTTAATTTTATTACAATTTATTATAATAATATTGAACTCATTGATTTAAAAACTAATGGTTTATATATAATATTCAAATTTGTAATACTGGACCATAATGCAATACGATAAATCATTCAAACGGAAACTAAAATGTCATAACATATGCTTTAGCAGACGTCATGTCCTTTGTATAGTTATGCTATATGAATATCGTATGCAAGAATACACGCATAAAAGTATATTCACACACACACACACACACACATACAGGCAGTTATATATATATATATATATATATGTATACATTGAAATATATTCATGACAAATAATTGTATTGTTGTAACTAATATTAGAAAATATATTATATATATTATATATATATATATATATTTATATATATATATATATATATATATATATATTACTATTATATTATATGATATCAGAAGCGTTCTTAAATCACTACCATTATATACACAATTAAACAAGTCATATCCGTACATTTCATTTAACGTTAAACATGTATTTATTCACGTATATTTATAACATATGTTTTATTAAAATCTAGATTTATGATTACCCGGAAAATAACGCCCCCTTAATGGATACCTATCACGTGATAACCTATTACGTGATAACTTATTACGTAACTAACATTATATACGTGGCGTACATCATGAACAGGAACATTAGAATAGGAGGCAAGATGGCAACGTTAAACACTAAAGTAACCCCACCTTTAGTGAAATCAGTGTATTTAATTAACATATATATATATATATATATATATATATATATATATATGTATACAGATAATTAGTTTAATAAATATAAATGTTATATATTACTTATACGGCAACTATTTATTTTATTTGCGTAATACAAATAATTATAAATATCAATATATATATATTTATATATATATATATATATATATTTATATATATATATATATATATATATATATATATATATATATAAATATATATAAATAAATGATTAATATATTAATATATATATATATAATTATGTACACCGAACATAGTTATAATGCATACACGGCCGGTGTCATAAAATAAATCGTCCCCGTGTCATGTGACTATAACATCGATGATATTCCACTAAATACACATACGAATCGCTTCAAATTTAAACGACATATAAATAATATGTATATACACACATTTGGAAAAAATCAACTTCTAATTATGTATTAAAAGAAAGTAATATATATAAAGTAGAATGGAGATAAATTTGATAATACCAGATTAAACGACAATAAATTAATATTTTAAAATTCTGAATCGACAGAAGTTATTATTTTTCAATTCTAGGTCTAATACTATAACATGGTATTCTAAAATTATCTCTATGTACCATTTTAATTAAAAAACATTATACGCATTTTCAGTTAATTATTGAAAGAGTTGTAATTTGAATTTAATACGGATGTTGAGCGCGCGACACCCGCATAAAGTTATAAATAGAGTATATGCAAAGCCCTTTGGTATATGTTTGTATTCACGAATATAAATGCGTATAATGTATTTTAATTAAAATGGTATTTAGAGAAAATTTTAGAATACAATATTAAAGTATTATACTTAAAATTGAAAAATAATAACTTCTGTCGATTCAGAATTTAAAAATATTAATTTATTATCGTTTAATCTGGTATTTTCAAAGTCATATCCGATATACGTTATATATTTGTGTATTTCTTTCTTCTAGTGCATAATTAGAAGTTGATTTTTTCCAGATTTGTGTATATACATATTAATTATATGTGGTTTAAATTTGAAGCGATTCGTATGTGTATTTAGTGAAATATCATCGATTGTGTAGTCACGTGACAATCGGGGACGATTTATTATATGACACCGGTGTCATATAATACTTCGTCCCCATCCTAAAAATCGTCCCCGATTGTCACGTGACAACAAAATCTATGATATTTCACTAAATACACATACGAATCGCTTCAAATATAAACCACATATAACTAGTATATATATACACACATGTGGAAAAAATCAACGTCTAATTATGCTTTAAAATAAAGTAATACTAAAATATATAAAGTAGAATGGAGATGACTTTAAAAATACCAGATTAAACGATAATAAATTAATATTTTAAAATTCTGAATCGACAGAAGTTATTATTTTTCAATTTTAAGTATAATACTATAAGATCGTATTATAAAATTGTCTCTATATACCATTTTAATTAAAAAACATTATACGCATTTTCAGTTAATTATTGAAATAGTTGTAATTTGAATTTAATGCGGGTGTCGAGCGCGCAACACCCGCATAAAGTTATAAATAGAGTATAGGCAACGCCCTTTGGTATATGTTTATATTCACAAATATAAATGCGTATAATTTTTTTAATTAAAATGGTATATAGAGACAATTTTATAATACGATTTTATAGTATTAAACTTAAAATTGAAATATAATAACTTCTATCGATTCAGAATTTTAAAATATTAATTTATTGTCGTTTAATCTGGTATTAGCAAATTCATATCCATTCTACTTTATATATTTGAGTATTACTTTCTTTTAATGCATAATTAGAAGTTCATTTTTTCCAAATGTGTGTATATATATATTAGTTATATGTGGTTTAAATTTGAAGCGATTCGTATGTGTATTTAGTGAAATATCATCGATTTTGTAGTCACGTGACAATCGGGGACGATTTTTAGGATTGGGACGAAGTATTATATGACACCGGCACTCGATACAAGTACCGATGCCCAGGTATTGCCCAGTGGTAACACTATAGTTATGCCCATATATGGTAAGGTCACCGACTCGTTAAGAATTCCCTATTGTTTGTTATGACAACAATATATGCGTTTTCTCCATCAACCTCGGCGTTATGTAACACTTGATATACCCTATATATACTCTATAGGGTGTTTACAAGCAAGGGACGTTAGAGTGGACAC